>CM067167.1:222726495-222874187 GCA_034093135.1 Erigeron breviscapus | reverse complement strand
GCAGATGTTTAAGAACAACAGACACAAGTTTCAGTAAGTTGGACAAAGTCGGTGTCTATAAAACCGGTTTTCGTAGTTTTAAAAATTTTACAAACAAAGTTCGTATAAACACCATAGTGCTCGAAAATGTTCGTACCCGTACAATTTTTTCTTAATATATTGATTGATATTAAGGCCAAAAAGCCTTGTTTATGTGCCTTACTAAAAAAATCAGGTTCTATGTTCATCATCTATCTGCATCACATAATCATTTTTATATAAAAACCGATGCACAATTGTCACCTGCCGTCCATGGATCTAATTACTTACAGTATTTTACTTACACTATGCATCTATGTGCTTTACTTTAGTTTTAAAATATTTTACATTAACAATTTTTATGTAAATAATAGCATGATATCTAGTTAGGAGGATTTTTAAGCTATTTAACTAGGAGGATTAATCATTTTTCTTATTTTATTTACTATATAGACGATTGTTTTGTTATATACATGATCAGGTTGAAGGTCTTGAAGAATTTTTGAATCCGTCAAAGTCTGAATCTGCTGGATCATCGATTGAATCCCCTGAAAAGTCTGAGGTCACGTCACCTAGGGTTTCTCGGACGATCTGCAGAACTTCAACTAGGCAGAAGGTGAAGAAACTAGAAGTAGTTGAGAATTTGGGCAGGACAGCTTCTCGTGGAATAAGGAAGCAGTCAAGTGGAAATGTTAGCGACTTTCTGAAAACTCCATCTGCTACTATTACCAGAAAGAAGGTTTTCGCAGCCTCTTCTCGCCAGAACGTGGCTCGTCACGATACTAGTAAAAAGCAGACTACTACTGTACAGAGAGTATACAACACAAGAAGATCAGCAAGGTTGATGGAAAAGAAATCTGCAGACACAGGCGCAATAGAGAGGGAAGGAACTCAACCAGTAAAGATTGATTTGTTTTTGGATGAAGTGAGTGCAGCATCAGAAGAGGATTTGTGCAATCTCGTTTCAGAGAAAAGTTCGGGATCAGGTATGCTTTTTTACACTACGTAGTAACGTTTAAAATATTATGTCGCCTTTATGATCACTGTATATTTGAATTTAAGGTGAAACTAGTTTAGTTACGTTTATATGGGCAATTAGAAGATCAACTGTGCTATACTTAAAGCTTTCCTTATTTTTGAAAGACCGATATGAAGATAACTCTTACATCTATTCACTGAACAATCTAAGTTTACATCTAAACATTTAGCTTTTATCTTATATACACTAACAAAAAACTGTGTTATGTAACTCTAATTCAAATTTTCAAAAAAATGTAACTCTAATTCAAATCATGACTGAAAGTTATCTGCGTAATTAAGGCTCTAGTTCTATTGGAACATCACACGAGTTAGATGTATCATCTGAGAACATAAAAGGTAGTGTCGCAAAAGGGAATGTTGAAAGCTGTGATATAGGCATTTCAAAGTCAACTATGGAAGGCATATGCAGTTCCCTTGAAAAACTCGATGTTCTTGATGTGAATAGTAATGATCAAATTTCAGCTATCCAGAAAATTCTTCCAGATACTACCCTCGAACGCCCAGAGGAGAAAGTAGGCTGTTGTGATGAGTTAGACACTTCAAAGGTGAAATCAGTCGAAAGCTTTGAGCAACACAAGAATGTGGATTTAGAAGACAGGCAGAATGTTGCAGATAATCTTGTCCAGAATGATTTTGAAACCTTAAAGGATTGGAATGACCAAGTACACAAATCAAAACCCGCTTTAGAAGGCATATCGTATTCATGTGAGGATGAGGATTTGGAATAGAGCTTGATGGTTGCTAATGAGAAAATTGATCCTGATGAAGCACCAAATGTTGGAGAGAACAGTGTTCTTAATGAAGTTGATACCTCTGACTCAGAGGAGAGCAGTGGTCAAAAAGACAATCTAAAATCCGATTTAGACATCATCTCCAGTTCATGTGAGGATGGGGATTTGGAAGAGAAGCTGATGGCCGGTAACATTCAAAATTTGAAGATCCAGGAAACTCTTCCAGAAGCCACACTTAAAAGTGCAGAGGAGGTGGATAAAGAGTAAAGTGATTTTTTCTCTCTCTTAAATGGCGATTCTTCCCCCTTTTCATTTCGTGCCCTAACTTTTCACTCAAATCACTGATTCATAGCTCACTACTTTCTGATTTTAAAATTAAATCACCGTCTTTGAATTTTTTTGTGAGACCTCTGGCATGAATGGGGGAGGGAACAAGCATGGAATGCCTCCAATTGATATGAATTCTGGAAGTAGGAAAAACCCGATACGAAATGTCCGATCTACTTATGCTAAGCAAACTTCCAATTTTGAGAGTAAAGCTGGTCAAAGTGGTGAGGGTAGTAATGCTACTGATTGTATGTTCAAGAAGGTTGGGGATGAGTCGCCTGATTTAAAGAATACTAGTGAAGGAAACAACATGAACAAGGATGACACAAGCCGAAATACTGATAGCAGCAATAGGGTTGCTGCTTTGTCTACTGCGGCTACAGGAAAGGGCGGGACATATGAGATTCCAATTGAAACTGGTAGTGCTAATAATGTTGAAGCTACGCATGATGGTAGCAGTAATGATGCTACAAATAAGACTAATCTTAAAGAGACTCCCCTGTCCTATGCAAATGCAGTGCAAAATGAGAAAACTATTAACAAGGTAAACTTTCCAACTCTTGTCTCCACTTCGACTGTTGAGGGGGTGGATTTGGTGATACCCAAAGAATCAGTTGTTCAGGTTAATAGTCGATTTGCTAACACCCTATATGGCTATTTCTTGGGTAAAAGGCTTGCTTTTCCTGTTGTGGATAACTTTGTAAAGAATTATTGGGTGAAATTTGGGATTAAACGAGTAATGATGAATGCTTCAGGCTTTTTCTTTTTCAAGTTTGAAACTAAAGAAGGAATGGAAAAGGTGCTTGAACAAGGCCCCTGGCTGATAAGATCCACACCGATTTTGCTAAATGTTTGGTCTCCTAATCTTACTTTAATAAAAGATGAAATAACTAAGGTGCCAACTTGGGTAAAACTTCATAATGTGCCGCTAGCAGCCTTTACCGAAGATGGGTTAAGCATGTTGGCGACTAAAATTGGGACACCGATGATGTTAGACTCGCATACAACTAACATGTGTATTGCTTCCTGGGGGCGCAGTAGTTATGCCCGTGCATTGATTCAACTTGATTCGGAAAATGAGTTTAAGAAAGAGCTGATTATTGCTATACCAATCTTAGATGGCGAGGGTTTTACTAAAGAAAAAGTGAAGGTTGAATTTGAATGGCAACCTCTAAGGTGTCATGCTTGTAAGATATTTGGGCATTTGGATGATGTATGTCCTAAACAGATTAAAGTAGCAAATTTGACTCAGAATGATAAAGCTACCGATGATGCGTTTACTACTGTTAATAGGAAGAAATCAAAAGGAAAACAAGGGGCTAATCAAGTTGGCAAGACAATTGACGGGATTAAGCTCACAAAGCCACCACCACAATTTCATTATAGAAAAAAGCAACAAAAAATTGATAATGTGCAAGCTGGTTCTATAAATTCAGGACCATCAACTTCAAAAGCTGATTCAGGACCATCGATTTCCAATCCTAGGTCAGGGATTGAGATACAAAACTCTTATGATGCTCTCTCAAACATGGAAAATATGGATGGACAACCTGTGAACAAACAGCCAAGTACTAGTGCATCAAACCTTGCTGATTACGAAGACGAGGATAATATTGAAATGGTTTATGATGAAACTGCTACTTTTGTTGGGAAACCTAATGATGCGATGGGAGCAAGCACTCCCAAGACATCGGTTCCTAATGTATAACATCGCCTCTTGGAATATTAGGGGGATGAACCAACCCCCTAAACAAAAAGAGGTTCGATTTATGTGACTGAAAATAAATTGTCTGTTTGTGCTATCCTTGAGTCGCATGTTTCTTCTTTAAATTTGAATAAACTGTGCTCAAAGGTGTTTTGGAAATGGAACTGGACCTCTAATGGGCATTTATGCGATAGGGGCTCCAGAATCATTTTAGGGTGGAATCCGGATGTGGTAGATGTTATGATTGTCTCTCAATCGGATCAAGTTGTTCATGCTCAGGTTTTTCTTAAAGCTGTTAAAAAAACTCTTTTCTGTTCTTTCATTTACGCGCTTAATAGGTATACCCAGAGAAGGCAACTTTGGCATGATTTGGGCATTCATAAATTGTTCGTTCGAGATAGACCTTGGTGTTTGTTAGGCGATTTCAATGCTGCTCTCAACCTTGAAGATAAAGACAAAGGCTCATCTATGTTAGATATTTCGATGAGAGATTTCAAGGAATGTGTGGAAGATATTGAAGTGCAAGATGTTAATGCTTCTGGTCTCCAGTACACATGGAATCAAAAACCAAGGGGCGGTGATGGATTGTTGAAAAAGATTGACAGGGTTATGGCTAACCTACAATTTTCTGATTGTTTTGTAGGTGCTTCGGCTTTGTTTCAGCCGTATAGGAACTCAGACCACACTCCTGCTGTTTTGAGGATTCCTGTGACGGTTAAATTTAAGCCTAAACCATTCATGTTCTCTAATCTTTTAGTTCATCATAAAAGTTTCAAGGAAATCGTTGCTGAGATTTGGGATCAAGATGTCAATGGTTATCATATGTTTCGCATTGTCAAAAAACTCAAATCTTTAAAAAAGCCGTTGAAGAAGCTTTTGTACGAAAAGGGCAATCTTCATGATCGTGTCACTAAGCTGAGAATGGAGCTGGATTCAGCCCAACTTGCTTTGGATAGTGATCCTTCTAATCTTGTTTTACGGGATGAGCAGGCAATCCGCCTTCAAGCATTTAATGAAGCTTCTTTGGATGAGGAGAGATTTTTAAAACAGAAAGCTAAAGTAAATTGGCTACGAGTAGGTGATTCCAATACCGCCTATTTTCACAAAGTAGTAAAGAGCAAAGCAGCTAGAGGTCGAATTGATGTGGTGCTTGATTCCCAAAATGTTCGTCATGAAGATGATAGAATGTGCTCGGCTTTTGTTGATCACTATGTTGCTTTTCTTGGGACTAAAGGTAACACGGGTATTCTGGATACTACTGATCTCTTCACTAATAAGCTGTCTTCTCAAGAAGCTGAATCCATGGTTCGTGAAGTCTCAGATGAAGAAATAAAAGAGGCATTGTTTTTTATAGGGGATGACAAATCCCCGGGCCCTGATGGGTTTTCATCGGCTTTCTTTAAAGGCGCTTGGGAGATTGTTAAAAGGGATGTAGTTGATGCGGTCCGTGAGTTTTTCAATAGTGGTACGCTTTTAAAGGAGCTCAATCATACTACTATTGCTCTTTTGCCCAAGGTACCTACCCCTTCTCGGATCACTGATTATAGACCTATATCACTATGTAATGTATTGTTTAAATGCATTAGTAAGATTATCTCTAATCGCATTAAAAGAAGTCTGGATGGGCTAGTTAGTATCAATCAATCTGCTTTTGTTCCGGGTAGGCGTATCACGGATAATATCCTGCTCACGCAGGAGTTGATGCATAACTACCATTTAGACAGAGGCCCGGCTAGATGTGCTCTTAAGGTTGATATACAAAAGGCCTATGATACTGTTGATTGGGCTTTTTTGAAATCGATTTTAAGTGGGTTTGGGTTTCATTCTCGCATGATTTCTTGGATTATGGAATGTGTTACGTCGACATCTTTTTCTCTCAACATCAATGGTACGCTTCATGGTTACTTCAAAGGGAACCGGGGTCTTAGACAAGGTGACCCCTTGTCTCCCTATCTCTTTACACTTGTTATGGAAATCTTGACCTTGATTTTAAAGAGAAGAGTAAAAGAAGCTGATAGTTTTGAGTATCATAAAAAATGCTCGAAATTGGATATTATTAATTTATGTTTTGCCGATGATCTCTTCATTTTTATGCATGCTAATGTTGAATCAGCTCGGCTAGTGAAAGAGGCCCTTGATGAGTTTAAAAGCGTTTCTGGTCTTGCCCCAAGCCTTCCCAAAAGCACTGCTTTTTTCTGCAATGTTTTAAACTATGTCAAGGTAGCAATTTTAAATGTGCTGCCTTTTGAGGAGGGACATTTACCTATCAAATACTTGGGGGTTCCCCTTGTATCTACGAGATTAATTAGCAGAGATTGTAAAGAATTGATTGAAAAAATTCAGAAACGTGTGGATGATTGGAAAAATAAATTTCTCTCTTTCGCAGGGCGTCTTCAGCTTGTGTTATCTGTTCTATCTTCTATGCACGTGTATTGGTCTTCTGTATTTATGCTACCTACACGTGTTATTCTTGAAATTGAGCAGATGTTGCTGGGTTTTTTATGGTGTCAAGGTTCTTTGACCCATGGAAAATCCAAGGTTGCATGGGAAGTAGTTTGTGTTCCAAAGGAAGAGGGAGGGCTGGGAATTAGAAGACTTCACGACTTCAATATTGCTCTTCTCTCCACTCATATAAAGAATATTCTTGCACTTAAGGAATCTCTTTGGGTAAAGTGGATTCATGTGTATAAGCTGAAAGGCAAAAGTTTTTGGGAAGTTCCATGTAGTGGTAGCATGACATGGAGCTGGCGTAAACTCCTTCAGGCTAGACAAACTATTCGGAATTTCTTTTGGTTCGACATAGGTGACGGTAAGCTTACATCTGCTTGGTTTGACTCTTGGAGCGACCATGGACCCCTAATTAACCATTTTACACCGAGAATGATACATAATGCGGGGTTTCACTTGAATGCTAAAGTGTCTGACATTGTCTCGGAAGATAATTGGCGATGGCCATCTGATTGGGCATCTAGATGTCCTCTTACTGATGTTCCTCGAATTGATGACAATAAAAAGGATACTATTCTATGGAAAGACAGATTCGGGGTGAAACATGAATTTTCCGTTGGGAATGCATGGGAAGACCTTAGACCACGCCAACCTCATGTGCCTTGGCATGACTTGGTTTGGTTCACTCAATGTATTCCCAAACATGCTTTTATGCTTTGGCTTGTTATGAGAAGGAAGCTCAAGACGCAAGATCTCTTATGCCAATGGGATTTACAACATCTCTCACAAAACTAGCCATTGCTATGCCCGTTTTGTGAGATGCAGCCCGACTCCCATACACACTTATTCTTTGATTGTAATTTCTCTTCTGAGGTCTGGACAGGAGTTACACGAAAAGCTGGATTGCAAGGTCTCTCTCAAGATTGGGATACTATTATTGCTGAAGCTATCAATTTACCAAGGAAGAGATCGGTTAGAGTTATTATCTTCAAATTGGTACTCGCTTCAGCTGTTTATTATCTTTGGCAAGAACGAAACGCTAGAATTTTCTGCAAGTTAAAAAAGTCTACTGCTCAGGTGATCGACGTTGTGCTCAATACGGTTCGACTCAAGTTACTCACCTTCAGGTTCAAGAGATCGAGTCAAGTTGAGGTGGCTTTTGAAATGTGGAATCTCCCTTACTCACTTGTTATGGAAACGTAGAGTATTTTGTTCTATTTAGTCTTTGCAATTTTGTAGGCTAGGCAGATTGGGTGTGGCATGTCACGTCCTTTTATAGTTTATGGCACATTGGTGTGTTTGATGTAACTAGTCAATATGACACTCGGTCATATTGCCCAAACCTGTTATTTGTTGAATGCAATTCACACGGGGTATTACCTCTTACCCAAAAAAAAAGTGCAGAGGAGGAGGTAGGCTTCTGTGATGAATCAAAGAATTCAAAGTTGATATCAGTTGAACACTTTGAGCAACATGAGAATGTGAATCTAGAAGATACGCAGCTTGCTGTAGAGAAGATTGTTCATAATGAAGTTGTCATGTCAGAAGAGATAAGTACTACAACAGAAAAATTAAAGTTGGACTTAGAAATCGGCTCTTATCTATCCGAGGATGGGGATTTAGAAGAAAAATTTACTGTCGCTATTAAGGAAGTTGATTCCAATGTGTTTGAGAAACCTGATGCTTTTGTTGTGGATGAAAGTGATAGAATTTCGACGATCCAGAAAACGCTTCCAAACGCTACACTTGAAAGTGGAGAGCAGGTAGATTGCTGTGATGAGTTAGGAAGTTCAAAGGTGAAATCAGTTGAACACTTTGAGCCACATGAGAGTTTGAAATTAGAAGATAGACAGAGTGTTGGAGAGAACTTTGTTCAAGTTGAACTTGATAACCCTGATTTTGAAGAGAAAATTAGACACATAAGCAATCTAAATCCTGATTTATAAAACATCTACAGTTATTCTGAGGATGGGGATTTGAAAGAGAAGATGATGGTTAGCAAGATTCAAAACTCGAAGATCCAGGAAACTCTTCAAGATGCTACACTCGGATATGGAGAGGAGGAGGTAGGTTGTTGTGATGAATTAAACAATTCAAAGTTGATATCAGTTGAACACTTTGAGCAACATGAGAATGTGAATCTAGAGAATACGCAGGATGTTGTAGAGAAGATTGTCATGAATGGATCACTGAATGTTTCAATTAGTGAACAGATTTTGACAACTGAGAACTCAAGGCATGTGGACTCTACATTTGAAAGTGGAGAGAAAAAGGTAGATTACTGTGGTCAGCTGGACAGTATTATTCATGTGACATCAGCTGAACTCGTTGGTCATTATGAGAATTTTGGAGAGAAGTTTCCCGTGAATGAAGTTGATAACCTTGACTCAGAGGAGAACAGTTGCCAAATCGACAATCTAAAACACAGTTCAGAAAGCATCTCCAGTTCATGTGAGGATGGGGATTTGGAAGAGAAGTTGGTGGTCATTAATGAGAAAACCAATCTCAATGAAGCATCAAACATTTTTGTTGAGAAAGAGAATGTCATTTTGCCTCCAAAGGAACATCCAGACAGCTTTTTATCGGGTAAAAGCACTTACAGTTTGTTATTCAGCGCCTTGACCATTCTTTTTTTAAAGTTCTAAGCTACATCTAACTTTCTTGCAGAAGCTAATGTTATCAATGCAGAAGCCATTTTGTTCGATTCTCAAAATCCAACTGATGCTACAAGTTTAGAACTCATCGAAGACATGTCCAATGTTGTTTCAGAGACGAAGAGTGAGACCATGGAGCTCAATGGTAAATTTTGCATATCTTATATTAATCGATATATTCTTACATTGCTTCAGTGTTAGCAATTGCATCATATCATCTTCTTGTTTCTTTTGAGTCAACAGATATGGCAAGAGATATTATTCACCTCAACTCTAAAAGTTTTAGTGAGCTGTCAAGGTTAAATTATCCAGACAAACAAAGTGTTGCCAAGGAAATGACTGAAGATGGATTTAGTTTTTTTATATAAAATGTAGTTTTATTGTGAAATTGTCACTCTATTACAGCTGATGCAGTCCTTGTCGAGTATATGAATCCCTATGAGCAAGAGCTGAGCATGGATTTTGAGCTTGCTGAAAAAGAACATGACATTTTCTCCGAAAGTTCGGGTACGTTTTAAGACCTTTTTTAGATATCAAGCCTAATCGTCCCTGCTGCTTATAAACTTAGTCGTATCCTCATGTCACTGTAAATTCTAAATATTATAAACAATTGCGGTGTGTAAATGCGTAATTATGATTATGTCGTGATTCTCATTATTATAGTTGATGATGCAGCCCCCATTAATAATGTGAATCCTATGGAGCAAGAGCTGGATATGAGTTTTGAAGCTCCTTCTGAAGAACAAAATCTGTTTACTGGGGACACTGTTGAAGATATGGTGCCCACTAATCATAAAGAACTTAATCTTAACTCAGAAAAACGCATTGAATCAGCAGCTGACATAACTTTTGTTGCAGAAGAAAACCAGTTCTCAAGAGATACAAATGATGTTATCAATCACTCAACTCATTTGTCCGCAATGAAGGAGGAAACCTTAAGTGATAGTCCTACATCGTTAAAGGGAATGGCTAAGGCTAGAAACAATGACGAGAACAGTGGAAGAGAGCTTCTAGGTGCTGTAGTTGAGGATAATGTTAGTAAAAAGACTGAACAAGAGAAGCCTAAGAGTTTAACTGAAAAAAGTTTGAGGCAGCTAAAGAAGCAGTCGCAAGCCTTATCAATAAAAAGCATCGATACCAATAAAGATGATAAGGTGAGTGGCATGTAAATATATAGTAAGTTCAAAGTGTTTCTACCCGCAGCTTGATATCGTTTGTAAAATTATCATTATGTTTGTTGACCTGATCACATTTTGTTAGGTCCATCTAATTATGATTTATGCTATTGTTGAAAAATTAACAGGTGGATCAAGCAAGACCTGTTTTGCAAGCTGTGCGCGATAACCAACTGGCCATCGGAGAAGATAATTAAGGCTGCATATTGCTCCAAAGTCCAAACTTAAAAGAGTGTAACATCAAGTTTTGTTTTGAACTTTTGATATTGATGATGACAATGCTACTATATTTTTAGTTGCCTCTTATCGAATTAATAGCATATTTTGCAAAATGCATGGCTTAAGGGATTCTAAACATATTCGACTGTAAAATTTGTCATTGATGTTTTTCTGATATTGTTGGTGTATGAAGTTCTTGGGTTACATATTAGGTGAGTTATTGTGAGTACAAGAATGCTATTAAACTTCATTAGTTGGTAACCTTGATAAGTTTATACCTTACGCTCCAGATTTTGGATAAAATAATTGTTTAGTTATAACTTACAAGAATGCTATCAAGCTTCCTTCACTCGTGGTTTTTGACTCGATTCTTGAACACCAAATTATATGATTTGACTGAAAAATGCTCTAAAAACATTCAGGAAGTATTTTACAGACTTGCAAGAAAAAAACATAAAACACTCAATGTTCAAATATGGCAGACAACATAGATAGAAGCATGAAAGTATTAGGATTTCAAGGTCATTGTTTTTATCTATGAGAATCTTAAGGACATCATTGTTAAGAAGGAAAATATAGTGCTGCTCATGTGTAAGTTATGAACAAACAACCCAACACGATGTAGTTTTATAATCGTGTAAAAAGAATGCTTGAATGTATAAAAAGGGTCAAAAGTTCTATGGAGTATATGTTAATGCTCATATGTAAGAATACTTTTGTCTGTCATGTGAAATATTTTATGGTCAGCAACAACTTATGGTCTTGACTCGTTTTGCTTGGCAAAATATTTTATTTAAAAATTATTATTGATTGTAGGAAATGATCCGTAGGATTGAAATGTTAATTTGATTATGATTAAAAGTAGTCTATACTATATTTATAAAAAGAATAACAATTTATTTTTGAAATTGTTGAAAATATCTAATATTTTCACTTAGCACCCCTTAAAAAATTTCACCTACATTAACATTAATGATTACGTGACACTTTCAATTCTTTAATTTTTAAAAAATCTGCATTAACCTTTTACATTAATTACATTTACATCAACTATTTACACCACTTGACGCCGCCTTCACTACCAACAATCGCCCCACCACGACCAGCGCTGCATTGCGCAGATACCGTGATAGTTGTAAAAAGGAAAATGATTAATCCTCCTAAACATTAGCCTAAAAATCCTCCTAAAACTATATAAATGTGACATGTGGATTCCACTTATTCTCTTTCCTAATCTCACCCCCTGATTTTCCACATGTCACCATCCTATTAATTAGGAGGATTTTTAGGCTAATAACTTAGGAGGATTGATCATTACCCTAAAAAATACGAGTAGCTTGATCTAATTCTCTTTCTACTTTTACCCAAAAAGTTAAGGAATTAAGAAAAAGAAAAAAATAAAAAAAAATCGGCATTAACACTTGTCACTTTACTCTATTTCCCATTATATACAGTACACTCTCTATCTCTTTGTAAAAAGAAAGGTCAATCGGAGATGGTGGCTGACAACTGTGACGGCGCCATCATCAACAAATCCCAACTACCACATGCGCCGCAATCAATCCAAATTTCGCCTACCGGATGTAGACGATCACCAAGACTAGTTGGCTGCAGTAATTCCGGCAAGGGCATTTCTCTAAATTCCGACAAAACACCGGTTAAGAAGAAGCAAAAGGTTGAAGCTGTTTCTTATTCCGTCAGTGAAGTTTCTTTCTTCATCGGTGACCCTGTTCCTGATGACGAGGCTCGCCGGAGATGGCCTTGGCGTTATCATTCTCAGTCTCAGGTATATATATATATATATATATATATATATATATATGTATCTATATATATATATATGTACACACATTATATATTTACATAAGGTGCATTCTTAAGTTCCACATACATTATTATATGTATAACGAAAAGAAAAGTTAGTACTTGTAGAACACCAAATATACCACCATATTCACAAATTGTTCTGTTGAAACAGAGAATGTCATTGGGATTGGAGAATGTACTACTATCTAATTTAATAATTTTTTATATAGTTAATTAGCTATATATATATTTTTGTTTCTATAATTATATGTTACTTTATTTATAGGGTCATCTGTAGACTGGAATTATTCTTGAATTGTGTTTTATTCAAGTGTCAATCGGGAGAGAGTCTACCTCCCGAAATAGGTGTTTTGGAGAGACGGTTGTCTCTTGAAAGCAACCAACCACTAATATCTTTAGTTAATGTAAAATTTGTCCAGGTTCATGAGTTTTGGTCATAGTTATGAGTTAGCACCTAATAGAACTATTGTTGGCATGAGACGACCTTGTTTGCTTTCGCTAGTAAAATAAATAAATACAGTATAATGTTGTACGTTTTATTACTGATCAGTTGTCATATGTCTACATTCATGTAGGAACTCAATAATAAAGGACGCTTTCGGAACACCAAGTTAGTGATCACTCTATCCATGCAGATGTTCTCATATGCAATTATAAACATATGTTTATATTGATGAGTGTATGTTCTATGATTTAGGAACGACGATGACGATGATGACCAGTTAGTTTTGAATGTAAAATGTCATTATCTACAAGCAAAGATTGAGGGTAAGGTCTTTGATCTCGGTGATTGTGCAACTGTGAAGGTAAATAATTTATTTCTTCTAGCACGGTTCTAATGAAGCTTTATATCATCTCGACCCAAGTAAAATGATATTTAAGCAATCAATATTGGACTCTACACATCTTTTTGTCCTTTTTTTTCTTCTTCTTCTGGTTTAACTTGTACTATTTATCACAATTTAAGTGACAAAAGTTGATTAGTGTTTTAAGACACACGAAATAATATGATCGTATTTCAGGGCGAAGAAGGGGGCCATAATCATGTTGGTAGGATACTTGAGTTTTTTAAAACAAATGATGGTGAAGACTATTTCCGAGTTCAGTGGTTCTTTAGAGCTGAAGATACGGTGAGAATACTCGGTTTACTTTGTATATGCATTGAACTCTGATATCTCATTTTATGCTTACATTACTGAATACAACATGTAAACTGCAGGTAATAAAGGATGCAGCAGCATCTAACAACAAGAAACGGTTGTTCTACTCCACCTTAATGAATGACAATCCGTTAGATTGCATTGTCTCCAAAGTGAAAGTACTTAAAAAACCACCCGGTGTATGTTAGGAACTTGTACTTGAACATTTTCAACATATCTCCCGCTGCATGCTTTAAATGGGGCTTTCCTTTCTTCTTATTTGGCAGGTAAATTTGAAGTCTCTTTCGCCATGTGATTTTTATTATGACATGCAATACAACATAGATTACTCCACCTTTTGTGCAATTAAAGATGGTAAGTAGTCATTTTTCTTTTAGCATTTACGGATTCTACCAGAATTCCATCTGACAGTTGTGGATGTTGCAGACGTTTCTTCAGATCATCGCAGTTTGTCCCCATCCTACAATGAGGAAATCCATAGTAATGGAGTCGTAAACCATAATTCGAATGAAACTATAGCTAGTTTAGAACCTCACAAATTAGAGTTGACACTACTAGATTTGTACTCCGGCTGTGGTGGAATGTCAACAGGATTGTGTTTTGGAGCAAAGCTATCTGGTGTAGATCTATCAGCTGTAAGATATATATAATAGTTATTTTTTATTCATTCAAATTATTCTTGAAAACTTTGAGATAATAATCACGTTGATTTTCCTCTCAATATGTAGAAATGGGCTGTAGATGATAATAGTTGGGCATGTGAAAGCTTAAGATTAAACCATCCAGAGACACAAGTCAGCTGCATTTCATCTTTCCTTCAATGATTTTTATAAAGATAATCGCAGACATTTACGGTTAGTCTTACTATCTTATTTCTACAGATTAGAAATGAATCTGCTGAGGACTTTCGTGACCTTATAAAGGAGTGGGACAAGCTATGCCAAAAATTTGCGGTCAAGGAGGAGGAAACACAAGGTCAAGATTTCATGTGCACTGGATCACCTGATAACATTATGCCCTCAAAAGCTGACAATAGGGTGTCCAAAGATGAATATGAAGTTGAAAAATTGGTTGATATCTGTTATAGTGAACTTGGTGGGAGTAGCAAGCGTGGACTCCAATTTAAGGTGCGCTGGGCTGGATATGGTCCAAGTGATGATACATGGGAGCCAATCAAGCAGTTAAGGTAATCCTTGTTATATGTTATATTTTTAAGAGAAAATGTCACAAATGGTCCCTGTGGTTTGTCATATTCGCATTTTGGCCCTTATGCTTTTTTTTCGTTGCAAATGGTCCCTTTGTTTTTCATTTTCATTGCTAGCAGGGAGACACTAACATCTGTTAGTTTTGGCCGTTAAATGCCTCATGTGCGATGCACATGAGGGTATATTGGTCAACTCCATCCTTTCCCTCATCTCTATCAATCTTCAATCATCATCATCTTCATAATCATCATCAAAAACCCAGATCATCATCAAAATCTTAGATCACATAACCCACAACTTTAACTTTTAATAATTCAAATTCAACCTAATAATTTTATACATACCATAATTGAAAAATCACTGGGTGTATGTATACCACAACCTCGATATCATCTCGAAATGTTGCTATTCTCGAAACCAACCTTCCAATTCTTCCAACGGGTGCAAAATTTCAATTTTATTCAATTATACTATTATATGTTCTAAATACTCAATAAATCCAGTTACTTTACCAAACCATAAGTTTTATTCAACCCATCTTATTCATGCTTCCCTCTTCTTTGTTCAATCATTAACAAGAACATCTAACATAAAAAATTTAAAACCATGTCTAACAAATTCATTACAACCATAATTTCTATTTATCCAAAAAAATTATATAATCAATAAGTAATTAAAATCCCAACTCATATCACAGATAAATATAAAATTAAACATATAATGCTACTAAAAGAAAAAGAATCCAATGATGTTAAAAAATACGTATACATATATTGATTTTAACAAAAATGCCACAACGATCATATTTGTTGTGCTGTCATCACGAATTACCTAATCCCATCAACAAGTACAATCTTTCTCTTACTTGTCCAATAAATCCATCTTTCTTTATTGAAAGAAATCAAAAACAAAAGCAGAAGTCCTATAAGAAATTAGAAACTACAAACATACACTCATATAATAGTCACGTATTGCTTACAAGATTCCCGTCGAATATATATCGTCGATCTCAAACACAAAGCACCGCCACAACACCACTGCCATCATAGCACCACCAGCCACCTGATGGTGGTCAGACGATGGTGTAGTGGAGACCAGCAACGGCAGTTCACCGGAGTGGCAGTTTCCAGCAACCCAAGCTTCCCCGATGTTCAACCAGGGATATAGTCGGCCAACCCCACCCTTCCCACGATCAGAAGAAACCTCCGCAGTGGCTTTTTGAGGCGCTGCGGTGGTTTTTATTTTTGCGGCAGCAGATTTTTCGAACTAGGGTTTTGGGTTCCCATCGAAATAGAAACTGAAGATGATATGAGATTGTATAAAGAGCATATGAATTCTATTGTTCAGGATGTTTTGTGAGGCTTTTTGGATTGGATGTAAGAAGGGTATAGATATTAGATAGGTATGATACATATACATATAATGATACAGATGCATATACTTACTTATGTATATATCTTATTAATTAATTGAAATATATTATTTGTTTATCACAAAGAGTCCCTATGATTATTAAACGGACCAAAATGCTCTCACGTGGTATGCACGTGAGGGGTTTAACGGCTAAAACTAACAGAAGTTAGTGTCAGGGACTAGTGGCAACGAGAATGAAAAACCAAAGGACTGTTTGCAACGAAAAAATAGCACAGGGGGCAAAATGCGAATACGGACAACCACAGGGACCATTTGTGACATTTTCTCTATTTTTAAACGTCTTATGTTACATGCTTACCATCAATATTTTTTATCTGCTCAGCAATTGTGAAGAAAAGATCCGTGAGTTTGTCCAGAAGGGAATCAAGGCAAAAATATTGCCACGTCCGGTACGATCAGTACACAAATGGCGTGATTAATATGGAAAAAATTATGTTTGGTAATAAAAAGTGAAAATTAAATATTGTGTTTATGTTGCAGGGTGATGTTGATATCATATGTGGTGGTCCTCCATGCCAAGGGATAAGTGGTTATAACCGCCATAGAAACTGGGATTCTCCTTTGGAAGATGAAAAGAATTATCAAATTGTAGTCTTCATGGAAATCATCAAATTTTTGAGGCCGAAATACATTTTGATGGAAAATGTCGTGGATATATTAAGGTTTGCAAATGGTTGCCTTGGTAGATATGCAATAAGTAGCTTGGTTGGTGAATGTTATCAAGTAAGGCTCGGGATAATTGCAGCTGGTTGTTATGGTCTTCCCCAATTCCGCTTGCGTGTATTCTTGTGGGGTGCTCATGCTGATGAGGCAAGTTTTAAATCTTTCTTTATAAACTATAATATAGAGGTAGCAAAATGTGTGGGTTGGATTACAGGTCCAAATCTGTATAGGCTAAAACATGTCTTTTTTCAGCAGGGGTTGAAAGGGACCAGTTTGGGCCTCAAACACCTCTGGATAAGGATCAACCTGTTTGCCCCATTTGACCCGTTCATATTTTAGTTAAATATTTTGAGTCTATCCATTTGACCTTCTTGAGATAAAAGCGGGCAGATTGACCCATTTATAATTAAAAGTATTGAATTTTCCATCTCTGGTATAAAGTATAAACTCATAATGATGCACTTTTAATTATATACATATTTTCTTTGCAGCATTTGCCACCATTTCCACTTCCTACTCATGATGTGGTCTTAAAATATGGGCCTCCAGTTGGATTTGAGGTGCTTTCCTGTGGAACCTGTTGGTTTTAAGCTCATCAATTATTTGCTAACTAATTTCCATATTACAGCGTAATGTTGTTGCTTATGATGAAGGGGAATCCCGGAACCTTGAGAAGTGTGTTCTTCTTGGAGATGCCATATCTGACCTCCCACGGGTCTCTACTCTTTCGTACCTGTGTATTATATATTTATATGTGCTCTATAATGACTGCATTCTAATTTCAAACCTTGATCATAAAGGTCTCAAACTCTGAAAGTCGTGATGTAATGAAGTACACAAGTGCTCCAGAAACGGAGTTCCAAAAGTTTATTAGAGCTTCCAAGTTTGGTGAGTTGACTCGTCCATGAAACAAAATTCATGTTGATATAATGGTTACTTTACATGTTATTTCTGACCTTCAGATATGTTGGGCATTGCTACCGGAAGTTCTTGTAAGGTAGAGAAGTCTGTACTACATGATCACCGCCCTTTTGAATTAAATGAGGATGACCATCTACGAGTTTGCCGTGTCCCAAAAAGAAAGGTTGGAGGATGGTGTTAATTTTTTAGGCTATTAAAAATTTTGAGCTTGGTTTCAGTGTTTTCTAATATTTGATTCTAGGGAGCAAATTTTAGAGATCTCCCAGGTGTTGTTTCTGATGATGATAATGTTGTAAGCAGAACACCTGACCCTGAGCTCATGCCATCTGGAAAACATTGGGTAAGTAACTGTGATATGGACTGAAATTCTTGCAAATGAATCTGTGTATTGTATATTTATTTATGCGATTTGTTTATTTTTGTAGGTCCCCGAGTATGCAATAAATTTTAATGACGGGAAAAACACAAAGTAAGAGCCTCTTCTTTACATTTCTTGGAATCTTGTATCTCGCCTATCAATAGTTGCTTTTCTTTTGTATAACGTACCAGATCTTTTGGACGTTTGTGGTGGGATGAGACGGTTTCAACTGTGCTATGTATGCCAAATTATCGTTCTGAGGTTAGCTTTAATGCGACTGTCAAATGTTTAAAAAGCCATCTTAGGGGTACTTATTAATCATGTTCAACTTCAGGCAATATTACATCCAGAACAAGATAGGTGCCTCACTATTCGCGAGAATGCAAGGTTGCAAGGGTTTCCTGACTTCTATGCATTATGTGGCAGTGTGAAAGAAAGGTATGCCTTGGAATATCCTCTATACAGTATTTCTTTTAGCAGGTGACATGAATGTCGTTTGTTAATTAGTTCTCCACAGTAGTTTTCCCGTGGTTGTACACTTGTACTGTATCCCTTAAAACACAATATGCTATTCCTTGAACAGACAATGAAATGCACTGTCTATAAAATGTTTAGGTTTTACAAGTATAGTCTTTTTTTTTTGGAATTCCATACCCCACTCATGTCGGGATTGGGTACAGTTGTTGTAGTCCTTTTTTGGGATTCTACAACTTCAGTCGTTTTCTTGAAAGCTAATGCTGATTACAATGGTTACAGTTACAGTTGTTATCACTCTTTGCAACTATATCATAGGGTAAAGCAATTGGTTGAAAACTAATACTTCTAGTTACGTCACTTTTAATCTAAAATTACTTGTTCGCAGATACCGTCAAGTGGGTAATGCAGTGGCAGTCCCAGTTGGACGTGCATTAGGTTATACACTGGGAATGGCAGTGCAAAAGTTGACCGGAAACGAGCCTCTCTTGACTCTTCCAGCAAAGTTTGCACATTCTACAACCTTAGAGCTGCTACATCCCTCATTAGCAACCAAACCTGAAGCCCCTTGATATATGCCGTTTAATTGTTGTGACTAATTCGTAAACCACCATATTTTGATGTCGTTTGCGTCCATGATAGCCTGTTGGGATGCCTGAATTAGGGTCGTTAGCTACAACATAAGCTTAAACTAGACCTTTAGGGCGCTTTAGGTTCAGTTGTCAATATCTTGTACTACACTTTTGTAGTTTTGTATCGAAGGTATGATCTCCTTTGTTATATGATCAAATATTCAAATCGTTCATGAAGAACCACATAAGACTTTAGTATGATGAAACAAGTAATACAGAAGAATAAATTCAACTTCATGATAACTTAAATGTTGAACCTTATCTTCAGGTACGTCATCTTCTAGTTCTTTCGGACTATTCATGCATATAAGTTGAATCCATTCTCCATTGTTTTATCAAAATATTTCTTCACATTCAAGAAAACACACCATAATCTTCAACGGTGGCTGTCGTTCTCTCTTAACAACTGAGAAGTTGTCATCTCCTTGTCATACATTGCACTCTTCAAATTAGCCATCAATTACTTGGGATTTGTCTACATTTTCTTCCTAACCTACAAAGATCATGCTTACAAAACTAAACATGCAAACAAGTTTCAATTTTTAATGATTTTGTCAGCCAATAAAATTCTTGAAAGCTATCCATGTCAAGTCAAGAACAATTATTACCAACTAGACTATAAGTTCCTAAAGATGTAACTGCTTATAAAAAGAGCAATATGTACTAGTTAATATCATCAAAAAAGATATGGCTTCCAATAGTTCTTTACTTACCAGTACTACTGCTTTGTTTTCATTTCTGGTTCTTTACCTTGCTGTTTCTTTTAGCAACATAGCAGCCAAACACCGTCATTCCCCCACTACCAACCACCACACGCACCACCAAGACAAAGAAGCATCAAACCCGCGACTCCAACAAGCTTATCTTGCACTCCAAGCTTGGAAAAAAGTTATCTACTCTGACCCCTTTAATACCACTTTAGATTGGACCGGTCCTTCGGTTTGTAACTACACAGGAGTATACTGTGCTCCATTTCCAAATGACACCAATATAGAAACAGTTGCAGGTATTGATTTGAACCATGCAGACATTGCTGGGTTCCTCCCTGATGAACTTGGTTTATTATCCGATCTTGCACTTCTGCATCTAAACAGCAACCGTTTCTGCGGTATCCTCCCACTCGCTCTATCAAATCTCACTTTCCTCTTCGAGCTTGATCTCAGCAATAACCGATTTGTTGGTCCTTTCCCTTTTGTTGTCATGTCACTCCCCAGCCTCAAATTTCTCGACCTTCGTTACAATGAATTCGAAGGACCGTTACCTTCTGACCTCTTTAATTTAAACCTTGACGCCATTTTCATCAACAACAACCGTTTGACATCTGTGATCCCTTCGAACTTGGGCTCAAGTACTGCTTCTGTGGTGGTTTTTGCGAATAACAATTTAGGGGGGTGTCTACCACCAAGCATAGCCAATTTCGCAAACACCATGGAGGAATTGCTGCTGATCAATACAAATATATCTGGGTGTTTGCCTCCTGAAGTCGGGTATCTTTATAAGTTAAGGGTATTGGATGTGAGCTCTAACCAGTTAGTAGGCGAGATACCTTATAGCATTGCAGGATTAGCTCATCTGGAGCAGCTAAATTTAGGCCATAATATGATGAGTGGTGTTGTGCCATTGGGTGTTTGTGAATTGCCTAATTTGGCAAACTTTACGTTTTCTTACAACTATTTCTTTGAGGAAGAGGGTATTTGTGGGAATTTGACGTCGAAGGGAATTGTGTCTGATGACCGAAGAAACTGTTTGCCGGACAAGCCTCTTCAAAGGAGCAAGAAGGAATGTGATGCGGTTTTTCAACACCCTGTTGATTGCTTTGAGCATCCTTGTGGTAACAAACATGCTGAAACCCGTCTAAAAAAGCATCATACGTGATGCATTATATATATAGATTACTTGTAAGGTTCGATATGTTGATGTTCTTCTTAATTCCTATATCCTTTCTAATTATAGAATGAAGTTATGTTACTAGTGAACAGGTCAGTAGTTTGTATAAATCATGCTTGTGGTTGTGCACCATGTATACTATCAACTGTTGTTAAATAACTAAATATAAGATATGATAAAAGAGATATTTTCTTCCTTGCCATTTTTGAAAAGCACTATGCATTTAGGCAATTCAATAATCAAGCTAGCTTACTGATTAAACATGAACTTCTTACATTTCTGTTTTTTTCTTTTTATTTATAATAAAGTCCTGTTATAAATGGCCTAAAACTCGTTCAATGGATTAATTAATAACTAATTAATAAAACCTCTTAAACTTCAAGTCCCAACTTATTAAACGTGACTATTGAACAAAATCCAAATTTCAAATTAAATTAAAACGTTACTCTTTTACCAAAATAATCTCATGCATATCACAACAACATTAAATCCGTTACATCCAACTAAGCAATAGCCATGCACCCAAAGTAACGGTAACTTCACTTCCATATCTCCTATATATATTCACCCATTTTCATTCAATTCCCAAATTACTTACCTTCTTTATATCTCTCTTTACAATTACAATACACACACAATATATATATTTCTATCCCTGCATTTTGGATATATCATCATATATCTATCAATGGAACACCACATGAAGCTGCTTACAATCCTAGCAACTTTGCTTGTCATTCTTTTAGGATTCATGGGATCTTGTTATGGCTACACATTCTATGTAGGTGGCAAAGATGGTTGGGTTCTTGACCCACGTGAAAGCTATAACCATTGGGCTGAACGTAATCGATTTCAGCTCAACGACACTTTAGGTTAACCATCTCTACCTCTTTCTTCTCCCTAAATGTTTGTATACATATATACATGTTTAGTTAGTTTGTATCAATTAATTAAGTTTGCTCATACTATTTTATTTTTTTTGGTATTATAATATATGATGCAGTTTTCAAGTATGAACAAGGGATGGATTCGGTTTTGGTAGTAAACCAAGAGGATTACCAAAAGTGTAACAAAACGAGCCCCAAAGTAACCTTGAATGATGGCAACTCGGTATTCAAATTCAAGAGGTCAGGTCCATTTTTTTTCATCAGTGGACAAAATGATAAATGTGAAAAGGGACAGAAGTTAATCGTAGTAGTCATGGCCGTGAGACACCGAGCTACTCCTGCTGTGAACTCCACAACCGCTGCTCCCACTTTAGCACCCGTGGCGGCACCATCAACACCCGTGTTACAAGGTAATGACGGATTGGAAATATATGCCCCGGTTCCAGCTCCAGCCCCAACGACTTCAAGCGTTGCATCTACTAGTTTTGGAGGGTCTGTTGGACTGATTGTGGCTTTGAGTTTGGGTTTGAGTTTTGTTTTTCAAAAGGTTTTTTTTATTAATTATTAGTGATCATTCTGAAAGTGATTTACTTTCGAAGTTGAATTTGTCTTGTTTTTATTGTTCAGTATTTAGTGGAATATTTTTTTTGGTATTTGTTTCAATCTTTTTAATTTCACAATAGGAAAACTCAGATAGAAATTCATATACATTAACTAATCACGATATGAATGTGAAGTTAACCTATTTGGTAAAGGTTTTGCCTTTTAAAGTAAAAAATAAAGTTATTTTAGTAGTTTAGAACTATCTGGCAGATGTAATTTGTAAAAGTGTATTATTAAAAAAAAACTAATCACAATACCCAACCATCACTATCACAATCCCAAGCGCATAGTGTCATCATATCTAACGTCGTATTGTGATTTAGTCATTCACAATAATATATACTTTATATAGCTGTATATTTTGTTTAATATAATATGTATTTTTACCATGAATGGTTAAATTGTATTGTAGATATATCCCGTGGCGGAACTTGAACATGTGTTTTTGGGGGTCAATTTTTACAGGCTAAAAATATTGCCTTCAAAAGGGGTAAATTTAATGGTAGTAAACAATTTAAGCAAAATGATAAAACATGATTGAGCAACTCAATTCCTAAATAGTATATTACTATTACTATATCTAAAATCAATCTAAGTTAAAAAAAATTTATAATACCGAAATTATGTTTCATCAAATAGTTTGTAAGTAACTGATAATAGAAGTATGTTACTACTCAAAAAGGAGATGAAAATTGAAACTGACATTGAAGATAAAAACGAATCAATTGATGTTCCGCCCATTGCGATATTTTCATTCGCTATCATCTACAACTTATAGTCTTATAGCATCAATCTCTTGTTAATCAATTATAGAAATAGAAAATAATAATAAAATAAAAATAATAATAATAATAATACCAGTAAACTTGATTGATGAAGATTATGATTTTGGGGTACAAACAATTAATAGATAGAAAGCAGAAATTGGCATGTTCTTTATTATGTTTCCATTCCAATCTCCAATTCTCCTGAGCCTTCCTACGTCTTTTTTTTCCTTTTCTGAGATGTGGAGGGGTCAATAGTGAAAAAAAGACTTTTATACCTAGATTATTTACACTTATGGCTCAAAGTTTTGGATGGGCCAGAACCCCCCTGCCCCTTAATAGTTCCGCCTTTGGATATATCACTACCCAAAAAACTTTCAAGTTTTATCTTAAAGCTTAAGTTAATATTGAATTATAAAATTTTGAAACATTTTGAATCGATATGTGACCTATATAATATATGATTTTACAAAATTTGAGAATTGCTTTTTTCCCCCAAACATTCAGTCAGTATCAGGGAAACCTCACCGTATAATGGTGAAACCTTGCACGTACCCTAGACAATGAGATATTGACTATGGGCCGTTACAAGTATTCGGAGGGAAAACCCCAAGGTTTGCAATCCCTAAGGATCGAACTCAAGACCTTGGGTAAAACCGGGAGTGTCCTCTAACTAGCTAAGAGTCAGGAAGTATTTTCTCTCTCTCTCTATATATATATATATACAAAAATTACACAATCTAAAACCCATCCGAAACTTTAACTAGTTAAAATTGCAAAAAAGAACGTAAAAAGTTATGTCAATTACAGTTACTCGATACACAAAAAAGGTACATCAACGAAAGTCGAACCACCAATTTTCGCTTCGCGTTAATGTTGCAATCCCAAATAAGTTTCGGGGAGGACATACAAACAAGCAAATAGAATAAAAACAGAACCATTAATAAAGCATCAGACCAATATATCCGATATAACTATTTACTTTTAGTTAAATTTTACAAGATAGATAACTAAATTTAGGAGATATTTGGCTTTTTTTTATTACTAAACATTTTTTTAATGTTCCTTTTATACTTAAACAACTTATAATTAAAAAAAAAATTCAAAATTTTTTTTACCTAGTCGTTAAATTTAACCAAAAGAAGAATGGAGCGAGGAGGGGGTTTGTTCAAAAATGGTGTAGTCAAGTTTAACAATTTAAACGGATTTCCATTTTGTCCATGTTTCATGGGTTTGACAAAACCACTTAGGGGCAAAGGTGCAGTATCAAAGATTGGCAAATTGACAAGTTTTGGTAAAATGGGCAGCCAATAAGGACGCGCCACGTGGCCTGTTGGTTTTCTTGCCATAACTTGCCAAATCAAAGGGTGTCGTAAGCCAATTCTTGCCAATAGTTGCCAAAATGCCAATGCCGGAAAAATTAATAGGTTGCTGGAATTTAGAAAAGTGACCGTTTTTTTTATAAAAAAGTAAACTACTTGGGCTCATAAATTGGGGGTTGGGAACTCGGAAGTCGAAGACGCCATGGCTGCCAACCCGAAGGTTTACCCCGCCAAGATACGTCTCTGATCATCCGAGTCCCATTTTTACGAACATTTTGTATCATCATCGCCCATTTAACGTAACACCGGCAACCTAATTGTTCAACGATATCATCACCGACATAATACTACTTTTCCGGCCACATATTGCTTTAATGGAATAAAAGACGGCAACACTACCACGGAAAAAAAAATTCCGGCAACGCTACCTCTAAGTTAACACTACCAAGCTAATCACAAACATTCAATTAACCGCAATATTAAAGATAAATATACATATAATCATAAGCATAAGCAGCAGCAGTTAACCGAAAAACCTAAAAAGGGCTCTCCGAAAAATCGAAGCAACCAGAAACCCCAAAAAGGGGTCACCGAAAAACCGAAGCAACATTACTAGAAACTCCAAAAAGGGGTAGCCGGGCAACATGCAGCAACGACAACTAGAAACCCCAAAAAAGGGGGTCACCGGAAAAGCATGTAGCAACAGTAACAGCAAGCAGAAACCCCAAAAAGGGGTGCCCGTAAAAGTGAACATTTTGGCCGGCGACGAAAAGAAACCCCAAAAAGGGTTCAGATCTCGCCGGAATAAGGGTGTAGTACGTTAGGAGCATCGGCAAGTCGTTTCCGGCAATACAAACCAAGAAAACTATAGTATTTGCCTCAAAATCGAAAATTCCCAAAAAAAATTAGGTTTCCGGTCAAAGACAATTTGGCACTACAACAAAAAAAAAACGGTCACATAGCAAGCTCCCAACATTCACATACATCGGCCTAGTTTTGTCGATATATAGAGCTGATGCAAAGTGTCCATGCTTGCCGATGTTTGCTTATGGAAGGAGCCGATGCAAAGTGCCGATTACATCATTGCCCCTTATAAAACCAACTCGTTCTCGTCATGATTTACGTTTATTTTTGAATCATATGTAAAACCTAAGTATGAATAAATCAAATAAAAGTTAAATAAATAAGGTTAACAAATATTTTTTGAGCTTTTTTTTTCAACCTCACAATTTGAAAATTCCATTTGGATAAAACACGATATAAAAAAATAAAACTGTTATTTTTCAAGTTATAATATTAATAAGTTAATCCAAACATTATTTCTTATAACATGTTGCTCTATGAAGTTATATGCTTTTAGTAGCATGTAAGTTACATGCTTCCAAAACAAACTTATAGAATAAATCTATCTCTCCGATATTCCAACTTATAAACAAATTTTAACTTACTTTTATAAGTATGTAATTTCAAATTTTAAATACTACTAAAAACATAAAAACATACGAGTATAAGTATAGAATATTTTTCTATATTAAAGTAACTAGGAGGATTAATCAAGTAAATTTAAAGGCTAGAACAAAACATCAGCAAAACTTGAAAAGGGTTGAAAGCCAAGTAAAGGATAAGAATGCACCCGCAACCAAACACCCATCCTTTTTTAAGGAGGCCGCCCGCGTAGCTCAAACTAGGGTTTTATATCACACACACCCGCCTCCTCCCTATAAATTTATGTATTCTGAGCTTCTCTTTTCAGATCTCATTCTTGCCTCCTCGTAATATTGTATATTAGGTAATTTATTTATATTTGTCTTAAAATTATAGTTGTTCAAATTATATGGAGATGAGGAAAACGGAGAGGAGATGATTTATATATACATATATATCAAATGATCCGATTTAACTCCTTTGCTACGTTCTTTCTGATTCATTCATTTGTTAATAAGTCCTTCACTATTTCCATAAATTTTATTAATTTAATTGATTGATTTGTTTATATTTTGTTTATATAATTATAAATCCCTTGGGGCTATTGTTGCTTGTATATAAGAGTCGAAATCCTGAAAAAATGATGAAAACATAAAAATCTTAGGACACCTTCTGACACAGTTTGACAATGCTGTGTATGAGAATAACATTTTTATGTTTCTGATTTTTATGCTTTCTTCTCAATATATTTTCTAACATTATATTAATTTTTACTTCTAAGCTATTGAATTTTTAGCTTTGTATTTTATAAACCAGCATAAACTTTATTATTACAAATTTCACCGAATATCCTGTAACACTATTTTATAGATGAAAAACATTGTAGTCGAAATCGTTAGTGGATTATTGTGAAAGTAAACATGTTGTATTCTTGATATGAATCAAGATTTGATTTTGTACTGTTTCACCTCTAGATCTTAATTCAAAAAATATCTAGAATGGGTTAGTTTTATTCTATTTGACAGAAATCAATCAATACTTGCTTACTGACAAACAAAAATCTGTTATAATTCTTCGTGAGACTTATGCTTTTACAAGTTTTAAGCCCATAAACAGTAGCAAACGTGTCGAGTATTTTTTAGTCTAAATTTGGTTTGCAACGTATGTTTACATGATTGGTCGTTGTCATCCTTCCTGACTTAAGGACAGCAGGTTACCACATTTGGCAATTAAGTTAGACCGTTCCCAACGGTATGTCACGGTCTCGTCTTAAGCTCTTCACCACAAGGACACTGTTGGCATGCCCTTTTCTTGAGGACTCGTCCTTGAAGTTTGTCACCATGGAGAATAAGAGAAGACGAGAATGGTGAGGATTAGTGGGGTCAAAGGACGGATGCATATATGTTTTTTATCTTTCTTTTATTATATATGAAAAGATATTATGTGGATGTTTTAGTAGTATTTTATTTATATTTCAGTAAATATAATTCATTTATTTTTGTAACATATTTATTTATATGGTATGATAATGTTTTAGTTTTGTACATTTCAAGGCAAAATTTGGAAGTTTGTATTTTTGGCATAAATTTCTCAATATTCTATATATATATATTCTCATACATATATTTCCATATAGATTGTTTCATTACACATTTAGTCTTTTTTTTTTTAACAAGCTCTATATTTCCATAGTACGTTTATTTTATTTTCAATACTAAATTTTTCTAAAGACACCGATTTACTTGTATTAACGAAAAAAACGACCATCGCAAGTGTAATTTAATTAAACTTATAAACAACCAAATATATATGTTTCAAGATTCACATATACATACCACGTCTCTAAATATTATACAATTAACATATACATCATAACAAATTTAGCTAATAATTTTCATGTTACTTGCTTGAATCGTCGGCAAAAATTTAACTATACGACTGTCAAACCGAAAGACAAAGGGTGCCTCTGTCTCGCAGTTACAAACCAACTTTGACATAATGTTGGAATAGCATATTCGTCTAAACCCCTTAACTTAGAAATCCTTGCTTCGCTTATGCTCATGCAAAACTAAGTTCTATCTGATCCTGTTTTCGATCGTCTCTAACTAAAAATACTAGTTGGCAATACCTCTAACTCCAATCCCCACATAAAGGATTGGACATCAAAGTCCCATACACTTAAATCTGAATCTGGTTGACTCCAAAATGATGACGCGTTTTCCTTTAACTCCATGACTGTAGATCCTTCAAATTTATGCTTGATTCTCTTACAAATATCATCCGCTTCAATCTATACCCAATTAATAATGTATGTATTAGAAAGATGACAACTAGTAGAAATACAAATTAAGTTTAAGAAAACAATTGTACACGTTAAAACGAGTCATTTTTTGGGATTAGTCTGCTTCCTTTGACATCATGATTAAAAAAAAAACAACTCTACGCATATGTCTCAATGCCAATATTAACTTTACATGTGTATAAAATTGTTATCACGGGTTATTATTTGTAACAAAATTCACCTTTTTATGACGGATGTGAAACGTCGAATGCCCACAACTTGAAAAGTTTGCAAGTGCCACCTCAGCGCTATATTGATCAAGTAATTGGACAACGTCACAAAAACTTGAATGATTTTTCAAACCCGTTACCAAAACAACATCAAGATCACGACTCATTTCGTGGATTTGAATATCATGCGATGAATTGCTCGAATTCTTGGTTTGTATGTGTTCATGTGATCTCTTCCTACTCAATAGCTTCTCCTTCTTGTTCTTGCTCATTTCCAAGTTGGTTTTCAAGATTTGAATGTACTCTATTGCTCTATCCATTCGATCCGGCACTTGATCACCTCCCTAGATATATGCATATTATAACAAGTTAAAAAGTATCCGGCCGATATATATAAGAACACAAGTCACATTTTAAATTATTTGAAAAAGGAAGTTGATCATAATGGAGTTTCAAGAGTAAAACCTTGGACATGTAATGAGTAGGGATAAGAGAGAAAAGTTGTGAGTAGAGAAACTTCATATGGTTCCTTCTATTTTTCTCAATATCCTTTCTTTCTGGTTTCTTCGACATTATTAGAGCAGAACCCTCCATGTTAAAGTGTTTTAGTTCGTATTAGAGTGTGGAACTATGAAAAATAAGTTATTATGTTGTGAAGCATATATATATATATCTAACATATTATTATATCATTCATTGTGGTTATATATGGAATATGTGTTGTTATTTTTATGGTTTGAAAGGGGAAAGCTAGAGGAAACAAGATATGGTTGTGGGCTCCTAGGAAAGTCGAAAGATCCAGGTAATTGCAAGTGATGTCACCTGTCTTCCATCATTCATATAAGTCATTTTGTTGTTTTTTTTTTTTTTTTTTTTGGAAGTGGAACTATCATCGAATAAAATATCAACCTCTTGTTGAGAATTCGACCTCAACAATCACCATGTATTGCCATATTTCTATCTTTGTCAAAAATATATATAGGAGTTGGCCTGTTGCATGATTTAATATGTTTTCATAGTTATATTTAGGGCAAATAGGTTTTAAAGGTATCATACTCGGCGATTTTTGCTATGTAAGGTATCATCCCTAAAAACCTCCTAATCTAAGCCAAGTGTGTGTAAACGCGATCTATTGTGGGTATCAAAACTACTATCTGGTTTTGTTTGACCGGTATTGTGCGTGTTTGACCAGCTTGACCACTGTCCGTTGAATATCGATGCCATGTCACCCTGCCACGTTGTCTCTTGGTTGACTTGTTGACCGAAAATTGGGCGGGAGAATTCCCTCCAAGGTATTCCGCACGAGCATATTAATCAATTATATATATATATATATATATCATGTACATAAATATATATATATATATATATATATATCACTTTCCATTTACAGATAGTTTATATCTGAAACATCACTTTCTCTCACTTTCTCCTTTATACTTCTTTAAACAAAACACCCACATAACACTCACTTTGTCTCCAAGTACAATATCATCATCGGAATCAACGAAAAAACCCTAATTTTTCGGTTGTAACCCTAAATCGATGGATTGATCTGAAACACTTTCCAGTGATTGTGAGAGTCTACAGGTAAGTATTTTGTTCTTTATCAAATTAAAAATAGGGTTTTTAATGGGTGCTTATGACATGGGGGTTTCATCGAATATAGGGTTCTTATTTGTATCAGATACTTCAAATGGGGATTTCGAACAATTTTTTTTATGTGTTAACCTGCATCTGGCAAAATGGGGCAAAATTTAACCCAAATTTAGGGTATTTTATGGGTGGTTAAAAGATGGGGGTTTCATCGAATATAGGTTGGAGATGTGTATTAGTTAATTAAAATTCCCAATTTAGAACTTATTTTTTTATGTTTTAACCTAAATCTGGCAAAAAAAAGGGAAAAATTAAATTAAATAATATACGTCACGATGAGCAGATAATCTTGCATGGGGGTTTAGGTTGAACAACGTATGTACATATATAAAAAAACCCAGATATATTTTTTATTTTATAATACTTAAATAATTTTTTTGTTTTTGTTTTTTGTTTTAGGATGACTTATAGAGGTTATGAGTTCCAAGTAAATTTCGACGGGGTGTTTTTTTATTATTTTTTATTTTATAATACTTAAATAATTTTTTTGTTTTAGGATGACTTATAGAGGTTATGAGTTCCAAGTAAATTTCGACGGGGTGTTTTTTTATTATCCATTGAGGTATGAAAGTGGAATAGACCTACTGTTAACTACTGCTAGGATCACTTCATTTGAACAATTTTGTGATTATCTAGAAGAACAAACTAAGTCAATAATTGTGGGTTTGTACTATTTAATTCCGGGGAATGAGTTTGAAAGTGGGTTGATAAAGGTAAGTGATGATTATGACTTGAACTGTTTGTTTGATCTTGCCCACTGCTATGGTAAGATTCAAATTTACTTGAATCATGTGGAGGATGACTTATAGAGGTTATGAGTTCCAAGTAAATTTCGACGGGGTGTTTTTTTATTATCCATTGAGGTATGAAAGTGGAATAGACCTACTGTTAACTACTGCTAGGATCACTTCATTTGAACAATTTTGTGATTATCTAGAAGAACAAACTAAGTCAATAATTGTGGGTTTGTACTATTTAATTCCGGGGAATGAGTTTGAAAGTGGGTTGATAAAGGTAAGTGATGATTATGACTTGAACTGTTTGTTTGATCTTGCCCACTGCTATGGTAAGATTCAAATTTACTTGAATCATGTGGAGGATGATTATATGAATAAATATTGTGCTATAAAGCCCAAAGAACCAAAAAACCCCGGAGAAATAGAAGACAGTGTGGAAAGGGAAGTAGGTCAGTCTAGTAAGTGCAAGTCTGCAGATAGGACACGTAATGTGTTTCTACATGGTGATGTAGATGATGCAAATACGGATGTAGATGATGCTATTGTAGAGGATGCAAATAGGGATGTAGATGATGGAAATAGGGATGTAGATGGCTGATGTAGAGGATGAAAATAGGGATGTAGATGATGCTATTGTAGAGGATGCAAATAGGGATGTAGATGGATGTAGATGATGCTATTGTAGAGGATGCAAATAGGGATGTAGATGATGCAGTTGAGGATCTAAATCTTAATGATGAACCTACTAACATTAACATGGATGAAGGGTACAATACTGTTGTGAGAAGGTTGTTCGAAGATAAAGGTAAATGCAAACATGTTGTCATGGATGATGTTCAGGCAGATGATGACCTGCAAGACCCATTCAAAATGGTTGAAAAGATGGAGAAATGGCCAGTTCACAATCCTGCCATGCCCTGGAGACAGAAGAAACCAATAGTTGGTGAAAAGTTTCCCAGCTATTTGGAGTTTAAAGAGTGTCTGACTTACTATGGTCTAGCCAATGGGTTTAGCATCTGGTATGAGAAAAGTACACAGAACAAGGTTATTGCTAGATGTGGCCAAAGACCTCCTAACCTCAAAGACCCAACTGTGGGAAAACAAAGAAATCAGCATATGTACCCAGCTATTGTCAAGGGTGAAGAGCCCAAGTGTCCATGGAGGTGTTTTGCTAGAAAGATGAATACTGAGAACTCTTTCCAAGTTGCTTCTTTACTTGATAACCATACATGTGCCAGGAACTTTAGGTTTGGCTCTTTGATCAACTATAAGTGGATTGGGAAACAATTTGGCAACAAGATAAGGGCACACCCAAGTATTAAATTATGTGAAATAGCTGATCTGGTGATGAAGAAATATAAGTGTTTTGTTTCTGCAAACCAATGTTGGGCAGCCAAGAACTATGCACTGAATGAGTACACAAAATCTTTAGAAGCCCACTATAGTATGCTGAGGTCTTATGCTGATGAGTTGTTGGCTTCAAACCCAGGATCAACTGTCAATCTTCAGGTGACAAGGAACCCAGATAAGAAGGTATACTTTGACAGGATGTATATATGCTTACAAGGCTTAAAACAAGGTTGGAAGGTAGGCTGTAGGAAGGTCATTGCTCTAGATGGCTGTTTTCTCAAGAGTCCTAACACTGGTGAGCTGTTGACTGCAATTGGAAGAGATGGGAACAACCAGAGAGTGAAAACACAAGGTATGCCTTCATTTAATATTCACACTATGTGTATTTAATTTATTAATAATTGTTAGTCATAACTATGAATGATGATTTGAATATATAAATATATGTATAGGTCCTCATAGGTATCCTAAATGGTGGGGTGCTGGTTTGTGTATTGACCCAGTAACTAATGAGTCGTTCATAAGTGGAACTGATGGTATCCCACTTCCCATTTGGCCTAAAGATGTACCACCTCCTAGTGCAATTGAAGATTGGGAAAAGAAGCAGAAAGCAAAGGAAGCTTTGAGAAGGAAGGTAGCAGAGGTTCAAAGAAAGGAAGCATTTGATGCATTAAGAAACAAGTATGAAGTAGGTGGGAGTGCAGCTGTGACAACTAAAGCTGCAAGTGAAGGTATTTGTATGGGAAAGAAAAGATTGTTTCAAGTTGATGCAAGCTCAAGTGTACAGGAAGGTCAAAAGAAGCAAGTAGTGGAAGGTATCCATGTCTATGCATTGCCAATTGCAGAAGAGACTCAGAAGAGGAGGGCAATTGCAGATGTTAGAAAGCATTTAGCAATAGAGGCACTTCAGGCAAGTAGGGAAATTGGTGTAACCAACACTTCACAGGAAGCTCAAAGAAGTAGGGCAATTCAAGCAGTTAGAAAGAAGTTAGCTGAAGATGATGCAAAGAAGGCACTTTGTTGAGTCAAGGATTCGCTGACCAGACTTGGTCGCTGACGTGAGCCGTCAGCAAGTCATCAGCGAGTCAATGACTCTTGTCAGCGGGTGGTTTACTTTCCAAGTTGTTTGTCAAGGCGGGAAGTTTTCAAACCATAAGAAGACAAGAAGTCACATGGTGGTTCTTCCAACTGAATATTACCTTATATGGCAAAGGTACAGTTGGGACCAAAACAAGGGTTTCTCTCTTTCATACCCGTTTTGGTAAAGAAGACAAAGGCTCCTGGATCCAAGTACAACGAGCCTATGAGCAGTCGACAACCACCATTCTATCACTATCATTGTAAGGCTGTGTTGCCCTAATTCCTCCCCTATATAAAGCAACACAGCCGCATCTTTTATACTTTGTGTTTGTCACCACAAAGTGTGTGTCACTTTATTTTCTCTCTTGTAATTGCTTAAGTTTATAGTGTGTCTAGACTTAGCAATTATTTAGTTCATTTGTATTCTTGTAAGACAAGTTGTAATATCGACCATGTATTCATCGTTTAATCAATGAAACATATGATTAGACTTGCTTAGATATTTGCATTTGAACTTATTCTTGTTCATGTTCTTTACTTTCTGTTCTTAACTTTCTTGTCTAGATAAAACAAATATAAGTGTGCAAATTGTGGACTGTCAAGTGGTATCAGAGCCAACGTTTCTAAATTATTGAAACAAAGATCCGTTTGCATACTTATTTTCTTAAATCTCTGTTCTTTCTTATCTTTCTTAATCTTTTCTTAAAACAAGAACATGACTGCTGTTCCCACCCTCGTTAACACACGTGACTTCGGTTACGTATCTGTCCCTCCAAGATTCGAGCTCGATGACTTTGGGTCTTGGAAGGAAAGGATGTTACTTCACATAGTGGGTGTGGAACCCTACCTTATGTCAATTCTGACCGTTGGTCCATATATTCCCACTCTGGTGCAAAGAACACCAGGAGCAACTGTTGATGCTCCTGAGATTGTGATTGACATCGTCAAACCAGAGGTTCAATGGACTGACGATGAGAGGAGACTTGTAAATCTTGATGCAAGACTTAAGAACATGATAATCAGCACTCTTCCTTCTGATATCATGAAAGTCGTCATCAGATATCCCTCTTCTAAAGAAGTGTGGGACAGGCTCTGTAGCATGTATGAAGGCTCTGCTGCTACCATAGCCACTAAAAAGATAGACCTCAAAAGAGCCTATGAAAAATTCTTTTCTCTCCCCAACGAAGGTCTTAACGGCACTTATACCCGATTTAAAGGGTTGCTGAACGACATGACCACTGTTGGCATCACTCATGACAACTTTGAGGTATGCCACAAACTTCTTGATAGTTTACCTATCAAGTGGCAAGGTCTAAGACAAATCCTCAGGACCACAGAGCATCTTAATGGGCTTGATCTCGAGTCTCTCTTCGGTATTCTTCAATTTGAAGAGAGAGCTCTTGCTCAAACTCTAAGAGCCGCTGCTGACGCACAACATCGTGCTGGTCCCTCCTCTTCCTCTTCTTCAACCTCTACTGCTTATACTGCTACTGACCCCCTTGCTGCTAAAGATTTGGGCATTTCTTACTCCACATACACTGACAACAGACTAGAAAGGGTGGAGCATCAATTGAATGATCTCACCAAATATGCAGAGATTGCTGTAGAAGTGAAAGAAAATGAATCTGAAAGACTAATCTCTACTTTGACCAGCTGGTACAACAAGCAAATCGAAAACTGCTCAGAAGTAGAGATGATTAAAGAAAAATTCATCTCCATGGCTGCTGATCAACACAAAATCAATGAATCCACCAAAGCTATCAAGCATGATCAGCAGACCCTTCGATCTAGTGCCTTGTCGCTGCTGAAATGTGCCAACTCCACCAGCTACTCAGCAAAGAAGGCAGCCTCTACCAGCAAGTCTGCTGCTGCTAGTGTCAAGAAGCTGACCACTCAAGTCAACAATAACACTAAGGCAATTCATGCCTTAGAAAAACAAGTGGCTGATCTTCCAATCCCTTCCGCATCCTTTACTGAGGAAGATCGCCAGAGGCAAATTAGACTGGAGACAGAAGTTGATGAAATTAAGAAATTGTTGGCGCAACTTGTGAACCAACAACCTAAACAGCCAGCGACTGTGGAAGTTGTTATTAACACTACAACTTCCAAGGGGGAGAAAGTTGATGCTGCTGTTTTAGATCTGGTAAATGAAGCAGTTAACAAGGCAGTTGCCCAAATCTACGAAGACTCTGCTGAAGGGGTACTAGAAATGGATGACACAACAAAAGCTGATGATGTTCCCCCTGCTGGTGTTGAGGGGGAGACTGAAAAAGAGGCGAATGTTGTAATTCCCCCTGCTGGTGTTGAGGGAGAGATTGAAAAAGATGGAAATGATGAAGCTCCCCCAGCTGGTATTGAGGGGGAGCAACAAATTGTTATGTTTAATGCACCCCCTGCTGCTGTTAGGGAGGAGTTTGACCCTAAAGAACTTGAAACAGCATGGAAGGTCGGATTTGATGCTGAAATGGCCACTGATAGATCCAAGGAAATGCTTCCTATTTTTCACAACCGTTTCATGGGAAATGCTGAAATCACTCCTCTCTCTGATGATCTTCGAAGACAGCTCACTGAGTCTGAATTCTTCAAGAGATCTCCTACTAATCTTTCAGTAATCGCTACTCCATCCTCTCTTCCTGCTGCTCAACTCTCTATTCAAACATCAGCAGGCCATCAACATCAAGCAATAGATATACTTGCCTTGACTGCTGATGGAAAAACTCAAGAAGAAGCCATCAAGGAGTTGGATAGGATCAAGGCAAATCAAGAGAATGAAAGAAAAAATCTTGAGTATATCAAGCAGCTACCTATTATTGAAAAAGATCAGCTGGATGGTGAGCAAAGGATGCTGCTGAAAGTGGGTGGTGTTGAAGCTCTATACAGACAGAAGCATAAAGAAGTTGAGAAGCGACTCAGCGAGAAGAGAGCCAAGTTTGAGGAAGAAAAGGCTAAATGGTTGAAACTTATGAAGGATAGAAAGAGGCCCCAAAAGATTATTGCTGCTGAAGCCTTTCGTGCTGAAATGGGTCTTAAGACAAACTTAAAAATCTTAAGACAAGGAGCTGACAATCCCATCAAACTGGAAGGTGTCAAGCCAACCTCCTTGGGTGCCTCTGAATGGGCTGAAGTTTACATGCTGGTGAAGGACAAAAAGGCTGCTAGCTATGAACAACTGCTAAAAATGCTCAAGGATTATTTCAAAAAAGCCAGGGAGTATGAAACCAAGTTTAAAGCAGACTTGCCCATGCTGAGGCAAGTGTTTGGTACTCCAGCAGCAGTCTCCTCGTCAGCAGGAAGAATGGGTCAAAGAAAAAGGAAGGCAGAGCACCGAACCTTGAAAATGGATCTTCCTCCTATCACTGGTGATGCCTCGCTGAACACCAGACTTCCTCCCAGAAGCTTATTTGAGGAAGGGAGAGTGATAGAAAGTCCTGCTGGCATCTTTTTCACAAACTTCCAGAACAATCAACTGTTATTTCGCTTGGATGAACTTGAAAAAGCTTCCACTGGGTTCATCTTAAGCATAAGAAGAAGGTGTGCTGAAACTTCCAACAACAGATGGTTCATCAGCAAGTTGGATGAAGAATTGATAAAGCCTTATAGAAGGGATGACCCAGCGATCAGAATGGCCAAGCAAGAGGAAGCTTGGGAATTTGAAGCTGCCAACTTATAGATGTCTTAAAATGAAAAAACTATATGTATCAGCTTGTAATATTTTAAGATGATATATAAGACATCTTTTCATCATTCCTCATTCTTATCAAGTCTAGTCTACTCAGCAAGTCTTCTCAGCGAATAGGGGGAGATTGTTGAGTCAAGGATTCGCTGACCAGACTTGGTCGCTGACGTGAGCCGTCAGCAAGTCATCAGCGAGTCAATGACTCTTGTCAGTGGGTGGTTTACTTTCCAAGTTGTTTGTCAAGGCGGGAAGTTTTCAAACCATAAGAAGACAAGAAGTCACATGGTGGTTCTTCCAACTGAATATTACCTTATATGGCAAAGGTACAGTTGGGACCAAAACAAGGGTTTCTCTCTTTCATACCCGTTTTGGTAAAGAAGACAAAGGCTCCTGGATCCAAGTACAACGAGCCTATGAGCAGTCGACAACCACCATTCTATCACTATCATTGTAAGGCTGTGTTGCCCTAATTCCTCCCCTATATAAAGCAACACAGCCGCATCTTTTATACTTTGTGTTTGTCACCACAAAGTATGTGTCACTTTATTTTCTCTCTTGTAATTGCTTAAGTTTATAGTGTGTCTAGACTTAGCAATTATTTAGTTCATTTGTATTCTTGTAAGACAAGTTGTAATATCGACCATGTATTCATCATTTAATCAATGAAACATATGATTAGACTTGCTTAGATATTTGCATTTGAACTTATTCTTGTTCATGTTCTTTACTTTCTGTTCTTAACTTTCTTGTCTAGATAAAACAAATATAAGTGTGCAAATTGTGGGCTGTCACACTTAAGCAAGTCGGTGTAAGCACAAGGAAGGTTGCCAAAAGGGATGTTGGCAAAAGTGCTAGTCAATGGACATGCAAACCAAACCCATTAGACAACACCAACAACAAAACAAAATCAATTTCAGAGGTGATGGGGAAATCTGTTGCAGGAAAATACAGTTTGAAGAAGGAACCAGTAACCTTGAAAATGAGACCACCAAGCCAAAGGATTCTGCTTCAGAAGTTATCTAAACATGTTGAAGGCCCAGGCAACACAATTGAAACTCCTGTTGAACTGTAAACCCATGGTCATGTTTGAAGCCATTTCTTTTGATCCCATTATGTTATGTAAAATATGTAAGGTGTGTACACTTTGGTGATAAAACTCTAACCAATTATGGGATGTTTTTGGTATGTATTAAGTAGTAATGTAGCATGGATGGACTTGTAGGTTTTAGTATGGTCTATGTACCATATGTGGCAGGAAAAACTGATAACCCAGGCTTGTATGCCTTATTTTGTATGTAAAATATGTGTAATGAATATGCTTCTGCCAGTTTTTTACTACTTATGCTTATGCCTTCTTATGTTTGTAAAATACACAACAAATGAATATGTTCTAAAACTGCCAATATTTGATCAGTTATGCAATTAATCAACACAATAAATCCCAGACTTGGTTACAACAAAATGTTACCACTTCCATATAAAAATACTAGTTACAGAATAACACAAGTGTTACCATTTCCATTAACAAGCAAAAAAGAAGATAAATTAACATGGATGAAGCACTAGGCGACCAAGGAACCAATGACAATACACAAGAACATTACAACTATTAACAAACATAAACAAATTGTTTGATAGATTTTGTTTTTTGATTTCGTAATGCTGACCAACTCCATTAACTTCAAAACCTCACTTTGTGAATTTGCAGTTTCTCCATGTCCATCCATGTCAGATGTATCCTTGTCTTTCAACCTTTGCAGATTAATGTGCATTCCATAAATCAAGTCCTTGTAATAGTCACATGGTAGCTCCTCATCAAGGAATTTGTACATTCCACACTTCTTCTTAGAATCCTAACCGAAATATAGTATATATACAAATTCTACTTTATTTTCACTTAACAAAATCATACATAAATATAGTAGTTATATTACTTGGATTCACTTACCAAAATCGGGCATGCAAGGAATCTCCTTCCTGGGTTCTTCATAGTCCACGAAGTGCGAGGAAATATTTTGTACCCACAATCACAATAACATACAGGGGTTTGACGATTCGATCGAATTGAAGATGATGAACTCATAATTTGACTGGTGGGTCGTTTTAGGGTTTCTGGGTTCGTTTGGGGGAGAACACGATTGGGATTATTTGGGGATTTACAGAAAATAGAGTTAATAACATACAGGGGTTTGACGCTTCGATCGAATTGACGATGATGAACTCTTAATTTGATTGAATCGATTTGATGGGTCTTTTTAGGGTTTCTGGGTTCGTATGGATCCAAACCCGATTGGGATTTACACAAAAAAGAATTGTTTTTTTTTGGGATAAAATCGAGTATATATAGGCTTGAGAGAGTAGTGGAAGACTGATATGGCATGCCACGGTGGACAAAACCGCTTAAAATTTTAGGTGGTATTCGTAATCCCATAATTAAGAATTAATTACACTGTTAGTCATTTGATTAGGAGGTTTTTAGGGATGATACCTTACATAGCAAAAGTCGCCGAGTATGATACCTTTAAAACCTATTTGCCCTTATATTTAACAAGGAAAACAATATGTTTGTACTTTTAAATGGATAAACGTAATGTATCTACACTTTAAAAGTTTGAAGATCATTAATCCATCACAGTTTTTACATTTTTGGCATGATGTATAAATAGTTCGTAGACATATAAGTCCATACAAACATAACATTTCGATGCACTTATATATAAGTGTGAATATTTTATTTTTGATAACTTTTTAAATAAAAAAAAGGTGATGTAGTTTTTAATCTATCTATATTATTATTTTATATATGAGGAATGAGTATATGTGGCTGTTAAATATCTAGCTTGGGTGTATAACCCTTCACATGTTGATTTTTAAGTCATTGAAAATATGGGGGCCAATCATTTAGATATTATGTAATAAATAAAAAAAATTAGTAAGTGAATGATTTTACACCCAAACTTAGGTATCATACTCACTTTTGTCTTCATATATATATATAGGTCATGCACACAAATTAATAATGTTATATGTATTTTAATCTCAAGAGTAAAAATTAGTTTTAGATGAAGTATATATTACTTTTCAGTGGTGACACTTTAATTTATAGAGGTATACGCGCGTATCAACTAATATAAACATAAAATTTTGTCTGAAAATTCGATACCATAATTTTGTAAAAACCGGCCACGTATGTACAAGAAAAGGTTTCAGACTACGGTTTTAGGAGGGAATTAGCATTTGATGCCTACACCAATGGTATAGTTGAGCTGAGTGGTCAATAATGGTGATCGATAATTTGACTGGTGGGTCGTTTTAGGGTTTCTGGGTTCGTTTGGGGGAGAACACGATTGGGATTATTTGGGGATTTACAGAAAATAGAGTTAATAACATACAGGGGTTTGACGCTTCGATCGAATTGACGATGATGAACTCTTAATTTGATTGAATCGATTTGATGGGTCTTTTTAGGGTTTCTGGGTTCGTTTGGGGGAGAACACGATTGGGATTATTTGGGGATTTACAGAAAATAGAGTTAATAACATACAGGGGTTTGACGCTTCGATGGAATTGACGATGATGAACTCTTAATTTGATTGAATCGATTTGGTGGGTCTTTTTAGGGTTTCTGGGTTCGTTTGGGGGAGAACACGATTGGGATTATTTGGGGATTTACAGAAAATAGAGTTAATAACATACAGGGGTTTGACGCTTCGATCGGAATTGACGATGATGAACTCTTAATTTGATTGAATCGATTTGATGGGTCTTTTTAGGGTTTCTGGGTTCGTTTGGGGGAGAACACGATTGGGATTATTTGGGGATTTACAGAAAATAGAGTTAATAACATACAGGGGTTTGACGCTTCGATGGAATTGACGATGATGAACTCTTAATTTGATTGAATCGATTTGGTGGGTCGTTTTAGGGTTTCTGGGTTCGTTTGGGGGAGAACACGATTGGGATTATTTGGGGATTTACAGAAAATAGAGTTAATAACATACAGGGGTTTGACGCTTCGATCGAATTGACGATGATGAACTCTTAATTTGATTGAATCGATTTGATGGGTCTTTTTAGGGTTTCTGGGTTCGTATGGATCCAAACCCGATTGGGATTTACACAAAAAAGAATTGTTTTTTTTTGGGATAAAATCGAGTATATATAGGCTTGAGAGAGTAGTGGAAGACTGATATGGCATGCCACGGTGGACAAAACCGCTTAAAATTTTAGGTGGTATTCGTAATCCCATAATTAAGAATTAATTACACTGTTAGTCATTTGATTAGGAGGTTTTTAGGGATGATACCTTACATAGCAAAAGTCGCCGAGTATGATACCTTTAAAACCTATTTGCCCTTATATTTAACAAGGAAAACAATATGTTTGTACTTTTAAATGGATAAACGTAATGTATCTACACTTTAAAAGTTTGAAGATCATTAATCCATCACAGTTTTTACATTTTTGGCATGATGTATAAATAGTTCGTAGACATATAAGTCCATACAAACATAACATTTCGATGCACTTATATATAAGTGTGAATATTTTATTTTTTTAAAAACCCTTAAGTAATTAACGTCCTTAACATTCCATCTATTCGGTAATATAATATTTTCTGAAGAAACTTATTTGACCTAGTACTCCCGAAAATATTTACTGTATGTGTATTAGAATGGTATCTCTCCAATACATTGTACGGTTCTTAAAAAAAGAAACTTCTATTGTAGATCATATTAAAAAGGTTAATGATAAATTTCATAAACTTCAACTCGTATATTCAACCGTCCATTGGCTTTGGATCTCTAATGGAATAACTCTAAATAGAAATAATTAACAATATTTTATGATAAAATAACATGTGAAATGATATATAAAAAATTGTCCCTCATAGGCGACCGCGACCATCCTTTGTAAAGAGGCCACGACCATATGGGCAAGGAAGACGCCGATAGGGCCGACGGGCCGCAATCAAAAGGGACGACAACACAGTTACGCCGATGTATGGACAAAGGGGAGACGAAATTAGTGATGATGAGTTATAACTAAAGATAACTTGTGTTGAGAGTCTACTCTACTGACATGATACTAAGACTCTCATTAACGGTTGACTTTTCCGTCTTAACTTGTAGTTAAATTTATTTATAATTTGCAACAACAATTCGAGTTATGAAATTAGCAAGGGCTATCGGCGATCATAGATGTTAGAAGGTATTGGAGGTGAGGAGACTCTATAATACGGACCCGATTAAGACAATGTATGTTAGACCCTCCGTTGCGAGTAATCCACAACTTAAAAAACAAGTATGCTTTGTTTCAAGTTGCATATAAATTTGAGACGGGTTAAATTAAAATAAAACAAGGAAACATCTATGAGATTAAAACTTACTCTAGTTGATAATTTATTTTATTTTCTACTGTTTGAATGAGTGAATAAATCAATAACATAAATAAATGACTAATAATAAATAAGTCTATACTGGTATGTCTATAGATGTAGTGATAACACGTGATAAAATGATAAAAATTTAAAAAGAAATTTTTTCATAAAGTCACTAGTTTTTTTTTTGGAACGGCATAATTTTTTCATAAAGTCACTAGTTATCCCTTCATGAATGTTAGTAATTGAATTTGAATACCAGAAATTTATGGCTTTTTTTGGGCTTTACCACTTGAGGTCTTTTTATGATTTTTGTAAATTAGAAATGGAAAGACTATGATGAAAGGTGTGAGAATGTGAAATCAAAGATATGCATTCATTCCGCTTTCGTTCAAGTCAAAAGTCATTCAGACGAGGAAAAGGATTTGACACCCGAGACTCAGTGGAAAATCGGATACTTCTTTTTTTTTTTGATAAGTGAATTTTACCTCAGACTCGTATGATGTGTGCTAATCGCACAACAAAAGGGTACCGCACTAAGCGGATCTTAAATAGCCTTTCTCACCATACCACCTTCTTAATTGGAAAATACCGTCGAGGAGAACCTACCAAGGTTCGAACTCGAGACCTTGGAGTAAACTCCCCCGGGGCCCCGCATAGCAGGTTTAGTGAAACACCCCGTCGAGGATACTTCTGACCACTGCTGTTTTATACTCACAAACAATTCTAGGCTTTTCTCATTATGTTGGCACTTTTGAGATTTATTTTGGATGGAAAGGAAATGATTTATAGTTTTTTTGAGTTTTTTTAAGAAGAGAAACAAAAGGAAAAGAAAGGGAAATTCTAACCGATAATAGTACAAAAATTATCATCTCATTTTTGAGATGATTACAAAAAAAAAAGAAACTTGTTCTTTTGTATTCTATTCCCCATCATATCTCTAATAAATTAATACGATCTATCTACGCCCGCACGGTTTAAAGAGTTTGGTTAGCGTTTTATGTAATTTGCTTGATCAATATAGCCACCTATAATTACATGTTCCATGTTTAGGTTAACTTCCTAGTAAACCAGATGCAATCAAGAGATCCTAATTTCGGAAGCAAAATTCATATAATTTATACAACAATATTGTGTCTGAATCGAACTGTATGGTGGAATAACTGGGTGAGTTAGTATGGTCAAACGATACGAAAGAATGGGATTCATTCTCTTTAAGATTTGCCTGAGATTCTATCTTCTATCCAAAGAATTGTCATTCTGTGTCTTGATTGATAATAGATGCTTATGAAGAGACCAAGAGTGGTGGAAACATGATAAAAGTCGTACATGCATGTTAACAATAATGCCAAAGATCAAAAGATGCATAGGCCGGTAAGTTTCCAATATTTTTCGATTAAGTACAACCTTTTTGACTAGCTTTTTTTGTGCTGCCCATTTTCTTTACCTTGTGCTTGTTGGAAATGAAAGAATCAACGAATGTATAACGGATAAGTGGATAACCTTTGTTTGTTGAATGACTTTGTATTAAGTTGTGATATCCACAATGTAGTCTTTGAATTTCACTGTCCTTTACTTGAATCGATCAAATTAACTTTTGACGAGTTTCAACTTAACGCCTTGTTTTGTTGTAAAAAACAGCATCAAATTTGTACGAGCTACGAGTTGAGTCAAAACAAAATGAAAACATGGCGACTCAGTATATGACTCGATCTTGCTCCAGACTCGTAGCATGACTCAACTATGGAGAAACACCCCTTGTTTTTTAGAAAAGAAAACATCAAATGTTAAATAATATCCCGCCAAGTCCATCAGAACTATTATTGTATTATATATTTGAATTCAAATTAGCAAGTCAGATAAGTATACTGAGTCAATTAGAGTTAGTTGTATAGCTTTTATTTCTCCTACTTTATCTCCAGTTTATGTGTATATGTACCTGTTCAAAGTTTCAATAGAATTATCACATTTACAAACAATATCATAATCTTCTTATGGTATCAGAGCAAGGCTCAAATCCACCTTCACCATCTTCATCTAGATCTTCGTCTCCTACCCCTTCACAACCTCTGATCAAGATGCCTGAAAATTCATCATTTTCGGTTAATACTTCACTCAAAGACCTCACGGTCGTCACTTTCCCTGCAACTTTAAAACTGACCTCATCAAATTATTTAGCCTGGAAAACACAAGTCCAAGCCTTATTGTATGGTCTCGACCTCTTCAAATTCATCGACGACTCCCACCCAGCGCCGAAACCCACCACAAATGCCGATGGAAGCAAGACTCCACATGCTGATTATCCAAAATGGCAATTCTTGCAAATAAAGATCATTACCGATGAATTGGCAATTCTTGGAAAGAAAATGGATGACGAAGACATTATCGATGCCATTCTTAATGGTCTCGATAAATCTCAATACAAACCGATCTTGGATGGTATTCAAGCCAGGGAAACATTGATTTCTTTCAATGAATTACATGAGAAACTGATAAATCTTGAACTTTCGCTGGCACAAGAAGCTTCAGTCACAGGTTTACATCAACCGGCAACAGTGTTTCACATGCAACAAAATCATCGACAGAATTCTGGTAATCGCTCTTGGCCGCCAAAAAATCAAAATGTCTCGTCTACTCATTATCATCGCCAACAGCCTTCTCCAGGTCAAGGTATATTTCCCACTCCCAACTTCTATGCAGGTTCAAAACCTTTTCTTGGAAAATGTCAATGGTGCCAGCAACGTGGGCACTCTTACAAATTGTCCAGTTTTCAAAAGGCCAAATCCCACAATCGCCACTCCCACGTATAATCGCAACACACAAGGAAAGCATGCTCAAGTCAACACAATGAGCTTAACTGCGGGATCAAATCATACTAATTAGCTTCATGACAGTGGCGCGACTCATCATGTCACAAATGATCTCAACAATCTATCATTCCACACTTGTGAGTCCCTCGATAGCTACAGATCGCTCTCGAGATCGTCTATCGTTATGTCGTGAGTGCGGAATCCTCACGAGATAACTAGTTTGATTAGTTATCGAATATATTGCTAATTATGAGTATATAATCAGCCGTATGTGATCTATCTTCGTTTTCTAAATGTTAGAAACGAACTTAGTCGCTGGAGATGTGTGTGAGTTGAACGGATTTTCCAATTTAGGGTTTCCATTCATATATATATGTTTCTGATCGATATTGGGCCTGCTGGGCTTTGTTCTTACGAACTTAGCAGTCCATCCCATATAACGAAGATTATCTTCGTTTGTTCCTAACGAAGATTATCTTCGTTAGTACTAATTTCCATCAGCATCTATGCTTAGTTATTTTCCAAGTATTTCATGTACAAGGAACCTAACGTATATTATGTTTGTACTTGTATAACACACATAACAAACATCATATATAAACAACATATATATAACACCAAAACATGTAATCGATCATTACCAAAACATGAAGTCCATAATCTATCAATTACACATATATAAACAAGACATAAAGTAACATAATGTCTTAATCTAAAAGACTAATCAAATCTAAGTTGTTGTTGTCACATCAACATGCATCAACAAACTCCCCCTTGACAGCAGCATCTTCGATTTCTTCAGTCTTCAAAAGAATCTTTATCATCCATCAAATAACAATCGCTTGCTATTTGCATGGATATTTTCGTGTAAGCAGACTTGGAGAATCTTACGATATCGATCTTCTTCATTCTTCCAAAATGGTAAAAATGAACATTCAGTATCGTATAATTTTCTCTGATCATTTCTTGAGAAGTTAACCAACTGCATTGGATCATACATCCTTCTCAACAACATATTCTTCTTCGAGTCTGCATACATCTTGGCTTCACCAGAATTCCGATCAATCTCCCAATTATCCATCTTATCCAAGACATCTTGTGCCCACTTCTTGGCAGGGACTTTGATCATACACTTGATATCATGTTGAATAAACTCAACGCTTTTATCTGGCTTAACCACCTTTCTTCTTCCGTCTTGGTTCAATATGAAACTTTGGTTTCTCTGAATCTTTCATATTCAATCTCAACTTGAAATCTTCATGAAGATTCTTACCAACCACATCAGCAAGACCATAACCACTTGGATTGATAATCCAATTATTTCCGAGTTCATGTAAATCTTCTTCACACAAACTTCTGAAGTGTCTCTCACGCCACGCTAAATACTGACAACCTTCTGGTCTTTTAAGAACGAACAACTTCAATTCTTCATCATAGAACCAACTCCAGATTATCGTCTTATATTTTGCAGCATCTTTATCTGAGATGTGAGTCCAATACATAATGGGTTTCATAGTATCCCATGTGACTATATATTCATTAATTCTTTGCCCAGGCACAAGTCGATCAATCTCTTGCAGTGGATCATCTTCTCTGAGAGGAACTGGATAATCATTTGGATCAAAAGGTCTTGTCAAGTTAATTTCCCAGTGGAAAGGAATCAATGCATCATCAACCTTAGCATATACCACAAAGTTTAAAACTTTAGCGGTGCTACTAATTGGAGCTTGAAGCATTCTTTCCTTAACTTCTTTTCTCTTGAACTCTAACACTTTTCTTTCTTCTATAGATGGATCTTTAGGAATTGAGTCCCAAACATCATCAAACCCATAAGGTTTCTTGAATATGTTTAGATCCGGTTCAGGAACAAACTCACCTTCCTCAAGTTCATCACCATCAAAGAATAATTCTGCATCATCTGTATCATCTATTAAGATTACACAAAATGAACACCAGAATACAATGAATAATCATGATAATAATAATAAAGATGAAATATAATTGCATTGTAATAAGATAGATTACATTTACATGTCGTAAACTTATTACATGCAACCTAATATACACTTTATCAATCTTTATCAGAATCATAAGTTGAATCAGAATCAGAATCAGATTCCAAGGCTGTTTGCTTTTGAATCTGCAATTCTTTTTCTCTTTCAGTTTCTGTTTTTTGCTGTTTATCTAACAAGTTATCAAATACAGAATGAAAAGCATTTTCTTCGGTATTACAGTCATGTCCAAATTTTGCCTTAACTTCACGCTTTAATCGTTCAGTTTCAGCTTCAACTTGATCATCACTTAAATAATCAATCGATTTCGAAGAATTACCTGAGTCAAGTGCTTCAATAACTTCAGCATCACGAGGAGCACTTGATCCACCCGCACCAGAAGTACCAACCTGAGTAGTATCTCTTCCTGTCTCCCCCTGAGTCTCAACACCTTTTCCTTTGTCAGAAACTGGGCGAGAATCAATCCTATGACCAGCATTATCAGCATCATCATCATCATTCTGACGTCTTGGCTGAACTACTGACAATCTGCAAACTTCTTCAGGAACATCTCCCCCTTGATTCTTGACCCAGTTTATTAAAAAGGTCAAAGCACCTCGAACATTCGTAAGATCAGACTCTAATGTATCAACACGAGCCTGAAGAACATCGATACGCCGAACTAGTGAGTAATCTGAAGGAAGAGGAGGAAAAGTAGGCAATCTGGGCAATACAGGTAAGGCAGGAGGCAACAGTGGACGCAACGTTACACTACCGGCAACAGAAGCAACCTGTGCTGTAGAGACAGCAGGAATAGCAGCAGCAGCTGTAGATACTGAAGTAGCGTCAGTAGTTCGTGCACGCTTAGCTCTGCGATAAGTAAGAGGAGCATCCAGTGTCCTCTTAGGTCCAACAGTACTTGTACCTCCATGAATTGGACTTGGTGCCGTATCTCTATGTTCCACTTCTTCTTGATAATGAAATACAGCTTCTTGTCCAGCACCATCATCCTGATTAACTTGAGTATCATGTTCATCATGAACGGATTGATCCGTATCAGAAAGAACAGGAGAAGAATGACATGCCTTACTCCGACGCTCTCGGCGTAAAGCACCAGGGATACCTTCTCGAGAAAAGTGATGTGAATGATCACTTCCTGAATCAGCAGGGACATCATGAGCCATCTTAGTTCGATGCTCATTACTAGAATCAGCAGCGACACTATCATATGCATCTGTGTCTTCTTTAACTACATCATCACCACCATCATTCCCATGATCAGAGTCATCAGAATCAGAATCACCATCAGAACCATCATCAGAACTCTCTTCATCCTCATGATCAGAATCGTCATCATCATCCACTAACATATCATCCTCAAAACGGGATCGATAGTTTAGATTAATCAAATGACCAAAAAGTGGTGGATCATTAAGACCAGCTACATTTCGAGTGTTAGCTTCTAGATCAGCAAATAGACGTAAAGGCCAAGCATGTAGTGCATAGCGAGGACCTTGATCAAATACCAAGTTCGGACAAAAATGTCTAACGATTGCCATAACAAAGCGAGGATATAAAAGAAATCTCTTTTTCGCTTTGGCATTGATTTGATCAATAAATTCTTGATAGAAATATGCTGAAAAAGGATAAGGTCGATTATAGACCAAGGCAACCATCTGCGAAGAAATCTGAGCAGAAAGCTGATCAAATCCAGCCTTACGATTGCTCAGACATACCAACAAAGCATAAGCAAGATATCTCCAACGTCCTTGAAATCCACTTTTGTCAAAAGGAAGCTTAATTTCACCAACATATCCCATTCTTTGAAAACATCGACGAATAAGTTCAAAGTCATAAGCCAATTCCACTGCTTCGTCTGGTTCTTCACCTAAATGCAGAATATCGCGAAGCATCGTAGCATTGAAATCAAATGTGATTCCTTCGACAGTAGCACGAACAAAACTACGACCATTAACCATGACCTGATGAGCAGTTCTCCAGAAGGCATCAATATACTGCCTAATGAGTCTAGGTGAATCACAAAATGCAAAAGAAAGCCTAGAGCGAGCGATATAATCAAACATCTCATGATAACGTTCACAATTATGCTGATCTGGATCAAGATTTAAGGCAAGATTGTGCTTCTTAATGAATTGACGCGGAGCAAGAGCCATTTCTGCAAACTAAATCACAAAATAAAACAATTATGAGATTAGCACAATAAATGAGTTGCAGACTTGGACGAACTTAATCAATAATTTCATAAGTTTAAACTGTACGAAATTACTCTTTAAGTTCGTTAGATAAAACTGTACGAAAATAGGCTTTAAGTTCGTTAGGTAACAATAAACGAAGATAGCATTGAAGCATAACTAAGTTCGTTAGTTGGAAACAGAGACTAAGTTCGTAAGCTCTGCTTCAGAACCTAAGTTCGTAGACAAAGAACGAAAGATAAGTTCGTAACACCATTCTGAACAGCATGTTGTCCCAAAATCAAACATTCGATTTTTTAAAAAATTGATTAACACTTGATTTGCCCGAAATCAATTACAAAACATTTCAAAAAGTGGTGGATCATTAAGACCAGCTACATTTCGAGTGTTAGCTTCTAGATCAGCAAATAGACGTAAAGGCCAAGCATGTAGTGCATAGCGAGGACCTTGATCAAATACCAAGTTCGGACAAAAATGTCTAACGATTGCCATAACAAAGCGAGGATATAAAAGAAATCTCTTTTTCGCTTTGGCATTGATTTGATCAATAAATTCTTGATAGAAATATGCTGAAAAAGGATAAGGTCGATTATAGACCAAGGCAACCATCTGCGAAGAAATCTGAGCAGAAAGCTGATCAAATCCAGCCTTACGATTGCTCAGACATACCAACAAAGCATAAGCAAGATATCTCCAACGTCCTTGAAATCCACTTTTGTCAAAAGGAAGCTTAATTTCACCAACATATCCCATTCTTTGAAAACATCGACGAATAAGTTCAAAGTCATAAGCCAATTCCACTGCTTCGTCTGGTTCTTCACCTAAATGCAGAATATCGCGAAGCATCGTAGCATTGAAATCAAATGTGATTCCTTCGACAGTAGCACGAACAAAACTACGACCATTAACCATGACCTGATGAGCAGTTCTCCAGAAGGCATCAATATACTGCCTAATGAGTCTAGGTGAATCACAAAATGCAAAAGAAAGCCTAGAGCGAGCGATATAATCAAACATCTCATGATAACGTTCACAATTATGCTGATCTGGATCAAGATTTAAGGCAAGATTGTGCTTCTTAATGAATTGACGCGGAGCAAGAGCCATTTCTGCAAACTAAATCACAAAATAAAACAATTATGAGATTAGCACAATAAATGAGTTGCAGACTTGGACGAACTTAATCAATAATTTCATAAGTTTAAACTGTACGAAATTACTCTTTAAGTTCGTTAGATAAAACTGTACGAAAATAGGCTTTAAGTTCGTTAGGTAACAATAAACGAAGATAGCATTGAAGCATAACTAAGTTCGTTAGTTGGAAACAGAGACTAAGTTCGTAAGCTCTGCTTCAGAACCTAAGTTCGTAGACAAAGAACGAAAGATAAGTTCGTAACACCATTCTGAACAGCATGTTGTCCCAAAATCAAACATTCGATTTTTTAAAAAATTGATTAACACTTGATTTGCCCGAAATCAATTACAAAACATTTGTATCAATTAAATGAAGCATAACCCACTTTGATTTTACAGATGAATTAACGAACCAACGGGTTAAAATCTAAAAACGAAATTAAACCCTAGAAACCTAAATTATGTATAAAACCGATTGAGTTCATGCAAAAATTGGGCAAAATAACAAATTAGAATCGGGGATTTATGAATGACGATGCTCGATAATATACCTGAATCACTGATTTCAATATTAATCGAAACAACAAGCATAGAATCGAGTGAAATCAAGTGATTTGATTGATGAAAGTATAGGGGTTTATTCAGAAGAAGAAGCTTAAATTCGTTTATGGCAATGTAAAAGATAAAACGAATTAAGTTGGTATTTATATAGATGGTTAAAAACGGGTCAAAACTGGTCGGTTAGGTAATCGGTCAAAAATATGTTAGAACGAAGTTAACCTTCGTAAGATCAACGGGAACGAAGATAGAGGTTATCTTCGTTAAAACCAAAGAAAACGAAACTAGATGTGACGAAAATAAGTCCAATTTTCTTAAGAGCAATTCTGAACGAAGTTAATACTATCTTCGTAAGAACAAATTTGTACTTAGAAATTTTTTTCAGATTCTTCATCACGAAACTTTCCACGACTTCACCGTTTACCTAATCCTGTACATAGCAAAAACTCGTTAAAAGCAACTTGTTCATGCCTTGTACCAAGAAGTTCCATCAACCAAAATCATCATCATAATGTAAATATTTGACAAACATTATAATCTTGAATAAAAATAAAACCCCAAGGTCTAAAACCAACCATCAACAAACCTGAAAATAATCAAATGACATATTAACAGCGTTACCAACCACGACCATGATACGGAGAGCATTTCTCTAATCATTGAGATGCTTGACGACAAACCATCTTGAAACACTTAAGTCCCATATTAGATGCCGTCTACAAAACAAACAACCAATGAATAGCCCAAAAATCCAATGAAGAACTTAGTAAAGTTTCCTAAATCATGTCATAAGTCAAGGTACGAAAATCAAAAGAAACAAGTATCAACACTGATTATTTTCACTAAATACATGAAATGTAAAGTAAATAAATACTCCAAAAGCAAGTTCATGTATTCTTCCTTCACGTGCTTATATCTGTATCACAATATTGTCACTTCACACCAAAAAATCTTGTCTCGACGATATCATCAGTATGAATAACACTGTATTGCAACAGAGATCAACACTCCAACTTTATCTTCTTAACCTGAACACTGCACACTTACCAAAAACTCATTAACGTATTAGGAACAAAGGCATAATAATGCAGAAAATTCAAGCTAAAACACACAAAATTAGGGTTAACAAATACGAAATACTCAAGATTCTAACAAAAGATCAAGGGAGGTCATTCCATTGTCAAACCCTAAAAGGTCACCAAGTTATTAATTAAATTCGTAACTTGTAACAACTTAAACTTGTGAGATTTCAAATAACTTTGACTTTTCACATAAAACTTAAAAGATCATTTTCTAAACTTAAACAAATTAATGTCCATATCAGAAAATCTTCTTTTGTACAAATCACATAACCTCATCAAGAATTCAAATGAATGAATTCAGCAAAACATATACTCAACAGAATTTAAGTAGGATCTCTCGTGCAATAAGAACTTATGAAAATACTATTTTGACTCAATAAAATGAAAAATAAATCAGAATAAAAATTACAGAATAATAAACTAATCTATACACAATAGTTATCTTAATTTATTCATTATTCACATGTGACTTGGGTACTGCTGATCAGATCAGATTAGCATTTACATAAGCCTACTAGCGAGAAATAATTCTCTTATTATTAGTTATGAACAGTGATCCAAAAACGATTACCAATATGTTTGTCCTCTTAAACACTCGGTACTTCCAGTTTCCTTTTTGGTTTGTGACACTTTCGTATTACTTGAGCCAAGGAAAGTCACCATGAAACCTAGTAAGTTACTCATGTCACAATTTTAGTTTGCGAACTTATGTGCCCCATATTCAGATACACTCTCACAATCGAAACAAGCACTAAGATTAAGACATTTGGTGAGTAAAGTGAGAAAGTCTTTAAGAATCAAGTCAGCGGTGACAGGTCGGTGATTCCTCACGCGTAAAGCGACTTAACTTGACTCACGTACGGAAATATACTCAACATTGCATAATGCCAAGTACTTGCATATTTGTGACATTATTATAAGCACTTATGAAAACCCATGACTTTCGATGAGACCCGTGTAGCGAACTTTCTGACAACCTATCCCAAGTTGGAAGCTTTAGGTAGGCTAGGTATACAAAGACACCCCAAGGACTTACTTGTTCGAATCTCAAAGGCCACATTAGCTTCATATTTTCAACAGATTTGTAGTTTTATTAGATATTTGCATATCTTGTCACAAATATACATCCGAAAAAGCAATACATACACATATATGTACCCGAGACCTTCTTTATAAAGACCAAATATACATAATTACAATGCAAGATCTTTCATAAGATTTAAAGGACTTGTCTATTTTAAGAACAAGCATTCTCAGCCATATATCTGAATACGTTTCCCATAAGAACATTGTATACATTTAAGTTCAGATTAAAAGGAAACTTTGGTACTTTGTGCCTATCGATACATCATATAATGGTATCACTGAACTGAGCATTTTAAAGTACAATTAAGTAGGCTTAAAAGCTAAAGTATCTTCACGTCTAATCATGTAGTGCAGTAACCTTACTTTATTTATTATATTTTTTATTTTTTTTTATTTTATTTTTTATGACACTATCTATATACGACTTAAACTACTAAGACTTGAAAAGAAAATTTAAGTTCTTTGAGAGAAACTACTCGGCATTCTTCATACCATTGAGTTGATATAACAACTCATGACGAGGTCTATCAAAAGCTTTAGTGTATAGATCAGCAAGGTTATCATCAGTAATAACCTTTTCTAAATGAATAAGCTTTTTCTCAAAACAATCACGTAAAAAGTGATGCTTTATATCTATGTGCTTGGTGACTTTAAAGTTTTTCGGATTCTTAGTAATATCTATGGCAGACTTATTATCGATACAAATAGGAGAGTCTGAGATATCCATACCATAGTCGCGCAATTGTTGCTGTATCCAAAGTACCTGAGAACAGCATTGACCAGCAGCTATGTACTCTGCTTCACAGGTAGACTGTGCAACAGATGTCTGCTTCTTGCACTGCCACGATATAATTCTCCCCCCTAAAAGCTGACATCCACCTGTCATTGATTTCCTATCCAAAAAGTTCATTCATCTTCCGAAAGTTGATATGTCCCATTCTACTATGCCAGAGGAGAGATTCAGACTCATTTGCTTTGCTCAACAAACAGAGGGGCTCCGTTGGATTATCAACACCTAAAATTAAGCCATAGATGTCTCTCTTCCTAGGAACTCTGAGCATTATCCATTCTGCTGGAATAACGAAACCCGGCTTCAAGATGAATGCCTCCTTTTTTGTGAAATGAACATTGTTGCCCTTGTCACAGATCTGTGAGACACTCATTAGATTATGAGTAAGTTGTTCCACATAGTTTACTCTTTCTAGAGTAAGTTGTCCATTGACGACATCTCCTTGACCGGTGATGTTGCCGCCCTTGGATCCAGCAAAACTAACATACGACCCATTTATACCAGTATAATTGGACAAGAGTTTCCTGTCCCCTGTCATGTGCCTGGAGCATCCACTGTCAAGGTACCATAAATGAATTGGTTTCCTAGGAACTCCCTGCACATAAAATGAGAAAAATTAGTTTTCATTGGGGACCCAAACCTTCTTAGGTTTGGGTCGACCCTTCTCATCCCTGAGAATCAGTTCAGTCCAATATCCATTGCTCGAAGCCGTGGGTAGGACATGATTCTCGTCTCGTCTTCTCACTGGAGGAGACTTCTGACCTCTCGTCGGAGAAGGTCTAGGAGAATGAGGGCCATAAGAAGGTCGAATACTTGAATGAATTTGGTCATAATATGAATTTTGATTTCTAGGAGAAGAACGAGCAAGTCGTGGAGGTGTTTGAAAATGATTTGAATTCTCATGAACATTTCCTGATGAACCTTTCAGTGGAGATACACGTCGTTGAGGTATAGTAAACGGTTTTGGAGAAGATTGAACTTTAGCCTCATCAACCTGTTTATCATTACCCAACCCCCTTTTTCCTTCCGAGGTGAAAACCTTTGAAGGAGAACCTGATCTTCGAGGTCTATTTGGACATACACTATAAACATGACCCTTTTTATGACAAGCAAAGCAGGAGAGGACCTTGAACTTTTTGTTTGTATCTACCTTTTTATCGGTACCTACAGATTCATTGGTAGCACTAGTGTCCACTGACTTACTTGTTTTTCTTTGATCTTCCTTTTCAGGGTCTCGTTTAGTTAGTGATATTTTAGACTTTCTAGCACCATCTTTCTCATGTTTACCTTTACTTGGAGATTTCTTAAGTGCAGGCATTAAGATGTGCTTTAAAGCCTTAGTTGCTTCTTCATTAATGGCTAATTCGTCTTCAGATTTTCTAGTCCTAGACTGCTTAGGTAACGGAGTAAGACGTAGCTGACTTAATTTCTTCATATCCTCAATAGCTACATCCCAGACTTTATCAATCCTCTTAGGGTCAATAGATTCTAATGGGAATTCTAACTCAGTATAGACCCTATTACTCTTATGAAGTGTAAAGTGTACAATACTGTCTTTCTGACCATTAGGAGTAGACTGATTTAGGACAACACCTTTCAATTTCTCTACCTTGTTAGGTTGAGAAGAAACTTCTTTAGACTCTTTTGATCCCTCAAGCATTTTTGCCTCAGGAATTAAGTCTTTTGGATTACCATCTACAACACTAGGTTGAAGTAGGATTTCAGGAATATTAGGTTCAACAGAAGTATAATTATTATTGAAAGGAGGAGGCACGTCTTTATAAGAGATCTTAGCAGTGTCAAGACTCTTAGAGGAAGAATCCTCAAACTTTGTCATAAGCATTAAAAGCTCAGCATGTCTAGCAGAATCAGATTTAGCATTTAATTCCAAGATTTCTATCCTAGCATCAGCAAGTTCCTTTTCAATGGTAGCACACTTTCTAGCTAACAAGGAGTAAGCTTCACTACCTACTCTTTCTACGGCCACAGACTGATTGACTTTATCTTTCATAGCTCTAATGTCAGACTCTAAAGATCTAATCTTTTCCTTGAAGAATTTTTCCTTATCATTTACAGTTAGACCCTTTTTAATTAACTTATCTCTTTCATCATGAGCAGCATTGACAGCAGATTCTAATTTCTTAATTTGTTCATTCTTTTGTTCAATTTCATCAAACATTCGATTAACAATTTTGCAAACATGAACAATAGTATGTAGAGAATAAGATACCTGTTGGTCTGCCTCTTTGCAATCTGCCATGTAAGCAACAAAGTCATCCACAGTCATGCCAGCCGGAATCTCAAACTCTTGCATCTGCTCTTCAATTGTCTTTTTACCCTTTTCTGTAGCAGAATCTTCTTTAACCTCAGCAGCTTTTACTTCTTCAGTAGCTTTCACTTCATCAAAGTTCTTGACTTTTTCTAACTCATCGTCAGATTCGGAATCAGAATCATGTACACCAGTAGCGACAGATTCCAATTTCGAACTTTTAGTATTCTCATACAATTGCTCTTCACTGTGGTAAACTGTGGTGTCCAAGAAGTCATCAGGAGAATCAACTATTTGATCCATATCATCAAGAATTTCAGCCAAATAAGCGTTATTGGTCTCATCATGTGGAAGATTCCAAACATAAGAACCATCGGGTTGAACAGCTACTATAGCCTTGTCATTGCCGTTGACATTTGCAGTAGGATCATCAGTCAACAAAAGAGCTCTAGTTGAATTTTGATTGAACGGACGATTACCACCTCTATCTGGACGTGTAGGGGTAACATTGGCCTCTCTCTTAGGTCGTTGACACTCTCTGGCAAAATGTCCAAAACCTTCGCAGTTATAGCACTTCACCTTTGACTTGTCAAAGCCCTGAGTACCTCCAGTAAGCTGTCTGCCTGTTCTTTGCATAAACTTTTGCACTCTCCTGGTGATCATGGCCAGTTGCCATTTCAGATCCATTTTTTCAACATCATCTGGATCTATCTGGTCGTAATCTTCATCAATGAGTGTTGGATCTGTGATTCTACCCGCAACAAAAGCTTCATGTGCAGCACACATGGCAGCAAATACATTCATCCTACCCTCAGCTGATTTCATATTCATTGGCATGGACTTGTAACCAGCAAAAGAGGATGTAATGTTACCGAACTTCATATTTCCAGTCTTTGCACCTTCATTAGCCTTTTTACCCCTGTTACCAGCATCAGTAGCCATGAATCCGGAAGAATCATCTCCATCCATCAGTGGACCACAATTGTCTGTCTCACCAGTATTACCAACTCCAGAAAAGAAGGCATTAACATCAGCTGTTGGATTTTTCATAGTGGCATGATAGAGAGATGGATCTTGTGTGAAGTTGTCTTGAAGATCCTTTGCCTTATCCTTCATTTCTCTGTTTCTTAGAGTGGATATTACTCCATCTATACGAAGAGATGCATAATCAGCTCTTTCTTGCAATCCATGACGAAACTCTTTGTAAGCTTTCGGCAAACCATCCAGGAATTTATCTACTATCTCAGTAGGAGTGTATTTAAGATCAAAGTAAGCTAATTCAGCAAGAAGATGTTGATATCTCAGTATAAGATCCTCAACTAGTTCATTCTTTGTAGCATTGAAGCAGTCAAATTGTTTCTTGAGCATTTTAATTCTATTTTGCTTCAATAGTGGATCACCTTCACAATGAGCTTCAATAGCATCGAACAGTTGCTTTGAAGTCTTGTATTCTTGTTTAGGAAACAGGTGCACCAACTCTTGAGGAATGCACATACGAAGAGTAGAGAGAGTCTTTACTTCAATAGCATAGTTAGCCTTTTCTTCACCTGTTAATTCTCCCACCTTGTATGTAGAAGTAACTCCGTTCACAGTAAGAGTAGGCCACTCATAACCTTCGGTGATCATGAGCCACATGTTTAAGTCTTCTCGTTGGATAAAATCTTCAAATCGACCTTTCCAAGCCCAAAAGTCAGCTAATGAAACTAACTTTGGTGGAGAATTAGTACGTCCGACAAGATGATCATGATAAACAAGAGAATTGAGGTATTGGGCAACAGCATTGTTGGTTGACGATGAGGAAGTCATTTTTTTTTGAAAATTAATGTTCTTACGAAGATAAGAGTTGGAACGAAAATAGGTTAATTTCGTAAGAACAGGTTCTGAACGAAGATAGCTTAAGTTCGTAGGCTAAGGTTCTGAACGAAGATAGCTTAAGTTCGTAGACTAAATTCGTTTGATGAAGATTCAAAACGAAAATGAAGATAAATTCGTTTTCTATCTTCGTTTGATGAACTTAGAACGAATTTAAGTTAAATTCGTTTTCAAACTTCGTTTTGCTAAGTTCGTAAAGCGAACGAACTTAACAACTGTTAGGGTTTTCGGGAGGTTTTTGGGAGGAAAACAATCAAACAAACGATCTCGAACCTTCGATAAGATATCGAATGGCTCTGATACCACTTGTGAGTCCCTCGATAGCTACAGATCGCTCTCGAGATCGTCTATCGTTATGCCGTGAGTGCGGAATCCTCACGAGATAACTAGTTTGATTAGTTATCGAATATATTGCTAATTATGAGTATATAATCAGCCGTATGTGATCTATCTTCGTTTTCTAAATGTTAGAAACGAACTTAGTCGCTGGAGATGTGTGTGAGTTGAACGGATTTTCCAATTTAGGGTTTCCATTCATATATATATGTTTCTGATCGATATTGGGCCTGCTGGGCTTTGTTCTTACGAACTTAGCAGTCCAGCCCATATAACGAAGATTATCTTCGTTTGTTCCTAACGAAGATTATCTTCGTTAGTACTAATTTCCATCAGCATCTATGCTTAGTTATTTTCCAAGTATTTCATGTACAAGGAACCTAACGTATATTATGTTTGTACTTGTATAACACACATAACAAACATCATATATAAACAACATATATATAACACCAAAACATGTAATCGATCATTACCAAAACATGAAGTCCATAATCTATCAATTACACATATATAAACAAGACATAAAGTAACATAATGTCTTAATCTAAAAGACTAATCAAATCTAAGTTGTTGTTGTCACATCAACATGCATCAACACACACACCGTATGACGGGACGGAAGAGCTTGTAATAGGTGATGGATCAGGTCTTAAAATCACTCATATTGGCTTCATTTTACTTAACATAAAACACACATCTATTCTTCTTAAAAATGTTTTATGTGTTCCCGATCTATCCAAAAACATAATCTCTATTTCACGTCTTTGTCTTGATAATAATCTATCCATGAAATTTTATTCTTCTGTTTTTGTTCTTAAGGATCGAGCAACCAAAATCAAGCTCCTCCAGGGAACGACAATCAAGGGAATGTATGAGCTTCACTCCCGACGTGTGCCATCCTCACTATCCTCACCCGCCGTCTACACCATGCATAAAACTGACTCCACCACATGGCATCACCGGCTTGGTCATCCACATAACATAGTTTTTAAGTTTTTGTCGTCTGATATTCCTTTTCATTCTAGTTGTCCATCATTTTGTAATGCATGCAATATTAATAAAAGTCATCAACTTCCATTTGCTACTTCATCTCTTCAATCTACTTCTCCACTCGATTTAATATTCTCTGATGTTTGGTCTTCACCCATCACATCTTTTGATAACTACAAGTATTACATCATATTTGTTGATCATTATACAAAATATACATGGCTTTATCCTCTCAAAAACAAATCAGATTCCCTCACCATCTTTATTCGTTTCCAAAAGCTTGTTGAAAATTATTTCAATACTAAAATAAAACGGTTCTTCTCGGACAATGGAGGTGAATTCATTAAACTCGCCTCTCATTTCGCTTCTTGCGGCATCTCTCATCTTACTAGTCCTCCCCATACTCCCAAACATAATGGTTATGCTGAAAGACGACATCGACACATTGTCGAAACCGGTCTTTCCTTACTCTCTCATGCTATGCTACCACTTACATTTTGGCCGCTAGCATTCACCACTGCTGCCTATCTCATTAATCGTCTTCCCACCCCAGCTTTAAACAATCAATCTCCTTACTTTACACTATTTCAAACCCACCCCAACTACCATAAATTGCGTTCTTTTGGTTGCCTCTGTTATCTCTGGCTACGTCCTTATTCTCCTCACAAACTTCATCAAAGATCCGCTCCTTGTATTTTTGTTGGGTATTCTCCAACTCAAAGTGCATATTATTTACTCTATCCTACCTCCTACAAAATATACACTTCTAGACATGTCACCTTCATTGAGAACATTTTTCCATTCTCAAAAATGACTCAATCTCCTTCCACAACCACCTCACCCAACTTAGATGTTTGGGTTCCTCTTTCTATTCCCATAGATCATTCCTCTACATCTCCTTCCACTATTGATGTAAACCCACAATCACCCTCCTTTAGCCACAATGTCTCCCCTTCACCCAACACATCCTCCACACCTTCTACAGTATTTCTTTCAAATGATCTTTCATCCCCTCCTACTACTCCTCTGCCATCATCTTCTAATCCACCCCCACCCAAGCCCACGTCAAAATCCCAAGCCCAATCCAAAATATCACAATTTGGATTTTCAACTCTATACACTATCACTAAACCCATCCACTGAACCTCCCACCATTTCCCATGCACTTAAACACCCTTCCTGGCGTCAAGCCATGCAATTAGAGTTCGATGCACTTCAACGTAACCACACTTGGACTTTGGTTCCTCCTACACTTGCCCCTAATCTAGTTGGATGTAAATGGGTCTATCGAACTAAGTACAACTCAGATGGTTCAGTAGAACGCTTAAAAGCCCGTCTTGTGGCTAAGGGTTTCACTCAACGCCCCGACATTGATTATCTTGAAACCTTCAGTCCCGTCCTTAAACCTGCCACTCTTCGGCTAATTCTTACTCTTGCCATTTCTCAAAATTGGATTCTCCATCAACTCGACATAAATAACGCCTTCTTACAAGGCACACTTAATGAAGATGTTTTCATGGCCCAACCTCCTGGATTCGTTGATCCCGCCTTTCCTTTCCTTCTCATGTCTGGAAATTAAATAAAGCAATTTATGGCTTGAAACAAGCCTCTCGGGCTTGGTATGATGAGCTCAAATCATTTCTCTTAACTTATGGCTTCAAACCCACTGTTTCGGACTCCTCTCTCTTTACTCTTACAACAGGCTCCTCTCCTATTTATATCTTAGTCTATGTAGATGATATCATCATCACAGGACCCTCCACCCCCTTAGTTACTCGATTCATCAGCTTACTATCCTCTAAATTTTCTCTCAAGGATCTAGGTCCTCTTTCATACTTCCTTGGTGTAGAATGTATTCCACATTCTCATGGTTTACTTCTATCTCAACAAAAATATATAACTGATATTCTTAAAAAGGCTCAAATGAGTGATTGTCGTCCTATCTCCACCCCTATTACCTGCTCCGAAACTCTCACAGTTACTGGTGCTCCGGCTTATCCTTCACCTACGAACTATCGAGCCATTGTTGGTGCTCTCCAGTACTTGTGTCTTACTAGACCGGACATTGCTTTCACAGTGAACAAGCTATCTCAATTCATGCACGCTCCAACTTTTCAACACTGGTCTGCTCTCAAACGACTACTTCGTTATCTCCAAGGCACACTTTCTAAGGGACTTCTTATACGAAAAGGATCTGCTCTCAATTTACATGCTTTTACAGACGCCGACTGGGCGGGTGACAAACACACTTACAGAAGCACCACTGGTTATATCGTCTTTCTTGGTTCTAATCAAGGGCGGATCTCTTTTGGGGCCCGAGGGGGCCCGGGCCCCCTCTGTTTTTCCAATCATTAGTATAGTTTTATCCGTAATTTGTTCGAAAATTTATATTTCTTAGTGTTATTTTTGTGTTCTCGTGACTTTCGGTCCCCTCTGATTATTTTTCTTAGTGTTATATCTTGATCACATGATTTTCGGGCCCTTCTACTAAAAGGGTCAAGATCCGCCACTAGTTCTAATCCTATCTCTTGGAGCTCCAAAAGACAGAGTACTTTAGCACGAAGTACAACCGAAGCTGAATTTCGTACAGCTGCATCTTCTACAACCGAGGTACAATGGCTTGCAAATCTTCTAAAAGAACTTGGTTATCACCTGTCCATGGCTCCAACTATTTATTGTGATAATTTGAGTGCCACAACATATTCTGCCAATCCAGTATTTCACTCTCGAATGAAACATCTAGCTTTAGATTTTCATTTTGTACGCGAAAAAGTGCAACTTGGTACTTTACGGGTCTCACACATTTCAGGGGACGATCAATTAGCGGATGTACTTACTAAACCATTACTCAGACCGCACTTTCAGCTACTTATATCCAAGATTGGTCTTGCTACTAGCTCGTCCATCTTGCGGGGGAATGTTAAATAATATCCCGCCAAGTCCATCAGAACTATTATTGTATTATATATTTGAATTCAAATTAGCAAGTCAGATAAGTATACTGAGTCAATTAGAGTTAGTTGTATAGCTTTTATTTCTCCTACTTTATCTCCAGTTTATGTGTATATGTACCTGTTCAAAGTTTCAATAGAATTATCACATTTACAAACAATATCATAATCTTCTTATCAAAAACAGAAAACATAATTAAACTAAAGTTTTTTAGAAAAGTTTTAAGAGAACGAATAACATCATTTTTTTTTGTTTTTTATTTTATAACATAAATTTAGAAAACAACATTTTGATGTTTTTATTTTTCGTTTCTTATTTTTTTTTTCCATGTCTTATCACCCTTTCCACCTGTATTTTAATTTTCTATTATGGAAAATGAAATTATACATTTTAACTTTGAATGCATTTTAATATTTTTATTTGTTTTTAATAAATGAAAAACTCATTCTAATTTTTCAAAAATCAATAAAAAATTAAAAATATTTTTTATAACTAAACACAACTTTTAAGTGTGTTGCAAGTTCCAACCACACTCCAAAATACTTAGTCCAGTTCTAAATATGTTAAATATATTTGATCTAGTTTTATACACACAAACTAATTGTTCAAAAGTCAAAAAAAAAAAAATTATATTAAATATATGACAAAGGCAAATATGTTACTCTTAAGTGGTGCCGTAATTATGTGACCATATGGGTTATAGATGAAGGATGCAACTCATAGGTTCAAACATTATCAAAGGCAAATGGAAAAACTATATCTTGTACTACATGTGTGAGAATGGTGAGTCACCGGGTATGATTTCTATGCAGTGTACGCAGCACACTTTAGACACCAAGACGGTATATGGAACAAAGGTTCTCATCCATTTACCCTTCAAGTTATAATAATTAGAAATTTTCCTTAAGTCGGGTATATTTTTTAGTCAAGAACTTACTGTAGCAAGAGTACAATACAAACGATAAAGGGAATTGATATCCACATATAAAACTTGGTGAATACAACACCTTCATGTTTTACACCTCTGTACACAACATATTTATATTGCTTATACATTTTGTTGTCTATATCTGGGAATGTTGAATAAATAGACCCAAAGGTCATTTCTTTTGGAGGCATTGAGGTTCGGAACCAGTCTCTTTCAAGCAGAGAGAAGGCTAACTAGTTTAAAACCAAAGAAACAAATATGTACATTACCCCTTCAAAGATGGCGAAAATAGAAACCTGGCAACCATCAAGCATCGACTGTACGAACATACTTAATGATTCACCAACATCACAGTGACCTCCCACATGTGAAATATGACAAAAGTTACATCTCAATGAAAGCAACCAGCTTTTATAAAATGAAAATAGTAGCAGCGTGACCATGATGCACCTGGACCAGTTAATCTGGATGTTTGGAGCAATATATGTTATTTAGTGACAAATGACATTTCACCAATTATAACATCTTCCCTGCAATGCAAACCACCATGGGCAATGCAAGAGTAAATAGTTCACACAAGAATGTTGGAAATAACGTTCCTGTGCACCAGCAACAGTGCACATTTGTTCATCACGGGAATGCAATCTTAACGAGCCGATCAGACAAAACCTTGTACTTTTCATGACACACCTCTTTCTCATGTCAAGCTTAACAAATGAATGTTGTCGGCCTTCTTTAGCTCTTGCAGAAATTAATCGCCTGTTGTGACAGTGATACTGACTTGATACCCGACGGCACCCAAGCAACATCAGTTGATCAGCCGTGAATCATTACCTGCTAGATTTACCTTGAAAATGCTGAGGTCTTTCTGGTTGATAAACATTAGGGAATTAACTGTGGAGATGCAGAATTGGTAACTTAGATAAGTATGGTCCCTGGTCCTTTAATTGCTGCTGACTGCTTTTTTCAGAATTATATAGCATGCTTACAACTTAATAAACTGAGCAAAAACCATATTCTGTTTCAAAAATCGTGCTGTTATTTGTTCCTGTACTTTCCAACATAACAATAGACCCATACCCTCCTAAATTCCAAAAAAAAAAACCAAGAATTACTATACACAAAGCCATCTGGTCGTAGAAGAGAGCATCAACTTTCCTCCCTGTGGACCTGTCTGAGCTTATATATGGCTAGGCGTCTACACGCATTTATCATCATTTGCACCCCTTCACTGAGCCCTTGTCCTCTCAAGGCGTGCTCTCCGTGCAGCTTCTTGGATATGACGGTCATGATCTCGAAGCATCTGATCCACATTTGATGAAACCAGGGGACCTGAGAATTGGATCTTGTTTCCCTTATATCCCTGGGCATCCTAAAACCAGAATGAATAATATAAATTTCTGATGAGGCTACAAATTTGTATAATAATAGAGGTAAAACTCACCATAAATGATTCCTTATTACTAGGTCTTCCGCTTCCTACTCTGCATGGGCCAGCCATGTTCTGAGAAACATCTCTCTGCTCATGCTTTCTTGTATGCATAAATTCTTCGGTTGATTCTGACAACTTACCGACTTGATATTTTGTTGGTTTGGAAGTTACATTTTTATCAAAGGAAATTTCACTGTATTTCTTTCCCGGCTGTGTCCATCCAGCACCTGCCACTAATGGACCCGAATAAGATCCCCTCATTGGAGGAGAACGTTTCACACCTTTAGTTGTGTCTTTTGAGCCCTTTGGGGTAATGGATTGCTCTATAGGAAAACCAGAAGCAGCATCTTCCTTATGCCTGTTAAAAAACTCACTTCTACTCTGTGAACTTCCATGGCTCTGCCTTCTCTGTAAAATAAGATAACTTACGTTAACATAGTACACAACAACATTATCCCCCCAACTATAGAGCATATTAAGTGTAAATGCCAGTCACCAAAAACTAATAATTTATAGCTAATCATGCAAGTACCTGGATTGACGTGGCTAGCTCAGCGTTAGCATCAGGAGCTGGCACTGCACGAGTTTCTCTTGGTCCCCTGCTTTCCTTATCGGGAACTTGGCCATTCACTCTTGCAGCTCTTTGTCTATACGAATTAGCAGATTCAATTAACCAAAGTTCAACTTGAGTAACCAAAAAGTTGCTTACAAGTTAAAAGAGTAAATGTGACGGGAAATGAACTAAATTTAGTTACATTATACGACTGAAAAACAAGAGTGTGATTGTTTGTTCATGATATGCACACATACCTTTTAGCTTCATCATCTCTCATTTTTGCGTCGATCTCTTTGCTAGGGGGATATTTTGGCAAACTAGAAGGATCACAAGCTAATGGTTCTGTTGTAAAGAACTGAAAGTAAAATAAAACGTTACGTCGTTACATCAACTGACCACATAAAGTTATATATGTTCGGCATTATTGAATGTTCAAAGTGAAAGTTCTACATTACTGCCTTTTGGTTATCTGATTCAGATTTAAAGGGTTTTTTCTTGCATATAATTCGATATAAACAAAATAAGACAGTTACCTCACTCTTAAGAGCTAGCGCTGCAGTTCCTCTTTGTACAGGATCTATTGCAAGTAAGGTCTCCATTAGTGTAATAGCAGGTGAAGGAAACTCTTTAAAAGCTTCCATAATCCGTCGTTTATAAGGATGGACCGGCTTAAATACTGTTGAATGGGGTAATTTTGATTTTGACCAATAGCTGTCAGATGGTGAACCACAAAGCTTGAAGATTCTATGCAGTTGCTCAACCTACAAGATACAGTTGAATGGGCGATTAAAAAAGATTAGCTAACAGAGAAATAAGATCGAACAAGTTTGTAGTTGCCCGGAGTGTCTTTCGAGTGTCCACAACCTCCTATGACACTTTAGTGTCAGATAAAATATAATCTAGTGGCAGTTTCTTTGCTGGGTCTATAATTTTAAGAAACAAGAAAAAGGGTTGTTATAGTCACCTCAGTACGACCAGGCATGATAGGTTTGCCAGCATATAATTCTCCGAGGATGCATCCTGCACTCCACATATCCACAGCAACGCCATAACGAGTTGCTCCAAGTAGCAATTCTGGTGGTCGATACCAGAGAGTCACAACCCGGCTGGTCAATGGCACAGTTTGACCACGATTATAGAAATTTGCCAATCCAAAATCAGCAATTTTTAAAATTCCATTATCATCAATCAAAAGATTTGACCCCTTTATGTCCCTATGAAGGACACCATTACTATGACAATGATCAAGTCCACTTAGCAGCTGTTTCATGTAACATTTAACCTGTATAAAAATTGAAATAATATCACTATAACAAAAGCATAACCCGTGACCAAAAATGACCAATATGATCAGATATCTACCTGTGGTTCCGAGAACTTGTTTCCAGGTAATGATACAAGTCCGGTTAGATCATGTTCCATATACTCAAATACTAAGTATAAGCTGGAAGAAGTCCGAGAAGTTATCAATCCTTCCAATTTAATAATATTTGGATGATCAAGCCTTCGCAAGATAAGTATTTCTCGCGCCATAAAAATGACACTCTCAATATCCTTATTATCAAAGCGCACTCTTTTCAAAGCAACGATCTTATTGTTGGTAAGATCACGAGCCTTATATACATTGCTATATGTTCCTTGACCAATCTGCAAGAAAGCATATATACTGTTAACTAAGTAAATCATAAATGTCTCAGGCTATCAACATTACGAAAAACAAACATACCTTGTCTAGCTTCTCAAAAGTATCCGCTTTTCTAGGCAACCAATCATTAATAGCTTCACCAGCTACGTCTACAAGCCAAGAAGGCCAACCTGCTACAACCTGTTCCCCTTCTATAGCTTTCGGAATTGACCCGATACTCAAACTACTATCAAACCTAGATCCAGAAAACTCTTTCTTCTTTTCAAACTGATCATCCTGATCCCGCACACGCCTAATGGAATTCACTCTCCTATCGATCGACCCAGTTCTAACCTCCACTCGACTTTTCACCCTAAAACTTTCCTCCCTTCTAGACCGTGAAACACGCGATTCTGATGAAAATTTACTACTCCTTCTTTCGCATGGACTCCCACCAGATGGCTTAACACAAATCCCACCCATCAAATTTCACCAACCACTAAATAAATAAATAAACTTTCTTTCACTTCTTAAAATACTAAAAGATTATATTTTTATAACACCCAATAGAAATTTAATTAAATAACAACACTAATAAGTAGAACCAAATAAAAAGCTCCAATTTTTTATTAAAAAAAAAAATATCTTTAACTTCTTAAAATACTAAAAATTTATAATTTAGAGCACCAAATATAAATATATACATATGTATGATATAAATACAAGAAAATAAAATAAAACCCCAGATAGAAAGTTTCAATCTTTAGACTAAAAGATAGCTAGAAAATCCATCAATGCTAAAAAAATATAGATTATGATATGCGTACAAGAAAATAAATATATAGATATAGAGACATACAATACATACAGGCGGTTTTAGCCGGCCAGATTCAGAGGAAGAGATCAAAAGCTACTATCTTTGAAACAGACTTTTGTTTATTTAATAAATGATTATTGAATTGAATATGAAAAATTCAACGGTTGAATATGGGGAATTAGAAGTGGGATTAAATTAAATTAAATTAATTGAGAATTGGAAACCCTAGAAAGGAAAACAGAGGATTTTGGTTGATGATGTTGAGAGTGGGTTTGTCTGGAATCAATTATGGCTGTTTTTGATTATGAATTAAAAACATTCAGTATAAATTTAAGAGAAATATTATTAAATAAATGGAAACAAAGATACTTTCTTGGCATGTTAAAATTATCCCTTCTTAAAGAAAAAACAAAATGAAAAACCCTGTATTTTTTTTTTTTTAACACATTTCTTGTAAGAATCTCTATGGCTATAAGTTTTGGAAAGTTAGTTTACATTCTTTAGCTATAAGTTTTGGATATTTCTATGACTAATACGTAATAAATTATTAGACGTTTTAATCGATAATTCATTTTTAAAAAAACTTAATTTTTTTATGAAGTTATTCATGGTCTTATCAAGGATTATGAATAAAACGTAGAAAGTTAATCATGCAAATTGTCCGATTGATGATTACTAAAATTGAATTATGCAAAAAGTGTCAACGCCTATCGATTATCTTAGGAATTATTTATATTTATTTGCTGTGATCTTGGTTTTTCAAATTTCACCAACTTGTGGCCCAATGCAAATAGAGTTGAAGAGGGGCCCAAAAATTGGTTCGTCTAACTCGGTTAGTTTTTAGGTCGTCTACTTTACTTGAATAATAACCACTAGTCCCACTACTACTATTGATGATGTAAAGTTGGAAACCAATTACTACAACAGACCCCATTATATCAATTTGATCGATCTAAGTCAATGTGCACATTCAATTGCAAAACAATAAGAAACATTAAAAGCTCTCTTTTATCACTATGCAACCACATTTCAATTCATACTTATCAAGTTAAGTTTTTTATTCAATAATTCATGGCAAAATGAAACAGATAGCTTTGACCAAAATATATGATTGAATTTTGGGTTAAAATGTCAAATAAACCGTTTCTAATCTTTAGATTACATTTTCATTAAATATAATAAAGAGTTAAGTACTTTTTTCGTCCCTGTGGTTTTTTGATTTTGCACTTTTCATCCTCGCCGTTAACTTTTGGCCAAAATCATCCCTGTGGTTTGCATTTCGTCCTTGGATCCGTTAACCCCCTCACGTGCCTCACGTGAGGGGCATTTATGTCTTTTCACCCATCTTCATGGTTTGTCCCTATGGTTAAGTGCAAAATTCGTCCCTATGGTTTGTCATTTTTGCATTTTTCATCCTTGTCTTTAACAAACCTCCAAACAAGAATTTAATCAAAAACCAAACAAACTCAAATTAAAAACCTATATATACCTACATATGAGGATCTAATTTAATACCGGCCGGTACGGCTGATTTTAATTTTTTTTATAAAAACGTTATAAAACTTACCACAATTTAACGAAAATAGTCAAAATATAATTACAATTCATTCAAAAATAATACCAAATAGGTACTTTTTAACAAAATATAAATTTTAAAGTTCACAAATTACAAAAAAATAACATTAAAGTATTATAAAAATAATTTTTAAGAAAATAAAAAAAATAAAAAATGAGAATATCGGAAATACCGGAACGGTAATACCGAAAAATACCGGAAATAGTTGTACCGGAGTACCCTCCGATACCGGCATTACGGGTAATACTACCGGTATTTAAAACATTGTACGTACGTGTTTGCATTTGAAGGTGATTGACTAGATCCTCAAATGTTGGTATATATAGGTTTTTGTTTTGTTTGGATTCAATTCATACCGGTAATTTTTGTTTGTTTTGTTTTGTTTGAAAAGTTCTCTTGGATTTGTTAACGACGAGGATGAAAAATGCAAAAACGACAAACCACAGGGACGATTTTTGAACTTAATTCTATAAAAAGACGAAAATGCCCCTCACGTGACTTGCATGTGAGGGGGTTAACGGCAGAGTTATAACGGCAGGGACGAAATGCAAACCACGGGGATAATTTTAGCCAAAAGTTAACAGCGATGATGAAAACTGCAAAATTGAAAAACCACAAGGACGAAAAAAGTACTTAGCTCTATAATAAATTAAAGTTTTCATTACCTTTCCAAAAGCAATGATGCATCACAATTTATTGGTTAATTAAGTTTGTTAGAAGAACATGCAAGTAATCGGAAAACATGTCGTCAATAATATGTACAAATCACTATAAAAAATCTCCAAAAGAAACATAGCATCGACTTACCCGGGTGTGTTGGTCTCCTCGTTTTTCAACGATCTACAAGAATAAATGAAGGAATTTGCGACCACATATCATGGCGCAACCGCTCATTTGGTAGCAAAATGGTAAAGATGAAATATTATATGAATCTTAATTGTCTAAAAAGATATAACTTATACAACGTATTAGATATAAAAAAGATATTAACAACAACATTAAGGTGACCTGTTGATTAGGATCCGTGTATTCAAGTTTGAAACCTTCCTAAGTAAACACTTTGATGACATGGCCAGGAAACGGAACTAAATTACTTCAGTTTAGCCCCATACGAAGAAAAAAAATTTATTAGTCAGGCTATCTTCTCCGGATGCGTTGAAGTGGAAAAACTTCATCCGTCTATTCATAAAATGTATTGTATATAATAATTAAGGTTAGTCTAAACTTGGACTTTTGTACTTAAATAATTGCCTAATTAAGGTGCAAATTTGACTCACACCACACAAACACATCTTAGTGGATGACAAGTTTCATGCCTTTCTCCCCAAGCCAAAGAAATTGCTTGGAACTTTCTATAGTTTTGGTTGATTCTTTGCAGATAAATATGACCAAATAGAAAATGTATGGGCATTAATTGATTCGTACACCATATAACACATGAAAGTTCTCACAAAACAGTCAATATATTAAAAATGTTTGAGGAACTTTGGAATTCTGTATTTCATACAGTCAAGATGGCAATTGTTTTCGGTTTGGTTAGTTGTTGCTCAGGTTCAAGCAAGGTGGAAGTAGAAGAAGAACCAACAGAAGCTCGCAACTTAAATGGTACGGCCGACAAACCAAAGAACGATAGTAGTAGTAAGAGTACTGCTGTAATTCCGGTCGCTTACTTTCCTGTTGGTTCAAAACTCTCAAGCTTGTAGAAAGGGTACATATATTGCATGCGCTAGTTATAAGATCCTCGATCTACTCTTGTTTTGAAATATAGTACTAGTTAGAAGAGTGCTAGACCACGAATAAAAGTTATATTATATTTTTGATATATGGCGTGTCACTTAAAGTACAACTATTAATTAATCAAAGAATTTGCAACTCGGAGATGAGACTATTATGAACGGTATGTTGTATGTAGCGTAAATCAAGTTAAGGTCAAGAAGGTACGATCTTGATATGAGCCGAAGGAGAACGTGCAAGAGCAATTTAATCTGCATTTACATGTTCTAATTATGTACGTGTAATCAAAAGAGACAACCAAAACTTCAGAATTTATGAACTTTTTCAAACGCAAAGTAGTGTTGATAGTTTTCTAGCTTCATATATAGAATTCTAATTAAGAAGAAATTTGTATCCTTTTTAATCAAGAGATCTAGCTTGACTTTCAGAATAGTAATCTTCACTACTCACTAGTAGTGTAGATCGATTCATATATGGCTTTTCTCTGTAATTTCTTGGCTTTCTTTTTGGGTTCTAAGGCATTAATTATTAGGCATTTGTCAAACCCTATATGACTAGAATCTGTGGTGCTCGACCACATGATCGAGCCTTCTTATATATCAGAATGTTTGACTCACTACCATTTTTCTCGATATAAATCGAGTACAATTAACACGTACGTGTAAATCTTAAGGGCCCGGCCAATAATCCATTAATTAAATAGGATCAAAATGACAATGATGTGACAACGTAAGAAATTTCAAAGGCAACGCTACATGACCTTTTTTTAAGGTGTCTCCGTGTCTAGCTTTTTATTGTAGGAATTTAATACATATTACATGTAAAGACTATTTGCATATATACGTAAAATAATTGATGAAAGAGCTTCAAAGAATGGTCTAGTATATTAATTATTTTGGATGTATATCTTACAAATACTTCACTACTATACATTCATTAATACCATTTGTTTATGTACTACATATATAACTTCTAATAATATTTGCACCACATCATATTATGACTACGTTATAAAAAGTTTATACAAGTAAATGAGATGCATTGATGAATTTAAATATAAATCGGTTATTTTATACTGCTAAGCAAATAATTATGTATACTTACATATCTTGTCATATACGTTAATTAAAATTTGATAACTCTAAAATTAATCATTAGAGATATCTTCAATCATCGTACAACAAACACTTAAATAACATCCATCGATTGAATTGTTGCACGGGGATTGAAATTTTAGTATGGTTGATTGATATGTCACATATAGAGAGAGTTCTCGCATTTATATAGAACTATAAATTTAGTCTGTCAATGATCTATGGTTCAAATGATGAGACACTCAGGTTTTACCAAAGTAAAGGTTTGAATCTTGTCAAATACAAATTCATACTATTATTAATCACTAGTTGTTAGAGAGAGAGCGCCTAGTGGAGTTTTTCTTTTGGCACGGTTGCTCAACTCGTATTAGTGGGATTCAGCTTAGACAACCGAATATCCGTTGTCGAGTTAGGACCTCACTATTTGACGGTGAGGACTTTGTTTGCATTCATCTGTCACAAAAAAAGTAAAAATAGAGTACTGTTTTAATAAGTTAAAATAGATAAGACTAATACGTTATTTTTTCTCAAAGAAATATTGGACTTTGTGTTCTCAATTTAATTTTCAGTCACAAGATACACTTCCCTTGGCCAATTTCTACCTTTCTCTCCACGCATATATGAAGTTTCGTCGATAAGGACAATATTATAAGGCCATAAGCGTACTAGCACAAAAATCATATTTATAGCCTTAAAATTTGCATACCTTAAAATTTATAATTAAAAACACAAATATCATATATTAGTCTTAGAATCAGTTAACAGAAGGAATAGAACACAATCATATAATGTGTAGATTTTTACTCATTCGAGAGGACCACGATATATAGATATTTTACCAATTTTATTTTATTATTATTTTTATTTAATTATTGTTTTAACAGTAGAAATTACCAATTTGAGGTTCGCCAATGTTTTGCTTCTTTAAGGAAGTTTCTCTAAATAATATATATTCAACAAGTACTATAAATGTTGACATATATAATAGGATATTCAAGACCATAAGGACCAATTACATACGATGGCATATTGGCTTTTTGCTTAAATAACCCGTTCATATAATTGACTCACAAGAAATGCGTGAGTTATCTATTTTGACTCATTTCTAAACCCTCCTTCCCAAGCCAAAAAAATATAAGAAATTTCCAAGAAAGTTAAAGTCAATTGTTTATTTATAAATATAACATGGATTTGGTTAATATGTTTCATCATAAATTAAAACACATTACAAAACACTCCTATTACACCTATTTAAAATCAGTCAAAAATCTATAAAGTAATTAATATTACAAGAAGACGTCAGTTTCTTTGTTAATTAAGATGGCTATTGTATCAAGTTTTTTCAGTTGTTTCTCGGGTTCGTCAAACAAGGTAATCGATGATAATATTGATGTGTCGAGAAAAGCTCATAAGGTCGATGGTAGTCAGGAAGCAAAAGGCAAGAGTGGAAACAAAAGTGCACCAATTCCCGTTGCTTACTTCCCTATCGGCTCAAACTTTTCACGCTTGTAAATACAAACGGCTCATTTGAATATCACGTCAAGTCAATAAACTATTATTGTATGTACTCTCAATGGATCGATTACTATTAACGAATGGATCGAGTTGCCAGATTATGAAAGAAATCAGTAATTTGCTGCTGGATTCGTGCATTCATCCCATTGTTCTTGAAATTCTTTTAGTACCATGTAAACTAGGATCGGAGTATAAGAAGAGTATCCTAATGTATCATTCTCATTAATTCTTTTCCATCAAATTTTTTTTATAAGTTTCAATAATACAAAAATAACTTGCCAGTTCGATTCGCCCGCTTTCTTTCGTGGGATATAAGTTTATGTCATTGTTTAATATGCCAAGTAGTTCTCTAATAATATGGTTTCTTTGTTGATTTATTCATTGTGTGTAAGCTCCTAAAAATAACTTTTAGTAAAGGCTTTTGGGGACTTCTATAAGCTTCTTTTGAAGTAATAATTCTGTTTGGATATGCTTTTAATAAATAAATAAAAAACGCTAACTCCAAAAAATTCCCAAAAACCTTAAGAAGTTTTTAAAATAAAAAACTTGTCTAAGAAGAAATGAAATAAAAGATTCAGATTCTAGCTCCATCTCCAACTCGAAGTCTTTTTTGCCAAACACACCTATATATATAGAGATAAAAATGTGAGACCCCTAATCAGAATTCTTAAAGTTTTCCTATTTTCTTCTGAAAACTTTTGATCTTTGTGGAAGATACTCAAGATATATAAAAGGTGATGGATACCATTCTATAGGGGTGAGCAAAAACCGAACCGAAAACCGAAAAAACCATGAAAACCGAAAAATCCGAACCGAAAAAACCGAAAACCGAAAAACCAATGGTTTTCGGTTTTGATTTTCTAAAAACCGAATGTTTTGGTTCGGTTTCGGTTTCATATGAAAAACCGAACCGAACCAAAAATATATATTGTTTATTTTGTTTTATATTTATATCCGGTTTTATTACTCATCTTATTAATTATGTTAATATATTTGCTTTTGTTAGTGTACAAAACAATATAATATATATATTTTATGTGAAAATACACAACAAGATCGATTCGTATAATCAATCGCATATTGAAACAACACGTGAAAGATATAAATATTTATATATAAGGTTATTTGAAATATATATTTGAAGTTTGTTCAACTTATTTTTATGGATTTATCGTTATTGTTATTGAAGTTGTAGTATAATCATAGATTAGGTATAAACTTTAATCTTTTTTAGCTCAAGTTGGCTCAAACCCACAAGTGGTTAAAAACCGACTAAAACCGAAAAACCGAACCGAAAAAGACCCAAACCGAAAAAACCGAAACCGAAAAAACCGAAACCAAATGGTTTTAGATTTCAAAAACCGAATTATAGCGGTTCGGTTTTCGATTTTAACCAAAAATCGACCCACCTTTGTTTTTGAATTCTTTTTATGGATTTTTAAATTTTGCCAATTCAAGTTATTTTCTATAAAAAATTTTATTTTGCCTCCTATTGAGTTTTTTTTAATACCACCTTTGTTTGAATCGAGATGCACGCTTCATCCTAAAACAACAATTATCATTGTTCAAATTTGTTCAAAATTACATGTTCTATATATACTTCTATCCGAATGATATGTTCCTTGATTAATTATAGAAGTACTAAATACGATGTCTGTAATTTTTTAAGTAAATTCGAAAGGTATTTATGCAAGTTTTATTGATATTTTTTATTTTCAAAGTTTAAAGGACCAGTCATATACTATGATAGATACACCAATGAATATAGGAAAGCAAACACAAAAACTAGACCGAAAAAGATCCTTCAGTTCGGTTTAATGAATAGCTTATATCTCATCTATCTATACTATAACTAAAAGAGAAGGTTGGGGTACGCGGGTTTGGCTAGGTAACATAATGGAAATGTATCGGACTGCAAATCCTGGAATGACACCCCTTAAAGCTCTTTTTAAGCCTAAAACTATCTCCTAATTATTCTAGAGCTCTCTCCTTTTTTCTAGATTTTTTTTATTTTTTATTTGCTTATTAAATAGATAATTATATTTAAAACTCTATCATAAATCTTTTTCTATCAAAATAAATCTTTTTAAATTTTAAAGATATATAATATCCTTAAAACTCTCTCAATAAATTATTATACACACAATCTAAATTTTTATTAATCATTCTCATTCATATTATTATTCTTTTTCCTATCTTTAATAAATAAATCAAGTTCAGAAATTTCTCAACAAAAAAATATACGGTTTTTTATATCACTTTAATTTTATTTTTGGTATTTTGTTCGTGTTTGTTTATTATTTGATTAATTGTTATGTTATTGCTACTTTTCATCTCTTTTAATTTAGTTTGTTGTCAATTGTAGTTTGATTATGGCTCTATACTTCTCTCCGAAAGATAGCCAAGGTACAAAATAAAAACAAAATATTTTATAAAATGGTTGAATTAAAATGATACGGAGTATTAAAATTTGATACTGATGTTGTACCAAAATTGGTGTAAACTAACCAAAAATTTTTACACCAAATTAATTTGATGACTTAGTTATATAGAACTTTTTAGTTTGTACACCAATATGGTATTTCAGAAGTCATAGTGGAAAATGGAAATGGTCTAATGAAAGAATGTTTTGATTTACTGATTTTTAAGAGAAAGGTAATAAAGTTTTTACTAGAGATGTTTTAACAAACATAATAATTTGCATAGTGAAACTTCCCCAAACATTTTTTAAAATGTTAAAGGTTGTGCAGTAGTGTAACTTCACCAAACTTGATAAGTATGAACAGTCGAACACAAATACTCTATAAATTGTTCAAGAAAAGAAAAAGTTAACGCAAAGAATATGACATAATCATATGATGTGTATATATATATCTTCACTAATGGAAAAATGCCACGATATATGAAATCTAATGGTTCACGAACGATTTGCTTCTTTAAGCAGATTTCAAAATATATTATAGGACTAGCTATATATGAGTGTCAACGTCCAAATGGGATTCGAGACCAATTCTTATCCCCTGATGGCTAATTCCTGAGTAATCTATTTTGACCAATTTCAAAACCCTCCTTCCCAAGCCAAACAAAATATGAGAAATTTCCAAGAAATTAAGTTAAAGCTATCTGTTTATAAATATGACAAGGATTTGGTTAATGTTTCATCATAAAAACACATTTCAAACACTCCCATTACCTAGGAGTCCAAAATCAATAAAACATTACAAGAAAACTTTAGCTTCTTTGTTATTCACTTTTACTCAATTAAAATGGCTATTGTATCGAGTTTCTTCAGTTGTTTCTCGGGTTCATCAAACAAGGTAATTGATGATGATATTTATGTGTCGAGAAAAGCTCATAAGGTCGATGGTGATAATCATGAAACAAATGGCAAGAACAGAAAAAGTGCACCAATTCCCGTTGCTTACTTCCCCATCGGCTCAAATTTTTCACGATTGTGAATAAAACGGCTTGATATCCCACCAATGTGGAGTTGCAAAAATGTTCTTGAGATTCTTTGAGTACATAACGTACTTTGTGAGCTAGAAGTATATTAGGCAAATATTTTTGGATGTACTTTTTTCATTTATTCATGTGTTAAATTATTTATATAATGTTATAAAGTTTTAATAAAACTTGTCTTTTGTAGCCGATAAACAAAATCTATTTGGATTAACTTAATTTTTACTATTGTCTATTGAGTAATATAAATTATACATTGCCGTGAAGGTTCAGAATTTATTTGCTAGCCTGTTTAACGTTTTCTAGTGTGTGTATATATTTTTGGATGGTTTCGTTAACTATATATGTGGTTGATTTTGCACATACTATACAAGACCCTTTAAACCAAACTTTGTATTAATGCACACCTGGTAGTTTCAAATATTGAAACTGTCAATATACAATGTAAGTATATTTTATACTACAATCAATGGTAGCCGGCGACTTACCTTATCTATTGTCCATAAGATTATTTTTTCTTTGACCCGTTCTCCGTCCCATATTAATTGTCCAATTTTGACTTGTCAGGTCTTTTTCTTACACATTTGACCATAAATATATTTGTTTGTGTTATATAATAGTTGATTAAAGTTATATCAATGAAAAGTATATTGAAAACTCAATACGTGGTACCCAAAGACAGGCGGACATTATATACTCGTATATTGCATGAGATTGGTCATTAGGGAAAAGAAAGTTGCATATTGATGCCCCAAGGGCACACGGTGTCAAGGGTTCTCCATCATATTTAAAAAAAAGTTTTATTAGAAATTTAGATGTTTATTTATTTCAAAATTGTAACTATCTATGTAGTCTTATATTCAACGAGTTGGCAACAAACAACGTATAGTACCTATCTATTAAGTGGGTTGAGTTTGGGATTACCTTTTCGACACGATTTGGGTTGAGATATTTGAACCCGTCAATGTTCAATCCAAAACCCGTCAATCCGAACATGATACTATTAGTGCCTCTAACGCAACACTTCGGTTTCTCAGTTTCTTTATGGTACGTCAGCAATACGTTGACCCAACACATTGATCCATATTTACTTCACAGTTCACACCAAAAACTTTAAAACTTTAATTGTTTCATGGCACACTGATGATCCATCTTATGTTTTTTATATTTAATTAACGGGATGAACTACGGATAGGGATCCTCTAAAGTTGATAATAACTTTACTAGTAAAGTTAAAGAAATTTTGATCTTTAGATTAAAATTAAAGGTCACGATTTAAAGATGACTTTTTGATCTTAATTATTGATTTTAATCTAATGGTCATAATTTTTAACTTTACTTGTAAAGTTGATTATAACTTTAGAGGATCTCAATTCATGAACTATTGTTGTCTTTGTTGATGTTTTTATCTCAACCTTTAATGATTTATGTATTCGAGCTCAAACATTAATACAAATTAAGTACTGAGTAAACGGCTTAAATCGTCCTTGTGGTTTACCCTAATATTCAAGTTTCATCCTTAACTATCTGAAATGATACTGGCAGTCCTTTTGGGAGAATAAAGATCACATCCAGTCATTTACGCAAACCTACGTTTGCTCCAATCCGTTAGCCCTCGCATGTGGATAACTCGTGAAGGCATTTCTGACTTTTGTCGCTCTTTGTTTTGTTCCTTCATTTATTTTTTGGTTTATGGGCACCTGTCCCTATCTTGTATCAGTATATCTAATATTTATATCTATATATTTAAAATCCAACTACAGTATATACATATATATGTACAGATTTGAAAACCAAAAACACAAACATACACACTTCCAATGTTCACCCACCAGGCACCACCACGAACCACCACCAGGCACCACCACGAACCACCACTGCCGACGATCGCGACCAGGAAACAAAGATCAAAGGGGTTTTATTCCCGGTGGGGTTTTTTCCCGGAAACAAAGAAAAAAGAAGAAAAAGAAAAGGAGTGGTGGCCGTTTTAGTGGATGGTGGTGAGGGTCGTGACCAATAAGCAAAGAAGAGAAGCAGTGGTGGCCGGATCTTGATGGTGGTGGCCGGATTTTAATGGTGGTGGCCGGATCTTGATGGTGGTGGCCATATCTTGGTGGTGGTGGCCGGAAACACAAAGAGAGGTTAAAGGTCAGTGGTGGCGCATAACTTCACATCCACTTCAATCCAAAACAATGTCAAATCATCATCATCGTGTATTCGTGTACCAGCAAGAGCAACATGAGAAAGGCATGTTGCTGCTCATTATTACGTGGGAGAAGGTCATTTTTAGCAACAATCCCCACCATTACTGCTCTTATTAACCTTATCCAACAATCATGGGTTAACTTGGATCTTTTTTTAATTATTATTATTATTATTATGATTATTATCTTAAGAATAATGATTAAATATGAATGTGGATGTCTAATTGCTTATAGCTTTATACTTTGCTGTTGCATTCTCGATTTTATATGTTTATGTTTTTGTGAGTTTGTTAAAAGAAGATTTTGATTATATAGATGTTTGTTAAGGATTTGTTTAATCATGAATTTATGATGGTCTGTGTATGTGTTATTGGTTGGAGGATAATTATAATATTTGTGTTTTGATTGTTTTGATATAATTCAAAGTGAAATATGTATGTGTGGGTGTTTGGTGTATAAGAAAAAGAAGGAAAAAGGTGATAAATAAAATGTCATTAGTGGTCCTTTAAATTCGAAAATGACCATCATACCCTCACGTGAAAAACACGTGAGAGAGTTAACGGATCAGAGAAAAACATCCGTTTGCATAAAGGACTGGATGTGATCCTTATCCTTCCCAAAAGGACTGTCAGTGTTATTTCAGATAGTTAAGGACGAAACTTGATTATTAGGGTAAACCACAAGGACAATTTCGGCCGTTTACTCTTAAGTACTTCATTAGTGGATAATGTACGTATTCAACAGTTCCATTTTATCATCGTATTAAAGTTAAGGTATACGATAAAATTGCATCAACATTAAAATAAAAAAAAAACAAAAAAAAAAAAGAAAAAAAAAAAGTCCACGTAAAGCGAAAATATTCATTTGATACAGGTGGGTCGTTTTCCTTGGTGGCCAAGATTTTTAGAAGTTGCAAGTTCCAAACTTCCGTCCAAGTTGGTTGTGTACGTGCTTTAACTTGTCAAACATTTCCAAAAGACACGTTTTATTATGTGGACCATTTTCAACATCTGGCCTTCCTCTCCACGCCACGAAATAGTCGAGAAAGTTCCAAAAATGATCGGAAAGTATGCGTATAAGGTATAAATACGAGCAAATATGGATATTTTGGTTCATACACAACATTTTGATAAGTAGTTTTTTCACCCAAACAGTCAAAAAGCTCGAAAGAAATTAATTACTTGCTCCTTGGTTTTGTAACTTGTAGGATTAAAATGGATTTTGTGTTCAGTTTTGTTAGTTGTTTCACGGGTTCAAGCAAGGTGACATGTGATGAAAACCAAGCTAAAGCTTGCAAGGTCGACGTTGATCAAGTAACAAAGAACATCAGTAGAAAAAGAACACCAATTCCAGTAGCTTATTTTCCTGTTGGCTCAAACTTTTCACGTTTATAAAGTGATGATCATTCATACACTCTTGAAGATCCTTTCGTCGTGTTTCTCTCTTAGGACGGTCAGTCCAACGTGATGTCTTGGCGTTATAGGGAAAGTAATACACTTAAAGAGGTTCATTTTAAGACGACATTAGGCCTCTCTTAATAAGCCTCTTCTTAAATCTCTTCCTCACCACTTCCTAAATGTCACGTCAGCTTGTTCCAATTTAAGAACTACCCCTAGCATTAAGATCTCTTCCTCACCTCTTCCTCATCTCTTTCTAAACTTTTTTTATTCTATTTTATTTTAACCCAAATATTAATAAAATTTTTATTTAAAATAAAAGAATTTCAAATGTGACAACATAGGTCCCTCATTTCAAATTTCAACTTTCAGAATATGACAAAAATAGCCCCTAACGGCTAGTTTTTGTAAAACCACTATATATACACTACCATTCCACACTTCAACCCACACAAATTCATTTTCACTTCTTCTTACACTAAAACATACGTTCAAACACCCAAATGGATCACACTTTAGGCCACCCATGACTGTGACCGAGGTCAAAGACTCGATGCAAAGTCACATGCTTGACGAGGACAAGAATCGAACAGACGTGGGGGCTGTGATTAACAACATTAACCAACAAAAGGCGGCTCACATGGCCGAAATTGGACGCCTTTTCAGCTTGTCGAGGTGACAGCGTACTGGCATGGAGCGCAGGTATGTGAAATACCTGCAACAGAAGGTTTCACAGTTGGATGAAACCATTGCCCAACTAAGTGGTGCAGTTGCAACTTTGACGAGCACGCTTGAGCATGCAGAGTTTTGGCAAGGCAATATCGACCACCATAATGTTGGTCGTCGGCCCGATGGTTACGTCACTGACCAAGGGAGGAATACGCAAATAAAGACCCTCCTGGAGGATCAAATGAAGATGACAGTTATGAATACTTCCACTGCAATGATGGTGACACTTCCTTTGATTCAGACGATTCACGCTTTTATTGACTCGTGGTTTTAATGTTTAGGTCTCATAGTTTTAATGTTTAGGACTCGTAATTTTAATTGTATGTTGTGTGTTTGTCTTTTAATAAGTTTGTAATGCTTTAAAATTATGAATAAAAGTCTGTTTTTATTAAATTACAAAGTAGGCATTACAATACATAGAACACACTTAATTAAAATACTAAAACATACTTAATTAAAAAACGAAAACAGACTTAATTAAAAGTAGGCAACCGTGATAAGCTCCCTGAAACACTGCTCGTATCTGAAGCCCCTCCCATAATTCTCCCGGTACTCCTGATGCGCGTTGCATAAAGCAACTCATTAGATAAGGTCCTCCCCTGTGCATTCAACCTCGTATAGATTGCCTCAAACTGCTTACATTCATTGCGAATTTTGGTGAAGTGACCTAGTAGTTGAGATTTGGTCTGTGGACCTTCAGTCGTGTTCATGTTGAACCTTTCAGATATGTCGTTCCAAGTGTTTTCGCTTGGGTTAGGCATTTAACATCTTTATATCCAACACCTCGACAACAAAAGATCTTCGGATTCAGTCCACCTTCGTGTCGATATTTTGAATGGAATGGTTTAATGAAGATAAAAAAGATTTGAAATGGTATGTTGTTTTTGATTGATTGTTGAAAAATGATAGTGTTAATATAGATATAAATATATGTATATATAGAAAAACTAGCCGTTTGGTTTTAAAAAAAACTTTTTTTTAAACGGTCTACACACACGCTCCCGGGCCCCACGAGCTTCGTCCACCTTATTCTTAAATCCGAACAAACCACTTTTCGACGAGCAAGAACAAGTTCCTAGCATTAACGTCGATGGATGAACACCCACGAACAACCCCTCGACGAGCTCGTCGAGGGCTTACTACGAGAGGCCTTATGGGGAGAGTAGTACGAGTACTTTATAATTGATGAGAACATCAGTTATACATTTTATAAATTTGCAAATAAAGCAAGGTAATACGCCTTCTTATACTCGGCCCCGTTCACGGTAAATGAAGTATCGGGAGCCGTATCCTCAATTATTTCTCTATATTTAATAATAATGTTACATTTTATAAATTTGCAAATAAAGCAGAAATTATATTAAAAATACCTAAACAGATTCGACTGATTGAGGACGTTTATGTCGTTGTTAGATCCTGCAGCGCCAAAATATGCATGCCATATCCATAAGATGCAACCGATGCTTCCTAACATCCCCGGAAACCCATGAAGTTCTTCGTGTTTGCTTAGCAAACGTTGTATGTCATCAGGCGTGGGTCTTCGCAAATACTCGGCTGCATAAAGCTCAAAAACACACTCTTTAATTTGTGACGATTCGGCACCATCATTGAGCTCGACACAATCTTTCATGATAGCCATGAGCTCATCATGACTATCGTCATCGTTTAGCAATGGACCCGTGTATGTATTGATGCTCGACAAGAAAGACATGGTGATTTTATTTTGAAGTAGAATTTGATTTGGAAAGTATGTGTTTGAGTTTTGGTTGAATGAATGAAATGAGTGGGTTAAATAAGTGAATAAATGGTGGAAAAGGTTGGATTTTTCGAAAAGTTTGGAAAGTAGCTGTTTGTTGAATGATTGAGGGATAAGTTGAATTTTTTTTTCTTTTAAAAAGCTTACTAGCCGTTGGAATAAAATAAAAACAGAAACAGAAACAAAATTCGCTCAACTCTCCGTATTAGCCACCACGGAGAGGTCCAATATGCATCCAATACGTTGGGAATACGGCCCACACCCAATGGTGTGGACCATATTCGAAACCCAATACGGAGCAATACACCATGCATTGGGGGTGCTCTTAGAGCCCAGTTATCCATTAAATAGGATCAAAAGATGAAGAAAATGGAGAAAATGACAACGTAAGAAATTTGAAAGGTAACGCTACATGACATTTTTTTAAGGTGTCTCCGTGTCTAGCTTTTTATTGTAGGAATTTAATACATATTACATGTAAAGACTATTTGCATATATACGTAAAATAATTGATGAAAGAGCTTCAAAGAATGGTCTAGTATATTAATTATTTTGGATGTATATCTTACAAATACTTCACTACTATACATTCATTAATACCATTTGTTTATGTACTACATATCGTATATAACTTCTAATGTTTATACAAGTAAATGAGATGCATTGATGAATTTAAATATAAATCGGTTATATTATACTGCTGTAACATCCGTAAAATTTGACTTAAGTTGACCCGTTAATTTTATGTACGAATTTATTCTAATGATGTGATATAATATATGATCGAGTTATATGTGAATTTATCGTGTTCAAGGTGCATATACAATGTAATGATCGTTTTAAATAAAAATGTGTTCGTGGGTTAGTCAAGATTAATTGATCGAGTTAGTTTAGTGATCGATGGCTAGTGATATTTAATTAGGACTAGAACTTTGATTGGGTTACCCATGGATTGACCCAAACCCATAATCCACCAAGACAACCTACCCTAATCCCCAACCAAACCCTTACACCTCTCTTTCTCTTATTCACCTATTTCTTATCTTTCTCTCTCTACATTCAATTTGCAAGAGAACTCTTGCATCCACCTCCCTCTTTCTAAAATTAATGCATCAAGTTAGTGTTTCAAGCAAGATTTAATTAGAGTTTTTCATCATTTTCATCATTTCAACAAAATATCCAAAGTTTGGGTCTTGAAGTGCAAGAACATCTCTCATTCGGGTCAATTTCGGGTTATTCATCTAGGTGGAAGATTTGGTAAGTAAAATTCATCTCAAATTAATCATTTAAGGTTTATAAGCTTGTTTCTAAGTCAAACCCCTCAAACTCTTGGTAAAAATCGGATTTAAAGTGCAATTAGGTCAAGATTAGGGTTTCAAGTCATTAAATGGGTCAAATTCGACTTTCTATATTATAATATACTATACTTTCAAATAGTGTATCACAATCAACATGCAGAATATAATATATATATATATATATATATATATATATATATATATATATATATATATATATATATATATATATATATATATATATATATATATATATATATATATATATATATATATATATATATATATATATATATATATATATATATATATATATATATATATATATATATATATATATATATATATATATATATATATATATATATATATATATATATATATATATATATATATATATATATATATATATATATATATATATATATATATATATATATATATATATATATATATATATATATATATATATATATATATATATATATATATATATATATATATATATATATATATATATATATATATATATATATATATATATATATATATATATATATATATATATATATATATATATATATATATATATATATATATATATATATATATATATATATATATATATATATATATATATATATATATATATATATATATATATATATATATATATATATATATATATATATATATATATATATATATATATATATATATATATATATATATATATATATATATATATATATATATATATATATATATATATATATATATATATATATATATATATATATATATATATATATATATATATATATATATATATATATATATATATATATATATATATATATATATATATATATATATATATATATATATATATATATATATATATATATATATATATATATATATATATATATATATATATATATATATATATATATATATATATATATATATATATATATATATATATATATATATATATATATATATATATATATATATATATATATATATATATATATATATATATATATATATATATATATATATATATATATATATATATATATATATATATATATATATATATATATATATATATATATATATATATATATATATATATATATATATATATATATATATATATATATATATATATATATATATATATATATATATATATATATATATATATATATATATATATATATATATATATATATATATATATATATATATATATATATATATATATATATATATATATATATATATATATATATATATATATATATATATATATATATATATATATATATATATATATATATATATATATATATATATATATATATATATATATATATATATATATATATATATATATATATATATATATATATATATATATATATATATATATATATATATATATATATATATATATATATATATATATATATATATATATATATATATATATATATATATATATATATATATATATATATATATATATATATATATATATATATATATATATATATATATATATATATATATATATATATATATATATATATATATATATATATATATATATATATATATATATATATATATATATATATATATATATATATATATATATATATATATATATATATATATATATATATATATATATATATATATATATATATATATATATATATATATATATATATATATATATATATATATATATATATATATATATATATATATATATATATATATATATATATATATATATATATATATATATATATATATATATATATATATATATATATATATATATATATATATATATATATATATATATATATATATATATATATATATATATATATATATATATATATATATATATATATATATATATATATATATATATATATATATATATATATATATATATATATATATATATATATATATATATATATATATATATATATATATATATATATATATATATATATATATATATATATATATATATATATATATATATATATATATATATATATATATATATATATATATATATATATATATATATATATATATATATAATATATATTTACAAAATATCGTTAACGATGCCATAACGTGGACTTACTCGTTATGCCATCAACATGGACTTTATCGTTATGCCACTAATCGTGGACTTATCGTTATGCCATCAACATGGACTTTATCGTTATGCCACTAATCGTGGACTTATCGTTATGCCATCAACATGGACTTTATCGTTATGCCATCAACATGGACTTTATCGTTATGCCATCAACATGGACTTTATCGTTATGCCATCAACATGGACTTTATCGTTATGCCATCAACATGGACTTTATCATTATGCCACTAATCGTGGACTTATCGTTATGCCACTAATCGTGGACTTATCGTTATGCCATCAACATGGACTTTATCGTTATGCCACTAATCGTGGACTTATCGTTATGCCACTAACGTGGACTTATCGTTATGCCATCAACATGGACTTTATCGTTATGCCATCAACATGGACTTTATCGTTATGCCACTAATCGTGGACTTATCGTTATGCCATCAACATGGACTTTATCGTTATGCCACTAATCGTGGACTTATCGTTATGCCATCAACATGGACTTTATCGTTATGCCATCAACATGGACTTATCGTTATGCCACAAATCATGGACTTAATCGTTATGCCACTAACGTGGACTTATCGTTATGCCACTAACGTGGACTTATCGTTGTGCCACTAACGTGGACTTATCGTTATGCCACTAACGTGGACTTATCGTTATGCCATCAACATGGACTTATCGTTATGCCACAAATGTGGACTTATCGTTATGCCATCAACATGGACTTTATCGTTATGCCATCAACATGGACTTTATCGTTATGCCATCAACATGGACTTTATCATTATGCCACTAATCGTGGACTTATCGTTATGCCACTAACGTGGACTTATCGTTATGCCACTAATCGTGGACTTATCGTTATGCCATCAACATGGACTTTATCGTTATGCCACTAATCGTGGACTTATCGTTATGCCATCAACATGGACTTTATCGTTATGCCACTAATCGTGGACTTATCGTTATGCCACTAATCGTGGACTTATCGTTATGCCATCAACATGGACTTTATCGTTATGCCACTAATCGTGGACTTATCGTTATGCCATCAACATGGACTTTATCGTTATGCCACTAATCGTGGACTTATCGTTATGCCATCAACATGGACTTTATCGTTATGCCACTAACGTGGACTTATCGTTATGCCATCAACATGGACTTATCGTTATGCCACTAACGTGGACTTATCGTTATGCCACTAACGTGGACTTATCGTTATGCCACTAACGTGGACTTATCGTTATGCCACTAACGTGGACTTATCGTTATGCCACTAATCGTGGACTTATCGTTATGCCATCAACATGGACTTTATCGTTATGCCACTAATCGTGGACTTATCGTTATGCCACTAATCGTGGACTTATCGTTATGCCATCAACATGGACTTTATCGTTATGCCACTAATCGTGGACTTATCGTTATGCCACTAATCGTGGACTTATCGTTATGCCATCAACATGGACTTTATCGTTATGCCACTAATCGTGGACTTATCGTTATGCCACTAACGTGGACTTATCGTTATGCCACTAACGTGGACTTATCGTTATGCCACTAATCGTGGACTTATCGTTATGCCATCAACATGGACTTTATCGTTATGCCACTAATCGTGGACTTATCGTTATGCCATCAACATGGACTTTATCGTTATGCCATCAACATGGACTTTATCGTTATGCCACTAATCGTGGACTTATCGTTATGCCATCAACATGGACTTTATCGTTATGCCACTAATCGTGGACTTATCGTTATGCCATCAACATGGACTTTATCGTTATGCCACTAATCGTGGACTTATCGTTATGCCATCAACATGGACTTTATCGTTATGCCACTAATCGTGGACTTATCGTTATGCCATCAACATGGACTTTATCGTTATGCCACTAATCGTGGACTTATCGTTATGCCATCAACATGGACTTTATCGTTATGCCATCAACATGGACTTTATCGTTATGCCATCAACATGGACTTTATCATTATGCCACTAATCGTGGACTTATCGTTATGCCACGAATGTGGACTTATCGTTATGCCACTAATCGTGGACTTATCGTTATGCCATCAACATGGACTTTATCGTTATGCCATCAACATGGACTTTATCGTTATGCCACTAATCGTGGACTTATCGTTATGCCATCAACATGGACTTTATCGTTATGCCATCAACATGGACTTTATCGTTATGCCACTAATCGTGGACTTATCGTTATGCCATCAACATGGACTTTATCGTTATGCCACTAATCGTGGACTTATCGTTATGCCATCAACATGGACTTTATCGTTATGCCACTAATCGTGGACTTATCGTTATGCCATCAACATGGACTTTATCGTTATGCCATCAACATGGACTTTATCGTTATGCCATCAACATGGACTTTATCGTTATGCCATCAACATGGACTTTATCGTTATGCCATCAACATGGACTTTATCGTTATGCCACTAATCGTGGACTTATCGTTATGCCATCAACATGGACTTTATCGTTATGCCATCAACATGGACTTTATCGTTATGCCACTAATCGTGGACTTATCGTTATGCCATCAACATGGACTTTATCGTTATGCCATCAACATGGACTTTATCGTTATGCCATCAACATGGACTTTATCGTTATGCCATCAACATGGACTTTATCGTTATGCCACTAATCGTGGACTTATCGTTATGCCATCAACATGGACTTTATCGTTATGCCACTAATCGTGGACTTATCGTTATGCCATCAACATGGACTTTATCGTTATGCCATCAACATGGACTTTATCGTTATGCCACTAATCGTGGACTTATCGTTATGCCATCAACATGGACTTTATCGTTATGCCACTAATCGTGGACTTATCGTTATGCCATCAACATGGACTTTATCGTTATGCCATCAACATGGACTTTATCGTTATGCCATCAACATGGACTTTATCGTTATGCCATCAACATGGACTTTATCGTTATGCCATCAACATGGACTTTATCGTTATGCCACTAATCGTGGACTTATCGTTATGCCATCAACATGGACTTTATCGTTATGCCATCAACATGGACTTTATCGTTATGCCACTAATCGTGGACTTATCGTTATGCCATCAACATGGACTTTATCGTTATGCCATCAACATGGACTTTATCGTTATGCCATCAACATGGACTTTATCGTTATGCCATCAACATGGACTTTATCGTTATGCCACTAATCGTGGACTTATCGTTATGCCATCAACATGGACTTTATCGTTATGCCACTAATCGTGGACTTATCGTTATGCCATCAACATGGACTTTATCGTTATGCCATCAACATGGACTTTATCGTTATGCCATCAACATGGACTTTATCGTTATGCCATCAACATGGACTTTATCGTTATGCCACTAATCGTGGACTTATCGTTATGCCATCAACATGGACTTTATCGTTATGCCATCAACATGGACTTTATCGTTATGCCATCAACATGGACTTTATCGTTATGCCATCAACATGGACTTTATCGTTATGCCATCAACATGGACTTTATCGTTATGCCATCAACATGGACTTTATCGTTATGCCATCAACATGGACTTTATCGTTATGCCACTAATCGTGGACTTATCGTTATGCCATCAACATGGACTTTATCGTTATGCCACTAATCGTGGACTTATCGTTATGCCATCAACATGGACTTTATCGTTATCTCAATCATTCATCACATCAAGCATTTATAAATACGTTTATAGAAAACAAGCATTCATGTCCAATAAATCATCGTTTGATAACAAATCATTTCAATTAAATCGTTAAAACGTTTAAGTAAAACAAGTACACTTTTCACCCCAAATGCATAAGAAAACGGGGCTACGAAACTCACCTTGAGCGGCTACAACAAGTTTAGATTAAGTTACAAGCGTGCAATATTCGCCACACGATCACAACCTATAATTACACATGCGTACATATCAATATACGTTCATACGTTCCTAGTTCGAGACTCGATTGATCATAAGAATCAAAATGATGTTTGTTGGATTGATTAGTGTTTAGGAGGATGTTAGGAATTGATTTGATAAGGTTTAGACGAGTTAAGAACACAAGGAAGGAAACTGCAAGTGTTGAGCCGCAACTTGAGTAGTTGAGCCGCAACTTAAGTTGCTGAAATTCTGGTTGAGCCGCAACATGCTAGTTGAGCCGCAACTAGCCCAGTTCTGCACAGACCAGCAGCCAAACACGACCCAAAAGGCACCAAACACTCATTTTTGACATCTAAATCGACTTGGGAGGTTCTAAAACTCATTTTGAAGCTTAAACAAACATATTTCAACATAAATAAACATAACCCATTGCATAATTTCGATTCATAACAACATAGAAAGCTTTAATCCGATTTTGACCCACAACAAAACCTAATGAAACCCTAAATTGACCCAGATCCGTTTTTGACCCGAAATCAACCAAGAACTCGTAAGGTTCGACTAAGAAACATGTCTAGTGACATAAAATGAAGGAATTAAGTTAGGTTTCACTTACCACAACACCTCAAGACTTCAAATTTGGGTTTGGAGCTTTTGAAGTGGAAGAACACTAAAAATACCCAAAATTCTTACACCAAGAAGATTATTATTATTAGGGTGGTATTATTTAATTTAGTTAGCAACAATCCAAGTATTTATTATGATATTAATTAGGGTTTGAGATGGTGGGTGAAGGAAAAAGAAGGAAATATATATATATATATATATATATATATATATATATATATATATATATATATATATATATATATATATATATATATATATATATATATATATATATATATATATATATATATATATATATATATATATATATATATATATATATATATATATATATATATATATATATATATATATATATATATATATATATATATATATATATATATATATATATATATATATATATATATATATATATATATATATATATATATATATATATATATATATATATATATATATATATATATATATATATATATATATATATATATATATATATATATATATATATATATATATATATATATATATATATATATATATATATATATATATATATATATATATATATATATATATATATATATATATATATATATATATATATATATATATATATATATATATATATATATATATATATATATATATATATATATATATATATATATATATATATATATATATATATATATATATATATATATATATATATATATATATATATATATATATATATATATATATATATATATATATATATATATATATATATATATATATATATATATATATATATATATATATATATATATATATATATATATATATATATATATATATATATATATATATATATATATATATATATATATATATATATATATATATATATATATATATATATATATATATATATATATATATATATATATATATATATATATATATATATATATATATATATATATATATATATATATATATATATATATATATATATATATATATATATATATATATATATATATATATATATATATATATATATATATATATATATATATATATATATATATATATATATATATATATATATATATATATATATATATATATATATATATATATATATATATATATATATATATATATATATATATATATATATATATATATATATATATATATATATATATATATATATATATATATATATATATATATATATATATATATATATATATATATATATATATATATATATATATATATATATATATATATATATATATATATATATATATATATATATATATATATATATATATATATATATATATATATATATATATATATATATATATATATATATATATATATATATATATATATATATATATATATATATATATATATATATATATATATATATATATATATATATATATATATATATATATATATATATATATATATATATATATATATATATATATATATATATATATATATATATATATATATATATATATATATATATATATATATATATATATATATATATATATATATATATATATATATATATATATATATATATATATATATATATATATATATATATATATATATATATATATATATATATATATATATATATATATATATATATATATATATATATATATATATATATATATATATATATATATATATATATATATATATATATATATATATATATATATATATATATATATATATATATATATATATATATATATATATATATATATATATATATATATATATATATATATATATATATATATATATATATATATATATATATATATATATATATATATATATATATATATATATATATATATATATATATATATATATATATATATATATATATATATATATATATATATATATATATATATATATATATATATATATATATATATATATATATATATATATATATATATATATATATATATATATATATATATATATATATATATATATATATATATATATATATATATATATATATATATATATATATATATATATATATATATATATATATATATATATATATATATATATATATATATATATATATATATATATATATATATATATATATATATATATATATATATATATATATATATAATATCTTTCATTTCAATTTAATCTTTGTATATGTATATATTAAATTAATATCTATATATGTGCATATATATATATGCATATATATAAGTACATATACAGATCTATATATATATTATATAGATATATACACATATATATGGCAGATGTATGTATAGATATATATAATCTATGGCGTAGTGACTGCGGTTAGAGAGAAAGAGAGAAAAGAGTGACAGCGGCTGCCCGAGGTGTGTTGGTGGTGGCAATGGTCGACGGTGAGGTGGTGGAGATGGCCGACACTTTATAAAATATGTAAATAATACGAGCAAAAGAGAAGATGATTATGGCGTGGTGTTGGATGATTATGGCGGCCCGTGGTGACCTGCTGGTGCCGGATGTCGGAGTAACGACGGCGGCACGACATTGGGTAGCGGCAGAGTTGGCGATATGTGGGGTTGGGTAGTTGTCCCTTCTTGCTTCGATGATGATGAAGATTTTGGTAAAGTTTTAGGGTGTATCCCGTTTTCCCGGCGAGGTGCGGCGGCGGTTGGCGGTGGTTGGTCGGATTTCATGGAGAGAGAGAAGTGTTAAAGAGTGTTTATTTGCACAAAGTGATAAGAGGGGACCATACGTACAACTTGTTTTACATGAATCATTTTATTTATTTTCCTTTTTCAATTTCTTATTTATTCATCTATAAGCTAGGAGGAAGACAGATTAGGTGACATGTCCACATGTACAAAACCGCTTTACATGGCATAAAACTACTATCCGGTATTTTTAATACCCTTAATAAAGGGTGTTTGTCACGATATAACCCAACATATACGGAAAAAAACCTTGATACTTATAATAGTAAAAAGTTACTAGTTCGATACCTTTAGAACTAATTAGCCCTTTAATTTTCAGTCAGTCACAAGAATGATACACTTCCCTTGACCAATTTCTACCTTTCTCTCCACGCATATATGAAGTTTCGTCGATAAGGACAATATTATAAGGCTATAAGCGTACTAGCACAAAAATCATATTATAGCCTTAAAATTTGCATAGGGTAACATCCACCAAACATGATAATTAAAAACACAGATATCATATCTTAGTCTTAGAATCAGATATCTTAGTCTTAGAATCAGTTAACATAAAACATAATCACATTATGCGTAGATTTTTACTCATTCGAGAGGACCACGATATATAATATTTTACCAATTTTATCTTTTATTATTTTTATTTAATTATTGTTTTAACAATAAAAAAAAATTTAAAAAAAATAATGGGGAATTTTAGCCCCGATACCACTAAAAATTACCAATTTGAGGTTCGCCAATGTTTTGCTTCTTTAAGGAAGTTTCTCTAAATATTCAACAAGTACTATAAATGTTGACATATATATGGGATATTCAAGACCATAAGGGGGGTGGGAGTGGTTACCACTTCCCCAACCTTCCCCAAAATTCCACATCACCATCTTCCAATAAAAACCCTTCACCTCAAACTTCCCCAATTCACCCCAAATCACCCCAAAATGGGTGGCGCTACTCACCCCAACCCCAATTTCCACATCATCTTTTTTATTTCCAATTATTTTTACTTTACCTAAATCACAAACTATATTAAAATTAAAAAACATACCCTTTTATTACATAATACTTAAAAAAAAAAAAAACATTACATAATACTTAAAAAAAACATTACATAATACTTAAAAAAAAAACATTACATGGAAATACGGGAAGTTTGCTTCAATGTCACGCACGATATCTAAAAACATGGTCTTGTCCATTCGAAACTTCTTTCGAAAGTAATCGTCTTCGTATTTTGGTTCTTGAACGAACCAATCGTTCAAAAGAGTGGCAAGACCGATTTCTCGACGCCGGTCCGTATACCGGCGAGTTTGAGGAGCGCTAGAACTTGCCGTATCTTCAAGAAAGTGTAACGCGTTAAGAAAGAATTCCATAGAGCTATCGTTTGATTCGTCGGGAGAGTCGCTCGAATTATCCAAATTACCGGAAGCCATATTTTTTGGTGATGGGTGTAACAAATTAGTGATGAAAAGGTTGGGGTGTTTGAATTTTATAAAAATGCAGTGAAAATGGGAGGTTATGTTTGTAGTTGTGTGTTGTTTTGGGAAGAAAAGAGTGTGTATATATATAAAGGGGTAAAAAATCAACAAAAAAAAACAAATTCTAAAAAAAATCCAACGGCTTGATTGCTTGATGACCGTTAGGTACGCTCCACACCACCACGTGGCCAGCCACCATTCGTCCCTTTCCTGCGCGCGGTCCCCACATCTATTTCTCTCTCCTCGGGCTCACTACACCAAAATCCTTCCCATCTTCCCCACCCCGACCCCCTGGCAGCAGTGTTCCCACGCGGGGCCGGGCTTCCACAAACACCACCCCGCTTCCACTCCTACCCCCTAAGGACCAATTACGACGTTGGATGGCATGTTGGCTTTTTGCTTAAATAACCCGTTCATATATTTGACTCACAAGAAATGTGTGAGTTATTTATTTTGACTCATTTCAAAACCCTAACTCCTTCCCAAGCCAAGAAAATATAAGAAATTTCCAAGAAAGTTAAACTCAAATCATCTGTTTATAAATATGACATGGATTTGGTTATATATTTCATCATAAATTAAAACACATTACAAAACACTCCTATTAACACCAATTATAATCAGTCAAAAATCTATAAATTAACATTAGAAGAAGACTTCAGTTTCTTTGTTAATTAAGATGGCTATTGTATTAAGTTGTTTCAGTTGTTTCTCGGGTTCGTCAAACAAGGTAATCGATGATAATATTGATGTGTCGAGAAAAGCTCATAAGGTCAATGATGGTAATCATGAAGCAAAAGGCAAGAGTGGAAACAAAAGTGCACCAATTCCCGTTGCTTACTTCCCTATCGGCTCAAACTTTTCACGCTTGTAAATATAAACGGCTGAATTCAATATCACGTCAAGTTAATTAATTAACTACTGTATGTACTTTCAATGGATCGATTACTATTAAAGAATGGATCGAGTTGCAAGATTATGAAAGAAATTAATCAGTTTGCTGGATTCGTATACATTCATCCCATTGTTGTTTTTGAATTTCTTTTAGTACCATATAAGCTTGGAACGGGGTATAGGAAGAGTATCCTAATGTATCATTTTCATTACTTCATTTCCATTAAAAACATTTTTTTATAAGTTTCAATAATACAAAAGTAACTTGCCAGTTCGATTCGCCCGTTGAACGCTTTCTTTTGTGTGTAACCTTATGTCATTGTTTAACCCGCCAAGTAGTTCTCTAATAATATGGTTTCTTTGTTGATTTATTCATTGTGTGTAAGCTCCTAAAAATAACTTTTAGTAAAGGCTTTTGGGGACTTAGGTAAGTTACTTTTAAATTTATACTCTGTTTGAATATGCATTGAGATTTTAAAAAAAAAAAACCACTAGCCCCAAAAAACTCCTAAAAGTCTTGAAAAGTTTTCAAAATAAAAACTTAAAAATGATTGAAATAAAAAGCTCAACTTCTAGTTTCATTTCCAGGCTCAAAGCTTTTATACCAAACATACACATATATAGATAAAAATGTGAGACCCCTATTCAATATTCTTAAAGTTTTATTATTTTCTTCCAATACTTTTGAGTTTTGATCCTTGTGGGAGATACTCAAGATATATAAAAGGTTATATTATGTATCTTCATGAATCAAAAACTGAACATGTTTGTGTTAACGATTAATATTGGAATCATTTTCAATCGAGACAAGGGTAGTACCAATAGACAGAGGCGTTACCAGGAAAAAATCTCAGAGGGGCAAAATTAAAAAATTCATGAAATATAAATCTAAAAGGGGGCAAAATGTTAAAAACCTATAGGAAAATTTTTAAAATCCATAAAAAATTTAAAAATACATAACAAAATTTAAATTTTGAAGGGGGCATTAGCCCCCCTTGCCCCCCTTTAGGCACGCCCCTGGGGGCAAGAGAGACCTAATGCCTAAAATGTTAATTTTTGTCATGGTTTTTTTAAATTCTTCTTATGGATTTTAAAATTTTGCCCTTTTCGGATTATTTTTCTAAGGAATTATTTTTATTTTGCCCCCCTCCCATGAATCGAGATGCGCGCTTTATCCTAGAACAACAAGTATCATTGTTCGAATTTGTTCAAGTTTTATGTGTTCAAATCATGATTTAACAAAATGGTTGAAATAAAATGATACGGAGTATTAAAATTTGATACGTTGTTTGATGTTGTACCAAAATTGGTGTAAACTAACCAAAAATATTTACACCAAATTTGATGACTTAGTTGGAGAGAACTTTTGAGTTTTTACACTAATATGGTATTTACTCCGATATTTTAACGACTTATTCGTCGGGCGGGGGTTGTTGATATCCCATTAGGTGGACTTCGGTTCACAAGATTTGCATCTAACGGGATAAGTGCAAGCAAGTTGGATAGATTCTTCATCTCTCATAACTTTGTTGATAGTTTATGTAATGTGGAAGCGGTTGTGCTTGACGATGTCATCTCAGATCATAGACCGATTCTTCTTAGGAATAAGTCACGTGATTTTGGGCCGATTCCATTTAAGATGTACCACTCTTGGTTCTTACTGGATGGATTTGATAACTGCATCAATAACTCTTGGTCTGCTCATGTGGAAAGATCACATCCTGGTTCCATTATTTTAAAGATGAAATTGCAAAGAGTGAAAAAAGATGTTAAAAATTGGAAGCTTAATCTGACTGGGTATAAGCAAGCTCGTGAACAACTTACAGAAACTTTAAAGCAGATCGACTCTAATGCTGGTAGTAGTGGGGCGAGTACTCAACAGTCCCGTGCACAAATTCTTCATGAGTTAAAGGCACTGGACCAACGAGAAAACAAAGACCTTCGTCAAAAATCGAAACTTAAGTGGTCTATAGAAGGAGATGAGAACTCCAAGTATTTCCATTCGGTGGTTAATTGGAGGAGGCGGCAATCTCTGATACGTGGAATTAAAATCAATGGTACATGGGTTGATGATCCGGCAGATATCAAACAAAGCTTCTATAACCTTTATGCAAAAAAATTTAGTAAGTTTGAAGGGATCTCTTTTCAAGTGGACTCTACTGGCTTTAAAACTATTTCGGATTCCGAGTCTATACGCTTACAAGGGAAGGTAACAGAGGAGGAAGTTAAGAGTGCTATTTGGGGTTGTGGGGGTGAGAAGTCCCCGGGACCTGATGGTATTACGTTCGCATTTATTAAACGGTATTGGGAATTGATTAAGAGTGATATATTGGCATTTGTTAAGGAATACTTCGAGTCGGGCACATTCCCTCCCGGGTGCAATTCATCTTTTATCACTCTTATACCAAAATGTAAAGCCCCACTGATTATCTCTGACTTTAGGCCTATTAGTTTGATAGGCGTCCAATACAAGATCATATCGAAAATCCTAGCTAATCGATTGGTCACGGTGATGGATTCCATTATTGGCCATGAGCAATCAGCATTCATTAAAGATAGACAAAGCTTAGATGGTCCACTTATGCTAAATGAAATCATCGAATGGTACAGGAGAAAGAAGCGCAAAATGCTTATGTTCAAGATCGACTTTGAAAAGTCTTATGACTCGATTTCATGGGATTACTTGTTTAAAATCATGGAAGTTATGGGATTTGGCTCAGTGTGGATTCAGTGGGTTCGAGGGTGTCTATCTTCGGCTAGGGGGTCGGTACTTGTCAACGGGAGCCCAACTAAGGAGTTTGACATTAGACGCGGATTGAGGCAAGGGGACCCGATGGCCCCATTCTTGTTCATAATAGGTATGGAAGGGCTCAACGTGGCGATCAACAAGCTTGTTAGACAAGGTTTGTTCACTTGTGCTTATATTAAACAAGTACCGGTATCCCATCTATTCTATGCTGATGACGCTATTTTACTATGTGACTGGTCTGCTGAAAATGTTAAAGTTATTCGTAAGGCGCTACAATCGTTCTATGTTATATCCGGATTGAAGATTAATTATCATAAATCTTCCATGTTTGGCATTGGGGTCGCCACATCTGACATCACTAGAATGGCAGATTCTATTAGCTGTAAAGGCGCGACTCTTCCTTTCTTGTATCTTGGTATTCCGGTTGGCGCCAAAATGACCCGGATTAAACAATTGGGATCCAATAGTTAACAAGTTCAAAAATCGTCTAACTGGTTGGAATGCCCATCTGCTGTCAATTGGTGGAAGATCTACATTACTTACATCAGTTCTTGGTTCTCTGGGGGTTTATTATTTCTCTTTGTTTCGAATGCCTAAAGCTGTTTCATTAAGGCTTGAGTCCATCAGATCACAGTTCTTCTGGGGGGCTCGGGCTCAAAGAGAAAAATGTCATGGGTTAACTGGAAGGAGATCTTGGCGGGAAAAGAAGTTGGTGGGTTAGGATTTGGAAGTCTTGATGCCCTTAATCTTGCTTTGATTTACAAGTGGAGATGGCGGTTGGTTAATAATTCAGATGCCCTTTGGGTAAAAGTTATTAACGCGATTCACGGGCCAGATTCTGTTTTCTCTTTTAAAGCTAACGGAAATAGCACTTGGGCGAGAATTTGTTCTACCTTTTCTGAGGTCCAGTCGATTGTAAGTTTTCCTAGCGACGTTATTATGAAAAAGATTGGCAATGGAAACATGACAAAACTTTGGGATGATCAATGGCTCGAGGGTGGTAAACTCGCTTCCCGTTACAACAGATTGTATGCTTTGGAAGGCTCTAAAGACTGTGTGATCAGTGATCGGTTTGATGGCACGAACTGGAGATGGGATTGGCGTCGAGTTATTCGTGGTGGAGGGAAGAAGAACAGCTTGTGTCTTTGACCCATTTGCTCGCACCAGTGGTTCTGAACGATTATGAAGACTCATGGGTGTGGAAATACCAAGGTGAAAAAGTCTTTGCTGTTCGAAATTTAAGGGTAAAGATTGATAGCTACACTCTTCCTGCTGCTACACATGCTACCAGGTGGAACAGGTTTATGCCCAAAAAAGTTAACATTTTTACTTGGCGTTTACTTCGTAATGCCCTTCCTACTAGACTTAACCTGAACTTGCGTGGTATTGATCTTCAAAGACTAGATTGTTGCACTTGTGGTTCAAATGTTGAGTCATGTGATCATATCTTTTCGGCCTGCAATGTTGCTGCTCAGACAAGGGTATTATTATCAAGGTGGATTCAACTTGAAATTCCTTTATGCACTCCGAATGATCTACTGTTATGGCTTGACACTCATACTTATAATGCAAATTATAAGAGGATAATAGAAGGAATATTTTTTGCATGGTGGTGGTCGTTATGGAAACATCGAAACAACACTAATTTTCGGGGCACTAAAGCAACGAGTGAGGAGCTGTTTAATCAGGTGGTATCGGTTTCGTACCTTTGGATTAGCTCACGTTGTAAATGTTTTTCTTTTTCTTGGACTCGATGGCAACTTAGCCCGAGTCATATGATGTAAACTTTTAACTCTTCGGTACCTTGCCGAAATCTTTTTATTAATAAATTCAGTTGTTCCAAAAAAAATAAAAAATTACACAAAGAATTGTGTCATGAAAAAGTGCCACGATATATCACTACAAGAAATTCGGGTTTTGTGACGACAACGCATGGTCCCGAAAGCTTCGTCTCCTAAAGTCTTTAGCGACGACACCGAGCGGGGCCCACAGCCATAAAAGGAAAATGAAAAAGAAAATAGAAAATTGTTTCGCGACGACTTTAGTGACGACATTGTCGTCGCTAAATACTTTTAATTTAAATTTTCTAAATAAAGAAAATGATTTTAAAAATATTTTTAAAAAATAATTTTAGCTTTGGTGACGACTTTTGGGATGACTTTGTCGTCCCCAAAACTAATTTTTTTTAATAAAAAAAATACAGTGCATATACAGCAATCTGTATATACACTGTATTTATATTTATATATATTGTATTTATTTTTCTATTTATATATTGTTTTTAATGAATATATCAATACAATCTATTAACAAATTACACTCAATAAATCCCTTATACTTACAAAATCAATTAACAAAATACACAAATACAATTAAATAAACAAATTACACCAACAAAAACTATATAAACTTTATAAATCTTCATACAAAATATACCCAAAATATACAAGCTATATAAACTTAAAAGTCTAATAAATTAACTAACAAAATCTGTAAGTCCCAACTCAATAGATGGCACTACCTGAAGACACCTCTATGTCGATGGTGGAGTTACTTTGCAATATAAGCCCTGAACTGGAGACGACCAGTTACAGAGAGTATATATCAAGTTCTAGATAGATTACTTATTTAAGTGACAATAAGTAAAGAACAATGCAATAATACAAATAACTTGTAAAGTAAATTGGTGAGACAATATGTAATTTTCAAGTGTAATTTATTTATTAACTTTAAATAAATTACAAGGTTGTTGCGGAACCAAGATAATACAAAGTATGTAAATATCCTAACAACCTATGAACTACAATTGATCTACACTTGGAATTTCTCTAAACAATCGAAACACTTAAAGTTGTGAAATGTTCCTTTTAACGATTGAGAGAATATTGCACAAGTTCACCAAGAATATTGCAGGTATGCAAAGTGTGAATTCTATCGAAGAGTATTCGAAGAAGTAATATTCTTGTTGTGCAATGACTTGTATTTATAGGCAAAGTTAACATTGGGATGTTAACTTTAGCCGTACAAATGTGGTTGAAATCATTTAAGGAATAACATTTAATTCCTTAAAAAGCAGTGTAAAGTTGCAGTATAAAGCAACTTTACTCAACCAGCTTTATGTACCTTTTATTACTTAAATAATAAGATAAATCTTATTATCCGTGTAAAAGCACATAAAGCATAAAAGTCAATTCCTCGTAATCAGTGTAAAGCTTTGTAAGAGCTTTCCACTGATGGTCTCCAGTTTGTAACTGACTAGAATGTCAACTGGGCTTCGCTGCCATTGTCATTCTCTATCTTCTACTTGTTGTCTTCGACTTCAACTGGAAGGATTCTTCAACTGGTCAGTTCTCAACTGGAGGAAGTCTTCAGTTGCGTTGACTGTACGGTGCAACTGGACTTCAATATATTTCTGGACAAATCTTCTGGGTCTCCAGTTTCACTGGGTCTCCAGGTGCAACTGGAGACTGGCCAGTTTACCAGTAAACTGGTCCTAACAAATTCCCCCTATTTGTCTAGAAATATTTCCAAGTCTTTTTCAGTTCTTGTATCTGTACAAGTGTGAACTGGAGAGACTTGTTTGATTAAATCTATCTAAGTTTTCCAAGGCATTTTTATAGATCAATAAATACCTTGGGTTTTTCTTTTAGGTTTGTTAGTTTTAATCTATTATCTACCTTGTGGTTACAAACTGGTAACTTCATTTATACAAGGAAATGAAATTTATACAAGTTACAGAATGTAAATAAAATTACAAGTAGATAGCTGAAAAGAAAGAACTTAATGAGATGGCCCTTCGCCAGTTCTTCTTCTCTTGGTCACTGAAGAGATAGGTTGTGAGTCTTCAGGATCAATATTCAACTTTAGCTCCAGATTTTCTTTATGTTGAATCTTGCCCCTTAGGAAGTTCACCCATGCTTTCTCAAACCTATTCTTTTGTGCCTTTGCATCCAACACATTCACCATTTCAACCCATTCACTGAACCCATACTGCATTGCACCAGGATTGTCAGTTTTAACCAGTGGCCCTCTGGTATAACTAACTTCAACATGAAAGTACTTGGTGCCTGGCTTGATTGTTACATTAACACCATTGATAGTCCCACTATGTCTTCTAGTTGACATGATCTGGGAGTAATAGCTTCTAGCTTCAGATTCATTTGATATTTTAGTACTCCCAGCACCAGCAACCAGTACAGCGGACTTGATGTCTTCATTTGATACCTCGCCAGTTGGTTCAACAAACGTGCTAAGGTCAGCATCTCTGGTCAGTGGTCTTCTTGGTTGAGAAATCCTTCTTGGTGGATTCAAAACCCTTTTCACAACCTTTTTAACATGTTCAATTCTTTTCAGAATCCCACTGGCCCTATTCTCCTTTGCCTTCTCCACTGATATGTTCAAACTCTTGGCATCAAATTCAGCTTTATCCTCAGGATAGTGTCTGTCCAGTTCAACATCAAGCATTTCTTTCAGCTGGTCAACTATCCTGGGATCATTCTTAATCCTGGCATACTCATCCTTAGTGATACCCAAAAGATGAGCATCACTCATATCAAGCAACTTAATCTGTGCAAGATATGCTCTGGCTTCAGCTTGGTTTCTTTGTTTCATCTTCTTTCTTTCTTTAATATCATTACCAAGTCTAGCCAATCTTCTGCTATCACTATCTGAAACTGGAGGAAGTATATCAGCATTGCCAGTTTCTAGCATTGGCACATCAGTGGCCGGCTGGGCAGATACATCAACTGCTAAACCTTTGCCCTTATCAACAACAACATTCCCCCTATCACCCATATCACCAGTTTGCTCACCAACTTCAGTACTGGCAGCTACAACCATTTCCCTACCAGCTTGACTTCCAGATGGAGTTCTTTCAGGTGCAACTGGTGCAAGGACTGAACTTCTTTCCCCCATGGCAGCATCTAGACCTGCCCTAATAGCTTCCCATTCAGAAGGGTGAGATGGCAACCGGTCAAGAGGCTGCCATGTTTGCAAGTCCTTGCACTCCTTGAAAATTCCACACATCATCCTGAAAGACCTCCACAGATGGTTGGTCTCCTTTGACTGGGTCAAAACATTTGTTGTAACCTGTTCTTGACCAGTTTTTAATTCATTTAAAAGCTTGGAGTCTTCATCCAGACCAGAAACCACCTTATCCTTTACTTCTTCATCCTTCTTCTTCAAATTCTCTACTTCAGTTGTCAGCTTATCCAAAGATTGAGCATGAAGAGATACCTGGGTGTTCAAATTGTCAATGCTGCCTCTCAACTGGTTGATCTTACTAGTGAGTGGGGCCAGATCAACCTGAGGAGTGGCCAGCTTGGTGATCTCAGACATCAACCTTTCAATCAAATGTTGTTCTCTAGCACCCAGCGTATCCTCTATCTTCTGACCAACTGAAGTCATCAACTGCTCTCCAAGTTCAGTTACATTTAGGCCAGGTTTTTCAATCAATTCCTTTACCTGCCTTTCAATCTCTTTCAAATCAACTTCTGATGTTCTAACAGTGTTTCCCAGCAAGTTGGAGATTGAGGTTGTAACCTTGGACTGAGTAAGGTCAAAGGCTTCCTTCAAAGATGTTGCCAGATTGTTGCAGCCAGTGACCAACTCATTTAGCTTGTTGAACACCAAGTCTTCATTTGATGAAAACTTGTTAATCCCCAGATCAACCACTTTAATGTTGGTCAAGTGATCCTTGTGGTATCTGGAGAAAGACTTGGTGTTTTTGTCAATTATCTTTTGAATATCCTCCACCCTGGTTAGAAGGTTTTGGATATCGGCTTGAATAGAGACAACTTGACTGTCCAGTGACGAAGGAGAAGGTGTCACTGGACCAACAGCAGTTACTACTGGAGCAACTGAAGGAGGCAAACTTAGAGAGGTCTCCCCAGTTGTCATACCAGCAGTTGAAGAAATAGTAGGAGTGGTGGTAGAAGAAAGGACTGGAAGTTCAATGTGTTGTTCATGCTGAGAATGCTCAGGTGTGAACAACGGCGGCGGTGGTGGGGGCATTTCTCGAACAAGTGAGAATAGCCCAGTTGGTGAATAGTTATAAGTTGGGAATGGTATATCAGTAGGCACATTTTGTTGGGAGGGTGAAAGTGAAATTGATGCATCTGGAAGCGAGACTGGAGATGAAGGGTTTTGATCTGGTACAGCAGAATCAAAAATCTCCAAGTCTGTTTCAGTTCCTTCAGAATCCGAAGACTCTATCAGGATTTCCTCGTCATTAACATTCATGTCCAGATCCATGAATGTAACTGAGGGCTGACCAGAAGGGTCAGTCTCCAGATGACCTTCCCCAGTTCCTTCAGAATCCGAAGACTCTATCAGGATTTCCTCGTCATTAACATTCATGTCCAGATCCATGAATGTAACTGAGGGCTGACCAGAAGGGTCAGTCTCCAGATGACCTTCCCCAGTTTCCTGGATGGGTGCATCTGTTGGAGGATCAGATACCGAGGTATCTTCACCAGGAATAGAGGTTATTGGAGTTGCTTCAGTTATGGTTGCTCTATCCTCAACCATAACATTAGACGAACTGGAGGGTCCCTCATTATTTTGAGGCCCGCCCAGTTGTCTTTCTGACTCACCTTCAATTGGTGCATCAGTTTTAGCGAATGCCAGTTGCATTCGATCTGGAATCTCGACCTCTCCAGCTTCAGATACCAGAGAGTCTAAATTCCTCAACAAATCTGGCCTAGTGTACGGTGAATCTGTACTTGAGTATGCTTCATTGCCCAGAATTTGTTTAAAACAGAGAGAGAGAAACCTTGAGAAGGGGATACAAACTCCCCTGGTGCCCTTCAGCTTTTGTACTAGGCTTCTAAACAGAATATCTGCAAAGTCTACTCTCAATCCATTCCACAAGCAGTAAGCCATCTCTGCTTGTGAGGAGTTAATCTGGTCAAGACCACTAGAACTCCCACCCATACTCTCCACCAGGTGGATGAAAAAATACCTCCATGAAGGTGTAAGACCCTTCATGGTCATCGCACCCTTCGTCTTCAAAACTCCATTCTCCAAGCACTCCTTGTGTCTCATTTCAAGGAGGACTTGGCGAAAATTAACATTTGAGGGTAAGACGACTGGAGATTCACCCTCTCTCCAATAGTTGAGGTGTAAGGCATCCCTCAACACATCAGCGGATAAGGTACACTGGATTGTTCCACCTTTTAATGTAAAACTGATGGAAGGAACAATCGGAAGAAAGAGTGGCAGTGTACCAAAACTCACACAAGTAGTCGTGAAACAACTTGCATGGGTTTAGAGAGAATGAGGGTCCTATTGGAGAATCCTTCAAAAAAATTTGGATTCTACCAATAAGGGTATTGGACCCTTGAGATCCTTGTAAGCTTGCCATCGGATTATTAGGATTGAGTTTGATGACCGAAGCATTACTAGGAGCACCAGATGCCGGTTTGACATCTGGTGAAGGAGCATATGGAACAGTCAAGAGATTTACATCTCTTGAACGGGATGATCTAGGTGCCATTGAAAATGAAATTGAAAATTTGGGAATTAGGGTTCTTGATTATGAAGCAGAGAGAGAAATGAAGCAATTTAGATGATTGGGAAGTAAATGAAAGAATGTAAAGAGAAGTAAATGAGTTCGGAGTAAATAAGGGTATTTATAAGGGATTCAAGATCCCAATGAAATACAAAAATTATATTTTATTTAACCAAAAAAACTTTGTAGATATTTTAACAAAAGAAGTTTGAATTTTGAAATAAAATCATAATTTACCATGTCAGCATTAAATGTTACCATGTCAACATTAAATGCTACGACGGCTTATCTTACCCACGCGCCCACTCACTTTTTATTTTCCCAATACAAACAGTTGTCAAATACCAAAATGACTTTAACACGTCAGATGACGGTATCAAGTGGTTTAAAACACTCGAGTATCATCACGTGTCACACATATTGACCAAGTATTTCTAACGTTATAAAAATAAGACAAGACTGAATCTGGTCACTGGAGGATCAGTCCAGTGCCAGTTTCCAACTGAAGAGTTCTCCAGTTGCCATTTTCAAACAAAACGAATTTTAGTCAGAAATATATTTTGAGTCTTTCCCCCTAAAATGATGATCCAGAAATCAATTAGTGCCAAGATAGTATCACAAAGGCGTTCGATAGCCTGGCGAGCAAAGATTATCTGGACCTCCTCTACTGGAGAACTTCATCAGTGTCACTGACGCGTTCAATAACAAAGTATAAAGTCAACAAATTACATACACAAACATTATACAAAACTAACAAAATCACTTCAAATTAAAATTATACAAACTATAAAGTCAACAAATTACATACACAAACATTATACAAACTATAAAGTCAACAAATTACATACACAAACATTATACAAAACTAACAAAATTTCAGTAACAAAACTATACAAAGTATACAAATTACATACACAAACATTATACAAAACTAACAAAATTTCACTAACAAAACTATAAAGTAACAAACTTACATACACAAAATTATACAAATATAAATCAACAAATTACATACACAAAACATTATACAAACTATAAAGTCAACAAATTACATACACAAAACATTATACAAACTATAAAGTCAACAAATTACATAACAAAACATTATACAAACTATAAAGTCAACAAATTACATACACAAAACATTATACAAACTATAAAGTCAACAAATTACATAACAAAACATTATACAAACTATAAAGTCAACAAATTACATACACAAAACATTATACAAACTATAAAGTCAACAAATTACATAACAAAACATTATACAAACTATAAAGTCAACAAATTACATAACAAAACATTATACAAACTATAAAGTCAACAAATTACATACACAAAACATTATACAAACTATAAAGTCAACAAATTACATACACAAAACATTATACAAACTATAAAGTCAACAAATTACATAACAAAACATTATACAAACTATAAAGTCAACAAATTACATACACAAAACATTATACAAACATAAATCAACAATTTCACATAACAAAATTATACAAACTATAAAGTCAACAAATTACATACACAAACATTATACAAAACTAACAAAATCACTTCAAATTAAAATTATACAAACTATAAAGTCAACAAATTACATACACAAACATTATACAAACTATAAAGTCAACAAATTACATACACAAACATTATACAAAACTAACAAAATCACTTCAAATTAAAATTATACAAACTATAAAGTCAACAAATTACATACACAAACATTATACAAAACTAACAAAATTTCACTAACAAAACTATACAAATATAAAGTCAACAAATTACATACACAAAACATTATACAAATATAAAGTCAACAAATTACATACACAAAACATTATACAAACTATAAAGTCAACAAATTACATACACAAAACATTATACAAATATAAAGTCAACAAATTACATACACAAAACATTATACAAACTATAAATCAACAAATTACATACACAAAATTATACAAACTATAAAGTCAACAAATTACATACACAAACATTATACAAAACTAACAAAATTTCACTAACAAAACTATACAAAGTATACAAACTTAATGATAACAAAAAATAAAAATAAAAACCTTAAAATCGAGAACTCATAAGTGGTGGTTATTGAGGTGGTGGTGACGGTGACGACTGCTGCGGTGGAGGTGACTACTGCGGTAGTGATGGTCGGTTCTCAATCATCGAACGATTATGATGTTGGTCTTGGTGGTAAAGACGTGATGACGAGGAAGTGGCGGTGAAGATATTATGATTGGGAGGTGGTGGTGGTCGAGTATTGAAGGTGGTGGTGATGGGTGGTATTTGCTGTTGTTCCTGGTTTGGAATGTGTGTGTGTGTGTTTTGTGTTTTGTATTTGAGAGAATGAGAGATAAATAGGTAAATATAGTCCTGAAAATGTTTTTTCGCGACGACATTTGGGACAACTTTGTCGTCGCCGAATGTTGGGCGGGAATTTGAATTGTTCGTGAAATTTTAAGCGGGAATTTAAATTTTTTGGTGAAAATGATTTGGCGACGACATTTGTGACGACATGTCGTCCCCAAAACTTTTCTTTGTCTTTTTCTGCACCACCTACCACACCAGCTGTATTATTATATATTTATATGTTTTATATATATAATAGTAATTATGATTATTTATTATATATAATAAATGATTTAATAGATATATACATATAATATTAATAACATTAATTTAACTATATTATATTATTATTATTATTATTATTATTATATATATATAAAATATATTATATATTTATATATTAATTATTTATTGGTTATATATATTAATGTATATTATTATTATTATTTATTCATATAAATAGCTGTTTCTTTGTATATTATTATTATATATATATATTTTTATAAATCATTGTAATTATATTATATTATTTATATTATATATATTATATTATTTATTTTATGAGTGGATTCAACAAATATAAAAAATGAACATAATATCTGATAAAGATACTATTAAAAACAATATGGAGGAAGAATATGATATTGGGCCTTTAACTTTGTTATGATATATATATATATATATATATATATATATATATAATACGTACGGAGTATATATAATATATATATATATATTATATTATTTATTTTATATATATTAATTATATTATTATTATATATATATATAATATTATTATTATATATTAATAATAGATAAATAAGTGTGTAAAAATTGTAATGTAATAATAAATATAGTAGTACTATATATATTACGAGTAAAAAAAATAGAATTATATTATATTATTTATTTTATATATATATTATATATATATATTTATATATATATATTTATTTTATATATATATTATATTATTATTATTATATTATTATTATATTATTATTTATTTTATATTATTTTATATTATTTATTAATTTATTCAATTATATTATTTATTTATATATATTATATTATTTATTTTATGAGTGGATTCAACAAATATAAAAAATGAACATAATATCTGATAAAGATACTATTAAAAACAATATGGAGGAAGAATATGATATTCCTCTTAACTTTGGAAGAATATGATATATATATATATATATATATATATATATATATATAATACGTACGGAGTATATATAATATGCAATATAATATTATATTATTTATTTTATATATATTAATTATATTATTATTATATATATATATTAATTATTATATATTAATAATAGATAAATAAGTGTGTAAAAATTGTAATGTAATAATAAATATAGTAGTACTATATATATTACGAGTAAAAAAAATAGAATTATATTATATTATTTATTGTATATATATATTAAATATATATTATATATATATATTATTTATTTTATATATATATTGATTATTATTTATATTTTGATTATATTATTATTTATTGTTATATATATTTATTATATTATTTATTAATTTATTCAATTATATTATTTATTATATTATTATATATATTATATTATTTATTTTATGAGTGGATTCAACAAATATAAAAAATGAACATAATATCTGATAAAGATACTATTAAAAACAGTATGGAGGAAGAATATGATATTAACTTTTATATTATTATTATATATATATATATATATATATATATATATTATATATATATTATTATTATATTATTATTATTATATATATATATTATTATTATATATTAATAATAGATAAATAAGTGTGTAAAAATTGTAATGTAATAATAAATATAGTAGTACTATATATATTACGAGTAAAAAAAATAGAATTATATTATATTATTTATTGTATATATATTAAATATAATTTAATAAATATATTTTATTATTAAGTTATAATTATTATATTATTATTATTATTATACATATGCTAGTGTTTTTATTAATATTAACTAGCACGGTACCCGCGTAATGCGGCGGTGTTCGTGGAGAAGACGGTGTGGTGGTGCGGAACGACTGTTGGCGGTAGAGGCGGCGTCGAGTGGTGTAGATAATTGATGTAAAAGTAATTGATGTATGAATGTATAATAGGCCCAATATGATTTATCGATAAGTATGAATGTATGAATGTATATATGGATGTCTGTCTGTCTTATATAATTAGAAAGCTTAATATAATTGGGCCATGTGTGTTCTTCATTCGTTTGAATGGGCTTGTCGGTTCTTTAAACCTGTTTGTTATATGATGTGAGCTTATTGGGCCTTTACACTCGTTTGTTATCTCATATGGGCCCATATTGGGCCATGTGTGTTCTTCATTCGTTTGAATGGGCTTGTCGGTTCTTTAAACCTGTTTGTTATATGATGTGAGCTTATTGGGCCTTTACACTCGTTTATTATCTCATATGGGCCCATATTGGGCCATGTGTGTTCTTCATTGGTTTAATGGGCTTATCGGTTCTTTAAACCTGTTTGTTATATGATGTGAGCTTATTGGGCCTTTACACTCGTTTGTTATCTCATATGGGCTCATATTGGGCCATGTGTGTTCTTCATTCGTTTGAATGGGCTTGTCGGTTCTTTAAACCTGTTTGTTATATGATATGAGCTTATTGGACCTTTTCTCTTGTTTGTTATCTCATATGGGCCAATATTGGGCCATGTGTGTTCTTCATTCGTTTGAATGGGCTTGTCGGTTCTTTAAACCTGTTTGTTATATGATATGAGCTTATTGGACCTTTTCTCTTGTTTGTTATCTCATATGGGCCCATATGGGGCCATGTGTGTTCGTAATTTGTTTGAATGGGCTTATCGGTTCTTTAAACCTGTTTGTTATATGATGTGAGCTTATTGGGCCTTTACACTCGTTTGTTATCTCATATGGGCCCATGTTGGGCCATGTGTGTTCTTCATTTGTGTGAATGGGCTTGTCGGTTCTTTTAACCTGTTTGTTATATGATAAGAGCTTATTGGGCCTTTTCTCTTGTTTGTTATCTCAAATGGGCCCATATTGGGCCATGTGTGTTCTTCATTCGTTTGAATGGGCTTGTCGGTTCTTTAAACCTGTTTGTTATATGATATGAGCTTATTGGACCTTTTCTTTTGTTTGTTATCTCATATGGCCATATGATAATTGATATAATTAATTATGAATGTATAATAGGCCCAATATGATTTATCGATAAGTATGAATGTATGAATGTATAATAGGCCAATATGATTTATATAAGTATGAATGTATGAATGTATAATAGGCCAATATGATTTATGATAATTGAATGTATGAATGTATAATAGGCCCAATATGATTTATCGATAAGTATGAATGTATGAATGTATAATAGGCCAATATGATTTATATAAGTATGAATGTATGAATGTATAATAGGCCCAATATGATTTATCGATAATATGAATGTATGAATGTATAATAGGCCCAATATGATTTATCGATAATATGAATGTATGAATGTATAATAGGCCAATATGATTTATATAATATGAATGTATGAATGTATAATAGGCCCAATATGATTTATCGATAATATGAATGTATGAATGTATAATAGGCCCAATATGATTTATCGATAAGTATGAATGTATGAATGTATAATAGGCCATATGATTTATATAAGTTGAATGTATGAATGTATAATAGGCCCAATATGATTTATCGATAATATGAATGTATGAATGTATAATAGGCCCAATATGATTTATCGATAAGTATGAATGTATGAATGTATAATATGGCCATATGATCTTATATAATTGAATGTATGAATGTATAATAGGCCCAATATGATTTATCGATAAGTATGAATGTATGAATGTATAATAGGCCCAATATGATTTATCGATAATATGAATGTATGAATGTATAATAGGCCATATGATTTATATAATATGAATGTATGAATGTATAATAGGCCCAATATGATTTATCGATAAGTATGAATGTATGAATGTATATATGGCCCAATATAATTCGTCGATAATTATAAATGTATGAATGTATATATGAATGTTTGTTTGTCTTATATAATTCAAAAGAAAATGAAAAAAAAAAATTTGGCGAAAAAACATTTCGGGACGACATTGTCGTCACAAATGTCGTCCCCAAAACTTTGGCGGGAACTTTTTATTTAGGAGGGAAAACGAAAAAAAACAAAAAGAAAATGAAAAAAAAAAATTTGGCGAAAAAACATTTCGGGACGACATTGTCGTCACAAATGTCGTCCCCAAAACTTTGGCGGGAACTTTTTATTTAGGAGGGAAAACGAAAAAAAAACAAAAAGTAAAAATTTGGCGAAAAAACATTTGGGACGACATTGTCGTCACAAATGTCGTCCCCAAAACTTTGGCGGGAACTTTTTATTTAGGAGGGAAAACGAAAAAAAACAAAAAGAAAATGAAAAAAAAAAAAAAAAAATTTGGCGAAAAAACATTTCGGGACGACATTGTCGTCACAAATGTCGTCCCCAAAACTTTGGCGGGAACTTTTTATTTAGGAGGGAAAACGAAAAAAAACAAAAAGAAAATGAAAAAAAAAAATTTGGCGAAAAAACATTTCGGGACGACATTGTCGTCACAAATGTCGTCCCCAAAACTTTGGCGGGAACTTTTTATTTAGGAGGGAAAACGAAAAAAAACAAAAAGAAAATGAAAAAAAAAAATTTGGCGAAAAAACATTTCGGGACGACATTGTCGTCCCCAAAACTTTGGCGGGAATTTTTTATTTTGGAGGGAAAACAAAAAAAATAAAAAAGAAAATAAAATATATTTGGCGACGACATTTGCGACGATCATGAGCGTCATAAAATATTTTCCCGGTTTTGTGAATAAAATAATTCAAAAAGAAAATGCAAATTTATTTTGTGACGACTTTGTCGTCCCAGAAACTTTTTTTTGACTTTTTTAGTCAAAGCGTTGAATTTTTTGTCGTTTAGCGGGCTTTTGGGGACGACTTTTGGGTCGTCCCCAAAGCCTTCGTCGCGAAAAACCATATTTCTTGTAGTGTATGAAGAATGAGAATATATGGCTGTTAGATACTTAAGTTTAGGTGTATAATCTCTCACATTTTAATTTTTTAATTCATAAAAAATATGGGGGACTAATCATTTATAAATTAATAAATATTAAAAAATTAGTATGTGAGTAATTTTATATCCAAGCTTAAGTGTCTAACAGTCACATGCTTATTTTTCTCATATGAAATCTAATGGTTCACGAACGTTTTGCTCTTTAAGCAGGTTTCACAATATATTAAAGTAGGACTAGCTATATATGAGTGTCAACGTCCAAATGGGATTCGAGACCAATTCTTATCCCCTGATGGCTAATTCCTGAGTAATCTATTTTGACCAATTTCAAAACCCTCCTCCCCAAGCCAAAGAAAATATAAGAAATTTCCAAGAAAGTTGAACTCAATTATCTTGTTTATAAATATGACATGGATTTAGTTAATGTTTCATCATAAAAACACATTTCAAACACTCCCATTACCTAGGAGTCCAAAATCAATAAAACATTACAAGAAAACTTTAGCTTCTTTGTTATTCACTTTTACTCAATTAAAATGGCTATTGTATCGATTTTCTTCAGTTGTTTCTCGGGTTCATCAAACAAGGTAATGGATGATAATATTGATGTGTCGAGAAAAGCTCATAAGGTCGATGGTGATAATCATGAAACAAACGGCAAGAACAGAAAAAGTGCACCAATTCCCGTTGCTTACTTCCCCATCGGCTCAAATTTTTCACGATTGTGAATAAAACGGCTTGATATCCCACCAATGTGGAGTTGCAAAAATGTTCTTGAGATTCTTTGAGTACATAACATACTTTGTGAGCTAGAAGTATATTAGGCAAAATATTTGGATGTACTTTTTTCATTTATTACTATTTATAATGTTATAAAGTTTTAATAAAACTTGTCTTTTGTAGCCGATAAACAAAATCTATTTGGATTAACTGAATTTTACTATTGTCTATCGAGTAATATAATTATACATTTGCAGTGAAGGTTCAGAATTTATTTGCTAGCTTGTTTAACGTTTTCTTGTGTAGTTGTGTGTATATATGGTTTCGTTAACTATATATGTAGTTGATTTTGCACATACTATTCAAGACCCTTTTAAACAAAAATTTATTAGACTAAAGGGAGTGGGCGACCAACACCCTCCCCCTCGCCATTTGTCGCCGAAAGTCACTCCCCACACCAGTGGCGGATCCAGACATTTATAAGGTGGGGGCACGTTTTTTTTTCCTTCCGTTATCACTAAATTCCTTCAAAACTTATATAATGTACAAGTGAAATAATATAGTTTATGGGATGTACGAACTAATTAATAAATTTTTGTTTGATATATTGGTCAAGATTCTATTAATTATGATCAAAACATAAAAGTATAAGTTTTGTTATGAAAGCAATATAACTAAATATTTAAACCCCAGTAGCCAGGGGTGTTTCACTAAACCTGCTATGCGGGGCCCCGGGGAGTTTACTCCAAGGTCTCGAGTTCGAGCCTTGGTAGGTTCTCCTCGACGGTATTTTCCAATTAAGGAGGTGGTATGGTGAGAAAAGTTATTTAAAATCCGCTTAGTGCGGGACCCTTTCGTTGTGTGATTAGCACACATCATACGCGTCTGAGGTAAAATTCACTTGTCAAAAAAAAACTAAATATTTAAATTTTAAGAAAAAGATATATGAACTTTAAAACCAACTTTATTGTGAAGAGAGGTTAATACGTAATAATATGGATTTTATATCTAATAAGTAATAACTTTAAAAGTTCAGGACTAAGTTGAAACTTTAAACATAAATAAAAAGTTTAAAGGGACAAATATCAAAAGTTATGTCATCTTCCTCAACACAACCCTGAAAAAATTCTCAGCCGCCACCTCCATTTTAGTCATCATCTGAACAAGCTTGATTCTTTCTTTTTTAGTTTCTTTTCTTCAAACCCACTTCTGATTTCGTTCTTTGTATAACTCTAGGGACACAATGAACTCAAACATATATATATGTATATATATATATAACATAAATAACATATATATAATAATTATTATATATAATATATATACAAACTTAAAAAAAAAATACTAACAAAAATGGGTTGAGGGTGGGGTGGTGACCACCCTCATTGTTCATTGGATCCGCCTCCCCACACCACCCCCCTAGCCGACTTTTGCTTTGCCCAACTTGTACAGCTCGCCCCTCCCCCCTTTTGACTTTCACGTTGACCGATGCATATTTAATGGGTACCGGCTAGTTTTGACCAAATTAAAAAAAAAACTTTTTTTTTCTTTTTTTTTAATTTCTTTACCTTTATTTATACACATTTCCTTTTCATTTTACATTCACCTTTATTTATTTTATGTTTAATTGGTTTAAATGTTTTATTTTATGTTTAATTAGTTTAAATTTTAGATGTTTTTTTTTTTATGTTTAACTAGTTGTAATTTTAATTATGTTTAAATGATTTATTTTATGTTTTAAATATATGTTTATGTTTTATATATATTACTTTTTAATTAAATATAACATTTTTAATTAATAACAAAGTAAAAAAAATCAAAAATAAAATAAAATCAAAAAAAAATAAAATCAATCATTACAAGTGCCACATGGCACAAGTCGCATCCCCTAAAATACCACTCATTTCCACCTTTTTCGAGGGGCAACTTTTTTTACTCCACATAACACATAGCCCCTTTTTCTTCCCACTCCTTTTAGTCTTAATGCACACCTGGTAGTTTCAAATCAAATTGTCAATATCAATTGTATACTTTATACTACAATCAATGGTAGTCGGCGACTTACCTCATCCGTTGTCCATAAGAAAATTTTCTCTTTGACCCGTAATAATATTTTATACTTTCCGACCTATAAAATAATTTAAGGAAAAGAACAAAGACTTTCAACGTTAATACTACTATACTAGAATATCGAGGTGGCAATTCTAATACGCAATACCACCCGTGACATGGTACGAATCAAGGGGGTTAATTTGAGTTGAAGCTAAATAAATAAAGTTTAACATAATATAGGTTGAGTTTGAGTTGATTTTCATAACTTGTTTACAACCCATCAACCTATTAAAAATGGAGAAAACATATATCAATATATAGTTTCGTTTTTTATCAAATGGCATGAGTCCCTCCTGCAAATGATTTGTGGGACCACTATAAAGGACTTTTAAAAAAATAGGTCATAAGTTCAAATCTCGGCTCACTCGATCGGGTGGTACCCAAACACAGGTGAACATTATATTGCATGAGATTGGTCATTAGGGAAAATAAAGTTGATGCCCCAAGGGCATACGGTGTCAAGGGTTTCTTCATCATATCAAAAAAAAACTTGTTAAAAATTCAAATGTCTATTTATTCTAAATTGTAACTATTTATGTAGTCTTATATTTAATGGGTCGGCAACAAACATCCGATCTATTAATTGGGTTGAGTTTAGGATTAGCTTTTCGACAAAATTATTAAAAAGGTTGGTTTGGGTTGAGTATTTGAACCCGTCAATGTTCAATCCAAAACCCATCAATTCGAACATGATACTATCAGTGCCTCTCACGCAACACTTCGGTTTCTCAGTTTCATTGTGCTAAGTCAACAACATGTTGACCCAACACGCTGATCCAAATTCCAAACACTTTGAACCTTAAATTATTTCATGTCACACTGATGATCCATCTTATAAGTAACTCCCAATGCCGTCTTTCATGGGTTTTGGGTCCCAATACTGTCTTCGACGGTGTGTGGGAGAGGTTGAAATGTAGACAACCTTACCCCTACCAAAGATAGAGAGGCTGCTTCCAGGTTCTACCAAAGGTAGAAAAAGACCTCCAACCTTGCTGGGCATGAGGATCAAACCCATGACCTCTGTCTCCAGAGATAAAGGCTCCAACTACTGATTCAATCCAGTTGGTTTAGTGATGATCCATCTTATGTTTTTTATATTTAATGGGTCGGCAACAAACATCCGATCTATTAATTGGGTTGAGTTTAGGATTAGCTTTTCGACAAAATTATTAAAAAGGTTGGTTTGGGTTGAGTATTTGAACCCGTCAATGTTCAATCCAAAACCCATCAATTCGAACATGATACTATCAGTGCCTCTCACGCAACACTTCGGTTTCTCAGTTTCATTGTGCTAAGTCAACAACATGTTGACCCAACACGCTGATCCAAATTCCAAACACTTTGAACCTTAAATTATTTCATGTCACACTGATGATCCATCTTATAAAGTCTTTATATTTAATGGGTCGGCAACAAACATCCGATCTATTAATTGGGTTGAGTTTAGGATTAGCTTTTCGACAAAATTATTAAAAAGGTTGGTTTGGGTTGAGTATTTGAACCCGTCAATGTTCAATCCAAAACCCATCAATTCGAACATGATACTATCAGTGCCTCTCACGCAACACTTCGGTTTCTCAGTTTCATTGTGCTAAGTCAACAACATGTTGACCCAACACGCTGATCCAAATTCCAAACACTTTGAACCTTAAATTATTTCATGTCACACTGATGATCCATCTTATAAGTCTTATATTTAATGGGTCGGCAACAAACATCCGATCTATTAATTGGGTTGAGTTTAGGATTAGCTTTTCGACAAAATTATTAAAAAGGTTGGTTTGGGTTGAGTATTTGAACCCGTCAATGTTCAATCCAAAACCCATCAATTCGAACATGATACTATCAGTGCCTCTCACGCAACACTTCGGTTTCTCAGTTTCATTGTGCTAAGTCAACAACATGTTGACCCAACACGCTGATCCAAATTCCAAACACTTTGAACCTTAAATTATTTCATGTCACACTGATGATCCATCTTATAAAGTCTTTATATTTAATGGGTCGGCAACAAACATCCGATCTATTAATTGGGTTGAGTTTAGGATTAGCTTTTCGACAAAATTATTAAAAAGGTTGGTTTGGGTTGAGTATTTGAACCCGTCAATGTTCAATCCAAAACCCATCAATTCGAACATGATACTATCAGTGCCTCTCACGCAACACTTCGGTTTCTCAGTTTCATTGTGCTAAGTCAACAACATGTTGACCCAACACGCTGATCCAAATTCCAAACACTTTGAACCTTAAATTATTTCATGTCACACTGATGATCCATCTTATGTCTTATATTTAATGGGTCGGCAACAAACATCCGATCTATTAATTGGGTTGAGTTTAGGATTAGCTTTTCGACAAAATTATTAAAAAGGTTGGTTTGGGTTGAGTATTTGAACCCGTCAATGTTCAATCCAAAACCCATCAATTCGAACATGATACTATCAGTGCCTCTCACGCAACACTTCGGTTTCTCAGTTTCATTGTGCTAAGTCAACAACATGTTGACCCAACACGCTGATCCAAATTCCAAACACTTTGAACCTTAAATTATTTCATGTCACACTGATGATCCATCTTATGTCTTATATTTAATGGGTCGGCAACAAACATCCGATCTATTAATTGGGTTGAGTTTAGGATTAGCTTTTCGACAAAATTATTAAAAAGGTTGGTTTGGGTTGAGTATTTGAACCCGTCAATGTTCAATCCAAAACCCATCAATTCGAACATGATACTATCAGTGCCTCTCACGCAACACTTCGGTTTCTCAGTTTCATTGTGCTAAGTCAACAACATGTTGACCCAACACGCTGATCCAAATTCCAAACACTTTGAACCTTAAATTATTTCATGTCACACTGATGATCCATCTTATGTTTTTTATATTTAACGGGATGAACCATTGTTGTCTTTATTGATGTTAGAAGTAATAACTTTTCTCTCAACCTTTAATGATTTATGTATTCGAGCTCAAACATTAATACAAATTAAGTATTTCATTAGTGGCCGGATAATGTAAGTTATCAACAGTTCATTCATTTTATCATCGTTTTACATGTTAAAACAGTATAATTTAATTATATTAATGAAATTAAGATATACAACAAAATTGCATTAACATTAAAAAATAAATAAAAAAATCCACGTAAAGCGAAGAGTTAATTGCAGGATTGGTCCCTATGGTTTGTACATTTTAGCAATGGGGTCCCTTTTCAAGTATCATTGCAATGGGGGTCCCTATTTTGAGAAATTTTTGCAAGACTGGTCCCTTTTTAACAGGACCATTAGCGGGTGTCGTTAAGTCGACACGTGGCAATAACGTGTATGGACAAAATCGTCTTTTCGCACAACATAGAAGGGACCTTTATTGCTAATGAAATCGATAAGGGACCCCCATTGCTAAAGTGTGTAAACCACACGGACTAATCTTGAAATTAACTCTTGATAATACATACCAATATTTATATTTATCTTTTTTTTTCTTTATACATACTAAAATACTACTGATTTAACCATTTATTAACCAACTAAAAAACTTAATTAACCGCTAAAGATGTAGAACATGGACAAAAAAAATTAATATTACTAATAATAATTGTAAAAATGTCTTACTAATTTAGTTTTTTTTGTAATCCATCACTAAATTATACTTTTTAGTTTTTTTATTAAAGAATAAATTTTACTAAATACTTAATTAGTTATTAACACTTTTTTGCTTTTCATAATTATTAATAATTAAATTACTAAAAATATATTTCCACGTACTATAAAATACAAAGTATATTACTCGATATATCTAAAATATATTAAAAAATCTGTTAGCATTTATATTAAAATAAACTTTCACGTATATTTATTAATTAATATTTATAAATCAACCAACTGCATAAATGTTTAATAGTTACATAGAGAACTAAAATACCATATATGACATTTATATTATTCAGACAAGTTTGTTTTTTAATAAATATCTAATTCTTAACGTAGAATATCTTAGTTCTTAACCTTAAATAATAATAAAAGTTTATATATCAATTAGTTTTCAAAAGAAAAATTAAAATTTTATATTGCAATCTTTGATTTATTTAAAATAGTTCTCAATGTGTTAATTGCAAGATTGGTCCCTGTGGTTTTTCCATTTTAGCAATGGGGGTCCCTTTTTCGAGTTCACTAGCAATGGGGGTCCTTATGTGTTGTATGAAAAAACAATATTGCCCCTGCACGTGATGGCCACGTGAAGACTTGACGGCATCCGCTAAAGGTTCCGTTAAAAAGGGACCAATCTTGCAAAAAATTCTCAAAATAGGGACCCCCATTGCAACGATAATCAAAACGGGACCCCCATTGCTAAAGTGTGTAAACTACATGGACCAATCTTACAATTAACTCTAAAGCGAAAATATTCATTTGATACAGGCGGGTCGTTTTCTTTGGTGGCCAAGAATTTAGAAGTTGCAAATTGCAATTTCCAAACTTCAGTCCAAGTTGGGTTGTGTGCGTGCTTTAACTTGTCAAATATTTCCAAAAGACAAATTTTGCCTAGACAAGATATGCCTTATTTGCAAGATGGAAGACCTGTTGACATGGTCTTCAACGTTTTATTATGTGGACCATTTTCAACATCTGGCCTTTCTCGACTACTCTCTCCACGCCACGAAATATTCTAGAAAGTTCCAAAAATGATCGGAAAGTATGCGTATAAGGTATAAATACGAGTAAATATGGATATTGGTTCATATTCAACATTTTCATAAGGTTTTTCACCAAAACAGTCAAAAAGCTCGAAACATTTACAAGAAATTAATTACTTACTCCTTGGTTTTGTAACTTTGTAGGATTAAAATGGGTTTTGTGTTCAGTTTTGTTAGTTGTTTCACGGGTTCAAGCAAGGTGACATGTGACGAAAACCAAGCTAGAGCTTGCAAGGTCGACGTTGATCAAGTAACAAAGAACATCAGTAGAAAAAGAGCACCAATTCCAGTATCTTATTTTCCTGTCGGCTCAAACTTTTCACGTTTATAAAGTGATGATCATTTATACACTCTTAAAGATCCTTTCGTCGTGTTTCTCTCTTAGGACGGTCAGTCCAACGTGATGTCTTGGCGTTATAGGGAAAGTAATACACTTAAAGGGGTTCGTTTTAACACGACATTATGGGGAGAGTAGGACGAGTACTACATAATTGATGAGAACATCAGTTATACAGAGTACTGAGTACACACTAGAGAGGTTGTAATCATTTCTTCAAGCGTTCCTTCATCATATGAGTGACCATTATCTTGTAATTTACTCATATTTTATAGTTTATGTGAAGTTTATAGGGTATCATATACTTTAGTACAGTGTATCATTGTTGATCAAATGTTAATCGCTTTTTTATATACCTAAAGAAAACAAACTACACATGTAAAAGCAGTAAAACCTTTGTAAAACAACATGTTCTGTTCAAGTATTATTTTATATATTAAAAGGAAACGTATAAGAAATTAATCTAATTAAAAATTTTGAAAAAGGGAAAAACTTTATAAGTAAATCTACAATTATTCACAGTTTTAAATCAAAAATTCGGCTGAAAATATTTACTAAGGTCCCTATTACTTAACTACATAGCATCAGTCGATGTTACATATTTTACATTTTCTTTTTGTGCTGGATAATTAAACAATCACTAAACATGGTGTTGATGCACAAATTGAATAGTTTTTTTATGAAAATTTTAATGATATATGCTTTGATTTAGTAAATTTACTGCAGTAGTAAAAAAAAAAGAGTAAAAATTAGTCGGATAGATCAGCTAGATCCAACTCGGCCTGCTCCACCAAAGTTAAAACGACATTGTTTTACCCATTCACCACTTGCTCGTTAACTCCAAAACCCGTATATGATACTTATTTATCTTTCTTCTAATGACGAATAGGCACTAACCTTTCGCGTTAGTTAATTTCATATATGGCCATCAATCAAACTGGTAATCAACCAGTATCATCAATGGCTACTAGTCGCCAAAGCTACATAAAATCAGTAGTAGTTGAATTCCTTTATGAGATCCAAATACAAAACTAATGCTAATATACCCTACATATCTGTAACTTCTTTAAAATATGAGCTAGAGACCTTGACTTTCTTAAAGCAATACTATTTGAAAATTGAAGATTACTGCAATGACTCCTACAGAATTATAAGTTGGCCATCAATGTCAATACTGAATATCCACATCTACACTAAAATTTGACCCAATAGATAGAACCAAATTACCAAAACAGAAAATGGCAGTAGCTACATTAAAGAATTGATTGATGAGAAAAATAAAAGAACGGATAAACAGGTGAGATATTTCCGAGACCTATTCTAGCCTTCTAGGGACACCAAGATATCCGATCATTAGGCCACATTTGTAGTGGTCAACAGAATAGGAAACATCATATCAACATAAAAATGACAAGACAACCAATAACTATAGTACAGCAATAGTTGTCAAATTTAACTAAACATATCACACATGCAGTATAATGAACTCAAATCTACTTCATGTAAAGCTTCATGGCGAAAACTTTTAGAAAAAAACTGTGTTATAAACAAGCACCTCAATTACAACAGTAAAGAGGGATAAAAATAAAACCCAAAATACAGAATGATTCAACTTGTTTTCTCCAATCTACCTCTACTGCCAAGAATAATCTAGGAATGCTGTCACTTAAACAAGAAAATACCTAATACAACTGTTGTTTAATTGCTCATTTCAAATATAAAAGTAACCTTCATAGTAATGAGAAAAAAGAACCTGTACTGCATCTCAAGTTAATGGTATATACTTCCATCGTTGCCAACATCAAGACTGCAAATTATTCAACAGAAGTTCAGCACAAATGTGACACTTCAAATTCAAAATCATTCAATCCAACATACGACGTGAATGTGAATATAAGAGCAAGAAAAGATAGGACATATACCTACTTATAAGACATTACAAGGGGCAGTCTGCTTCTTCTGTAAGAATCTGAAAGCAGAACATATACAAACTCAACAAATAAAAATGTGTTCGTCTGAGCCAACGCCTGCAACAAAGAGTTAAAATTGATTACAAATCAACATTAAGCAACAAACAACTACACATAATAAACAAATATCTTTACCTTGATTATAATCAGCTTTTGGATTTCTTTCCAACAACAATCTGGAAAATCCGCAAACCTCTACTAAACGCTTCGTTGAACAGAATTCTGGTTTGCATAGACTGGAAACCGGGCATCCATGATAAGACCGCCACTGGGGTCAAGACAATAACACCAAATATAGTATCATAAGTGCGGGCCACAGAAACAACAGTCCCCCAGATCATAGTTTTTTCCAAAATGGGTCGGAATACTTGAGCAATCAAAAGACAACCCCACCCAGTGGGAAGAAATGCCAACAGACTTGTGAGAATATCAACAAACTTGAACTGTGTAAACTCCTTCAAAGCGATTATTATAAGTATACCAAGAACAATCACGAGAAACTGAACCAACCGATAGTAGACGTGTTCTCTTGCAGAATACTTATCACGGGCGTATATTATGATCAAATAGATCCCAAGAACCACAACCACATAAATCCAAGAAAGTATGTAAACAGCAACGCTTCTGCTACCCGCAGCAATTCCCAATTGGTAAACAATCCCGTATTGAAAAAAGAAAAACCTTAAATCCAAAATGACTTCGAACAGCTTTCCAAATAAACCAGTAGTCCTCAAATGGTCCTGTTCTTCATACCACCATTGTTCCCAACTCTCTTCAGACTTTGCAAACACGCCCCCTCGAAACCATATCCAGCTCATAAAATCATCATAATCATAAACTGTTTTTAACCAATCAAACCCGGAGGGATTGAACACAAACGGTGCCATAATCCATGAAACCACAAGGAACCAACTCGAGATGGTCAATGCAATGTAAGTGAATGTTCCTTTAGCAACAGGGCTATGTGAAGCATAAACAGTCAAAATCAGACCAAGCTCAATTGCTTTTATAAAATGGCTACGAGCATAGAGTCGATAATTCTCAGCAAACTTCTTGTGTTGCACCACAAAACCACGACCAGTGGCCCGGTACTTTGCACCCCCATGAAGAATGGTTCGCCCAAAGTAATGAGAACGGGTTCCTAAGGAGAATGTATAAAACACAGAAGAAAGTTGAAGCTGCATTGTTATGAAATCCCAAATGGCTGCAAGAAACCCGAGCTCGAGAGTATTTTCAACAATCATGGGTAAAGCAGTAAAAAGTCCAAGTTGGACTATAAACTGCTGGTTTAAAATCGTCCCCAACGCTTTATTCGTGTCAGCATTGCCTATAGCTGAATTCTCCACTCCACTTAGTGCAAGATATAACCGTCCCCACAAAAAAGCGTACACGGTTAATGAAATCATCATCGTGTTGAAAAAGAACCCAACAGTAGTGTAGAAAAATGAGAGCATTCTGAAAAAGTCAAGTCTATGACCCAATCTGTAGACATCTCTACTAAGTACTTGCTCACCGTTCCCACTTGCAACTTTAGCTTCAAACATAGATACTTGGTTTAACCCAACGTCTCTTCCTTTTCCAACTTGAATGTACTCATGGTGAGTCACATTACCACCCCTTAATGTGCAATTAAACCCAGCAAAAATATCTTCACTTAAGTTAATCAATCTTGAAGCTTTACTGATTCCACCACGAGTTAAGAACCAAAACCGATCAAAGACATCAGGATGGCCATAATGCAACCGGATTTTCAATGGGTTTGCCAAAACCCGTTGACCCAATGTTACAAAACTTGTTTCTTGAGCTGACATGAACCAAGCAAGTGAAGAGACCGAACCTGTGAAAATATTTTCTCTGACTCCCAATATATTTGGCTTACGAAGACCATATTTCTGCTTGTATTCCTCAAGTAAATTCCTTATTTTAAGAGCCTCTTCAAAATAATTATCTTGATTCATATCTATAGTTTGAACTGCATCTCCCCGAGTGAAAATAAGAGCATGGTTTTGATTCTCAGGTTTTCCCTCCCCAAGCTTCAAAGGACCTGGCAACTTGACACGATAAATTTCAACTTCTTTTTCAATATCCCGATCATACTTCACCAGAACAGAATAATACTCGGTTCTGTCTTGCGCCACCACCTCATCAACATATGCAACACGGAGAGCTTCATTGTTTTTCATCAAATACAAAATCTCGTCAGCATGAGGATCCTTTTTGGCCTTTTGAGTCCCATATATCTGACATGCAATGACATAAGTGTATTTCATCAAAACGGACCCATATTCATGGCCTTTAAACATATTACTCACTGTACTATCTGTTCTACTTATACTCCTACCCGTACGGCTTGAATCATCTACACCGCTACCACGCCCCATAGAAACGAGTTCCCGTGCCCCTTCACGAATGTCCATTTCAGAAGCCGAATCAAGAAAAGCCAGCATCTTTAAAGCTCGGTAATAATACATCATGCCCCTCACCGTACGAGCAAGTGTCTGGCCTCTATATGAAGCCCAAAGCCGAAGATCTCTGAGTTTAACTGTCCACAATTCATCCTCTGACACCATACCTTCACGCTTCATCCGTTGCAAAAAGTTTACCCATTCATCAGCATAGATAGTTTGCAAATAATAAAGCGTGGAAACTCCGTCTTCATTCTCAGTTTTAAGTTGCTCCTTGTGGTAGACCACTTCTTCATTGTAGTAAGGTGTCAAGACACTGAAAGCCATCATCTTCTCCACTTGAGGAGCATGAGGCATATTCATAAACAGTGAGTTGCTAAAGAAAGCAATCCGTCTTCTAGCTTCTAAATTCACAGGAATATTGTTCATCGAGTCACGTGATGTGAGGATGGTATGCAACCTCCGGGCCTGTCTATAGAAATTCTCGTTGTCTGAATCAGGCAACTCAACAGCATTCTCAAAAAGCAAGCCTGCACCCGTGAGTGGCCCGTGAGGAGCCAATCCATCCTCTTTCAGCTCATCCATAGTTCTTTTATCTTTAAAGAAATCACGAATAACAACTTCATAGAGTGCTTGTAGTGTGTTAACCACGTGGTTAACGTCTTTCTTGGGCTTTATCAACAGACCAACAAGAGTGATCAGTTTGGCATGAATCTTTGGAAGGGCGTTCATGTCGAAAGTTTTGGTGAACTTCTCGATAGTGATCGAGTTATCAACTTCTTGAAAAAGGGTTGTTAAGATCGAGTGCTCCTGTGTGTTGTACCGTACAATTGCAAGCAGCAAGTGGCGTACACTGTCGTAAGTTTCAATAACAGAACAACGCCTGTACTCGTTCTTCCCAATCTTGTACCACAGCCACCTGTCAGGTGCATCAACCAACTCCTTAGCTTGACTGAGAGCAAGAAGTAACTCGTTAGATAATAAAAAACACGGCCATCTGACAACTCTGACGTTCCATGTATTTTGAGGCAATTCAAGAAGCTCTACTTCATGATCACTGACAATGTCTTCTTCTCTGAAAGTCAAAATGATCTCATTCCATATCAAAGCAAATTTATGCGCTTCCACTTGATTCGATTCGAGTTTCTTAAATGGTCTTCCAAAACCATACCTCAACTTAAGTCTATTAATGGTGTCTTTGAACTTTCTTTTTAAAGTCCCTCTTGTATTCAATAACTGTTCTTCGGGCATGAGATTAAACTGCATTGCACTAGCAAAAAACTGAAACCGCAGCTTCAACTGTTGCACGTTTCTTATTTCACCCAAATGGCTGAACAACCCAACTCCCATACCAACAAACGAAGAGTAAATCGAGTACCAAATTTGCAAATCCATTAAGTAAATCAGTACAACGGGCATCCATAAAATCCCTACAACAAACCTGTTGCTGTTACCAAAGAATTCATGCCATTCATATCTCACGTCTCTAAGGTGTAAGATGTCTTTTGTGGGCTGAATCATCGGTTTTATCTGCAAGAAGTAACTAAAACAGAACTTTGTGGCAAGAACCACGATCCAAAACAATGAATACTTTATGTTATCCACTAGACCCTCCCTGAGCCCACGACCCACAAAACTTCTACTCTGAAACCACCAAGTTACAAGATAAAAGACCCGCCAATTTGTGTTCTCAAGAAAGTTACGAACCCATGGAATAACAAACAGAACAAGTGCTAAAATTTCAGGAAGGATAAAAACCAAAGCAACCTCGAGGAAAGTCACCACACGTTTATTAGCAGCACCCGACCAACGCCCATCATCCTTTTTCTGTTTCCAAATTCTCGCGTAAAACACCACAAAAAGAATAATCCATATAACAGAAGTAACAATCTTCAACACCATTCTGACCCCAAGCCATAAAGTCTCTCTCGAAACCAACTTATACTGCATAACCACATCCAGAAGAGCTTGCAAAAACCTCAACGCGCTCCAAGTAATGAAAACGCTCAAGACCCTAGCTTGCACATCTTTATCCGCCAAAGCCTGCCAAGGATATGTCTTCCCGTCTTTCCAAGCAACGATAATACCCGCTTGTAGTAACAAAAATAACATAATCCACAACTTATCAAAACTCCTAAACAAGTTCAAAAACGACCGTTGTTCAACAAACCCTGTTTTCCCCACCCGTTTCCCTCTACTGGTAGTCGCGAAAAAGTTACTCCCAATATCAATCGGCCACTTTAACTTGTCAAAGCACCTCCTACTCCAAAAATATTCGTTTATATCATCATAATTTCTCCAACTAGAATGCGGGGCAGTCCCGTTTCTACTCATCTCAACCTCGGCCTTGAGCGTATCGTAAATAGGCTTCACGACACGGTTCAAAAAGGCGTTATCGCCGTTTACAGAGGGTAAAACTGGCCTACCAGTGTTCTCATCAATAAAATCCTCTAAAATTCTATTTAATTCCATAGCCATGTGATGAAAAATATAACAAATACATTCAGGCACAAATCTTAAATTAGCAGACTCACCCCATATAAGTAGATACAAAGATACATATAAAAGCTCACGCTGATGATCTGCAGGTGTTAAATTCCGGCGAGAATCGGAAATCCAGATATTGGATTTCCGGCCAAGGAAAGAACACCAATGTGTGTAATTGGACAAGAGTTTTCGACGGAACTTACGTAAGACAGTGGGGTCCAGGGTGTCGATGTTGTCGGGGGGTGGTTGGAGACGCATCTGGGAGTTGGACAAGTGAAGGACGATGTGTTCACGCTGGTTTGAAACGTTGTCGCTTTGGAAACCGAAGAAGAATCCGAGCCAGTCGAGGAGGTCGTAGTGAGGTTGCCATGGGATGAAAGGGGGACGGCGGAGGTTGCCGATGCTTTTGAGGGCGGCGGTGGCGGCGCGGACTTCGGGGAAACGGAGAGATGGGTGGTCTGTTAAGAGGTTGTGGATTGGAATTATGTTGTAGGGTTGGGATTGTAGTGGTGGAGGGTGGCGTGGCGGTGGCTGACGGTGGCTCATGGTTTTGAGTTGTGTAGCGTGAGAGGTTGGGGGGTTTAAATTAAAGTTTAAAAATGGGGGTTATGAGAGATTTAGATCTGGAATTATGTGATTCAACAAAAAACATAATCCACAACTTATCAAAACTCCTAAACAAGTTCAAAAACGACCGTTGTTCAACAAACCCTGTTTTCCCCACCCGTTTCCCTCTACTGGTAGTCGCGAAAAAGTTACTCCCAATATCAATCGGCCACTTTAACTTGTCAAAGCACCTCCTACTCCAAAAATATTCGTTTATATCATCATAATTTCTCCAACTAGAATGCGGGGCAGTCCCGTTTCTACTCATCTCAACCTCGGCCTTGAACGTATCGTAAATAGGCTTCACGACACGGTTCAAAAAGGCGTTATCGCCGTTTACAGAGGGTAAAACTGGCCTACCAGTGTTCTCATCAATAAAATCCTCTAAAATTCTATTTAATTCCATAGCCATGTGATGAAAAATATAACAAATACATTCAGGCACAAATCTTAAATTAGCAGACTCACCCCATATAAGTAGATACAAAGATACATATAAAAGCTCACGCTGATGATCTGCAGGTGTTAAATTCCGGCGAGAATCGGAAATCCAGATATTGGATTTCCGGCCAAGGAAAGAACACCAATGTGTGTAATTGGACAAGAGTTTTCGACGGAACTTACGTAAGACAGTGGGGTCCAGGGTGTCGATGTTGTCGGGGGGTGGTTGGAGACGCATCTGGGAGTTGGATAAGTGAAGGACGATGTGTTCACGCTGGTTTGAAACGTTGTCGCTTTGGAAACCGAAGAAGAATCCGAGCCAGTCGAGGAGGTCGTAGTGAGGTTGCCATGGGATGAAAGGGGGACGGCGGAGGTTGCCGATGCTTTTGAGGGCGGCGGTGGCGGCGCGGACTTCGGGGAAACGGAGAGATGGGTGGTCTGTTAAGAGGTTGTGGATTGGAATTATGTTGTAGGGTTGGGATTGTAGTGGTGGAGGGTGGCGTGGCGGTGGCTGACGGTGGCTCATGGTTTTGAGTTGTGTAGCGTGAGAGGTTGGGGGGTTTAAATTAAAGTTTAAAAATGGGGGTTATGAGAGATTTAGATCTGGAATTATGTGATTTCGTGCACAGGGAAGAAGAAGATAGTCCTCAACTCCTCATAAAGTTTTAAATAAAGTAGTTGTAAACTTATAGTGATTCTAACAAATAACAAAACTTATTGTGATTATATTAAACAATATATAATTTTTTTGGGTTCGGATATGGAGATCAGGGATTTATGATTTTCCAACCCCGTCTCCATCCCAGCGGGGAATGAATTTACATCCCCAAACCCGGCCCTATCCCTGGTCAACTCAAGATTTTTTCGATCAAATCGGGTTTAAGTATCGGATTCTCCATCAAGTGTGGGTATTTTGCAGAAAACTTAGGGTGTGTTTGGTAGGAGAGTTAAAGTTGGAGAAATGGAAATGGATACATTTCCCTGTTTGGTAGGGCAATGAAATGGAGAACACGGAGAAATCAATTTCCAGAGAAATCCTCTCCTATGCATTTTCATTTCCATGCTTTTTTTTGAGAGAAATTGGGTTTTAACTAAGCAATTCTCAGTGTCATTTTTGTGGAGAAATTGGTCCAACTTAAAAACAAAGGATTATTTAATTTAAAATCACGTGACAATCACATTTCATACAAAATTTACACACACAAACTCCAAACCCTAGCCCCCAAATTTGGTGACCCTCCCAAAAGTCGACCTTCTCCTCCAGCGAATGCATCTCTCCGGCATCTAATCATCAGTAAAGTGAGCCAATTCATCTTCTTCTTTCTCCCTTCATTTGTACTTTGTATAGTTATGGCAGATCTGATTCATATAAGAAACAAAAGAACTTGGATTATGGATACAGATGAAAAATTAATAGATGCTTTAATGGAAAAGCATAAAACGAAATGATTTCTTGAAGGTGGTCTACAGTGAGCATGATTTACCAAACATCACTTTTGATGTAGCTTATCAAGCGATGGACGATATGTCGATATTGGAACATATAATTATGGTTATATATTTATATATATATGTCAAACTTTTGTTCCTTCAATACTAGTATTATGTTGGGATTTAATGTTGTAGTTTTTGGAGATCATCATGGAAGTCGATGATTTTTATTTTGATAGACTGATGGATTTAGGATTAAACAAAATGGAAGGTGATGTGTGGTTTTATGAATTTGAAATTTCTTTTGTATGAATGTATTATGTTTGTCGACTGCCTGAAGTTATTTGTGTGAGTATCATTAAAAATGAAACAGATGAATCTAACTCGGATGATTCAGATACTCGGTTTTCATTTCTTTACTTTTACTCTACCAAACAACGGAATTCATTTTTTTTAGATTTCCCAGGATAATTTTTCTGTCGATACCAAACAAAGAAATTTGTTGAATTTCTCAACCAATTTCATTTCTCTATATTTCATTTTTCTGTTCATTTCATTTCCCTTAATTTCTCCCTACCGAACGTGTCCTAAAATTGTGACTTTGTGAGATATGATTGTGAAAAGGAAATAAAAGGGGGTGGTGGGGTCCCTTCGAATCCGTCAAATATATAGACTTTGTTGATTGTTTTGAAATTTGAATCTCTCTCCGCCAACATGGCAATATGTCCCTTGTAAGATAAAAACAGGATTAATATTTTTTTCCACATAAAGGTCTAAATAGATTTTTAATATAGTTATCGCAACCACATATACGAGGATTCTTAAAATATAGGAAAATATAATTCTTGATACATGTATTTTATAAAAATTATTTTGATAACCAACTCCACTTAGGTGGGTTGGTCAGGGGTATCTTTTAAATTCACTATGTGGGCCCCGGAGGTGAGTTTTTCCCAAGGTCTCAGGTTCGAGTCTTGGGTTTCTCATCTCAAGGTATTTTCCATGAGGAGGGGGTTGGAGGTCCAACAAATCGCTGGTTAAAATTGCCTCCAGCACGTCTGAATCGAAACTAACTTTACAAAAAAAAAAAACTAAAAAGTATTTCAATACATAAATTATTTATCAAATACTTATGTGAAGAATAACTTATTCATTTTAAGTGTATCATAATTATCTTGAGAAAAATGAATTAATTTTTTTAGATCAGGTTTTAAAATTTTATATTTAGTACGAGTAGTTAAATAAAGTAATCATATAAAGGCAAAAGTTTGACTGAATGGTTAATAAAAGTATCTATATTTATAACATCTTATAAAGCAAAGTGATTTTTTTATTTTAAAAAATTTAAGTAATTCAGTAATTTTTTATACCCAAAATACCCCTATTAATTTTCTTTCTTTTTTGGCCTCTTAATATTAATGCGTAAATTACACTATCAATTATTTATCTTTTAAAATATCTTCATTAACTCTTTACATTAATTACATTTACATCAATAATCTACACGACTCGACGTCGCCTCCACCAGCACACCGTCGTCGCCACGACCACCGCCGCATTGCGCGGGTACCGGGCTAGTAAGTTAATATTTATGTTCTAAAGATATATTTGTAATCTCATATATCTCTATATCTAACTAAGAGATGATAGATTGGGGCTAATGTGGCTATTTTGTTTTGTTGCCAAGTCAGTTTTTCGCTTATGTGTCATTTTATGATATTTTATGTATTTTTTTTAATATAATGACAATTAAATCTGTACCTTTTAGTGTTCATGTGGCACTTCATTCGTCACATCATCATTAATGCTTTTATCAATTTTAAATAGCAAATTAAAAAGACAAATACAAGATTAGAACCCATGACCTCTAACTTATAACATTATTCACAAACCACTTGATCTAACTTAATATTTGTTTATTTTTCAAACTACGTAGATATTCAATGAATCTTAAAAAAAAAAAGACATTAATAATGTATTTGTCGATTTTTGTAACTCATCTCTTTGTATTTATATGTGTATTTAATTATCATTGTACGATGGAACATAACTTACTTTAAAAATAATATAACTATACTATATTTATATTTTTCTTATTTTAATCTACTTTTGTAAAATATCAATGTTAAATTAGATATTTTACTTTATCAATTTCACACGATATTTTGATATTTGTTTTTATATTCGATTTAATTTTTCTCTGTTCACATTTATACTTTCTTCTTCTTCTTTTGTTTTTTTCCCTATAATCTATTTTATGTTCTTTTTCAGATTTTACATACACAATATAAGTATATATGATTAGGAACCCTTTTAGTCTTATTGTAAAGTTTATAGATAAATAATACAATCAACTTTTTTAAAGTGTTAAATCCTGATATCTTTTATTACGTATGTATTTACTTGGTCTTATATACGATTTGATTTGTGATTTGATAAAATAAAACACATAAATAATTAATAATTACTTTATATTCATGGTGTCTCCGTCCATATGACAGGTATAATCTAGTTCTCATATATTGAAATTTTAACCAATATGTAAAAAGTTAGTAACCTCTTTAAAGTGTATTACAGATTTTGAAATTTTAACCAATATGTAAAAAGTTAGTAACCTCTTTAAAGTGTATTACAGATTAAGTAATGATCTTTTTCTTAAAATCCAAGATTTTTAAGATATTATACTCTTATACATACCTATATTTTACATAAATTTAATTTTTACAATTTCAAGATCACCAAATTTAATAATTTAGGATCACAGCATGCACACGTCCCCTTAGAAATTAGCCCACAAATATTCCATAGATTATATAATTTCTAGTATCATATATTGAAATTTTAACCAATATGTAAAAAGTTAGTAACCTCTTTAAAGTGTATTACAGATTTTGAAATTTTAACCAATATGTAAAAAGTTAGTAACCTCTTTAAAGTGTATTACAGATTTTGAAATTTTAACCAATATGTAAAAAGTTAGTAACCTCTTTAAAGTGTATTACAGATTTTGAAATTTTAACCAATATGTAAAAAGTTAGTAACCTCTTTAAAGTGTATTACAGATTTTGAAATTTTAACCAATATGTAAAAAGTTAGTAACCTCTTTAAAGTGTATTACAGATTTTGAAATTTTAACCAATATGTAAAAAGTTAGTAACCTCTTTAAAGTGTATTACAGATTTTGAAATTTTAACCAATATGTAAAAAGTTAGTAACCTCTTTAAAGTGTATTACAGATTTTGAAATTTTAACCAATATGTAAAAAGTTAGTAACCTCTTTAAAGTGTATTACAGATTTTGAAATTTTAACCAATATGTAAAAAGTTAGTAACCTCTTTAAAGTGTATTACAGATTTTGAAATTTTAACCAATATGTAAAAAGTTAGTAACCTCTTTAAAGTGTATTACAGATTAAGTAATGATCTTTTTCTTAAAATCCAAGATTTTTAAGATATTATACTCTTATACATACCTATATTTTACATAAATTTAATTTTTACAATTTCAAGATCACCAAATTTAATAATTTAGGATCACAGCATGCACACGTCCCCTTAGAAATTAGCCCACAAATATTCCATAGATTATATAATTTCTAGTATCAAAAGATTTTTGATTTAACAAATTGGTTCCAATTCCATAATTTGTTGGAAGCTACAAATATTTCATAGATTAATTATATCTTTGAAATACTCAAACCAACCATACAAGAAAGAAGACATATCTCTCACATTTGACCAAATCAGCTAAACATACTTGGTAAACAAGTTTTATAAACACCTTAATTGGCTTACTCTTCTACACCGCTTGGAACGCGTTTGATAGGCATTGTTTGAATTATGTACCACCTCATGGTTGTCATCGTCAAATATAATTTCTTCTTCTTCTTTTGTTTTTTTCCCTATAATCTATTTTATGTTCTTTTTCAGATTTTACATACACAATATAAGTATATATGATTAGGAACCCTTTTAGTCTTATTGTAAAGTTTATAGATAAATAATACAATCAACTTTTTTAAAGTGTTAAATCCTGATATCTTTTATTACGTATGTATTTACTTGGTCTTATATACAATTTGATTTGTGATTTGATAAATGTGCGCTGTAATTTATGTGTGAAGTGGTTGAAATGAAAGGAAATTTGTTGGATTAGGTGAAATGGTGTCCCGTCAATGGTGTCCAACCCACGAGGTTAGTGACAAGGACCGCAACAGAAATGAGATGTTGTATGGATGATAAGGATTGTGTGAATGGAATTGGTGAAAGAATGTGTGTAACACCCAACATTTAAAAACATGGGTTTTCAAAAATTTCCACCTAACGGTGTTAAAAGATGCGGAAGAAAACTTTAAAAGTTCAAAACCGATAAAAACAGTTCGGTTCCTGCATTTATTGGTGTTACATGCCATACCATCAAAATGTCTAAATGAAAACCCAACGGTTGCCCAACACATAACAACCGTCTACATAGTACTTCATAAAATCTGCATAATATCAAAATGTAAATAAAGTCTAATGAGGTGTAGGATCTATGGGTAGCTAAAGTCTTCATCAAGCATTCTACCCAATTCCTCACTTTTCATTCTACGTCTTCCTCGGCTTTGCTAAACCTGAGGGAGCAACACACATTCAAAAGACAAGTGTTAGCTAACGAATTAGCTAAGTAAGATAACACTAAAGTTATAAAGCGTTGTCCAATTAAAACATTTCTACCTTGTTGACAAAACATTAAGGCACAACCCACATAACACACACACATACAACCTGCATATCAACTTAGGATGAATCACCCTAATTGTGCCTATCCTTCTTTTATTACACACATAATTACACGTATCTTCGTTATCTGCATATAAGTGTGCCCTGCATCACACCCGACTAGATGATCAACCAAAAGGCTACTCATCATACGTCGTTAAGGAATGGCAAGCCAATCCCAGAGTAATCCGTATATGGAGGTGGGTCAGACCCCTCGTATTACTCGCCCTGCGTTAAATGACCATGTTGCAAGGAGCCACACAAGCAACCTACGTTCACGCACTCGCCGGGCTAGGGCAAGTACGGGTTAAGCTTAACACTTCCCTGCATTATAATTTACGAGTTCGGTTTCACACGTTATTAGTTTAGGCATCACACAACCTAAACAATTCCACACATTATAGTTTAGGCATCACACAACCTAAACATTTTCACACATTACCTTCATTACGTTTGGGCCCTTAAACGTGCACGTGACATGGCAACTTAGCAAGTCTAGTGTTCTAGATGAGCAAGCCATTAATACATGCAAACAACAACATAAACTACGTCATACTACATTTCAAGATTCTACATGCTACTTCATATAAAAACACTACATTATCCTTCATACCATAACACATACTACATTATACTTCATTTCATAACATGTACTACATTACATGTCATGAGGGACTGCATTTCAGGTCTCATAGGGCAACTACATAACCCATATTACCTCTCGTGTAACCCCATATACCCATAAACAAGATATGTTACCAATTGGGAAGTTTTAATTATGAAACCATTCTTTTCGTTGAACCCTCAGCGTGTCAAAAGTAGTGTATCTTACCTCGAAGAAGCGCACGGCAAATGATAACTACGTTACCGTTCGAAGCAATGAACCTTGTCTACCTATAATTGGTAAACGATCATTAGACAACCTATTACTCACGTTACTAAGTCATATCCCAGGCCTACACACCTACATACATGACTCAAGACACGACATACACATTGGAGGTTCAAAAGTTACTTTGTTTAAACTTAAACTCTGTTGCGCCGCAATCACACACATTGCGCCGCAACTTAACACTCTGCTTTACAATTGCGACGCAACCCACTCGTTGCGCCGCAGCACAAACCTCCCCAGTTGCGCCGCAACCAATACGTTGCGCCGCAACTTATTCTTCTGGAAACTAGTTGCGCCGCAACTAGACGTTGCGCCGCAACCCGACACGATTCTGCACAACTTCGTCCAAAACGACTCCAAGTCAATTACCAGACTTTGATACATCAAAATCCTTCATTTTTAGATCATTAAAATGCAATTATCTTCTTTATTAAACCACACATGATTTGCATTATTAAAACAAACGTTAATTCGACATCAATTGATCCTCAAAGACCTAGATCTGATTGCAAATGACTCATATGATTGAAAAGATATAAAATTAATGATAATATACCTTTCCTACCTGTAGATCTCAAAGAGGATGCAATAAACTTGATCAAACACACTTGAATCACACGTTTTGAAGGATTTTCGGCTTAGAATTTGATAGGGAATCATGGGGGCGGCTAGGGCTTGAGAAGGAGGTTATTTTTCTGCATATTAACATCTAATGACTCCTTCCTAAACCTTAATCCCGTTTTTGACTTTCACCACATGTCAAATTTGGTCCCTAGGCTTCATAAGGTCATATTATTAGCCCAAAACACCTCTATGGACTATATACAACTTGATACACACTTTGAACACCTCTAAAAGGCATAAAACTACATCTTTAACACATTACTACATCCGTCAGTCAGACATCCAAGTCTCCCACATAAACTACGTTAACCACACATAAGCATTAAATCTTCCATAGATTTAACAGACACGTTAGGTTGACTTAACGACTCTAGTCAACCGTTAAATAAAAAGTTTAGGATGTTACAATTACCTCCCCCTTAAGAGGATTCCGTCCATGGAAATACTCATGTAGCATCATTAATACCAGTAATCGATCGATTACCAGAGGGGTTCAGGCCCACCACTGTTTATGATGAGCCTGTAACTCCCAAGACCAATTTTTACCCAGTTCAATCCCCAGAGGTTAAGACTGGAGCGCTCCAGATGACTGCTCCAGTTAAAGAGGTCTATCGGAATAAACCTTTGCCTCAGACCAATTCCCTACCTAAGCCTAAGACTGGAAAGGCTAAGGTATCATCTGAAGAAAATATTTTGTCCAGGTTAGAGAGCCAGATTCAAATTCTGACTCATCAATCTCAAAGTTTTAATGCAAGATTAAACTTTATTGAGGGTACTTCATCTGGCCCTAGACAAAATACAAAACCTTTTGCTAAGAAAGTTAAATCTATTTCTCCAGTTGAGAAAAAGAAAAAGGTTTCAAAACTATCAACCCCAGTGGTCTTTTCAACTAAGACCACTGTTGAAGAAAGTGAACTGAACCAGATTGCCCAGGGACCTATAAGGGAGGGTCCAGTGAACCCATCAGTCGATGGGTTCCCAAATCTAACTGATAAGTATCTGGTGTATGTGCAGGGCGATCGAAAGAAATATATCTGGTATCTTGACAGTGCTGCTGGCAGGACGATGACTGGATGTAAGACCCTGCTGGAGGAGTTCACCATTTCTGATGGACCCTTCATTACTTTTGGAAATGATGGTTGTGGAAAGACTGAGGGATACGGTGTTCTGAACAATGGACAAGTCAAGTTCAGACGTGTTGCATTTGTGAATGGTTTGAAATATAACTTGATCAGTGTAAGCCAACTGTGTGATGATGGCTACAAGTCTTATTCAATATTGCTCAGGGTATCGTATTCAACAAGGACTGGAAGGTAGTGTTGATTGCTCCCAGAAAAGGGAATGTGTACGTGATGGATATGGAAAGCTCTCCTTCAGAGCAATGTTTCTATACTCAAGCTGATGAAGACACAAACTGGTTATGGCACAAAAGGTTATCCCATTTAAATTTCAAGAATATTAATAAGTTGTCCAGAAAACAACTTGCAGATGGGATACCTTCAGTTTCCTTCAAAAAGGAAAGGCCATGTCCAGGATGTGAGATGGGTAAGCAAAAACGTACCAGTTTCAAGACCAGACATAATTTCAGCATATCTGAACCTCTTCATATGCTTCATATGGACCTCTTTGGTCCAGTGAATGTTCAGACTCGTGCTGGTAAAAGATACACCCTGGTGATCGTAGATGAATTCTCCAGATATTGTTGGGTGATCTTTCTGAGGTCTAAAAGTGAAGCTGCTGCTGAAATCATCAGTCTTATCAAGCAAATTGAGCTCAAGTATAGTCGAAAAGTGTGTCAGTTAAGAAGTGACAATGGAACAGAATTCCAGAATGCAACTCTGGAGTCATTCTGTACTGACACTGGCATCTCCCAGAATTTCTCATCAGCCCGCTCTCCAGAACAAAATGGAGTGGTGGAAAGGAAGAATCGAACGCTGATAGAAGCTGCCAGGAGTATGCTTGCTGAATCTGGTCTGTCTACCAGTTTCTGGGCTAAAGCAATTGCAACTGCTTGCCACACCCAGAATCGATCAGTGTACATCAAAAGATACAAAAAGACAGCCTATGAAGTCTTAAGAAATAGAAAACCAAATATTGGTTATTTTCACGTTTTTGGATGTCCAGTTTACATCCTGAACGACTCCAGTCAGTTAGGCAAATTTGATGCCAAAACTAATGAAGGGTATTTCTTAGGCTATTCAGCCATTCGCAAGGCCTTCAGAGTCTACAACAAGAGACTGGAGAAGGTCCATGAGTCAATTCATGTCACATTTGATGAATCAAATGTTGCAATCAACAAGAAGCCAGCCCTTGACACTCCCCCAGTAACTCCAATTGTCTTTTGTGAATCTGATCCTATAAACGACAAAAATGAAGATTCAAAAGACACAGTTTCCAGTCATCCTGATCTGGAACCTGTTCAGAAAAAGAAACTCTCCAGTAGTACTCCATTCTATCCTTCTATTATTTTCAAACTACCCTCTGAAATTAATATTGGATCAGATGTTCGTACTACTCCCCCAGTATCAGTGTCAGTTGAGAATGTACCAGAAATGTCTTCTTATGAAGAATTCCAAACTGAACCAGTACTTCAGGAAATGCATTCAAATGAAGAATTTCATGATGCAAATCGTGATTTAAATGACTCAGATGAAGATACTGAAGTAGTCTGGCAAGATCCTCCTCCAGAAGCAACTCCAGAGGAGACTCAACTGAATTCTTGCACTGATATTGTTGTCAGTAACAATCCTGGTCAGTACTCCAGATGGACAAAAGCTCACCCTATTGATCAGATCATAGGTGACTCCAGTAGAGGAGTTCAGACCAGAAGAGCCTCCAGTAATCAATTCTTATACGTTAGTTTTCTATCTTTGATGGAACCAAAGAAGATTGACGAGGCTATGGAAGATCCAAGCTGGGTGACTGCTATGCAAGAAGAGCTTCACCAGTTTGAAAGGAACAAGGTCTGGTATCTGGTTCCTTTCCCAGTTGGAAAGAAAGAACCAATTGGAACAAGATGGGTCTTCAGAAACAAAGTAGATGAAGATGGCCACGTAATCAGAAACAAGGCCAGACTGGTAGCACAAGGCTACTGCCAGTCAGATGTCGACTTTGATGAATCATTTGCTCCAGTGGCTAGACTTGAAGCGATCAGAATATTCTTAGCATTCGCTGCTAATCATCAGTTCAAGGTCTACCAGATGGATGTAAAGAGTTATTTCTTGAATGGAAAGCTTGAAGAAGAAGTTTACGTCAGACAACCTCCAGGTTTCGTTGATGAAAAGCATCCACATTGGGTATATCGTCTGGACAAAGCGCTATATGGCCTCAGACAAGCCCCACGTGCCTGGTATGACACTCTGACTAAACATTTGTTGAAAAATGGTTTTAAACGAGGTGCAATTGACAATACCTTATTTATTCTTCATGAAAAAGGTAATCTGTTAATGGTACAAATTTATGTTGATGATATTATTTTTGGGTCTACTGATGAAAACATGTGCAAGAAATTTTCAAAAATAATGTCAACTGAATATGAGATGAGTTTGATGGGTGAACTAACATATTTTCTTGGACTCCAGATTAAACAAAACAAAGATGGCATTTTTATTAATCAGGAGAAATATGTTAGAGATCTTTTAAAGAAATATGATATGAACTCTTCACCATCTAAACCAACTCCAATTTCTGCACCACTGACACTGGACTCCGATCCAGATGGAAAACCAGTGAACACCACTGTCTATAGAGGCATGGTTGGTTCACTGATGTATTTAACTGCCAGTAGACCAGATATTATGTTTTCAACATGTTTATGTGCCAGATATCAGTCTAATCCAAAGGAATCTCATATGCTTGCTGTAAAGCGCATACTGAAGTACCTTAAAGGTGTCCCCAGTCTAGGTCTTTGGTATCCCAAAGGCTCAGGCATGGATCTAATGGGTTATTCAGATTCAGATCATGCAGGTTGTAAGATAGATAGGAAATCCACAACTGGTGGATGTCATTTCCTAGGTGGCAAACTGGTCAGCTGGACCAGTAAGAAGCAAACTTCAGTTTCATTGTCCACTGCTGAAGCTGAATACGTGTCTGCAGCCAGTTGTTGTGCTCAGATACTCTGGATGAAGAACCAGTTGCTTGATTATGGTATTAAATATTCAAAGACCCCAATCTTTTGTGATAATACCAGTGCCATTGCTATCTCAAACAATCCAGTCATGCACTCCAGAACGAAGCACATTGATCTCAGGTATCACTTCATTCGTGATCATATTATGAAAAACAACATTGAACTCCATTTTATTCCCACTGACAAACAACTCGCTGACATTTTTACCAAACCTCTGGATGTCAAAACTTTTGAATATCTTGTTGGTGAGTTGGGAATGTTAAATCCTTAAATCTGGTGACTGCTCAGATATTGAACGCCTTTGTGTACTATCTTTGCATTATTAGATTTCTGGAACAACATTCCAGGGAAAGACTTGAAAGATATTTTTTCTTAAAAATGTTTTAAGTTCAGGGGGAATTTATTAATTTATTTTCTCACTGGACAAACTCTTCAGAAAATATTACTGGTGCCTTGTAAATGTGTCCCTCTCACTGGTAACTGGACAGATTGAAGTGCGTGTTTGAGGTGACTAATGTTTCCTTGTAAATGTGTCCCTCTCATTTGTCTGAATTAGTTGACGTGCACGTTTGAGGTTACCAGTCTTTCAAAAATGGTTTTCACTGGTACTTTACTGGAGTGTCCCTCCAGTGTACCATCAGTACATGTTCACTGGACTAATCCACCAGTGATACTGGAGTGTCCAGTCAACCTCCAGATGCACTGAAATATGTCATAATATTTTCTAAATACTTGGTCATTGTGTGTGCCACGTAAGCAAATCTTTTTGAAGATATTTTTATCCTACGTGGCATAAATTTTTTTTTAACGTAATGATGGTATTTTTACTTTGGGAAAACAAAAAGTACAACTTGTTACTGTTTGTGGGCTGTAAACCGTCATGCATTTATGTATGATGTGATGTAATTAATGCGGATCTCAGAACCCGATCAAAAACTTTATTTGATAATTTCAAATAAACCGTTTGAGTTCCACATTGTCTCTCCTATAAATACCCACTTTCAATTTCAATTGCATTTACTTCGAACATATTTACTCCCAAATCTTTCAAATTCCTTCATTTACTTCTTCATTCATTTTCCAATCATCATCATCTCTCTTATTTACTCCATTTATATTCAATTCCTTCATCAATTCTTCATCATAACCTATATATATATATATTCAATTTCATCTTCATTTATTCTGTATAAAATGGCACCTAGACAGTCAAAATCACTCAAAAATCTCCTTGCTGCTGAATATGCTCCTTCGGATAATGTTGAAAGGGCACCTCATATCAATCTTGAGGCAAGTGCCATAAGAATCAATATGAATAACTGGATGGCAAGACTCTCGCTTTCCAGTGTTCATGATGCCCAATCGATTATTGGGAGATTAAACTCATTCTTTCTCTCTTGCCCATTATATGGTGCGTTAACATTAAATCCAGGAAGGATGTACCACGAGTACCTATGTGAATTCTGGTACACTGCTCAATATGACGATGAAACTTCATCGATCAATTATACTCTAAAGGGAGGTACCAGATCCCTTGGTTTCACTGCAAGTCTGCTCAGGTCTGTTCTACAGTTAAACTATCATGAACAGAATGAGTTGCCTATTGAGCTTCCCACTGGTATAAATACAAGGGAAGTATGCAGGCTGATGGGGCACACGGATATCTTGGATGAGCATGGCCAGCTATCCAGAAAAGGGACTATCTACATGAGCAAGCTGTCAGACTCATGGAGATATTTCTTCACCCATATTGTTGAGTGTCTGGGAGGCAGTTCTGGAGGGTTAGACCAGATTAATCAAACCCACCTCCAGATTGCCTACTGCTTATGGTTTGGGCTTAGAGTGGACTTTGCCCAGATCCTTTTTGATGACCTGGTTGAGCGCCTAAGAGTGAAAGGAAGAAAACCATTTGTTCCTTATATTCGTTTCCTTTCTCTTATGTTTAAGAATGCTCTTGGCGACCAGTATGATTTTGATACTACTCACTTTTCTGTGAGTGAGTATATGAGGGACCTGGTCAACCTCAGGTCTCCACTGGATGAGGTAGATATTCCTCAGTCCATGCTTTCCTTCCAAAGGGAAGAAGCTGAAATGGGTCCAGATAGAGGTCAAGCTGTTGAAGGACCATCTGGTGATGATGTACAGATCATTGAGGCTGTACAGCCCATTAGACAAGTTGCTCCAGAAGGTCAAGGTACAGAAGTTGTTGAACCTTCCAGACGACCTAGAACTAATAGGCGTCTGATGAGAGCTGGACTCCAGGTGAATCCAGAAAGACATCCTGGTGATGTTATGAATCTAGATGGATCACCAATTTTTGAACAAGAGGTTGTTGAGCAGGTTGTTGAGGAAGTTGAGCAAGAGGCTCCACTAGACTTGAATGTAGAGGCTGGTGAACAGGTTAATGTAGAAACTGGTGAACAGCCTGGTGAACAGACAGTTGGGATGACTCCAGAATGGGATGATGTTGATTCCCCAATGTCTGAAGGTTTTGATGTTAACATGAATTTTCTGGGTGAAGATGTACAAGAAGAAGAAAATCTACCAGAAATGCCACCACCTCCACCACCACCACCACCACAATCAAACATGCCACCACCACCACCACCTTCAATTCCAGAACACACTCAATACTTCACTCCAGCAACCACTCAACCTTCACAATCTCAACCTCCACCTCGTGCGCCGGAGTCACCAGTTGCAACATCTGAAGCTGCAACTCAATATGATGATGAAACTTCATCGATCAATTATACTCTAAAGGGAGGTACCAGATCCCTTGGTTTCACTGCAAGTCTGCTCAGGTCTGTTCTACAGTTAAACTATCATGAACAGAATGAGTTGCCTATTGAGCTTCCCACTGGTATAAATACAAGGGAAGTATGCAGGCTGATGGGGCACACGGATATCTTGGATGAGCATGGCCAGCTATCCAGAAAAGGGACTATCTACATGAGCAAGCTGTCAGACTCATGGAGATATTTCTTCACCCATATTGTTGAGTGTCTGGGAGGCAGTTCTGGAGGGTTAGACCAGATTAATCAAACCCACCTCCAGATTGCCTACTGCTTATGGTTTGGGCTTAGAGTGGACTTTGCCCAGATCCTTTTTGATGACCTGGTTGAGCGCCTAAGAGTGAAAGGAAGAAAACCATTTGTTCCTTATATTCGTTTCCTTTCTCTTATGTTTAAGAATGCTCTTGGCGACCAGTATGATTTTGATACTACTCACTTTTCTGTGAGTGAGTATATGAGGGACCTGGTCAACCTCAGGTCTCCACTGGATGAGGTAGATATTCCTCAGTCCATGCTTTCCTTCCAAAGGGAAGAAGCTGAAATGGGTCCAGATAGAGGTCAAGCTGTTGAAGGACCATCTGGTGATGATGTACAGATCATTGAGGCTGTACAGCCCATTAGACAAGTTGCTCCAGAAGGTCAAGGTACAGAAGTTGTTGAACCTTCCAGACGACCTAGAACTAATAGGCGTCTGATGAGAGCTGGACTCCAGGTGAATCCAGAAAGACATCCTGGTGATGTTATGAATCTAGATGGATCACCAATTTTTGAACAAGAGGTTGTTGAGGAAGTTGAGCAAGAGGCTCCACTAGACTTGAATGTAGAGGCTGGTGAACAGGTTAATGTAGAAACTGGTGAACAGACAGTTGGGATGACTCCAGAATGGGATGATGTTGACTCCCCAATGTCTGAAGGTTTTGATGTTAACATGAATTTTCTGGGTGAAGATGTACAAGAAGAAGAAAATCTACCAGAAATGCCACCACCACCACCACCACCACCACCTTCAATTCCAGAACACACTCAATACTTCACTCCAGCAACCACTCAACCTTCACAATCTCAACCTCCACCTCGTGCGCCGGAGTCACCAGTTGCAACATCTGAAGCTGCAACTGAAGAGGACTGGGCACAAGTTCCTCTAATGACCAGATTACCTTCAACTCTTGAACCTCCCAGTGGTCTCTCCACTTCATCTTCTGCCGAGGTCCAAGGCCTTTTAAGTAAGGTGGCGGACCTGGAGAGATCACTCCAGACTTCATCACAGGTTATTTCAGACTTCAAATCATTATTATCAAATAACCTGGCATCTGAAATGAATGTCTTTGCTGGGAATGAGAAGCTGGTTTATGAGAAGCTTGATGAACTGGTACTGGCCACAAACAACAACACTGAAAAGATTTTAATATAAACACAATAAAAATAAAAAGTATCATCTACTTCGAATCAGATCCATAACAGTTCAGGTTGCATTTAAAATAGTTGATACAATAACCGGGCATCAAGCAAAATCACTAGACAAGTTCACGTGGTACCACCAACCGCTAGCAAGTCCGTAACCTCTACTTAAAACCCATAACCAAAGAGTTCCACTATAACCGTGAGTACCACCCTTTCCGTTTATAGTTTTCCTAATTAGTTAGTTTGTTTGGTTATTTAAATAATAGTTTTGCCTAATGTGGGGTAACGTGGTACCACCAACCGCTAATCCCACTTGACAGATCAATTCCTATTACTATTATATTGTTCACTATCATACCATGAACTAGTGCTAATTGTTCATAGACAAACAATTAAAATCACATATGCATACAACTGGTACCACCAACGAAGCACACATATGTCACCAACAATAATAATAACAAATGGCAAGGAATTAATTCATCAAGATCACGACAAAACATTAAGTGTACCAAGTAATATATCACAACCATCACATAGTTACTTCACGTCATCTAGTAAACGACAAAACTTAGCCCATAACTAGATTAAAAATAGCAATAACAAAACTGAATGTAAATGAATTCATGAAGTTACCGAATGCTAAATGATAATCTAAAATAAAAACAATGGTTGAAACTTGATGCAACAATATTTTACCCAATGAGAAAATATAAACAATCCGATGGTAAAGAAAAGATTATGGCAGTAGCTTGCGGCTGCTGTTTGTGATGGAACAAAACCAAAAGGAATTTTGGCCCTTTTGTTTTGGCGGCTCCTCACCTCACGAGAACCTCCCAGAAGTGAGGTCTTTTCGGCTGCCAACCTTCTGCGCCCCTTTTGTAAAGAATAAAAATCCCAAGTGAGGGTTTTCCTTTTCCTGTAATTCTCGTGATCATGCCACAAGTGGGCCGAGCCCCACAAAACAAAAACATTCTAATAAAATAGATGGTGCCTCTTTTGTATTCTTGATGTTGTTATCGGCCCAACTAGAAAAATCAATAGTCCATGTAATTAGTTCCATAAGCACATCTCTTTGTTTGACAATTAGTCCATCATCTGTAGCAGCAAGTCAACCCATGTGATGTGATTTTCTAGCCGAGCTCACATATATCACATTTATCGTCTTTTCGGCTCCAATTAGCTAACCCTCGTCATATTGCATCTTATAGACCTATAATCCAAATAAATCACATATTAAGTATAAAAGTCTATACAAATTATGATAACTTAAACACAAAAGAGATGATATCGCACTAAATAAATATGTATAAAATTGGCGATATCAAGGCTGTTAAAGGAAAAGAAAAAGTGGTATCTGGTGAAGAGGAAGAGCAAACTGAAGATGCTGATGATGAAACATCCAAGAAACTTGAACAAGAATGCATCATGATAGAGATTTTCAAAAGAAATCAAAAAGATGAACTGCTGGCCCATCAAAGGGAGATGGCAACTATGGGTACTCTGGATTCTTACAATGCTGGTAGGTTAGGCATTAATATTGAAGTTTATAAAAAGATGAAGGATGACCCCAGAGTTCATCAATGTTTGATTAGATGATGTTCATGTACGCTCATTCTACGCTGAAGAAGAACAAGTCTATGATTCTATTATTTATGGCGTGAGTGTACCAGAACTCATCAGACAAAAAAAGGATGAACTGGTAAGTCTCCAGAAAAAGATCAGAAAGAATGCTGGTGCTCTGGAGATAGAGTACAGGAAGAGACTTAAGCTG
>CM067167.1:222589455-222725495 GCA_034093135.1 Erigeron breviscapus | reverse complement strand
GGACGTACATGAACAAATATCTTTATTTGAAAACACTTACGACAAGTATTCATATGCTGGATACATAATGTGTGAGACGAACTTATTGGTTTTATTATGTTTTATATGCCATTAACCTTGTCTCTCCGACATACTCTCTTGACTTATCAACAGCTACAGTAATTTCAGCTCAAAACTCGAGTTAACTTGGTAGTAACCCACTACCATATATTCCCTTTAAGTAGACAATAATAGTTAGATTGAAACTTGCTACTTAGTTGAAACTTACGTCAACAAAATTATAAGATCATGAGTGACAATATTGGTGGACGTGAAGACCTTGCTTGGGCCTGTTTTCATCAGGGCCGGTTTTGAATTAAGCCTTAATTAAGGCCGGTTCTAAATAGGTTTCTTGGGAACCAATTTTAGTTTACCCTAGCTGTTCTCTTATGTATATTCCTCCCTATTGTAATTTCAAAGATTGTACTGACCATTAATAAAATTCCCTAGTTGCAGCAGTGGATTAGTTCACACACTTAGTGTGAGATACCACGTTAAATTCTCGTGGTCTTTAATCTTTGTTGTTATTGCTTCCGCTGTGCAACCTATTACTAACAGTAGGTCTTGTGTTTATTATTCAATGCAATTAATTTTGTGTTGTTTATTAGATACAGTTCCTAACAGATATATCCTCCTAATATCCATCTTGAAGGATAGTTGATCGTCTTTATAATTTAGCAGACAGGTCAACTTCATGATATACAGATGGAATTCACACTTCAGGAAAACTTAATAATTCAAGCCAATACATCCTTAATTCTTTGAAAGAAAAAGTTAACCAAGCCTTCTATCTTAAGAGGAGATTTCGGTTAGTAGTATGACTGTAATTTTGTATATATCTAATAAAAACCACAAGTCTACGAGCAACCATTCTCATCTATGGTTTGGTTCCTATCCTAAAAAGAAGACACAATCCAGAGACCAGAGCTATAGACGCATCAAAGGTCATGCATTTTGCAAAGAGATTGATCTAGATTTGCCTCAGTCAAAGCACATAAAGTTATGGCATATCTAGGCCTGAACAAAAGCAAATAATCTCACCAACACAAAGTCACAAATGCAAAACTTTTATTCGAAAACCATACAGGATAAAATTAAAGTTATGGAACTCTTAATGTATAACATTGTATAACTCAGATTTAAACTAAAAACGAGTACCTCAAAATGGAAGAATCATCATCTTGATTTAATACTCTCCACGAATCCGCTACTAAGAAGCCTTTCAACATACTTTCCCAAAATATCAACTTCCAAATTCACCTTCTGCCCAACTTTCTTCAAAGGAATCACAACTTTCTGTTGTGTATACTCAACCAACATAAAATTAAAACACATTTCATCATCAAACACATTGACAACAGTCAAACTAGTCCCATCAACCACAATAAAGCCTTTCGGAACAATAAACTTCAAAATCTCAGGCAAAGTCTTCACCTTTATCCACAAAGAATCACCTTCAGGTTCCATTGAAACTATCTCCCCTGTTCCATCAACATGGCCCTGCACAAAATGCCCGCCCATTCGTGTCGATGGCTTCACAGCTCTCTCCAAATTAACAACACAACCCTTTTCCAATTCGATCAACGACGTTTTCCTTAACGTCTCAGGGGCCAAACCCACTTTAAATTCAGATGTTTTCGAGTCAAATTCAGTAACAGTCAAACAAGTACCATTCACAGCAATGCTGTCACCAAGATTACAATCTTGAATAACAGTTGGGGAATGTATAACCATATCGAATGATTGGCCGGATTCGTCGAAACCCAGATGCCGAATTTCGCCCATTTCTTCAACTATTCCTGTAAAAAGGGATTTGATTTGGGGGTTTTGGTGGGTTTTGATTATTGGTGTAATTTGGGTTTTGAAAAGAAGGGATAAAGAGTGTTTGCTGGGTTTGAGATTTGTTGTCGAAATAAAGGAGTTTGTTAGGGTTTTAGAGAAATGATTGTAAAGTGGGATTTTGGGGATATAATTTGTTTTTCTGATTAGGGTTTTGGAGATTAGTATCGCCATTTTGTGTGTGTGTGTGTGTTATCAGTTGAATGTTGTTGTTGTTGACTCTGGCAAGAAGCAGATAAAATTTTTCAGTGAGTTTGTTATAAGTGGTGTGGGTGGAAAATGCATAAGAAAAAAAATAAAAAATCGTTGTTACTTTTAAAAGAAAGGTTTTAATTATGATAACTAAAAATAGAAATTAGTACCACAGTCGTCATGATCGAATCAATTTTCAAAGACCTTTTTCTCTTAGCAAAGATCGGTTGAATCAAATATCAAAATATTACTCCGTAGTCCGTATCAATAAACTTTGTATGGGCTTAACAGTATGTGACATGATTCATAAATGAGTAATGTTTTGGCGTTATAGTTTTATGATTAGATGTTTAATGTTTATCATGAAAATGAAACATGTATTTGATGATTTATTTATATTTTCCATTACATACTTTATGTCACCATTTTTACATCTATATTTTACTTATAGCATTCGTTATGGGGCATGACACTGTCCCCATTGCGGCCTTCTACATCAAGGTGGCCGGATCGTCCATTATACCTCCAGTGTTGTGGTGTGTCGTCAAGCATGACGACGACCAGTTAGCAGCAAAGATAGTTGGGTTAGTTTGGTTTTTTTTTATATACAAATCTTTTTTTTTGGATATTGTGATATTGTTTTACTATTAAGAATTTGCATTACGAATGTGATATAGTGGTAATGTTATAATGTTGTGGCATATCATTTTGGTGTGATTTTGTTATCACTGTTTATGCTTAACTTAATCTGTATCTAAGGCTGGCAATTTTGACACGAAACCTGTTAACACGACACGACACGACCTGTTCTTAACAGGTTTCGTGTTTGACCTTAACAGGTTTCGTGTCTTAACAGGTCCGGACCTGTTAAGACCTGTTAAGATTCGTGTCTTAACAGATCCGGACCTGTTAGGACATGTTAAGACCTGTTAAGGTTATACATATATATAAAATACTAAGAATTGATTATTATGATTTGATATATGATTTTTATAAGGTAAGATGTCTATGAACTTTTGTAATGTAATGATTATTATCGTTATATAATAGTTGAGATTTGTAAGAGTTTTTGTATCGTTAAGGTTTTTTTTTAATATTAGTCAAAAATTCTATAAAATATATGTTAACAGGTTTCTTAACAGGTCTTAACAGGTGCACCTGTTAATTTTCGTGTCGTGTTCGTGTTTGAAAAAAATGACACGATTAGTTAACAGGTCGTGTTCGTGTTTGACCTTAACAGGTTCGTGTCTTAACAGGTTTCGTATGACCTGTTATGCCAGCCTTATCTGTATCTTGGACGAATGGCTGAGAATGGTATCTTGAAAGAAAAGGTTAATTGGATGATAACGATTAAACGAGTGTGCCTAAAAAGAGATAGAAATAATAGAAAGTGGGTGCGGTATCACAAACTATACCATAAAAACGTTCTTTCTATTCCTTGTATGCTTTGTTTTGTTGGGCCAGTTGGAACTAGTGGAAATTGTAGAATGGTCATGGTAGCCATCCACGTGTACCACAATTATCATTTGACCCACTTGCCACCTCGAAACTATTGAGTCCACATTTTGAATGTTTGGTCCTCATAGTTCCCAACTTGAATGCTCCATTCCACACCAATTACATCATGATTCAAAATATCTTTAAAAGCTACGAGTAGTATTTATATCAACACGACAACTATGGTTAGTGGATATTGACATTTGATCTACTCATAACTAATTGAGCTGTATTAGATAAACCATATTTTTGCAATATTGTTACATATGGTATTGCTAGATGAAATAATCAAATAATGTATATTCGTATTATATAGTACGCCTTGAAATACGATAGAAATCTCCATTTGCAAAAAAAACCCTCTACACATAACCTTCATGTGCAGATTATTGTTCATATTAGTTTTAAACTATTTATCGTAGTAATATATATAATTTGTTAAAATTAAATATACATATGAAGTTATTAAGTAACTTTTGGATTTATACATCAGAACTTTTTTTTTTTAAGAAAACAAAAACTAGATTTTCTCGTGTTAGATACAAGAAAAATGATTGAATGAGAATAACATATAAACTAAAGTTAATTACAAAAACCGTCCCGTAGTTTGTCTGTCAAAAATTACAGGTTTCTATCTATATTTTTCATAAATTATAGTTTTGATCCTTGATTTTTAGCCCTATCAACGGTTTTAGTCTGAAAGTCAACAACTTTAACACTTTTGGTCAAACAGACAACATTTTAGACTAAAAGCATTAACAGGGATCCAAAGTCATGATTAAAAGAGTAATTTATGATAGATATGACTATATAAGTAAAACATGTATTTTTTGATAAACTATAGAGACTATCTTTATAATTAACTATAAATTAATTCAGTTTGGAAAGTCAATCAAATTGAGCTATGAACAATTGAACATCTTACATGATACATGCCACCCGTATATTGGTTATGTCCAAAAGACCAATTATTATGTATATAAAATAGTATATAATAACACATTAACACTCATAAATAAACTATAAATATGCAACTATGCAAGTGTATATTTATCCATTGATAGTCAATAATAGTCGGTATTAAGTTATTAACTTATGGATATCAACCACAAATTCAAGTTTTCTTACCACAAAATGAAGCTATCAATGCCATTTTAAAATTACTATTATTAATTATTTTATTGTATCTTCTAAGTTACTTATGATTGGTTATGTAAATGACTAAATGCCTTAACAATTATTTGTGTATCACCAAACTTTTTTTTGTTGGTTTCTTAGCATTTTTAAAGTGCTGGGGTGATTAGTTTCTTTGAAATTCTTACAAGAGATTAAGTTCAAATCGTGTTATGTATAATGTTGGGTGATTTTAAAGTTCGAAAATGACTACAAAATACTCTGTATAATCTAGTTTAGAAACCTTTTGATTAGAGAAAAATATCTTCACTTTAGTCGTCTACCTTTTAATTTTAATTCAATTAAAAATTATGAAGAGATTAGTACAACTAATTTGTTAATAAACGAATCTGGAATGGAATAATGAATGATGGGCCTAATTTTTTTTGGATGCTTGACAAAAGCAACTTTTTTTCATCATATTTATCTTTGAATCTGTATATATGGCTCAATTAAATCTATCTACCAATATATATATTAACAAGGTCCTAAATTCATTTCTAAACAAACAAGAACCATTGGATGGATTTCATCTTTGATTTAGAACCATTAGATCAAATTTAATTATTTCATCTTTAATAAATGACAATATTAATACTTATACTTTATATGATTAGACAAAATATATCCCTTTAAATATATATATTTTTAATTTTGATAAATTTACATAATTAAGATTTTATTCCTAATATAAAAATTTGCGTAAGACATTTAATTTCTATATGTGATTTATATTTACTTTTTGTAAATAATTAATAATGATATAATTTTTAGTAACCATATTCCACTTCAATGTGATTTGGATATATATATATATATGATACAATCTTTATAATCTTAATAAATGTTTATTTCGATGTGATTCACAAACACATCATATGTGATATATTATTTTATTTTGTTTTAAATTAGTAAGTAATAACATAAAATCATATTAATATGTTAAATTATTTACATTATTGTGTTTTTATTTTTTATCCAATCAACATATATACGATGATTATATATTTTTTATTTGTGTGTTATTTTTATTATGAACATGACTTTAACACATATGAGTTACTCCATCTGTCCAATTTTAAGTGTCCTATTTTGACTTTTTAAGTTTTTTTCTTTCAACTTTAACCGTAAATATCTTTATTTGTATTATATAGTTGTTGATGAAAATTATATCAATGAAAAATACATTTAAAACTCAATCCATTCATATATTTTGTATCAAGTATTATATAACACATGCGAAAATATTTACGGTCAAATTGAAAGAAAAATACTTGAAAAGTCAAAGTAGACACTTAAAATGGGACGGATGGAGTAATATTTAATGACTTACATCAATGTAATTTCATGTTACTTTATTAGCTAGAATTTGATATTTGATATTGGTAAATATAGAAAATAATATATATTTAACTTTACAATATCATTATACAAAGATATAACACACATATTTTATTAAAAATCCTTGATACAAATTACTTATTAACTAATGGCATCATTATATTCTAACATGTGCCCACAAGACACATGTTAAGAATTAAAAAAAGTTAAAATTTCTTAGAAAATGAAGATATTAGGTAAATTTTATACTTTATTAATGACTATTAAATATGTTTTTTATTTAAAGAAAATTTAAGTTCATTTAATTTTTCTAAACATGTGTCTTATGGGTACATATTAAAATAATCTTTATGTTATTATGAAAGTTGAATATATTTATCTCGCGTATTACGCGAGTGAACATATATATGATTATTTAATACATGTTTTATCAAATACATGGGTGGTTAATGACATTTAATATTGTACCATTCTAAATTCTAAAAATTTAACAAAAATACATAATCTAAAAATCTCAATATATTGATGTAAAATTACTTTTAAAAATTCTTTAAAATTAATTTTTAAATAGAGGTGAAAAAATACCTATAATTAATTGGAAAATGGAAAGTGATATATTTACAACAAATTTTGGTTATCCACAACAATGCATGCTTTACATAGTTGTACCCTGTGTAGTAAAATATGTAGTTTGTTGTAGATGGCTGAAAGATGTTGTACCTTCTAAAAAATGTTATTTATCTGTCAAAAAAGATAAGCTCGCTTGAGCGGTAATCAAATGAATAATAAATGTAAGTGTATTGCTCAAATCTATGATGCTTTGATATTTTAGATAAGATTATTTAAATTTTGTTAATTTTTCTTTATGTGTGTATCTATATAAGCATTAAACTACATTATTAAAGATTGTAAAAATGACTAATATAGTTACAAGACTTAAAAAGAAGTCAAATCTATATTTAGCTCTTAATTGTATTCCGCTAAACAAATTTGGTTATCTTTAATTTCAAAGTATCACTTGATACATTAATTTTAAGTTTTACTTATTGTTTATATAAACATAAAGTCATGAAATTTCATGTTTTTTTTTCTTACATTTACTTATTGTTTATATAAACTTTGATTGTAAATGCAATACTGTTTAATGAAACTTTGTTTATTTGTAAATTAACTCATTTTAGCAGATTTTAATTTACAACTTTTGCATCATATTATTAATTAGTCCATTTCAAAATCTTTTATCTATGTTTGTCAATTTACGATATTATGAAACGATATTATGTCATTAATTAAATATGATCTCTCGCGTATTACGCGGGACAATAACCTAGTTTTTATATATAGTTATTTCTAAAAAAGCCTTCAGATTATCTATTATTGAGATGAAGCAGACATTTGAATTTAAACATGATTAATTTAAATAAAGATAAATTAATTTAACAACAAAGATATAGAAAATTAGAAAACAATAAAGTGGTCAAACTATAACATTTCAGCCTTTTATAGGACCTAATAACATTATAAAAGTCGTACCGGCTAGTTTTAAGTATATGCATGGCCTACAATGGTGGACTTATATATTTGCCGCGTAAGATGTCATATCATAAAGTAAAAAATATATATAAACGGAATAAAAAACAGAATGCTATATGGCCGTATATATAGAAAGTTGTTGCACTTGTTCAATTTCCAACGCCAACTCTCCCCCAAATTATTCCCAACACAAAGATTTCTCCACATAAATACCACCCTATTTTTGGATATCACATACACACATATATACACACATATATCTATATTTATTTTATGTTGCAGAACATGAAGAAACCAGGATTCTTAGCAGCTTCCATGGCCGCAGCTTCAGCCATCACTGTTTCTAATATCAATAACCAAACTACTCATCAGGTATGTTATATCACTTGAAAATAATAAAAGAATATGTCTCGTTTAAGTTGCGTACATTTGAGTCAAAGCCCGACTTTCCTAGATACTCTGTATACCCTGATCATGGAAAACCTCTTTTCGATCAAGTGGCCTTTGACTCAATTAATTGTATCATTTTATACAAAAAGTTATATAGAATTTTAAGTACTAGAGTTTTGTTTGATGTTTTTTATCTTCTATACAGGATGATTATGGAGCATCATCGATCAAACACAATAAAGAATCTGTGCAAAAAAAAGACGAGTTGTTACTCAGACAAATTTGCGCCAAGGTTTGATGGATTAAGGTTTATTGAAACCTTGGTTACTGCACATCGATAACACTAAAAAGCTTCTGAGATCGATATATGTTCGTTTTGATTAGACAAAAAAGTGTGTGGGTTGGGTTTGGTTTCTTGTGGATGAAGTTTGTTCCTGTTTTCCATGTTTATGTTTTTTAGAAGATGGGATTGGGCCAAATTAAGGCCTCTCTATTAACAAATAGTATTAATTAATAATTAATAGTTATTGTTATTGTTGTTGCCTTATTGGTGTTGTAGTGTTGAAAGGGATTGGCTCCACAAATACTACCATTTTAGTATTCGATCATAATCACAGCCCTTTTGTGTTGTCATCTGATTTTAGTATCAGTTAATTAATGGCTTTTCAATAGTAACGACTTAAAACTATTTATTTGTTTATAGCTAGTGTTTGTTTGTTTAGATTTATTTTTGGCATTTGTTATATTGAGTTTTTAGGATTTATCAAAGTATTTAACCATTAAATTATTTTAATATTAGTTTCATATAAGGCTGAACGGAGTGGGGCGATTTCCCCTCCGAGTCGCCTAGCCCGTCGCCGACTACACTGGCCCGCTTGGGCGATAGAGCCAAAATTGAGAAGTTGGCGATAGGATTTGGTTGCCTGTGAAATGCTTTGACCGAGCCATGGATTCCGTGCCAACGGTAGGTAACGACTTTATATTTTTTTTTCTTTTCTTCTTTCTATATATACATATCTCAACAATTCATTTTAACAATCAACTAAAACAAAACAAAAACACACAACATATCTTTCACATTTTTATACAAAACATACACTACATTTTTTTTAAGTTATGGAAGATATCGATGATTTTTCATCTTCTAGTTCCGAATCAAGTGGTGGTTCGACCGATCTAGACGAGGCTATCGAGAGTACGATCGTTTTGACCATTAACACAATGTTAGAAGCCGCAAGGGAAGAAGAAGAGGAGGGGGCGCACCACTACCGCGTGTTCCGGGATTTAGGCGAAGGGCGGTCCTAGATCGTAGACGGCATGAGGCAAACGAACGGTTGATGCGTTTTTACTTTGTTGACAACCCGGTATATCCCCCGAGGGAGTTTAGGAGGCGCTATCGTATGAGTAAACGTTTATTTTTGCAAATAACAAGACTTCTACGAGCATGACCCGACTTTGGACGAGGAGTATTGGAGGCAACAAACTCCAATGGAGCAGCGGATTGAGAACTCAAATGCGGTTAGGAGCAGAGAAACACATAACATGTTATTGGCTGATTTGGTGGATAATCTATGGGAGAACCACGCGATGAGGGCGAATGAGGAAGAATACGTGCCGCCTACCGTTGAGTCCTACTTTAGGGATGACGACTAGTTTATGTCGTATTTTATATTTTATTTTGTAGTATGGTGAACTTTAACAACTATGTATTTGAACTTTATTAATTATGTATTTGAACTTCAATAATTATGTAATAGATTTTTAGTTATTTTGTATTTTATTTATAGAAAGATGGATATTTTTTATAAAAAAAATGGAGGTGAAAAGAAAAAAAAAAAACAATGATTGGGATGTGACAAGTGTCACAAGTCCCCCAACCTTGCAAGTAGCCCCACTCCCCTCTTTTTCTAACAATTTCCCCATGGTGACATGGCGCCACATGGCGCAAGTCCCCTCCTCTTGGAGTAGCCACACTCCTTTTATCCTAAAGTGTAAAAATGCTTCAGGATTAGAAATAATGATTTTCATTTTTCCTTTTCATTATGCCCTTGGATGCGTAGATGTGTTAGAAATTAAAATATGGTGTTTAATTGTAAAATCTAGTATTGGAAGGGGTATTAGTGTTAAGTTAGTGATTAGTATAAATACCCCTCCCATAAGTCATTTATGACTAACTCTTGTAGTATTGAAACCTTTTACCCCATAATGCTAACCAATCTTTCCCTGATATCTCTGCTTTCTCTCTCTACTTTATCTCTCTAGAAACCGCCATTGACACACACTAAAACACACACAAAAGCTCAAATTCTACTCTTTACATTTGGTATCAGAGCACAATCAGAGTTGCTGAACGATCCACAAGCTTCAATTAAGGCTTATTTGTGCTTATTTTCTGGAATTTGAGTTTGTTACTGAAATAGCCATTTGCCGAGATTACTGTTTGAGTAATTTCTGCAAAATTAGTGTGTTTGTTGTTGAAATTTGTTCACCGATCGATTAGTTGTTAGTATATCATCATTCTGTATCGATTTCAGATTTCAATTTCATCATTTGATCACATTTCGTAAAAGCTCGGCAAATCAAGGTTTCAGTGGGATTTCATTCTGATTGAAATTAGTTGTTATTTTGTTCGAGGATTTGTTCGCAATCATTTTCTGAGAATTTTGATATAAATTTCAAGTTGTAACTCTCAAAAATGAAGAAGATATCAATGATTTTCAGAAACCTCGGTGTTTTGTCTCGGCAAATACGTGTTTTACCAAATTCTTGCTAAGGACTGGAGCTAATTGTACTATTTGCAGAGTTTTTTGCTCGGCAAATAGCTGTTTGAAGAAATTTTCGTTAAGTACTGGTTCTACTTGTTCTATTTTCAGAGATTTTATCTCGGCAAATAGGTGTTTCAAGAAAAGTTGGTTAAGTGTGGTGCTCATTGTTCTATTTGCAGAGATTTTATCTCGGCAAATAGGTGTTTCAAGAAAAGTTGGTTAAGTGTGGTGCTCATTGTTCTATTTGCAGAGATTTTATCTCGGCAAATAGGTGTTTCAAGGAAATTTGGTTAAGTGTTGATTCTACTTACACTGTTTGCAGAGATTTTATCTCGGCAAATAGGTGTTTCAAGAAAAGTTGGTTAAGTGTGGTGCTCATTGTTCTATTTGCAGAGATTTTATCTCGGCAAATAGGTGTTTCAAGAAAAGTTGGTTAAGTGTGGTGCTCATTGTTCTATTTGCAGAGATTTTATCTCGGCAAATAGGTGTTTCAAGAAAAGTTGGTTAAGTGTGGTGCTCATTGTTCTATTTGCAGAGATTTTATCTCGGCAAATAGGTGTTTCAAGAAAAGTTGGTTAAGTGTGGTGCTCATTGTTCTATTTGCAGAGATTTTATCTCGGCAAATAGTTATTTCAACAAAAATCCACCAAGTGTAATTGTGATCCAGTTCTAGTTGTTCTATTTGCAGAGATTTTATCTCGGCAAATAGTTATTTCAACAAAAATCCACCAAGTGTAATTGTGATCCAGTTCTAGTTGTTCTATTTGCTGAAGAAAAAGCTCGGCAAACTGTTGAAGTTGATTGATCAGTGTGCTCGAGTTGTGAATTGGCTACTTGTTCTATTTGCCGAAGAAAAACCTCGGCACCTAGTTCATTTAGACTTGTCAAAATTTTCAATTTCAAGAAAATTAATTCAATATCATTTTCGATCAATATTCTTCAAGTGGGCAGAAAATAAAATTTTTCAAAATTTTTTGGTCCATTTGCCGAGATTTTTGCTCGGCATTCTTCACAAGTAGAAAAATCAAAAAAAAATTTAAGTCTTTTTATTATTCATTGGGCTGAATTTTCTTTTAAACTAAAATTTAATTGGACTTCTTTAGTCATTTGGGCTGATTTTTTGTTTAAATTTGTTGGGCCTACATTTAGTTGTTGGACTAATTTCATTTGAACTAAAAGTTTGTTTTGGATTTAAGTGTCATTTGGGCTAAATTTTTTTTATTCTTGTCTTGAATTGTTCTTTCATTGGGCTAATCATCAAGTTTTTCAGTCAAAATGTCAACCATACCAATCAAATTTGAACCAAGCTTTGGTTTATATAATTTTCATAATAGTCAAAAGTGTTCATGTTTTCAAGGAAATAATCATGCTTGTGTTGTTCGAGTGTATCAAGAGTTTGATGATGTGTCCAAGAGATTCAAAGTTCTTTGTGAGGAACGTGTGTGTTTTGTGTCTGACATTAAAGACTTGAAATCGATTATTTCTTCGTACCAGACTTCAGAAAATTTTAAGTCAATAAAGTTCAATGTGCCAGATAAACTGACGACTATGTTCATTCAAGAACCCACAGGGGATGAAATTTGGGATCATAAAAATGGTCGTTGTACATGTAATTTACATCCCAAGATTTTCAACAACAAACATGTTCCATGTGCTATCATTCGTTTTCAAGAAAAACGATACATGTATGAGACGAGTCAAAAACTCATGGAACAAAACAAAAATCTTCAACTTGAAATTGACCAACTCATGTCAGAGAACAAAGAACTCAAATCTGCAAATGATCTTATTTTGTCCAACATGAAAAGTCTTCAAAAAGAAAATGATCATTTGCAATCCAAGTTTTTCAAATCCACAAATGAGTTGGACAATTCTTCCAAAAAGCTCAATAAAATTGTTTTGGACAATCAATCAAAAGAACTTGTTTTGCAACAAAAGATTTCTGAGCTCAACCATGAGTTGCGAAACAAGTCCACCATTTTTTAGAGCAAAGTTGAAGAAGGAAGAACAAAGTTTTGTGCTCAAATCAAGTGTCTTGAAGACAAATGTTTGCAACTTCAGTCAAACGAAACATCTTTGACAAAGAAAATTTCCGACCTTGAGATTGAATTGCAAACACAAACCAAATCTTTTCAGCGTCAAAATCATTGTTCTGTCTCTCTTGACCTACCTAAAGAAGTTGTTGAAGGTTGCACTGAACCTGATTGTCCTGTATGTGAAGTTGTGGATTCTTCTGTAACAAGTGAATGTAATGTTGTTAAGACCGTTGAGACCTCAACTCAGACTGATCTTGAGTGTGTTTGTGACAAGACTGAGATGTCCAAAAGTTTTTCAAAATCTATTTCATCAAAACCTAAAGTTGATGTTCCAAAGAGGGTTTACACGGGTAAATCTTCAAAACCTTTTGAAAGAAAGGTGTCTCAGTTTACTAATTACTCCTTGCAAAAGGGTAAGAAGTACTCTAAGAAACCTATTTTTGATGGAACAACTACTTTTGTGTCTTTTCTATCATTTGAGGATAATTCTGGACATATTTCACAAGCAAAATCTCAGTTGACTAAATCAAAATGGAAACCAATTTCAAAAGATAAGTCAACTGAGTCAAAATCATTCAAATATTCATTTTCAGAGCTTTTTGATCTTGCACCAAAACCTGTGAAAACTGTTGTGCAAAAGTGAATGATTTTGTTCCGAAAAATCATTTTTCAAATCAATCTCAAAAGATTGCTTCTCTTTCTAAGAAAAAGAATGATTTTTCACCATTGCTTCCACGAAATCTTCAACAAATGGGCTCATCATGATTATTTGTTTTCAGAGACTGCTGAGCAAAGGGATGTAATTTGACATACACCCAATCTCCAACTGCAAATTCCCTTTCACTTCTATGCAAATCTGCTGCTTGTTTCATTCTGTTTCTTGCCACTGCCAAATTTTGTTTCAGTTTTTGAATCATGCCCTCCCTTTGTCTGTGCAAGTCTTCTACTGAAGCTAGAGCAGTATCACCAGGAATGAAGGGGATGTGAATGGCTGGCTTAACTCCAAACAATGCTTCATATGGGGACATCTTAATTGCTGAATGCCATGTGGTATTGTACAACCACTGAGCCAAAGGCAACCATTTAACCCAATCATTTGGAGAGTCAAGACACATTGCCCTCAAATAAGCCTCTAAGCATCGATTGAGCACTTCAGTCTACCCATCTGACTGAGGGTGATATGCAGAAGACATTGAAAGCTGAATTCCTTGAAGTCTCATAAATTCTTTCCAAAAAGTGCTGACAAATATGGGATCTCTATCTGATACAATAGTAGTAGGTGGACCATGAATCTTGAAAACATTATCCAAAAATGCCTTAGCAACTGTAGTAGCTGTGTAAGGATGAGTTAAAAGGATGAAGTGACCAAATTTGGTCAGTCTATCAACTACCACAAAAATTGTATCCTTGCCCTGTATTTTTGGCAACCCAGACACAAAATCCATTAAAATATCAGTGAAAATGGATTGTGGTATAGGCAAAGGTTGCAGTAACCCTGGGTAGGGAACCAACTCATATTTTGACCTCTGGCATACCCCACATTCCTTAATAAAACTTTTTACTTCCTTGGCACACCCTTTCCAATAAAACAAATCATTGATTCTGGTCAGTGTAGGGACAACACCAGAGTGACCACCCACTGCAGAGGCATGGAACAATGAAATAATTTCTTTTCTCAAATTTGGTACCCTGCCCACCATAATTTTTCCTTTTCTTCTCAATATATGACCATCCCATGTTCTATTTTTAACCACACCACCTTGTTGCAGATTTTCCAAAACCTTCTTAAGATCAGCATCTTGCTGCCAAGAATCTTTAATCCTTCCCAATAACAGTGGATCCAGAGTACTAACCCCCATTTGTAACAATGATAAACCATGAACCCTGGATAACCCATCTGCTGCCACATTATCAACTCCCTTCTTGTAAACTATCTCAAAATCATATTTCATCAATTGAGACAACCATTTTTGTTGTAGTGGAGTGACAATAGTCTGACCAGTGAGATATTTTAGACTATGTTGATCAGTCTGTATTATGAAATGATTGTTTATCAGGTAGTGGTGCCATTGCTTCACAGCCAAAATTATTGCCAACAATTCTTTCTCATATACTGACCAAGCTTGCTGTCTGGTAGAAAGAGCCTTGCTAATGAAAGCAATTGGGTGTTTGTCTTGCATTAAAACAGCACCCAGGCCCTTACCAGAGGCATCAGTCTCAATGACAAAAACCTTTGAAAAATCTAGCAAGCTTAAGACTGGAGGATTGCTCAGTGCTAATTTCAACTGAATAAATGCTTATGCTGCTCCCATAGTCCAAGAAAAATTATTCTTTTTGAGTAATTCTGTAAGTGGCTTAGCAATAATCCCAAAATTTCTTATAAATCTTCTATAGTACCCTGCCAATCCTAAAAATCCCCTTAATTGTTTCACATTAGCAGGTGCAGGCCAATCCACAATAGCTTGAATCGTTTTTGGATCAGTTGCCACTCCTTCCTTGTTAATCACATGACCTAAATACTCCACTTTTTCTCCTGCAAATGCACATTTACTTTTCTTGGCCTTCAATTCATTCTTCCTCATTATAGACAGAACTAATTCCAAATCCGTTATATGCTTGGACCAAGACTGGCTGTAGACCAAGATATCATCAAAGAATACCAGAGTGCATTTCCTCAGTAATGGCTTAAACACATCATTCATTAATAACTGGAAGGTGGCTGGAGCATTAGTGAGTCCAAAAGGAAGCACTAGAAACTCAAAATGTCCAGCATGAGTCTTGAATGCAGTTTTATATATGTCAGGCTCATACATCCTTATCTGATGGTACCCTGACCTTAAATCCAATTTTGAAAAAATGGTAGCCCCTTGTAACTCATCCAGAAGCTCTTCTATCAATGGAATGGGATAAACATCCTTAATGGTGGCTGCATTTAACTGCCTATAATCAATGCACATTCTCCATGTGCCATCCTTCTTTTTCACCAGCACAACTGGAGCAGCAAATGGACTGTTGCTGTGTCTAATCACTCCAGTATCCATTAATTCTTGTGTTAAACTCTCTATAACATCTTTTTGAGTCTTAGCATACCTATATGGTTTAAGGTTTAGGTTGACCTTATCATCTTTTAGAGGAATTTTGTGATCACAATTCCTCTGTGGAGGCAACCCTCTTGGTATTTGGAAAACATCATCAAATCTACTTAGTAAATCCTCCAAATCCTTATTGGATTGACACTCTCTAAGTAGAGGTTGACACATATTGCTGCTGCCATTAGGTTCTGCCAATGCTAACAATTCAGCTTGTACCACTCCAGTATGGCTCAACAAATTATGTAATTTCTCCATGGAACATAAACTGACTCCCTGTTTGGTCACTCCTTTCAACTCAAATTGCTTTCCTCCCAAAACAAATTTCATTGTCAAATTCTTAAAATTCCATATAATGTCATTCAAAGTAGCCAACCACTGTACTCCCAAAACTATATCATAATTCCTTAATTCCAATGACAACATGTCTGCAGTGAACCAGTCACCCTGCATCATCCACTTAAAAGCTCTACACATATCCATACTGGCCATATCATTGCCATTAGCAACTGACACCTTAATATGTCCTGGTACAAACTTCTCATTGCAATAGAAACATTCACCCTTAGATCTCTTGTCTTCTAGATGTTTATTAGTCATTTTGGCAGGAACTAAGGCATTAGAGGGCACTGAACTCACAGGTGTGGCTAATATGGGTGGTTTTGAAGCATTATTCAACTGAGGCACACTCTTAACTCCTCCTCCTCTATAACCATAACCACTACTACCTCCAGAAGCCTTTCCTAATGATTTATTACTTTCATTCTGCATTTTAGCTAAAATATATGTTTCTCTAAGTGTTTTTGGCTTAAACATTCTCACAGGACATTTAATTTCAGGTTTCAATCCTTCAATAAAGCAACTAACAGTATGATCTTCAGGAAGACTAACCTTTGTCAGTAATGAATCAAATTCATCACAATAAACCTCTAAATCTCCAGTCTGAATGAGAGCCTTCAAGGAAGCCATAGGATCCTCCATTTGTGTGGTGGAAAACCTAGCAGTAATGGCCTTAGCATAATCAGTCCACAAAATAGCTTCCATAGCCTTGCCAATGGTCCTCATGTATCCTAGATGCCATGAGAGTGCTCTGCCATCCATATGCACTGCTGCATATCTCACTTTACTGGTTTCTAATGTTTCATCAATGGTGAAGAAGTGATCACACTTGTAGAGCCATGAATCGACATCGTCTCCATTGAATCTCGGAAATTCAAGCCTAGTCAGCTTATTAGCACTTGTACGCTCGCCGTCGTTACGCGCCGTCGTCACTGGCCGCTGGTTCTTCAAAATTTCCACCTCTTTGTCAAATTCTTAAAATTCCATATAATGTCATTCAAAGTAGCCAACCACTGTACTCCCAAAACTATATCATAATTCCTTAATTCCAATGACAACATGTCTGCAGTGAACCAGTCACCCTGCATCATCCACTTAAAAGCTCTACACATATCCATACTGGCCATATCATTGCCATTAGCAACTGACACCTTAACATGTGGGATTTGAATGAGAGCACACTTAATTTTCTCTGTCAGTGCTTTATTTATGAAATTATGTGTGCTGCCACTGTCTACCAAAATATGCAAGTTTCTAGTACCTATAGTCCCAACCACTTGCATTGTAGAGTAAGAAGGTATGCCTAGAATTGCATTGAGTGAAATGTGAGGCTCACCTTGTATCACCACAGCTTGTTCTGGATTACTTACAACTATATCCCTGCATTCCACATTTTCCTGCACAAGCACCTCCTCTTCTACACCTTCTTCAACTTCTATCAAAAAGAATTGCTTCTTACCCTTACACACCTTAATATGTCCTGGTACAAACTTCTCATTGCAATAGAAACATTCACCCTTAGATCTCTTGTCTTCTAGATGTTTATTAGTCATTTTGGCAGGAACTAAGGCATTAGAGGGCACTGAACTCACAGGTGTGGCTAATATGGGTGGTTTTGAAGCATTATTCAACTGAGGCACACTCTTAACTCCTCCTCCTCTATAACCATAACCACTACTACCTCCAGAAGCCTTTCCTAATGATTTATTACTTTCATTCTGCATTTTAGCTAAAATATATGTTTCTCTAAGTGTTTTTGGCTTAAACATTCTCACAGGACATTTAATTTCAGGTTTCAATCCTTCAATAAAGCAACTAACAGTATGATCTTCAGGAAGACTAACCTTTGTCAGTAATGAATCAAATTCATCACAATAAACCTCTAAATCTCCAGTCTGAATGAGAGCCTTCAAGGAAGCCATAGGATCCTCCATTTGTGTGGTGGAAAACCTAGCAGTAATGGCCTTAGCATAATCAGTCCACAAAATAGCTTCCATAGCCTTGCCAATGGTCCTCATGTATCCTAGATGCCATGAGAGTGCTCTGCCATCCATATGCACTGCTGCATATCTCACTTTACTGGTTTCTAATGTTTCATCAATGGTGAAGAAGTGATCACACTTGTAGAGCCATGAATCGACATCGTCTCCATTGAATCTCGGAAATTCAAGCCTAGTCAGCTTATTAGCACTTGTACGCTCGCCGTCGTTACGCGCCGTCGTCACTGGCCGCTGGTTCTTCAAAATTTCCACCTTCTTTGTCAATTCTTCAATTGTAGCTCGCATCGATAATGACGAATTGATCTGAGTAGCTAAATCCTTTTGAGTTTGTGCGAATTCCTTCTGTAACCGTTCGTAATCTTGATTGCGAGTATCTGGCGCCATTGATATGAAAAAGAAGAAAGAAAATCAACGAGTTCGCCGGAAACCTAATCTGGATTATGATCGGAGATGAAATTCGGTGGCGGTTATCGGAAGCGCTCCACTTCAGAGGCTTTGATACCACGATGATACAGAGAATTTGGAGAGAGAGAAAGATTTTTGTTTTGATTTTTCAATTATGATTGTATTGAAACTAAAATAGGGTATTTATACAAAGAAAATCAGTCGTTGACTGATTTTGACCAGTAACCGCCTCAAACTACTATTTACCAAACATTCAAACTAATTGACACAATACCCCATTGACTTATTTAGTTATTACCGATGAGATCTAACCCCGGAGTTATATTCTCAATCTTAGATTGTGAGGGTTTATGAGCGTGGTGATGATGTTTGTGCAAATAGGACATGAGGGAGTAGTCGAAAAGTGAGAGGTTAAGGTGAAAAGATGATGTGAGAAAGGGCTAAAAGAAATGAAAGCCCTCCCCAAAATTCTTAAAAAGCCGGGTCAACATGTTTCTATCGGATTTCATTTGTTGATTTCTCGATATTGAAGAAGACTTCATGGACCCAGTGAAGCAATGCACATCTTTACCTAACCACTCAAGTATTTCTTAACAAATACTTGTTTTATTCTCACGGAGATTTTCACATTTCTATCGACTCTTCATTTGGAAGACGTTGATATTGAAAAAGGGAGACACTCTGCTCCGGTCCCCGACTTCATTTGATCACTATTGAGTCTAGAGCGTACTTGAAATATTCTTTCATTTGTCTAGGACACATAGAGTCTTTATATGTCTTTGTGACATCGCATATCTTTGTGATATTGCCGGAACATTCGTAGTGATATCATATTTTTGATATTCCACGATGATCGAATGGAAATCCTACCAATGCTAACATCATTTCCAACGTTGAACGTAGGTCTCACATTTTCATTTTATGAATTTGTTGAGTAAACGAGAAGTCTATGTGACCTCAGATTTTATTTCCCAAAAGTCTTTGAGGATAGTAAGACATGGTTATCGAACGCCTTTGTGACACTGACCATGAATTACATTCTTTAAAGCAATCTATCGGTTGAAAAGCCATAGACCGAACCATTTAGAGATAAGCTTTGTGCATTTCTCGATGATAATGGGAAGTCCTAAAATTAGTAATCGTATTTTTAGGCCACACCATTAATCCTTTTGATTTTTGGTTGCGTTAACGGATCATTTTTATCCGGTTTTCATTTCTCTTCACACAAACACAAAGAACACAAACACCATTATAAATTCTTTTTCCAAAAAATGCAACCTTACATTCTAGTTCACCAATAGGTTCATTGGGAATTGGGTTGGGTTAATTTGGTTGAATATTGTTTGTTGTGATCTACCGTTTATGCAATCAATCATTATTGTATGATGAACACGTTTCACATATTCATCATAAGGGGGAGAAATGATTAAATGATTGATAGATAGAGTTCAAGGTTTAGGTAGAATTTGATTGATGATATTCATTGTGTTTGGTTGTTCAAAGGATCGTTAGTTTAGGTGAAGAGGGTGAATAATTATCGTGATAAGTTAAGAGATTGTTTCGAGAAAGTTAAAGGATTGATTCAAGATCGAGTATATTCAAGATGATGTACATGGTCGATATTTGAAAGATTTATTGGAAATTTGACCATTGTTTGATGATTAGAAGAGTTTGAGATTGAATGGAGATTGTTCGTTTGTTGATACTTGTGATAGCTAAGTTTGTTTAATGTCTTGAGAAGATTCATAGTTTGAAGAGATTGTTAATTTGAGGGGGAAGCAAGAGTAAACTCATGAGTCGTTAAATATGCTCCGAAATGATTGTTTGTTCGAGGGGGAGCAAGAGATTAAAGATTTGTTATTGAATAATTTGCTTCGAGATAGTTGTTTGATTGAGGGGGAGCAAATGTTAATTGATCAAAGGATAAAATGCTCCATCATAATTGTTGATTCAGAGACAAGTTAGACCAATAATTGAAGATTTAAAGTCAAATCAATTTCCCACATTCCAAAACCAAGCTTCCGCAAAGCCAAAAGAATTCAGAGTTAAATCAAGCTTCCGCAATACCAAAATAATTCAAAGTTAAATCAAGCTTCCGCAATCCAAAAGAATTCAAAAGAATTCCAAGTCAAAACCAAGCTTCCACATGCTACTCAAAGTTCAAGTTACTTCTCCAAGCAACATCAAGTTGAAATCAACATTCAAATGTTCAAGTTATGAAAGCTCAAAAGCTACAAAGATTTCAAAGATGCTTCCAAAGTACTCAATGTTGCAAGAGAAGATCAAGTTTTAGAAAGTCATCGTCAAGAATATATGTTTGTTGAGAAGATTCAAAGTCAAGGTTGATACAAGACGTTGAAGACAATGAGAAAGCTTCAAAGTCCTTTCAACATTGAAGATTTTCAACAAATGGGCTCATCATGATTATTTAAAGACCGAAGACGATGCAACATTTACAATTCAACACCAAGGGGGAGATTGTTAGAAATAAATATGTGATGATGATTCCTGACTCCAGAATAAATAATGATGTGGTGGGTGTCTTTGGATAAGTTTTAATTTTTGAAATTGTAGATTGTATTTATAATATGTACAATTTTAGCCCTTTAGTTTTTCCAAACTTGGCCTATCAGGTTATTCAGGCTACCACCCAAATACCCAATAATCAGTTATTTCAATTAAAGCACCTAAAAGCTCTCTATTAGAGATATTCTTAATACATACGACACGATAAAATCTTTATGTTAATGTGTCAATAAATATATCTCCACAACAATTTTATAGTTGTATTTGTAATGTATGCATACTAGCCAAATAAAACCGCCATTGACATACACTAAAACACACACAAAAGCTCAAATTCTACTCTTTACAAGATGATAGGCGTGACCAAGTGCACTTTAATGACATAAACCATTATTTTATTTTATTTTTCCGATTGAGGTCCTCCAAAGTCTCTCAAATTCTCTCCAAGGGCGGATCTACCATGGAAGGTCCTAAGAACCACCTAAAACTGAAAATAATTTAGAAGACATATGCAGTAATTTTTTTTAGGACCTACCTTAATTTGTCTTCAGGAACTACCTTATATTTTTGTTTGTTATTCTAAAACAATAGATTCTTCAGCTTTGTTGAAATATGTTTAACTGGAATATGGGCCTGTAAACGGCAATGAAACCATTGAAAAGAAGAAAAGGGAAAGTCAAATTGTTAGAAATAAATGATGATGATGATGATTCCTGACTCCAGAATAAATAATGATGTGGTGGGTGTCTTTGGATAAGTTTTAATTTTTGAAATTGTAGATTGTATTTATAATATGTACAATTTTAGCCCTTTAGTTTTTCCAAACTTGGCCTATCAGGTTATTCAGGCTACCACCCAAATACCCAATAATCAGTTATTTCAATTAAAGCACCTAAAAGCTCTCTATTAGAGATATTCTTAATACATACGACACGATAAAATCTTTATGTTAATGTGTCAATAAATATATCTCCACAACAATTTTATAGTTGTATTTGTAATGTATGCATACTAGCCAAATAAAACCGCCAATGTATCGAAAACATGTTTACATACTTGCATTTGTGACCCGATATGTCGCTCCGATCCATTTAATTTTTTTTGCCTCGACTAAGTCGTCAATTCAAATTAAAAGACGTACTTAAATTGAAACCCTGGATCCACCACTTATTTCTCTCTATAGTTATAAACCATCCTTTTAGTAGTTAAGCCGATTGAGAATTTTTTTTAATACTAGCACTATACCCGCACAATGCGATGGTGGTCGTGGCGACGACGGTGTGGTGGTGAGAGCGACGTCGAGTGGTGTAGATAATTGATATAAAAATAATTGATTTAAAGGGTTAATGGAGATATTTTAAAAGATAAAAGATTGATAGTGTAATTTCATCATCAATGTTAAGGGATAGTATATGTGAAAAATATTTTAAGGAGTGTAAGGTGAAAATATTACATAATATATACAAGGGAGAACATTTTAGACATTTTTCCATGTAATTTTCAACAAAGGGTGTTTTTTTCCAATAAATAGTATATAGATAAACAACCAAAAAAACATTAAGTAAACAAATCATCATTATATAAAAAGATAGTCCAAAAGTTATAAAATGTAGCAACCAATTCAACTTTCAGCCGGTTCGGTTAAAAAAAATAACCTTAATTAACCCGATTAATCAACCAAATATCCTTAAAACAGAGCTGATGATTTTACCAAATTCCTAGAGGAGAATGAAGGGAGGAGAGACCATGAGAAATTCAAGGTAGCTATCATTCACAAAAGTTCATATAAATATGAAAGATACTTATTATTTGTCTCCTTGATTTTTTACTTGTATATATTTGTGTATATATATATTAATATATATACATATATGTATGCATCAAACAATTAAGTGAAAGTTGTTAGGCTAAAACTTTTGTTTAAAACTTACAGTATATATAATTTAAGTTTTATTTGTAATAATATGTTTGTCAAATTAGTTGAAAATACAGTTTACAATATAAAAAGATAAATAAAACTTAAAAACGAAACCATAAGTAAAAGTGGACATACTATGTTGAGATGTCCATAAAGATTAAGGAGTGGCGAATTGTTAAAAGATGTAAAGCTTCCTTTCATGCTTCCAAACATCACAATCCATTGGCTCGTCAGTACTTGTGGCTTCTTCGGTTAATTGACTAGGAAAACGACGAGGTATGTGTATATATTGTATGTGTATATGTGTATGTCGTTTAGTAAGTGATAAAGGGAGTGAATACGCGTGATGACACAACTGATGAAGGAAGTGGATAGTTAATTGTAGGGAGATGAAGGAAGTGGATAGTGTGAATCGTTTATTGTTGGGAGATGTATAAGTGTTTTAATTCTTTGACCTTAATTAGAAAATACTTTTTCCTAGTCACTTTGTTGAGTTGTGAACCGAATGACAAAATACGCATGAAGCGTGAAAGTTTCAAATTATATAACACTCCTATCGTTTATACATATTTAAATATGGGAATTGCTAATATAGTTTTAATTATATAATCAATAATCAATATGATGTAATCATTTTTGCGCGATAGAAATGAAATAGAGAAGAAATGTAAATATACGAATATATATTTGACGTGGTTGTATATTCATATAAGAATACATATGAATCAATATTTTTGTTCAGCTCTGTTGCTACGTACAAAAATCCTAGCTGATCAACGAATATAGTCACATCAAACATAAAATGCAACAATGTTGACATTTATTCATTACAAGTGGTAATTCCTCACACTTTTGAGTACAAATTAAATAAAGATAGGCCCTGCCCTCAAAGGCATAGAGCATTACTTCCAGTACTCCAAGATGTAACATATGACCAATGATAAGGATCAGGAAACGATGTATTCGATGGAGATATAAAGAATCATTCGGGCCGTACTAACCAAAAACAATAATCAATAGAAAACCCGAACTTACTGCATTTCCACCTAGCAAGTTTACCAAAAGCTTCTAAACACTGGTATCGCTGACCCCACCAAATTTCACCATCGAAATGGGTCGTGTGATCGAATCGCTCACAAAACGACCATTGGTAATAACCATTGATAGGAATGTCATGGAATCCGAGATCATCATCTTTTGATCGGATATGAGCTACAATAGTGTCGGGAATACCATTTATAACATACATTTTCCATCTTGCAGTGAAGAAACAAGCATATGTAATGGATGAAAATGATATTAATAATAATGCTATAATGAGAAGGATCAAAAGATGAGTATGCATTTGTATAAATTAGATTTTAGAGGGAATAATTTCATAATCTTAAGAGGCCTACTTAATTTAAGTAATTAACTTGTTTACTCAACTTTTATAAGGAAGGATGGGTACAACTATATATTCAGACAGATTGAATGACACAACTACTAATAAAAGTACTCACACTTTTCACTTTGAGTGTCCAAAACGAATTTAACATTTTGAGTGTCACAAAAAGGAGGTTGTTCAATAATATTGTAGACGGAAAGAAGATGGTACCTTATGAGTCAATGTTTTGTTACTCTTACTCGATATATATTATTAGAGTATTCGATTATTAACATATTATATTATATAGCAAAAATTACTCGTAATAGCTATTTCCCCAACCTTACCGTATTTAAATTAGAAACTTGACTTTAACTAGTTCTGTTGGTATGTGATCACGTTATAATAAACGCATGTCCGGAAGTAATTTAAGCCTACGAGGTCACACGAAATGACACGGTAACTCTATACTATTAATTATTATATTAAAGTAATATATTAATTAATTTGATCACAAAATGATTAATTTAAATAAATTAAAGGGTTAATTTATTTAATTAATTTGATCACAAAATGATTAATTTAAATAAATTAAAGGGTTAATTTTATTTAATTAATTAAAAGGAGGTTAAAATGTGAAATTAGGAAATTAGAGTTGGGCTCTAATTCCTAGTGGGTTGGGCCGAAAATTTCAAGGCTTGGAAATCCTTGAGATTACTTGCCCACCAAGGATAAAAACCCTAGATTTATCCCTATATAAAGGGGGCTTAATTCCAAGGGTTTAGACATTCTTACACACATAAAATTCTCTCCTCTCTTCCTCTCTTATTTGGTTCGGCCGTAGGTAGCAAGTCAAGGGGTTTTTGGGTTTGCTTTGGTTCGACTTTTAGAGGGTACAAGCAAAGGGTTGTTTGATCGTGATCGGGGTACTAGCATACGGTATAAGGGGTGTCTAGTGTGCGATCGTAGAGGGGTTTTACTTTAAACCCTACAACAATAATAATCTTATTATTATTGATTTTATTGGAAGCTTTGCATACGGTACACGTTTCGATTCTCTCTTTGTTAATTAATGTGATTGCATATTCGATTCTTCCGTTGCGCATACTCGTGATTATATGTGAATATTTATATGATTTATGTTCGCATATTCTAACAGTGGTATCACGAGCCACATATGTGATCTATTAGTTACAAAGATCAAAACTTGAAGGGGGGTTAAGGGTTGGTTGATTTTTAATTAATTGTTAAATAATTAAAAGTTGTTTTCTTATTTTTTTTAATTAAAAATCGGATTAAATTAAATAAAAATAAGAGTTTTTTTTTGTTTAATTAAAATTAACCTAATTCAATGGAGATTGAAACCCTCATGGCAAGTTTTGAGTTAGTGAATTGACATGATTTATTTGTATAAATTGCATGTTTTGTGTATCTTAATTATTTAAAATTGTTAAATAAAAGTAAAATCACAAGAATACATGCAAATTTCTTGTGATTATTACTGATATATAGAGATATATTTAGCAAAGCATGATGATCCAATAATTAGGGTTAATTATTAGATAATTGTGTGACTAAGTGAATTTTTTCGTGTGATTTTTCTGATTTGCGACAGTTCACTAAAAAATTCATATCTTTTAATCTGTAATGAGTTAGAAGTTGTGCTTTGGACAGTAGGTGCTTGACACATAGGGCTACAACTTTTTAGTTCTGGTCGAAAGCTGAATCGGACCAGAAACAGGGCTAAACAGGTCGTGAAGCTGCTGGAAATTTACAGTCAGCATGTTTATGTGAATTACTTGTTAATTAAGTTGTTTAAAGGCTTACGCAATCAAGGCAACTTGATGTATATGGTCCTCTTCTTCGGAGGGGGGAGCCGGCTTTAAACATATGCATGAACCATAGTGACCATGTTTAGGTGGCCTACCTTAACTTGTTACATGATTAAATTAGTTCGTAATTAGTAAGTTTATTAATTTTTGCGTGTTTATAAAGAGCTATAAAGGTGATGCAAAAATTGTTTTGGAGAAAAGAATAAACTTGACTAAGAACTATCAAAATAGAGATTTCTTTAATAAAATTGGAGTCTTACAACCTTGAGATACACCGGCTCACCCATTTGAACAAACTCTAAGAGAGGTATAAGTCGGAGTGCGCTAGCCTCCTAAAAGGGCGGGTTTTTAATTGCGTCTTTCGCAAACCTTTTCCCTTGCGCTTCTTTGTGCGTTCAAATGGAGCTACCGAGCTCTCTTGTGTTACTAAGACTATAAAATGATTTTATTAAACATTATGTTATGAAGATTTGCATGAGTCTTCATACATAAACTTTTGATTCACATCAAATGCATTACCCATTTAAAGTTAAGTCATTGCCACCCACTTTGCTAAGAACACTTGCCAGTGCTTTTCGCTCCTACGTGAGACCGTAGGCGAATTGTATCTCTTCAAGGTAAATTACCACTCCACCGTGAGACCGGTGGTGGACTATTTACATGTTCTTAATTGGGCGACTTAAAATGAGTTAAGAGGTGAGATCCTTGACCCGTGGCATAAGATGGGACAAAACATGTTTACAAAACACTTAATACCCCTTTAAAGTGTTGTTGTAAGTTCCATATCTCTAGGAATTGCATGAATGCAATTATTGATCGTCGATTACCTTTTGAGTACCGTCATTTCTAGCTGATCAACAGATGAAATGATTGTATGTCAATTGGATCCTAGCCTTAATGAAATTAATTGTTAAATGAATTTAACAAGGGTAAATTACATTTCTTAAGGATTATTATCGAAAAAACCGATAATTGAACTTTTGTCTGTTTTGTAGATGGCAACAACAAATCCTTCTCAAAACATACACCAATCGGCTTTCAGGTCGATGCTAGAAAGAGAAAAACTTTCTGGACCTAACTTCAATGATTGGTTTCGTCAGCTAAGAATAGTTCTAAGAGCTGAAAAGAAAACTGAAATCCTTGAAGAGCAGACACCCGTTGTTCCGGGAGCTAATGCTACAACTGAAGAGTTGGCTGCATACACTGCTGCGTATAATAGACACAATGAGGTTGCTTGTCTGATGTTGGGAAGCATGAATGCTGATCTTCAAAAGCAATTTGAAAATTATTTTCCTCGTGATATGATTATCGAGCTCAAGTCTTTGTACGAAAAGCAAGCGGGAGTGGAGTTGTTCGACCTAGTTGACATATTTCATGACTTGCGACACGAGCAAGGAACACCGGTTAGTCCTCATATACTCAAGATGAAGAGGTATTTTGAGCAATTAGAAAGGTTGAATTATGCTTATCCTCAGCCTATTGCTATTGGCATGATTCTCAAGTCTTTATCTAAGGATTTTGAGGAATTTGTGCGCAATTACAATATGCATAGCATGAATAAAACCATTGCTGAACTTCATGCCATGGCGAATGAGTATGAAAAGAAGCTTCCAAGGAAGTCTGCCACACCCCAAGTTCTCACGATCAAGGGGGAAAGATCCAGAAAGGGACACAACCAAAAGGAAAGGGCAAGAATCAAGGTAAAGGAAAGCAAGTTGCTACTCCTAAACCTAAGAAGACCCCTCCAGCGAAAAAGGAACATCCCGCTAAGGACCAAACATGTTATCACTGCAATGAAGTGGGACATTGGAAGCGGAATTGTTCTAAGTATCTAGCTGAGTTGAAGAAGAAGCAAACTGGTTTGACCAGTACTTCAGGTATCTTCACAATTGAATTATATTCCTTTTCTAAGCGTAATTCATGGGTTTACGACACCGGGTGTGGTACTCATATCTGTAATTGTTTACAGGGGCTTAGAAGGAGAAGTAAATTGAAACCAGGATCTTTACAACTGTTCGTGGGAAATGGCCTACCGGCAGCTTTAGAAGAAATAGGCGACTATCATTTAGTTTTACCTACTGGTTTAGTCATTGTTTTAGACAATTGTCATTATGCACCGTCTATTACTAGAGGTGTCATTTCAGTTTCTTTGTTGAAAAACAACGGATTCATTAATGTTTTTAATGATATTGGTATTTCAGTTTCACGAAATAATGTTCATTATTTTAATGCTATTGCTTGTGATGGTATTTATGAAATTGATATGCATGGTTGTGATTCAAAGGATAATTCAATGTATAATGTTAGCAAACGAGTCAAGACCAATTTGGACTCGACTTATCTTTGGCATTGTCGTCTTGCTCATGTTGGCAAGAAACGCATTGAAAGGCTTCAAAGAGATGGAATCTTACAAACAAATGATGATTCATTTGACGAATGCGTATCTTGTGTTTCCGGCAAAATGACAAGAAAACCTTTTCCAAATAAACCGGAGAGGGCAAAAGAACTACTTGGACTAATACATACGGATGTATGTGGCCCATTTAGACATGTGTCAAGGAAATGTGCTAGCTACTTCGTCACTTTTACGGATGATTTCAGTCGTTATGGTTATGTTTACTTGCTTAAACATAAACATGAAGTCTTTGAAACATTCAAGGAATTTAAAAGTGAAGTAGAGAATCAACTCAGTAGAACCATCAAGATTCTTCGTTCGGATCGAGGTGGTGAATACTTAAGCCAAGAGTTTAAAGATTATCTTAAAGCTTGTGGAATAGTTCAACAGCTTACTCCTCCATATACTCCACAGCATAATGGTGTATCGGAGAGGAGAAATCGAACCTTGTTAGAAATGGTTCGATCAATGATGAATCATAAAACTCTTCCTTTTTCGTTTTGGGATTATGCCCTAGAGACTGTTGTTCGCATTCTCAATATGGTTCCAACCAAGAAGGTTGACAAGACACCGCATGAATTGTGGCATGGGAGTGTTCCCAAGTTGTCTTACTTAAAGGTCTGGGGATGTGAGGCACTCGTGAAACGAGATACGCCTGACAAACTCGAATCTAGATCTGTTAAGTGCATCTTTGTAGGATACCCAAAGGAAACAATGGGTTACTACTTCTACTTTCCTACCGAAAACACTGTTAAGGTTTCTCGATTTGCTGAGTTCCTTGAAAGGAAATTCATATCTCAAGAAGACAGTGGGAGGATTGTTGAACTTGATGAGGCTCAAGAAGATGTGTCAACTTCTGCAAATACTAGCAATCATCAACTTGGGGGGGGGGGAAATGTTCAAAGAGATGAATCTCAAGATGAACTTAAGTTGAAGATGAAGCGATTCCACTTCGTAGGTCCTCAAGGACAATACGTGCTCGTGAAAGATTAAATCTTATGATTGAGTCTGAAGAACACGTAGTAGGAGACTTAAATGAACCTCCTAATTTCAAAGCTGCATTATCAGATCTGGAATCTGAAAAATGGCTTGAAGCTGCGAATGTGGAAATAAAATCCATGAAAGATAATCAAGTCTGGAACTTGGTTGATCTTCCACCAAAAGATAGAACCGTTGGGTGTAAATGGATCTTCAAGAAGAAGACCGACATGGATGGAAATGTACACACCTATAAAGATCGTCTTGTGGCAAAAGGTTATACTCAACTTTTCAAAGTTGATTATGAGGAAACCTTTTCCAAATAAACCGGAGAGGGCAAAAGAACTACTTGGACTAATACATACGGATGTATGTGGCCCATTTAGACATGTGTCAAGGAAATGTGCTAGCTACTTCGTCACTTTTACGGATGATTTCAGTCGTTATGGTTATGTTTACTTGCTTAAACATAAACATGAAGTCTTTGAAACATTCAAGGAATTTAAAAGTGAAGTAGAGAATCAACTCAGTAGAACCATCAAGATTCTTCGTTCGGATCGAGGTGGTGAATACTTAAGCCAAGAGTTTAAAGATTATCTTAAAGCTTGTGGAATAGTTCAACAGCTTACTCCTCCATATACTCCACAGCATAATGGTGTATCGGAGAGGAGAAATCGAACCTTGTTAGAAATGGTTCGATCAATGATGAATCATAAAACTCTTCCTTTTTCGTTTTGGGATTATGCCCTAGAGACTGTTGTTCGCATTCTCAATATGGTTCCAACCAAGAAGGTTGACAAGACACCGCATGAATTGTGGCATGGGAGTGTTCCCAAGTTGTCTTACTTAAAGGTCTGGGGATGTGAGGCACTCGTGAAACGAGATACGCCTGACAAACTCGAATCTAGATCTGTTAAGTGCATCTTTGTAGGATACCCAAAGGAAACAATGGGTTACTACTTCTACTTTCCTACCGAAAACACTGTTAAGGTTTCTCGATTTGCTGAGTTCCTTGAAAGGAAACTCATATCTCAAGAAGACAGTGGGAGGATTGTTGAACTTGATGAGGCTCAAGAAGATGTGTCAACTTCTGCAAATACTAGCAATCATCAACTTGGGGGGGGGGGATGTTCAAAGAGATGAATCTCAAGATGAACTTAAGTTGAAGATGAAGCGATTCCACTTCGTAGGTCCTCAAGGACAATACGTGCTCGTGAAAGATTAAATCTTATGATTGAGTCTGAAGAACACGTAGTAGGAGACTTAAATGAACCTCCTAATTTCAAAGCTGCATTATCAGATCTGGAATCTGAAAAATGGCTTGAAGCTGCGAATGTGGAAATAAAATCCATGAAAGATAATCAAGTCTGGAACTTGGTTGATCTTCCACCAAAAGATAGAACCGTTGGGTGTAAATGGATCTTCAAGAAGAAGACCGACATGGATGGAAATGTACACACCTATAAAGATCGTCTTGTGGCAAAAGGTTATACTCAACTTTTCAAAGTTGATTATGAGGAAACCTTTTCTCCCGTTGCGGACATTAGAGCTATTAGGATCATCTTAGCCATAGCAGCGTACTATGACTATGAGATATGGCAAATGGATGTCAAAACCGCTTTCTTAAATGGTTTTCTAGATGAAGAAGTCTATATGGTACAACCAGAAGGTTTTGTCGATCCAAAACATCCCGACAAGGTATGCAAACTTCAAAGGTCCATTTATGGATTAAAGCAAGCATCAAGGAGTTGGAATAAAAGGTTTGATGAGGAGATCAAAAAGTTTGGTTTTGCTCAAAATCCTGATGAGCCATGTGTATATCGCAAAGCTAGTGGGAGTAATGTTACTTTCCTTGTCTTGTATGTAGATGACATATTGATAATAGGAAATCACATTCCAATGTTGAAAGACGTTAAATCTTATCTTGGAAAGTGTTTTGCTATGAAAGACTTGGGTGAAGCGGCATTTATTCTTGGAATCAAGATCTATAGAGATAGAAGTAAACGGTTAATTGGATTAAGTCAAAGTGCTTATATAGATAAAATCTTGAAGAGATTCAAGATGGAGAATTCTAAGCGCGGGAATTTGCCGATGCAAGAAGGACTTAATTTATCTAGCAAGAACGGTGCTTCTACACCTGAAGAGGTGGAGCGTATGAAAAGAATTCCTTATGCTTCGGCTGTGGGATCTATCATGTATGCGGTAAGATGAACTAGACCTAATATTGCGTTCGCGCAAAATATAGTTAGCCGCTATCAGCAAAATCCTGGAGAGGATCATTGGACTGCTGTGAAGAACATTCTGAAGTACATGCGTGCTACTAAAGAATTATTCTTGGTGTATGGAGGAAATCCCGATGCAGAGCTCAAAGTAACTGGATACTGTGATGCTGGATTTCAGACTGATAAAGATGATACAAAATCTCAGTCAGGATATGTCTTCACTTTAAATGGAGGTGCAGTAGATTGGAAGAGCAAGAAACAATCTACAGTTGCTATGTCTGCTACAGAGTCTGAGTATATAGCTGCTTCGGATGCAGCCATGGAAGCTGTCTGGATCAGAAAGTTTATTTCTGGGCTTGACGTGATGCCCTCAAATAACTCACCTATGGATCTGTACTGTTATAATTCGGGAGCAATTATCATTGCCAATGAACCTGGAGTTCAGAAAGGTGCCAGACATTACCAAAGAAGATATCACTATGTTCGTGAGCGAATCGAATCACGTGAAATCAATTTACTCAAAGTTCACACAGATTGTAACTTAGCAGATCCTTTTACAAAGGCTTTGTCAAAAGGAAAGCTCAATAAGCATTCCGAGGGCATAGGTCTTAGATTTTGCTAGTTATATCATGTAAATCTGTGATTGGTATTTGGATAATGGGATGTTAAACGATTGTTATTTTAATAAATGAATTATGATACTTGGTATGAATGTTTTCATTTTATAATAATTGTGTCCTATATTTGCATGAATAAATCCATGAATATTTTGATATATTCTAAACGTCCATTGTCGAATAACTATATGGGAATATAGTTAAACTAAGACAAATGTGAGAGATTGGTTGAAATATTTAAGGGAATATTTGGAGATGGTCTGCCAAACTCACATGGTATTCAAAGAGATGAATATCGGATTTACCCCACTTAACGAATTTTCATTTTATGGATCAGCGTCATTAAGTGAAATTCGTGAAATGGTTACTTTATTTATCGTTAGACTTGATATACAAGCAGGTTATGCATGTGTGGATTGCATTTTCTAGATATAGTTCTAACTATCCTGAACAAGGTAGTAATAAAGGACTAATTTCAGAAATGTAGTGAAACGACATGACTAACACGTGTAGTCAATATAGGATTTGTTCCTTCAATTTGCAACTGAAGTATGATACCATTTGGCGCCCTCATTGATTAATTAAGATGTTTGTATGCGCATACCCAAATGAACTCAAGAGGTGGTCTTGACTAATTTGGTAATCTTGATTAATTGTAGAAATGAGAAACATAATCGTTAAATTATGAAATGACATTGATCCATATTCATAATTAACAAGGGTATCTGAAACAAAGGGATATTAAAGACTAAATCATTTCAAAAGATAATTTGAGAAACTATCCTTAAATTTTTCCGGGAGCATTGGCGTGTTGCTAGACGCTAAGCAATGTTATTGCCTTTATGATAACATGCTCAAGTGGGAGCTGTTGGTATGTGATCACGTTATAATAAACGCATGTCCGGAAGTAATTTAAGCCTACGGGGTCACACGAAATGACACGGTAACTCTATACTATTAATTATTATATTAAAGTAATATATTAATTAATTTGATCACAAAATGATTAATTTAAATAAATTAAAGGGTTAATTTTATTTAATTAATTAAAAGGAGGTTAAAATGTGAAATTAGGAAATTAGAGTTGGGCTCTAATTCCTAATGGGTTGGGCCGAAAATTTCAAGGCTTGGAAATCCTTGAGATTACTTGCCCACCAAGGATAAAAACCCTAGATTTATCCCTATATAAAGGGGGCTTAATTCCAAGGGTTTAGACATTCTTACACACATAAAATTCTCTCCTCTCTTCCTCTCTTATTTGGTTCGGCTGTAGGTAGCAAGTCAAGGGGTTTTTGGGTTTGCTTTAGTTCGACTTTTAGAGGGTACAAGCAAAGGGTTGTTTGATCGTGATCGGGGTACTAGCATACGGTATAAGGGGTGTCTAGTGTGCGATCGTAGAGGGGTTTTACTTTAAACCCTACAACAATAATAATCTTATTTATATTGATTTTATTGGAAGCTTTGCATAAGGTACACGTTTCGATTCTCTCTTTGTTAATTAATGTGATTACATATTCCACTACTAGAAAAGCTGTGTATACCCACGGATTACCCACGAAATGGAGTGAATTTATATAATCAAATTATCTTTATATTTTCCCACGAATTTCCCACGGAATACCCACCAAAAATATATCCGTGGGAAATCCAAGGAAAGTAAAAAAGTATTCCAAATATTTCCCACGAATTTCCCACAAATAAGAAGTCGTGGGAACTCTCACTTAATAAATTTTTTCTAACGTCCGTGGTTAATCCGTGGGAAAATATTTCCCACAGATTATCCACGGTTAATGTGTTTCCGTGGGTAATTTGTGGGAATTCCTTGGGAAATATTTAAAAATATGTTTAAGTATCCGTGGGAAATATTTTCCCACAGATTTTCCACGGTTAATGTGTTTCCGTGGGTAATTTGTGGGAAATCGGTGGGAAATATTTCTCAAAAAATATGTTTAAGTATCCGTGGGAAATATTTTCCCACAGATTTTCCACGGTTAATGTGTTTCCGTGGGTAATTTGTGGGAATTCCTTGGGAAATATTTTCAAAAAATATGTTTAAGTATCCGTGGGAAATATTTCTCAAAAAATTTTTAGGATCATCCGTGGGTAATCCGTGGGAAATATTTTCCACAGATTTCCCACGGATTATATAAGCCGGTGGAAATCCGTGGGAATTTCATGGGAAATATTTATTTAAAAATCTTTTTAGACAATCCGTGGGTAATTCGTGGGAAAGATTTCCGCGAATTTCCCACCGATTTCCCATAGATTATGTTATTTTGTGGGTAATCCGTGGGAAATCCAAGGAAAAATTGTCAGAAGTTCATACAATTGTCATTTTTTTTTTGTATATAGTGTATGTATGGAAGTACATTGTATGTAAGTACATATAGGTAATTTCTAAACACACACATACATACATATGCTACATATTATATGTATCGTGTATATATGTATGTATGTATGATACATGTATATGTACATATAAATGTGGTTAAGACTATACATCTATCCATAAACACATACATAAGTATATATATATTGTAACATCCCAAACTTTTTAATTAACGGTTGACTTGAGTCGTTAAGTCAACATAACGTGTCCGTTAAGTCTATAGTAGATTTAATGATTGATGTATTCATGTGTTTAAGGTGTAGTTATATGTCTTTAGAGGTGCTTGAAGTGTTTAATAGGTTGTAAGCACTCCCTATAGTTGTTTTGGGCTAATTATGAGACGTTTGGAAGCTTAGGGACTAGTTTTGACATAGGGTGAAACTAAAAAACGGGTTTAGGGTCTAAGAGGTGGTCATTAGCTTCTAATTGCTGATAATATCATGTTGTGAAATGATATGTAGTATCTTGTGATGCATTGAGATGTGGTATATTTTGATGACTGTTGATATGTGCATGATTGTATGGCTTGCTCATCTAGTTCACTAGACTCATTAAGTTTCCATGACACGTGCACGTTTAAGGGCCCAAACGTGAAAGCAGTATATGTAGTAACTGTTTAGGCAGTGTGAACACCTAAACTAAATGAGATGTGGAAATAGAGCTCGTAAATGACCTTAGCTACCCATAGTTGCTGCACATTCAAAGTTTACTTCCGCTCTCTTTTAACGCCGTTAGGCGAAAATGGTAAGAATTAACCTGATTTAATGACTATTAAATGTATTTTCACTAAATATTAATTACATTTATCAATATTTTAGGAAACTCGAAGTTCACTAAACACCCCTTAATTGATGCCCAGGGGGCATTAGTTACCAATTCCTTATATATTATTAGTACACACGACATGCCTACATCTCAAACATATATATAAATTTTTAACGTATATGCAAGAGGTATATTTCTCATAATCTATATAACTTATGAGTAATTAATTATTTACGTTAGTTTATTTATCATGACATGCATTCATATGGGTCCACACCGTATGTCTTAGGTTATACCCGTCCGAAGTTAACCTATAGTAGGTTAACTTCGGATTGTCCCCATTTGAGACTATTTTTCGAATTCTTTGTCTCATTTAGGATGTGAATGATGTGTTAGTGATGAATGATTTATTTATGACTTTCCCCTAAAGTCTTTTGGTCGTTTTTAATGTATAAATGAGTTTAAGTGTATGAAGTATCCGTACTGAATGAGATGAAATAATAACGCATGTTCACGGTTATCATTTGTATAATTATAAATAGGCTAAATGGGTCGTATGCGTTCGTCTAATTAAGGGTACTTATTTGATTTGGTTTTAAATGTGATAATGGTTATTCTATATCGACTTCCAATTCAATAGCTTACGGTTATCATTTCTTTAATCTATTGATTGGAACCCTGATTTTAATTTACGGATTCATCACTCCTATTTCCATCAGGTAAAAATCAAACACAACCTACACACACACACACACACACACACACACACACACACACACACACACACACACATATATATATATATATTTTTATATTATATATATATATATAATGAGGGCTACTCTGATTTTATTTTAAAGTCTATAATTCTTGCTACTAGCCCCGTTAAACCAAATTTGGGCAACTATGGGCTTTTATCTCAAAATTTTGGGTATTTATGGGCTTGCTATATTTAGTCATGAGTCATATCGGGCAAAAATTGAGGGGCCGCATTCCAACTAATTAAATAACAAATATTAGTTCATGTACAAATAATAAAAGTTCTAAAAGAATAATAAATAATAAATGTTATTCATTAAAATTGTTTTATTTTTTAACATAAAATTGAATTAGTAGTATTATTATAAATAAAAATATAAAAATTTATATATGTAACCCACCCTATCTGCCTTGGCGGCAATTATACAATTTTCTCAAAAAAAAAATCGAAACCCCTCCACTGCACTCCCAAAATTTTTGAAAGCCCTCCAATATATCCCCAAAAATTGAAACTCATATTTCCCCTCTTAACAATTAAAAACCATCTCATGTATCCCCAGATCCCCTGTCCACATCTTCTTCTTATTCTTCTTTTTCTTCATATTATTGAAAACCTCTCATTGTTTTCTTTGATCTATTGCCGGAAAATCCACAAAAAGTTGTAGATCTGGTTCACCTGCAGCCACCCTCTTCATCTTCTTCTCCTATTTGTCGCCGGGAAGGGAACCCATCTTTCTTAGGCTACAAGCTGCCGCTGTTCACCGGAAAAAACGCACCCATCCCTTTCGGAACAAACCTCTGTTGCCGGCCATCGGAAACAAAACCCTCCTACCCTATTTTGATGTAAGCTATATATATATATATAAATTAGCTAATTCATAATAATTATTATTAATCTAATTTCTATTTAATTTTTTAGAAATTATTTTGTTAGTTAAAATTTTACCTATTTTTTCAGAATATTATTTTCTTAACCGAGTTTATTATAATTTTTGTATTAACATATTTGATAGGAGATCTTAGTTGCTATGTGGGAGTTTAAATCTATGTATCAGGACCTTGTGGTTAACATGATGGTGAGGAGGTTTGCTGGTAAAAGGTATTGTACAATATATTTGATTTCAATGTATTTATGAAACTTTCTTAAGAAATAGAAAAATCGTGTTGATATTTGGTAAAATCACTTTGTGGTAAAACCGTCGTTTGGTAAACCAGTTTATGTTTTATAGTAAGTGTTATTGACTCACTAAGTATATAATGAATCTGCAGACGTTATATGTTCTGTTACGTCTGATGGAATTCCTACAAGGAAAAGCAATTGTGGTCAGATTGTACTTAAGAATTTGCTGAATAATCCACCAATTCAAACGAAAAATCCTAAGATTGCTTTTATGTTCTTGAGTCCTGGATCATTGGCTTTTGAGAGATTGTGGGAGAAATTTTTTCAGGTATGAAGTTGGCCACATATATGTACAAATTTATATTGTTTATATAAGAATTTTCGTTTATTACAATCCAAGAGAGTGCTTGGATGCACAAATCTATCAGTTTGTGTGTGGGTACTGGGTTGGGTAATGAGTCAAAGTGGGAGTTGTTTCTTCTGTTTAAAATGGGTTGGGTAGACATATAACACCTTTTTTTACCAAGAGTTTAAGTTTTGATAAATAGGTAGCATGTCAAATATGATAACACAAACCAATGAAGTTGAAGGTGTTGCTTAAAGAAACTAATTGCCGGGGCAATTATTGAAGGTTAAATCTGGAAGTTTTGAAATCTGAATGTTATAGAAGACTTTATATAATTAGCAAAGACTTTTTTTTGTTAAGCACTAAACAAACATCATTATATGACTTAGCCAATTAAGATATTTTAATTAAGTCCATTGAGTGCTAAACAGACAATACCGTAGTTACCCAGCCATACCAGGCTTTAAATACTTGAATGTCGAGTCTATATCATTTTTAATTCTCCATTTGGCTATAATAACTTAAAGACTCCTCCCCGGATCATTTTTTTTTGTTTTTTTATAATTAGTGTTGTCAACATTTGGGGTCTTTTCGCATTGAGATCACCTTCACTTTTGACAACTATGAGTGTTGATGATTTTACTTGATAGTTAGTTGATGCCTTACATATTGCAGGGCCATGAAGGTAGATTTACCATTCATATTCATGCATCCAGAGTTAAACCAGTCCATTCTAGTCGTTTCTTCCAGAATCGGGAAATTCGTAGTGACAAAGGTTTGTACATACATTGTACAATAGTGTGTTTCTTTTGTATATATTATGTATATATATAGCTGTTTGCATAGTATCCGATGGTTTAAAACTGAACAGCATATCCCTAAATATATATGTACTTGTAAGTATATATGTATGTATAAAAGATATATATATATATATATATATAATATATATATAATATATATATATATATATATATTAATATATATTTATATATATATATATATATATATATATATATATATATATATATATATATATATATACGATTTCGATTGAATAATAAGAAATAATATATAATAATATATATATATATATATATATATATATATATATATATATATGTACAATAGTGTGTTTCTTTTGTATATATTATGTATATATATAGCTGTTTGCATAGTATCCGATGGTTTAAAACTGAACAGCATATCCCTAAATGCAAATAGGGATCAGAAATGTGAAAGTTTGAACACTAAAAGTGGCGACTTTGTTCAACATACTTTTAATTTAGTTGAATGGGTCAAACTTGTTGGAGAGTTTTAAAAGTGAATGCTTAGAGCTTCCTGCACCATTTGAACTCTGAACAATGGATTTATGGCAATGATTCTATTTAGAGAATTTTGGATAAAGTTACAAAAAAGGGTTTGTAGGTACAAAAGACAATATGTTTTCACTTAGCTACTCAGCACGCCAACCTACATAATTGTTCAATAATAATGATCCCTTTAAATAAAGTTAACACCCGTCATCATTGGTTGATATTTTGTGCAGGTAGATTGGGGGAAAATTTCAATGGTTGATGCTGAGAAACGACTTTTGGCTAATGCATTGAAAGACCCTGACAATCAGCATTTTGTGTTACTTTCTGACAGGTTCATGGCTTTCTATACCTAAAAGGCTAAAACTCACATGAAAGTATTGAGGAATTTATTGCAATTCTTTGCACTTTTTTATAGCAAGACTTTTAACCCTTGGTTCATGAACTGCCTTTAGTGTGGTGCATGTAGTGGTGGCAATTTGGATTAAATCGGTAAAATACTAAAATAATAAAAAACATAGCTAAAGGAAATGTTAGATAGGCCAGGCAGGTTGAAAGTTGATAGATGTGTAGATTTAGGTGGTGTGTTTAGGTTTCTCTTTACGTGTATCCATATAACACAATCCTTTAGCTAAGTTCAAAGAATCCTTTGTTGAATTGTTCTGTGGTTTGTCTGAAACCCATCCCTAAGAACAAACACCATGTATCATTTTCATTCTCATTCCCGCAATTTCCAAACCCTCAAACTAAACACTCTTTAATGCATAAAACTTTCTATGTCATTTTACTAATTATATCTATATTAGTATTGGTGTTATAGGTTTGTACTTTGAAGGCAACAGTTGAACGACAACAAAAAAAAAAGATGAAGAACAACGAGCGCGCACTTGCTGAAAAAGCAACAATAGCAGTTGAAGAGCAAAAGGTATTGGGAGAACGACATCTAAATGAAATGGAGGATTGAAAGCAAAAAGTGAAGCCGAAACAAAAGAAATGAAAGCCACCATTGCCGCCATGATGAAGTTCTTACCCGATATGACGCTACCGACACCACCGACCTAAATCTTAGGATTTATTAAAAATTTGTTAGTTTGAATTATTTCAAAACTTTAACTTTTAAATGATGTTTATGAATGTTTTGTTGATGGATGTATTTTGAATTTAGGTAATGGATTATTATGCATTTTAGTAGTTTGAATATTGATTGATTACTTTTGTAGTTGAATATATATTTAATTATACAGGGAAGAAAATGGAATAAAAAATATAAAATTCTATTATTAATTCAAAAATGGCGTCCGTGGGAAATCCGTGGGAAATACGAAATTAATATCTCGTGGGAAAATCGTGGGAAATTAACATGTGGGTAATCCGTGGGAAACAATTCCATTGGAAATTCGTAGGAAACAATTCCGTTGCAAATCTGTGTGAAATAATCTAAAAAATTCCGTGGGAAATCTGTGGGAAACGGGAAATCTGTGTGAAAAAAATCGTGGAAATCGGTGGGAAACTAAAATCCGTGGGAAAAATAAAAAAACATATCGTTGAAAATCCGTGGGAAATCCGTTAGTATCGCCGTGGGAAATTCCGTGGGAATATTTCCCACGAATTTATGATCGTGGGAAAACCGTGGGAAATATTTTGTGGCCGCGGGAAAATTCGTGGGAAATTATTTCCCACGCCACTTTTAACGACGGCCACAATCCGTGGGAAATCCGTGGGAAAACAACCATTTCCCACGGATTTGTCCGTGGGAATACGCCAGTTTTCTAGTAGTTTTCGATTCTTCCGTTGCGCATACTCGTGATTATATGTGAATATTTATATGATTTATGTTCGCATATTCTAACAAGTTCAAAAAATATACTTCATATATTCATGTGGGACTCTACTTATGAACCGATTTTGTTTTCATTACTTATTTCGTTGCTAAATTACCTGTCTACGTATTATCTTGTCGTGAACAATTTGGGGGTTAATTGGTTCCCTTTCCTATAAAATCAGAGTACTCCTCCTATGATATCAGTATAAAAAATAAATTATATTTAACATGAAAATTGAACATGTTATCTAAAATAAATAATTTTATTTAACATAGATTATTATTACACTTTTTGCTGGTAGAGTATGGAAACTAGTCTAACATGAAAAGTGAACATGTTATCTAAAAGATAGGTTGGTTGAACTTGAATTTAGATTATCCAAATGAGAAAGTTATTTTTGCTAATTAAAACATTTTAGTGCAATGAATCATGTCCCTTACACAAGTAAGAGAGAACACGAAGTAATTTACTTATGTCTTTTTTATACTATTTTAAATATAAGTATAAGCAACGATAAAATCTATAAGTCTATAACAAATTGAAATACATATAATATTTATTTATTTATTGATTTGATTATATATTGCAACTTCATGTTCACCCCAAGGTTTAACAAACGTCCATAAAGGATCAGGAAAAGATACATTCAATGCGGAAATGTAAAATCCGTCAGGTTGGACCAACCAATAACAAGGTTCAACACCTCGAAACCTATAACATCGGTCTCGAGCCAGTCTACCAAAAACTTCCAGGCTCTGATAATTTTGACCCCACCAAAACTCACCGTCGAATTTTGTCCCACGATCAATTCTATCACAGAATGACCAATAGTAGTAATCACCACTTGAAGTCACGGTATGGTTTCCGAGATCGTCATCTTTTGATCTAACATGAGTCACAATATCATCAGGAGTGCCGTTGGTAATATAGAGCTTCCATTCTGTAGTAAAGAAGCAAGCATTAATTGTGATGGAATAATATGATAATGTAAGATACAACACAAAAAAACTATGCATTCTCACAAAAGCGTCTAGACTATAGAGAGTTATAATTTCATAAATTGTGAGGTTATGTTCTCTACTTATATATATAGAGAGGCAGGGAATCCCTCTGAGGGACCAGTGGTAATTTAAATTTCAACTTTTTAAGACATATTGATTACACATGACATACCCACGGAGCAATAATCATATATTGACAACAATATATTAAAAATCCTTAAAAAGAAAGCATTAATGTTTATATATGTTTCGAGTTGTCTTAAAAATACAACATTTATGTATCTAACATGATTGTAACTTACAAATAAGATACTAAATATATGGTCGCGTGAGAATGTGAGATATATAGATCGTTTTTAATTTTAAAGTTTTTGGCCATGTCATGCGGCTGGTGGGTGACAACAACCGACCTCGCTTCCTTTGGTGGCTGATGATGTTGATGTACTCTAAGTTTGTATTAACTAGTTTTTATTTTTTCCTTATCAAAATTGTGATTTATTATTAACATAATATGAATATGAAAACTACTAGACGACGAAATTAATTACTTGACGAGTTTAATAAAAGTGTTATTTGTTTAATCTTATAATATGGATATTGTTATAATATTTTGCAAATAATATTTGTCATCTTATGTATATTCTGGTAATCTAATCCGGAGCGATACCACAAAGAAATAAAAGGGAGGCAAAATCAAAAATATTTTTAGAAATTTTTTAAAGACAAATTTTAAAATTCCATAAGAAAATTTAAAAATATATGAAAAAAATTAAATTTTCAAGGGGCATTGGCCCCTCCTGCCACTCACTGATACCGCCCAGGAATCTAATTATGTTATCATCAAATAGTGGTAATATAATTATTGTACATGATCGCAACAAAAAAATGTTTTCTCTTGAACGAGAGAGAGACACCTAAAGAAAAAGACAAGAAAAAAACGGGTTTTGATAGTGGATTCAAACGAAGGGTGTTATGGTTGAATAGGTTTTGTCGATTAAAACGACGATAAGTTTCAATTCAAAATGTAAATCATGTTCCGTGGATAAAAAACATTGAAAATTAAAAAAAATGCATGAAAAAAACTCAATTAATATAAGTGACCTATATACTATTATATAAAAATTCTAAACCTCCATATTTTTAAAAATAGTCAGAGAAAACGAGACATGTGAAATGAACATTCTACCCTTAATAAACCTCATTTTGAAAAGAATTATAAAAAATTACTCAACTGTTCTTAATAAATTTTACACCTTATATATATTTCTATATAGCTACCATATAAAATATATAAGTCCCCTCACTTTTGGAAATAATTAGAAATAAAAAATCATGTGAACTGACTATTACACCCTTAATGAAATTGCTTTTGTAAAAAATTATCAACACCACTTGATGTCACCACCATCACCAATAGGCGCGCCATCACCACCGAACCGGTTACCGTCATCGCCGTTGCATTGTATCTTTCTATCCTTGTTAAGTTAACCTTGTTTTAGCGCTAGTATTTAAATTTCTCTTTTGTTTTTCGCTCACAAACGTAGTATGATAACTCATGTTCTTGTTATACCTTCTGTCCATTTTTCATGTCCCTATACTACCCAACATTTCCCAATGATTGCCCAGATGCAATAAATTTCCACATATCCCCCTCATTTTAGTTTATTTTATTTTGATTCAACCCCCGTTAGATGCCATAGTGGTCAAAGCCTCAAAGGTTATTGATGCAGTTTCGCAAGCAATCAAATGGCTCAAGAACACAAGGATGATCAAAGACACAATTGAATCAAGAGTTCTAAAAACACACGTTATATATTTTTTTATAAATCTGGAAAACTGATCTAAACATTCTCCATCCTAATATTTATACTAATTTTAACTCCACTAAAATAGGAACAAATCAACTCATAATTATCCTAATAAATAAAAAGATAACTTATAAAAATAAAAGATAATTTAATAAAATCGCATTGCAGACCAGGCCTGGGCCGAGACCCGATGTTACTGCATCAGTTATATTTTTCGTGTAAAATTTCGAGTTAGAAACCTTCTTAGGTAAAAACATTTTTGATGACAGGAAATGTTCTAGTACAATCACCAAAAATACCGGTTAGGCTGTGTATAATTGAGTCAAAAAATATCATCATCGATCCTCAAATAATCGTATTATGAAACCCCCGTCAACTACTGTTTCTTTTTGCTTCCATACTGTCACTTCCGTTCCATTCACAGCTTTCTCTTCTTTCGATATGTTTGGCTGGAAATTTTAATGAGTTTTTGGAACTTCAATCTTTTAAGAAAAACTTTTACCCAATTCATTTAACCCTTTTGAATGTTTAAGTAAAAATCAACATACTTACATTTTATTTTTAGCTTCAATAATCTTCTTTTAATTGATGTTTATCATAAGTTTTTTCTTTCCCGCTCCAACAATGTAAAATTACATCAAATATTAGACCATGTGAACTCCACTAATTTGTAAGGACCCATGATTCACAACCTTATAAACCCATTGGTCACTAGAGAAATAATTTAAACACGAATATCGCATTAAAGGTTACAAGTCAAGTTTTTATTATAAATTATATCATTTTTACAAATAAATTCCCGCCACCGCCGACGTTGTCGTTGTCGCCGTCACCACCGTCATTATTACAATCATCGTCGTATCTCGCGAAAATGCATATATTATATATTATATTAATAAAATGCAAAATTAGAGGAGTATGTAACAATAGCCTAAAAAAAGAAGTATAATAATAGGGAAATGATATATCTTTCTAATAAATAGCCTAACAATCTTTTTAAAAACGTTTTAAAACATGATAAGTATAATTCATTTTTTTCTTTTTTAATCTCATTGGTTGATTTTACAAAGGATAATGATATATATGTTTAACTCATATGCCTAAAAATAGGCCTACTCCATATATTACATTACACATGTTTTCCACTCATTCTCTTTCATCATCTCTACCTTTGATCTTGCCACATGTCTTGATATCTCTTTTAGGCCTATCTTTAGGCATACAAATTAGGCACATTAATCATTTTCCTTTTACAAAATGTATCTTATAGTTTGGAAGATTTTTTAATAGAATTTATTATTTTACAATAATAATAGACCAAATTGTGGTAAAGTTTGTCCTCGCTCCAATCTTTTTCTCTCCACCAAAAACTAAAGGAGAAAAAAAGAAAAGAAAAATAGAAAAGAAAAATCTTTATTGTCTATCTATCTTTAGTTGAATTGAATGGCGAGCGTTATCTCATCTTCTTCTTCTTCAACCAACATTCAATCGGGCCGGCCAATCATCATCGCACGACAACAATCATCACTGGGTGGTTCATCCACGTTCAGTCCTCGCCCCTTTCTTCTCAGTTCTAGTTTCTCCTCCGGCGGTTTAAAGATCCGTCACCACAGGAATTTTATTTCTGTTAATAATAATAATAATCAGTTTTCACGCAAAGTAGCAACCAACAACATTGTCTGCGAAGCTTCCTCAGATACCACTGTTGATGGTCTGCTTCCTTCCTTCCTTTTATCTTCTTATCTTGCTCATAATATATATATATAATATATATATATATATATATATATATATATATATATATACACACACACACACACACACACAATTAAAACATACCATAAATGTGACTAAATGAAGTTGTGTATATATTACTTTGCAAAAAGAGAATATTATTGATTGACCGCTATGTACAATTCATAATAAAGAATTAATTTTTAAAGGCTTTATAATTGTTTTGACATGAGGTTGTGTGTATATTTTTAAGCTTATAGTGTCGGAAATGTATGAATGTTAGGATTCGTAAGGGGATGTTTGAGGGAGATTATCTGATTACGGCTTTGCAAATCGCAAGTAAATAAGAAAATGGTATTTGGCATACCATATGAAAGAAGTGATTTTAAAGTTTGTAACTTTTATTGGGAGGAAACTAGATTTCAAAGTAGCAGGTTAAGACCTTTTTTTTTTTTATAACCTTGCAATTTTTTTTTAATATAGTTATATCATACTCAATATTCTCTCAAAGTTCTGCAGTTCGCTATCTAACTGTGACAACAAATCAGGAGTTTAAGACGTTGTAATTTGGTGGCATGTGGGAAAAAGTGGATAGATACTTTTCTTTCTACAATGTGTTACTAATTTTTAAAACCTGTGCCACATTTTGTTGTTTTTACATGTATGTAGATTTTGAATCTGTTGGTCAGACTATATAGGTTGCAGGGTTTGATTTTGTTGCTCTAAATTAGATGCTTAGGACATAAGAAAAAGTTACCGACCATCCAACTGGAAGGTTGGCACCCTTACGGCCTTAAGCAATAGTTAAACATGATTTCAGCAATCAATTTTAGTTTTGGACCTTTGATCAGTTCAAGTTGGCTGAAATAGATCAACAAAATTATTGGGTCATTTTACATGAGATGGCATTCTTTTCAGCTCTACTCCTGCAAGGAGAATTGACATATACGTAGTAAAAAGTTACTACTTTCTTAGATAATTTTTTAGGTATATGTGTGTATCTAGATGCTTATATTCATAGTACAATATTTTATTCACTGAAATGCGCATTCCAGTTTTGTTTTTCTATCTTGGGTCACAAAAGGTAGTATACATTCAGTTTTTCTTCAACGAAAATGGAGAATGAATTAAATAGGCTTGATAGAACTTAGAAGATCCCAACTTCATTGAATGCATGCCAATTGACTGACGAATCTTCTGTGAATAGACTTGAGCTAAAAGCATCAATTTGTTTTTCAAATGTTACAGACTTTGATTTTGCCAAGATGTTGTTTTTCAAATGTTATAGACTTTGATTTTGCCAAATTTGTTTTTCAAATGTTACAGACTTTGATTTTGCCAAGATGTTGTTTTTCAAATGTTATAGACTTTGATTTTGCCAAGATGTTGTTTTTCAAATGTTACAGACTTTGATTTTGCCAAGATGTTGTTTTTCAAATGTTACAGACTTTGATTTTGCCAAGATGTTGTTTTTCAAATGTTACAGACTTTGATTTTGCCAAGATGTTGTTTTTCAAATGTTACAGACTTTGATTTTGCCAAGATGTTGTTTTTCAAATGTTACAGACTTTGATTTTGCCAAGATGTTGTTTTTCAAATGTTACAGACTTTGATTTTGCCAAGATGTTGTTTTTCAAATGTTACAGACTTTGATTTTGCCAAGATGTTGTTTTTCAAATGTTACAGACTTTGATTTTGCCAAGATGTTGTTTTTCAAATGTTACAGACTTTGATTTTGCCAAGATGTTGTTGTTTTTACATGTATGTAGATTTTGAATCTGTTGGTCAGACTATATAGGTTGCAGGGTTTGATTTTGTTGCTCTAAATTAGATGCTTAGGACATAAGAAAAAGTTACCGACCATCCAACTGGAAGGTTGGCACCCTTACGGCCTTAAGCAATAGTTAAACATGATTTCAGCAATCAATTTTAGTTTTGGACCTTTGATCAGTTCAAGTTGGCTGAAATAGATCAACAAAATTATTGGGTCATTTTACATGAGATGGCATTCTTTTCAGCTCTACTCCTGCAAGGAGAATTGACATATACGTAGTAAAAAGTTACTACTTTCTTAGATAATTTTTTAGGTATATGTGTGTATCTAGATGCTTATATCTCTAGATGCTTATATTCATAGTACAATATTTTATTCACTGAAATGCGCATTCCAGTTTTGTTTTTCTATCTTGGGTCACAAAAGGTAGTATACATTCAGTTTTTCTTCAACGAAAATGGAGAATGAATTAAATAGGCTTGATAGAACTTAGAAGATCCCAACTTCATTGAATGCATGCCAATTGACTGACGAATCTTCTGTGAATAGACTTGAGCTAAAAGCATCAATTTGTTTTTCAAATGTTACAGACTTTGATTTTGCCAAGATGTTGTTTTTCAAATGTTATAGTCAAGCAAGGCTTATGCTTATAAGTTATAAGTACTATAGCTTTAAGATTGTAGTTAAATTGGTTAAGCGCATTGTTGTTTTTCAAAGCACAATCTGATAATAGTACAATTGTATGTGTGCCAGTTTGGTAATCAACTCTTAGCTAATGTATTCTCTTGTAACATCATCCTCAATATTCACCTACGTTGGCTTTTGAAAATGCAGTTCCATCAGTTACCAGTGAAACATGGGACTCTTTGGTGCTCAAGGCCGACGGGCCTGTGATGGTCGAGTTCTGGGCTCCATGGTGCGGTCCATGCCGTATGCTTCTTCCTATCATTGGTGAATTGTCAAAGCAATATGTTGGAAGACTCAAATGCTACAAATTGAACACAGATGACAGCCCAGCCATTGCAACTCAATATGGAATTCGCAGCATTCCCACAATTATGATCTTTCTCAATGGGGAGAAAAAAGATGCAATTATTGGTGCAGTTCCAAAAACGACTCTAACTGCTTGTATCGAAAAGTTCATATAGACGTTATGGTAAGCGCAGCTTGTCACACCTCATCAGCTTTCCTGGTTCCATGTTTCCACATTTTCTTTTGCATCTTACTTGGGAATTAAGTGTACAGTTATTGAAGGTTCATTGACATGTATGCATATCACCAATACACAAGAATTTTTATAGTTATTTATTATTATATATCGGTATTTTGGGTTTTAGTAGGGAAGACCATCATCTTTTTTTTCCAACACTCTGTATAATTGCTTTTCGCGGTCGCTCTCATTGTCCACAAGTGATCACTTTATTTGCTAGAGTTTTTGTGGAGGCCGGATGGTGATGAAATTGGGTTTAAGTTCTGGATCGGAGCTAAAAAGGTATTGGTTCAATATGTGTCGGGAGAAAATGGGGTGTCGTACCAAGTGCAGAATCCCCATTCGCCTTTTGTTTGTCGCACGTTCTTGGAATGTGAAGATAGATAACAAGAGTTTGCATCATCACTTCAACCCTTTTTTTTTGGAAGCAGGATGACTTTATAAATCACCATCCAAGATGTGTGAGAAAGAGTAAACCGGTATATACTCCTGTACCGTTATGGATATGCAGCTTTATTTTACTATTAAGGACTCGGCTCATCAAGCTTTATGAAGCCTGTTTATTTGACTGGGAGGGAGTTGTCATCATCGTGTTGGAGGTACTGTAGTTGCGACTGAAATGTTGTTGGAAAAGAATTGGGTAAGATGGTTAAATATTTATTTAGGAGCTCAGTTGGTTATGGATGATGAGAGTAATTCACGAATATCACTTTATTAATATTGAACAACTCATAGTAACAAACCATTGAATCTGTCTAAACATCAGTTGATTAGTGGTTATCAACGAATTAAACAAACAATTGAACCATACATGCTGTTTTAAATCAAAAAATGGTAAGTCAACTCAGTTGGTTGATAAACTCATAAAAGTATTTCATAATGCACGTTTAGGTTTGACTGAAATAAGTTCGTCTAAAAAACCAATGTTTTAAATATCGGTATTACCGGTATCGGAGGGTACTCCGATATTTTAAGCCTGGTATTTTTCCGGTATTTTCACTATTCCGTACCCGGTATTTCCGGTATTTTCAAAAAAAAAAAATTGAATTTTTCTAAAAATTATTTTTATGATACTTTAATGTTATTCTTTGTTATTTGTGAACTTTAAAACTTATATTTTGTTATGAAATACTTATTTGGTATTATTTTTGAGTAGATTATAATTGTATTTTAACTATTTTCGTTAAACTGTAACAAATTTTGTAGGATTTTTATATAAAAAAATAAAATAAATTAAAATAGTCGTACCGGCGGTATTTCCGATAATACCGGTAATACCGGAAAAATTTTCCACACCAGTATAACTAAAATACCGGTTTTTAAAACATTGTAAAAAACAAACTATAAATTTATTTTGTAAGTTATTGTTATCATATCTGACAATTAAACTCCATTATTATATATTACATTTATAAACAAGATTAGCTACAGTAACTATTTTCCTTTTTTTATTTTTATCACATAATTTTTTATTTTTTTATTTTTAGCACATACTTTAAGCTTAAACTTTTAAAGCTTTTAACTTTTACCACAAGCTTTTAGGCTTTTCACTTTGGACACCAAAGTTATTTTTTTTACTTTCTACCCCTTATATAAACTTTAGGTTTTCTAACTTTTACCATCAAACTCTTAGATTTTCCAACTTTGGCCACTTATTTTTTGTTTTTACTTTCTACCCCTTATAGTAAACTTTAGGTATTTCTAACTCTTACCACCAGACTTTCGGGTAATGCTAGATGTACGTTTACACGATGCGGTGACGATAGTGGTAGTGGTGGTGGTGGTGTGGTGATGACGGCGACGGCGAGTGGTGTAGGATATGGGTAGTGGTGGTGTGGCGATAGCGACGACGAGTGATGCAGATTTTTAATGTAAAGTTAATTGATGTAAACGATGGTAGTGTAATTATTTTAAAATGATTTATACCTTTTCAATAGACTTTTGCACCAATTTCTTTTTTGTGTTGTACTTTCTTAGATTTATGATATACTTTTGTAATATACGTTTATCGTTTAAATCATTATATGTATCAACCATCTTATACGTGTTACAAATTTTACGTATCGCTAAGTATTGCGGGGCGTTAACGCCCGGATAAAAAACTAGTTGAAATATAAAGCTTGACAACTATACCCCTTATATAAATACAAAATGTTTCACATCGATCACTATAATATATTGTTTCAAACAGTTATTGGTTAAATAATCGTCATGGATATGGTTTGATTCTTGGATCATTCGTTTGACATAAAAGAAGTTAACTATTGGTTTGTTTAAATTAGACTACCTCCAATGGGGGATTTGTGGGAGAAATTTGTGATGAGGTGGAAGAAATTTGTAGATTTGTAAGATTTGTAGGGTTGGGGTGGTGATGAGGTGGAAGAAATTTGTAGAGAAATTTGTAGGAAATTTGTGTGTACAAATTTATTACAAATTTTATTTCTCTTTTCTTTTTAAATAAAAAACATGAATATGTATATTAAATAATGTCTAGTATATTATAAAATGTATATAACATTGAATAAATTTAAAAAATGTATATAATATTAAATATATGTTATAAAATGTATATAACATATTAAATATAATAAATTTAAAAAATATGAAAAAATTATAAAAAACATATTTAAATATAACAATAATATTATTATTATCAAATTTTAAATTTGTCTTATCCCAGCGGCTAGTTTTTTTGTCATATTTTTAACGGCTAGTTTTTTTGTTCTATTTTGAACGGCTACTTTTTTTTGTCTTATTTCAACGGCTATTTTTTTTCCATCTATAATTACTAGGCAAATCTTCTCATTTGATTCACACTTCTCTTTCAATCTACAAAATTTACTCTGAATTTTCTTTAAACATCTAACCCGAATTCATCACACTTTCAGTCATACTCAATGGATCCAAACGAACAACCAACATCATTCACTGACCTTTTCAATGATGCCTGCGAAGAACACAACCCAAACCAACAATCATCAAACCAACCGGGTATGTTTACACAACCGGGTATGTTTCCACAACCTGGTATGTTTCCACAACCAGGTATGTTTCCACAACCAGGTATGTTTCCACAACCGGGTATGTTTCCACATCCCGGTATGTTTCAACAATTTGGTGGTTTTGATCAACAACAATTAATGCAATGGCAACAATCTCAGATGTTTCAGTTCCAACAGCCTTCGATTACACAACAACAACAACAGCCAACACCATCTCAAGTTGATGCAACACCGTCAAAGACGAAAAAAGCTGGTAAAAAGAAAGGGAAAACAACACAACAACCCATATCATCACATCAAGCTAGCTCACCCTCCAAGGGAAACCGAATAGCGTGGCCACAAAGTGACGAGGAAGCTTTGGGTATGGCTTGGTTCCATGTTTCAACGGACTCCATCGTAGGAAACAACCAACGGGATGGAGTGTTTTGGAAAAGTGTGGAATGTCACTATAACCAATCAAATCCTAAAGTTCCTAGAGACTTTGCCCATCTAAGGAGCCATTGGTTTTTAGTAAAGCCCAAAATCAGTAAATTCAATGGGTTTTATTTGTCAATCAAGTCTCGTTACCATAGTGGTTGGTCGGAGGAGCAGTTTATTGATACCGCTAAAGAAGAATACGTGAATGATCCATCTAACAAGACTGGCCAAGCTTTCAAGTATGAGCATATTTGGAAAAAAGTGAGGGCTCACCAGATCTTTTCAAGTTGCACATCAGTCCATGGAAACCAACATTCCAAAAGAAGCAAGACCAACAGCACGGGGGGTTATACTGCTAGTTCAGCCTCCGATGCTAACTTCGGAGAAGAAGAGTTTCGTATCATTGTTGATGACGAAGAGCCAATTCAAGAAGAACAAGTAACCCCTGAGAGTCGGCCAATGGGTAGGGATAGGGCCAAAGCACAAGCTAAAGCACAAAAAGGCAAAGGCGCATCTTCATCATCATCAGCAGCAATTGAAGAACACATGTCGACTATGATTACGAATATCAACAACACAGCTCATCATCATCAGCAGCAATTGAAGAACACATGTCGACTATGATTACGAATATCAACAACACAGCTCTGCAGAAGCAACAAGTACTCAAAACCTACGAGGATTCGATTAAATCCGTAAGTTTAGCTGAACATGAGAGGGTCGTTATTGAATACAAGAAGTTGAGATACATGGATACCAGTCACATGTCAAAGAAGAAACGAGCCAACCAGAAGACCTATCTTGCTCATCTCAGGGCCAAGTTCAACATCGAGGATTCGGGTTCAGATTCGGATTCAGAGTAGAAATGTCTAGTATTTTAATTTAGGACCCGTGTGTTTGAAATAAGTAGATTTAGGACCCGTGTGTTTGAAATAAGTAGATTTAGGATCCGTGTGTTTTAATTTGTTTTAATGGTATTTGAGTTTTAAATTTATATTTATTGTTTTAATAATTATTTAATTAATTATATGTTTAATTAATTAAATACATAATTAATAAATTTAATGTTTATTAAATGGTTATGAGAAATAATGATGTGGAAATTAAGTGAAATTTGTAGTAAGAATTTAATGTTTATTAAATGGTTATGAGAAATAATGATGTGGAAATTAAGTGAAATTTGTAGTAAGAATTTAATGTTTTTAAATGGTTATGAGAAATAATGATGTGGAAATTAAGTGAAATTTGTAGTAAGAATTTAATGTTTTTAAATGGTTATGAGAAATAATGATGTGGAAATTAAGTGAAATTTGTAGTAAGAATTTAATGTTTATTAAATGGTTATGAGAAATAATGATGTGGAAATTAAGTGAAATTTGTAGTAAGAATTTAATGTTTAGCATTGGGGTCAAAAAGAGATTTGTAGTGAGAATTTATGAAAAGCTGATGTGGCATGCTGACCGGACAAATTTGTAGTAAGAATTTGGTTTTGGGTTGTAGATATTAGTTGGTATCAATATATGGAACTTGTGTTGAGTTTGTTTTCATTATCTCACGAAATCAAATAAAACTCAAAATTCAAATTCATTCTTGTGATGCTAGGACATCAGTTGATATATGTTTTGGGCACTCACTTATTATATGAAAAAAATAATAGATGAGAGAGAGTGAGGCAAACATAGAGAGATTGTCATCCCCTAGTTTTTTACCTACAACAGCCTAGAAAAGCTTCGATCCCCGGAGATTGAACCATTGGATCGTCCTCATTGTAGGTATTCCACATTTGTGTTTACTGTTGTAGTGTTAATTTCCCATCAAATTAATCCATGCTTAATTGTTATGGAGAGAATCTTTACCATTTTCATACTCAGAAAAACCTAAAATAAAAAAAGGGTCACTAAGATTAGAGTTAGGTAAACGAGCAAGAAGGAGAGGCTAGAAAAGGCAGGGACTCTCCATTTCTAGGAAGATGAAACCATTATGCTATAAAGAGTTAATTGCATTTTTGGTCCCTGTGGTTTGTATGTTTTTGCAGGTTCAGGACCTTTTCGGGTTTCATTGCATTTTTGGTCCCTATTTTGGAAACCTTTTGCAAATTTGGTACAAATTAACGGTGGTTGTTAAATGAAGCCGTTAAGTGTTGTTAGAATAAAAAATGGTGTTTAATTGTAAATTTCTAAAAGTGTAAGGGGTATTTGTGTTAATAGTGTTGGTCAAACGTTTGTCCTGTTGTCACTGAGATATACACGTGATTGTTTTGTAAAAAATTATAAAAAATTACGAGCTCTATAAATGAAAGTTTTGTAATTTAAAACGCGTCGGGAAAACGAAATTCACGATTTATCCCTCCTTTCTTCGAGTAAAAACTCGAAACTGATACCACTCGACTCATAATTCCACCGCGCACAAACCCTGACCAAAATGAACTTCAGAAACCGTCGTCAGAAAATATGGCAATTTGCCGGAAAACTTAAATTTGCGATTTCTACTTTGTTTTTACGAATTAAAACACGAAACCGGTACCAAAATGCCCAGGTTTGCATTCCGCACAAACCCTAGCCTATTATTCTGTCAAAAAACTTTGCCGGAAAATTCGCCGGAAAAGTAACTGTAAACGAATCTAATGAATCGAAAACCTTAAAATATTAATATGCCCGGAATCGGATCGCGAACAAAACCTGATGTTTTCCAGATCAATTTGACAACTTGCGAAAACGGAATCGAAGAGGGAAGTTTGCAGAAAAAAAACTTTTTGTTTTTTTTTAAATAAAAGAAATGGATATAAAAGCAATAAAAGAAATAAATTGTGTTAACATGACAAACATTTTGACTAACACTATTGACACAAATACCCCTTACATTTTTAGATATTTACAATTAAACACCATTTTTAATTCTAACAGCACTTAACGACTTCAATTAACAACTACCGTTAATTTGTACCAAATTTGCAAAAGGTTTCCGAAATAGGGACAAAAAATGCAATGAAACCTGAAAAGGTCCTGAACCTGCCAAAACATACAAACCACAGGGACCAAAAATGCAATTAACTCTGCTATAAAAACAGGTTCCTAACAATTCTGACAAATAAACGGTTTTTATTTTAAATTGCTATTTCCTTGAAAGTTGAATACTTGAATACCTAAAAATGAACATGATTATAGTTACATGACATCCGTATATAGTTAGATTTCTCTTTTCTTGGGGGACCTATAAAGCCACCCAGTAAACCCGAACTATCGCAATTCGCAACCCATCACTTCGAGCGAGGAATAAGTTAGCAGGTCACAAATCAATTTTTCCCAACAGAAATGAATATCCTGCATCTTTTCGAAAGCAAAGGAAAGACAAATTAACAATGGATTCGACAGAAAATATGTTGGTTTGCATTGCAATGACTTGTTGAAATTAAAAATCTATACTATATCTATATCTATACTATTATATAAAGCATCAACCTCTCTTCTCTTTTCTTAAATTACAACTTTGAACAGCCCAAAATACCGCTCTCATTATTCACTAATTTAAACATCTCTACCTAATATACCTATAATACCCTTAATGAAATAATTTACAACATAAACCCCTCAACCTTTAAAATAACTACACTACCACTTTTAACATCAATTACTTTAACATGACCATCATTGCCGCCCTCACCACCCGTCACCGCCACCGCTTTCGACACCGCCGTCGCCGCCACTGCCACCACCCGTCGCTGCCATCACCATCACCGCCATCACCATCACCGCCGCATTGCGCGTACATATGACTCGTTATAAAACAAATAACATTTTCAACTGTCAACATTCAACAATTCATCAATACTATTCCATCAATAATTTACACTACTCTCCGTCACCACCGCCGCCACCACCAACGCTACCACCATCACCACCGATCACCGCAACCGCGACAACAGCGTGCCACCACTGTCGCCACCTCCATCACCGCCGCTCCCGCCACCACCACCCATCTCCGCCACCACCACCTTTGACATTACATAATTGTATCGCGCGGGTACCGTTCTAGTTGAATAAAAAATAAATACTCGTAAAAGAATGTCAATATATCAAAAACCGTTTTAAAGATCATACCATCTTCGCAAAATCAAAACATGAAGGTTGCGATTTTAGTCCAAAATCGCAAGCCTTAAAATCACAATCAGTATGTTGCGATTTTGTTGATTGTTTTGTAAAACAATAAAAGCATATCAAGATTATAAAGCTTAAAGCTTTTCGTTCACATAAATCATTTTCTCTTGTGTTATTTGGAATGTGGATATTTGTATCCATCGGTGCACTGAAAGTGACATTGTTTTTATCTAACATTCTTGTCCATGTCATTCCGTCTTCTTGATAGTTTATTTTGTTTATTTGTAATTTTAATTATTTATCTTTATAAAAACAAAAGTATCTAATATTGTAGATTGTTTAATAAGGTTGATGTATCATATTTCCTAGTTTTAAGTCTCATAAATATCAATACATCTACTTTATATAATGATAAGTATTATTGATTTAACCATCTGGGTTATAACCCAGTGGCCACCTGCCCCCCTAAAATGCGACTTGGTGGGAACACCACCCACGTTCGAATCCCTGCAAAAGCATATTTAACCAGCCAAGGTTTCTGAGGTATCACCGCCAGACAGCGTTGCAGGGTCGCTAGTTTGAGAGGAAAAATTCATCTTCGGGACTAAGGTTCCTGAGCATTTTACAAAAAAAAAAAGTTATATTGATTTTGTATGTCGAGTGATAGTGGGAAAGAAATGGTTTTCAAAGTATAATCTTTAGTCCACACGCGTATCCTAACGGCTTAGCCAATGTTAATTGCATGTATGACAAAGAATAGTTGGCTAATTTATTTTCTTATTTTCTTTATATGGAAAATTCTAGATTTAGATATTTTGGTTTCATATATTACACACTAATGATGTTGAAATAAATAAATTAAAATAAGAACATAAATGTTATTTTGCTAATTTACAATTGTTGTAGAGTACAAATTTTTTATACAAGATAATTAAAACTTTAAAATTGTGATTAACATTTTCCTTATTTTGTAAAACTTATAATTGGTCCATTGAACTTTAAATCAATTTTTTTTTACTAACAAATAAATAATTCATGGCTAGCTTCACTAAAATACATGTCCTATTAGACTAAAAAAAACATGATCATAAAATTTTATAAAAGTAAGATAATCTCCCAGACTAAAGGGAGTGGGGCGAACCCACCCCTTAGTCGCCCAATATATCGCCTCCCACACCACCCCCATATGGCGACCCACCCAAAAAAATGAATTCGGTGACGGATATATATTGCCCAAGCCTCTCTACCAACTATCTCTCTCTCTCTCACTTTATCACCCTCAACCAATCACCTAATGCCATTTATCGGAAGTCCCCTTACCCAACTAGATAGCCCCACTCCACCAATTTTAAGGGGCTACCCACTTGGTGACATGGCGCCACATGACGCAAGTCACCCCCTTCATGGGTAGCCTCACTCCTCTTAGCCTAAATTGTATCTCTTTTATTTATGTTTTAGTACATGAAGAAATAGATGAATTTTGTGTGTTCGAAATATTTGAAAAATATGAGTCTTTCTATTTACATGTATGTGATTTTGGTATTTCTCTTTTTTATATTGGCAAATTTGTGCGCAACATTTATGTGATTTTAGTGAGATCTACCTACATATTTTTCAAACATTAACCATTCTCTAGATATTACTTTATCAACTTTACTTTATTAAACTATAAAAGTTCGAATTTGAGACGTATAACACTTGTTATATGTTGTGAAGTTGTGATCACTACGTTTTATAACCAAACTCAAAATCAAAATACTCGATAAATTTAAATAGATAAAGTAAACGGTATATCGTATGAGGAAACGTGATTACGAGGGAGTGTAATTTACTCAAATGCTACATTATTATGTTTCTATAAATATAAATATGTATGTATCCGTCGAAAGCAATGGTTTTCACCGAATCTCTTCTCTTCACGAATACACGCATTCTTTATTATTCTCCTTCCTTTTCATTCATTCAATCCTATCATTTCCATCTCAACATTAAAGAATCTCTCTAATTAAATCCCAGGTATGTTTTACTCTATCTCTATATCTATCTATATTGTACATACATATCCTAATCCTTAATTTTTAATGCTACATCTGTTATATAGGGATAATTATATCAGCCCTTAAGAAAAGAAAAAAAAACACATAGATATGAAATCGAAATCTTAACTATGTTTGTGCTTGATAACAAATTCCATTCATTAAATGTTCCTAATCTTGCCCATAAAATTTCATTGGTTTCAGAATATTTGGGGAAAAGGGTTTTTGTGATTATCATCAAGTTTTTATCTTTTATGGCAAAATAATTTAAACCCAGTTTTTTATGGTAATATTTGCTGGTTAAAATATTGTACATTATTAAACGAATTGTATGATTTTACATAGCGTTGGGGTGAGTTGATACAAAGGGAATGCCAGGAAACAGAAAAAGTAGAGCCTGAGTTTTAGGCCTCCTTAATATTTACGTTTATAATTTTATATATACAAGTTTCCTCTTTGATCATTCCTTAAGAAATAAATAAGGGTGTGTTTGGCACGGGAGTTTATGAGAGCACGAGCTTATAGTTTTCATAAGGTCAAGTTTATAAGCTTCTTTTGGCTCACAAAACTTTTTTAGTGCTTATAAAAGGGAAATGATTAATCCTCTTAATATAATAGCCTAAAAATCCTACTAACTTTTAGATGAGGACATGTGGAAAAATCAGGGGGTGAGATTAGGAAAGAGAATTAGTGGTATCCACATGTCACCATCTAAAGCTATTAGGAGGATTTTTAGGCTAATTTTTTAGGAGGATAAATCATTTTCCTTGTTATAGAGATCTTCAGATTAAGCATTTCATAAATTTAAAAAAAATTAGGAGCTTACATTACAACTTAGCCTATGAAAAAGTAAATTACTTAAATGTATTTGTTTGTCGTTTCATATCTCATGTTACCTTTGACAAATACACTTGCAAGTTTTGAGAAACATACCCACCAAAGTTTTGGGGTTTACCTTTCTATACTATTATATAAAGCAAACTGCTCCCCTCTTTAAGTAATTAATACTTTGAAATGACCATATTATCCCTCTTCTTTATTCACTAATTTAAACATCTTCACCTATATACCTATAATACCCTTAATGAAATAACTTACAACATAGATCCTCCAACCCTTAAATAACCATATTAACCCCTCTTACATCAATTAATTTACATTCACTACCACGCCACCACCACCGCTGCACATCGCCACCGCCACTGCCATCGTCGCCACACCGTCGTCGCTACCGCCATCACCGCCGCATCGCGCGGGCATCCGTCTAGTAATAATTAATAATTTATTAGATGCTACTTGCATAGTTGCCAGTTAAAAAGATCTTCAATTTGTGCTTTGCCTCTCAAAGTTTAATATTATACTAAGTAGGTGAGGTGGTTACCTTATTCTGACTTATAAATATCAATGGCTAAAACTCTAAAAGTTTAATAAAGAAATAGGATAACCTTATCTAATAAGTTGTAGTACAATAATTACTCTTTTTGTCAAACATCAGTAACCTTTTGTTTATAATGATGTAGTACTTCAATAACAAGTTTCTGCTTCTCAAGTTAGTTGGCAAAATGTATCATAGTACCAACCTAGGATTTTAAGATTGGCTTTTATCTCTGAAGTCCTAATCTTTTTTGTTTTATGTTTCAGACAATAGCAATTAAGAATTTACATACACCATTCAGATGACCATGGAGCAATATCTTCAAGATTCCGTGTCGCAGTCGCAGAACAATTTAAGCAAACAAGATGAGGTCGCCCAAAACAAGTGGAAATCATCAAATGAATCCATTGATGAATCTGAAAATGATCCTTCGGGCGGTTTCGATTGTAATATCTGTCTAGACATGGTCCATGACCCAGTGGTGACACTATGTGGACACCTCTACTGCTGGCCCTGCATTTACAAATGGCTCCACAACCAAAGAACTTTACCTGAATACTTAGATAAGAAAAATGCGCAATGCCCTGTTTGCAAAAGTGAAATCTCCCAAAAAAGTATAGTCCCGCTATACGGCCGTGGTGAGACTGCAAAACCTGTATCAGAAGAAAAGCCTCTGAATCCTGGCATCACGATCCCACGCAGGCCTTCGAGTCCTAGGTGTAGTGCTCAGACCATTCCATCTCAGCAACCTAGTCTTCGCACCTATCAACATGTGCCAATGCCTATAGCTATGTCGGGTGTTGGTGGAGTGACTATGACAAATATGATCAATCCAACTAGCCCGACAACTGGTATGCTTGGAGAGATCGTATACGAGAGGATTTTTGGTAATGCCCACTCTACTTTATTTGCATACCCGAATTCATACAATCTAGCAGGGTTCAGTACTCAACGTGCTAGAAGGCAGGCAATGCAATTAGATAGATCCCTAGGCCGGATTTGCTTTTTCTTATTCTGTTGTGTAATGTTGTGCCTTGTCTTATTTTGAAATTTGTTTTGGAGAACCCTCTATTGATCATGATGTATATTTGTATAAATTATGAGAAGTTAGATAGTATGACCTTGGATATGTAACCTGGTTGTTATAAAGGTATATATATGTATATTGTAAAACAGCAATGATAGTTTACTAATTATGCCTACATATTCTTAACTATGTGATTCTGAGAATGAAAGAACAAAGATTAGGATGGTAGAAATGGATCATCTGGCAACAATCATATGTGATACGTAGTTAGATGTAACATTGCTCATTATGGAATTGGTTGCCAGTGCAACTGTTTGGTTAAAGTCTGCCTTAGTTCTGGTTAGATGTTACTCAGAAAGTATGTTAATGAACATTCTATATCTTTCATATTAGAATTGGTCTACGTGCTATTGACTCAAGTATCCAAGTCGTCTATGCAGAATATCGGGATTTAAATGGGTATAGTGAGTGGGATATATCGTATATTAATTTACATTAAATGAATTGTTTGGATAAGCTTTAGTACCAAAGGCCCAACTACAAGTTTTAATGCATCCAAATATGAAGTTGTCATATTTGGAGTTTTGGTAGTTGCCAAACCTCATGTGTCAATTGTCGTGTCACATATGGTTCATATATTTGTTATAAAATACTATTTGTGGTTTTAGGATAGGTTTTTAATCCTAAACCTTCACGTCTTTATCTTATTGATGTTCCAACTTCCAGTTGTTGTTCACTAGACATAACTTGTGTGTGACCATTTTACTACTTTTTGACAAACTTAGACAACAATAAAAAATCTAGTTATTCTGCCGTTGTAACAATATCCAGTTAGTGTCGATGTTGGTTTTATCGGCCTTGTGGTGAATAAGACCATTTAAAGTGAGTTAGTTCTCTGATTCGAATCATATAGGCGTTGTGGAGTCTTGACTCTTGTGAGTGTCATGACCGTTGACCAGTATATTCGAATTTGAATGGTTCATGCATGTGAATCAGATATTAGACAAGATATTATGGATACATGTTCGGCAATTAGCGCGAGTTGAAAACTAAGGTTATATAACTTATATAATTTTCCTTTTGTGTCAGTTCATGTTAGTCATGTATCAGATCTTGGTTAAACCGAATGTCCGAATCTTGTGTGTTATATGTGCTTGTTCAATGTATATATGGTGCAAAGTTGACTTGTTAAATTAAGCTAATGTTATTTGTTATTGGATGTATCCGGTATAAGTAACTGTCATATAAACTACTAGGTTTTTGGCCCGTGCGTTGCACGAACTGAGCTAATTTTTAACATATAATTTCAACAAAAGCTCAATGTAAAAAAAAAACCTCAAGTGAAGAACGAACATAATTTTTTGTGAAGTTATTGTAACCTTAAACATATACCCACGACGATTTCGGGCATGGTTGTTACATATATTAGTAAAAGTAGACAGTTATAGCTACACACCATATGGTTACAACAATATTCACATTCGCTAGTAATACATAATTTACCATGCGTATATAAGAATATATCATGTATTTATGAGTCCTTAATGTGAATGAGTATGAATTATAGGTAGAATGTATCATTGGGGTGACATCCTCCCCTATATTAGTGAAAATAAAAGTATTTAAGAAGAAAATAAAAAATATATATCTAGGATATAATTTCAACTAAAAGTAATATTACGGCTATGGACTTATAAGATGAATATATCTTATCGTACATGTATAAGAAGATTTATCATCATGTATATATGAATTCTTGTAATCATACGTATATTTAGAATAAATATTCAACTTGAAGTAATATTATGGGCGTGTATATATAGAAGCAACTTAATACTTATAGATGGAAACATGAGTAATGTTTTCTCACAAGTCACAAGAGGTCTCATGTTTGAGCTCTACCCTAAATATTTTTGGGGCGACTACATATATTTAATTTTCACATATGGTGAGTCTGTGAGAGTTTTTATTCGGTGATTAGGGTTTCTAATCGGGTAACTTAAATTGAGGATCTATTTTGATAGATGCTCGTTAACGTGGATTCAGTCAAGACAACATATGTTAGACTTTCGATCATTCGCGAGTAATTCAAACCTTTCAACACAAAAAAAAAAACTAAAAATAATCATCATTTTCAATAAGTGGTATATATTTGAATAAATTTTTAATCGGCTATTTTAGACTTGAATAGTTATTATTTTAATTTATTTTAATTATTATTATAATTTTTTTTTTGAAAGGTGTGGATCATTTGCTCGCAACAGGATCTAGCTTACGTTGTCTTAACCGGGTCCGCGTTAGAGAGCCCCCTCACCCTCAATGCCTAGTAGGAGGAGAAACCCCAACTAAACCGTCCGAAGGCATGACATTTAGTTGGGATAAAACCTTGCCCCCTCTGCAGGACTCAAACCTGTTTCACTGGAGGACTTTATTTGTGAAATTCCTTTAAATGTCTTTCCCATGTCTCGAACTCGAGACCTCCGGCATGTAAAGTTTGTGCTAACCACTGAGCTATAATAATAATAATAGTTATTATTATTATTATTATTATTATTATTATTATTATTATTATTATTATTATTACGTATTGTATCCCTTCAAGATATATCAATTGTGGGCTGGCTTGCGATACATTATGGTGGTTGTATACTTGTATGTACATGTTGACTACTTGAAATTTGTATCCCTTCAAGGTATATAAATTGTGGGCTGGCGAAATTTAATAAACAATTTGGCTAGATGGATTGACATTGTGGTGTTAATATGCCACAATACACGCGGGTTCGATATTTGATGCTAGCAATATGTTTTTCTTATGAAAACATAATATATATAACTATTATGTACGTGTGGCAAATGACGTGTCAACTGATGTGTCGAACTTCTAGCCCAAAACAACATGAGAACGACACGATCACGTCCACCGCCATGTGCCTTGTGAGTTTATAAATTTTTAATATTATATGGGGGTGACCACAAATACATATATGCACAAAAGATTGGTTTTCAATTTTCGTCAGATAAATTTAACACCCGATATCTATTGTCACATTCATCTATATTTGTCTTCTACAGAAAACAGGACATGGTCAAAATATACATTCTGTTATAACGTGGCAACTTATGAGTTATCATGTAATTGTGAACATGGCATGATCGATGGAATGGGTTATAAAGTTGACAAGTTGTTAACTATCGTTTTAAAGTCTGAACTTTTAAAAGACATCAAAATTATTAAATTATCTCATAGTTTAAAAATTATTTATGTGGCAAGGACATAGTATTTGACTATCGTTTTAAAGTTTGAACTTTTAATGACATCAAAATTATAATGCTCCCCTCATCAGGGGAAATAGGTTCAAAATATAAACATCGTTTTGCAGAACTTGAAATACAGTATAGAGTAACCCACCAGCATGGCTACTGGCTAACATCAGCAAGTCCAACTACGTTTACCACAAACATGAGACATGAGGCTAAGATTTGAATCCCATGTGCCACGTTTAATTATGTTGGAGTTGGATAAACCCAGTTTTATAAATTATAAACAAGTCATAATCAACTTGACAATTCACAACCCCTCTTTTACAAAACCATTCTTGGTTAAAGCGTAGCAGAATATTTCCTAAACATTGGTTTTCCATTCAGATCACACTTTAAAAATGTCATCAAAAATAGAAACAGAAAACAGAGAGAAATTATGCTCCAATGAGCGACTTACTAATCTAAAAACTTATAATATCTCCATGAGATCAGCCACGACTCTCTTCAATTTCATCAGATTCCTCGTCAACTTTATCAGCTAAAGCGTCTGCTTCAGATGTCTGTGGAACACGAAGCTTATCCTGGAAAGTTTTCTCAATCTCTTCCACCATCTCCAAATCACCCTTCCCTTTCAGATATTCAACACACACATCAAAAGTATTTTGATCCAGCTTACACCAGCGTTTATCATCAGCCAAAACACATTTTTTCAGCATTTCCACTGCCTTCTCCATCTCATTCTTTTTAGCATATGCAATAACAAATAAGACCCACGTGCTTGCCGGAGGTTTCTTTCCCATATCCACAACTCGGTCAACATATGCTTCAGCTTTGGCCAAAAGACCCTTCGTGCAGTAAGCAGTAATCAGCATATTCGGTAATCTGAAGTCATAAGATAATTTTTGTGTTTCCCATTCGGCCAATAGTTTCTCTGCTCCATCGATATCATCCAACTTGATTAATGCGTAAACCATAGCAGAATAACCCCTGTTGTATACTTTTTTCCATGACGTTTTATATAGATCCCAAATACGATAAACATCCTCTTTTTTACCAAGAGAAGCGTACTTTCGAAGAAGAATTTCCCATGCTGCCCCTTTTGAGTTTCCACTTATATAATTCTCTGATTTTTTTAGCATTTCATATGACTTATCGGGTAAACCTGAATTATCATACCCAGTCGATGCAATAATGTAAGCATTCCAATCAACATTAAGACCTAAGCTTTCTTCCAATTTTTGAAGACCTCTTTCCATACCTTCAAGGTCAGAAGCAGCTGCATAGGCACTTAATCGAATGTAGAAAGTCGGTTTGTCACAAGAAACACCCATTTCTAGCATTTCTTGATAGACTTTTTCTAACTTTTCCATATCTCCGGTCTTTTTATATAAGTTAAGCATGGAGTTGTAAGAAAGTGTTGTCATCATTCCCATACGTTTCATCTTCTCTGCAGTTGCTTCTGCTTTCTCTACTGATTTGGTAGTTGCATAACAATTTAGAAGAGCACCATAAACATGGAGAGTCTTTACATCATCTGGCAAGCTATTGAAATACTTCTCGGCTTGTTCTAGCCCTTCAACTCTTGATACTAAATCCAAATGAACCGCAGCCCCTGCTGGTTGCAGTTTGGGATATTTTGTAGAAATCCATTCTGAAATCTGCGATTAGAATAGATAGGTGAGACCATAACTGAAGATGAAAGTTGATAGCTCTATAGAGTGGTCTAGGTTTATCTTCCCTTTCTATTAAGATTGATCTAAGGGGGTGTTTGAAATTGTTGAAATTGCTTATTTAATTAGGGAGAATTTCATATTTACCCTAAAAACACACCTTAATATCATATTTACCCAATTCCAATTGATAATTTCATATTTACCCAATTTGAGTTCATATTCTATCGTAATTGCCCAGATCACAAATTATATTGTGATTAAAACTCTTATTTATCTTATACTTATCCATTAATAACCTATTCACCAATATACCCTTTTGTGAGCGGCAAAAAAACACACTCCCGCCAATTAGCATATCCCGTTTATACCTCCATGGCAAGATCATCAACATTGTTCATGTCAATGATCCCTCAATAGACATACGCTTATCAAGGTTTGTATCTCAATAGCTTTTGTATTTATGCTTTTTTCTTTACAATTATGATATTGATTTTTGACCATTTATAATAGTTTGTTACCTCTACTTTAGTATCTCACGCAATGATACTTACCTCAATAATGTTGCATGAGTTTTGGTGATATTGAATGAAATAACAACAAGATCGGTTTACGGGTATAATGGATTTTAGTTAGGTTTTGTGATGAGTTTTTTTATCATTGAATTGTAGGTTACGTTTTCAAAGGTCTTCTATAGTGATTGAAATTTGAAACTCCTAATTGATTTATTGCTTGTAAATAGTTTTCTTTGTTAATCTTATAATTCACGGTATGTGAACATTCTGCTTTGCTTGTTGCGTAGAAAGTCAAAAAATGATAATATACATGGATGCGTTTTGATATGGAGTCGAGAATCATAATAAGATATGGAGTCGAAGCAAGTTTGGCACAACTTCCAAGTGTGATTACATTACTAACAACATCTCAGAATCATTTAATTCTTGGGTAGGTGCATTACGTTATAAACCGGTACTTGAGCTCCTCGACGGGATTAGAGATAAGCTTATGAGAAGATTTGATAGGAAGAGGAAGATTGTGAAAAAATGGAAGGGATCATTAGTTCCTAAAGCTATTAATATTTATCTCAAAAGTATCTCTAAGGCAAGCATATCTGATTATTGTATCTTATATTTTCTTTTTGTACTCCAAATGATATAGATATATATATTTACCAATGTTCATTCACTCGTGTTTTACACGTAGAACTTAGGTGCATATGAAGTTTTCAGAAGTAGTGACAATCGAGCTGAAGTGGAATACAAGGGGAAGCGTTTTGAGGTTATACTAAATGAGAGAAAATGTACTTGTCGGGTTTGGCAAGTTACAGGTCTTCCATGTGTACATGCAGCAGCTTTTATTGCTTTTACAAGGGACACTGATTGGGTAAAGTATGTAGATTCCTGTTTCACAATCACAAACTTCAAAGAAGCTTATGCCCTTGAAATTGCTCCATTACCTGGAAAGGATCAATGGGTGGAGAGGGAAATGAGTGAAAAGATATATCCACCTATACTAAAACGCCCACCTGGTAGACCCAAAAAAGAAAGAATAAAACCACCTGGCGAGGCCAAAAGAAAACACAAATGTCCACGATGCGGTGGGTATGGACACCATGAAAAGAAATGCAAGACTCCAACATCTCAAGTTCCCCATTCAAATCAAACATCTACGACTAAAAGGTTACTATTTACTTCTGTCATTAACACCCCCCCCCAAACCCCCCGACCCCTTTTTTATTGAATGATAACAAGTATTTGTTATTTAGGAGGCGAGGAAAGAATACAAAAGCTCGTGAAAGCTGTGCAATATGAGCTTGTTAGTTTGCAAATACCATGAAGTTCTAATAAAACGAATTGTGGTTATTCTTCTCAGTTAGAATGGGTTGATTGTTCAATATCTTCTCAATTCAGAGGTGCTGTAACTGACAAGGATTACTGCAGTGGTTCCTGCATGTTTTCGTTTTTTTTTTCTAATAGAGGTGGCCGTATGAAGGTTAGTGTACAACATTTGTTATGTATGGTCACTGCAAGCAAGTTTGGTCATTTTCTAGTGAATCATCATTTGGACATATCCTTTGATCAAAGTCATTGTCTGTTTTGTTTTTAGCTTTGTAGTACTATGAAAATAGTTGTCTTTTAGCTACTTGATGATACACTACTTTTTTCATGGTAATGTATCATTAAAAGAATAGAACTGTTTTTTTGGATGGTAATATAAGTTGCGCATGACGAGCTGTGTTTCTATAATTCTACTAACATGTACTTGGTTGTTAGTAAGGATATTTCAGTTATTTTTATTCAAGGGCAAATAGGGAATTTGGTGATATAAATTTGGTTATAAATGATTTTATAAGTGATTTGGGTAGATATGATAGAATATGAACTCAAATTGGGTAAATATGAAATTATCAATTGGAATTGGGTAAATATGATATTAAGGTGTGTTTTTAGGGTAAATATGAAATTCTCCCATTTAATTACTTGTTGCTTATTTCACAGCAGCCGAAAAAACAAATACTCTTCATAAAACTGCTTATCTAGTTACTCTATGCTAATAAATTAGCACTTTATTTTTACAATAATACGAAAGATCCCCTCACCCACAGTATACCCCCAATGGAATTTGAATCAACAACTTATGGTTGGTAAGCCGATACTGAAGTTCTAATTTAATCTTTCAAAGATAGATTTTATAAGCTAACTAAAGACTGCTGTCATCTGACACTTAATCATATCAAAGATATAAATCCGTAAAAACATATATTAATTACCTAAAGGCTAAAATAACAACATACATTTCCAATAATCCCAATTGGGGGAACATCCTATACTTTTGGGCTAACGGGCATTACAGCTGACTCTGTATACACTTTTAGACAACTTTTTTCTTTCAAATAACCATAATGACAGACGTCAATATGATGCTCATGTGGACATGTAATCATATTATGTCGAAAAATATATAATATAGGAGCAAAAACGAAAAACTATTTTCATTTTATGGTGTCTTAGTTAATCCATTTCAACAAAGTGTGAGCTATGTCAACAAAATACAAGCACTGTTATCTATACATATAATTAAAACTGAATATATTATACCAAATTCATAAAATAAAATAAATTAAAAATAGAGGATAAAAGAACCTGAAGAGCGTGGGTGTAGCGTTTGAATTTGCGGAGGCTTTTAACGATGACAACAAGCTGTGAAAAGTGGATAGATTTGCCTTCCTTTTCCCATTGTTCAAGTAATGGATACATTGAAACGTTCGGATCGCCGACGGGTGATATCCTTTTGTACAGATTCTCAGTGATCTTGTTATTAGACATGTTGTTTTTTGTTTCTGTCGAGTAAAATGAAACCGCCGCCCTGCAAGACATGGTTGAAATGCCGTGATATTTATTAACTGATCTAGACAAGGAAGATCTAAGGAACGCCATCATCATGGTCATGTTTGTTCACAGGGGAGAGATTGTTGTTGATTTGGGGATTTTAATTTTAGAGTGTGTGGGGGAGGGTGATTTGGGGGTTGCAGGGTTTAGGGTTTTATGAATTCAGTTTACATTTATGCTCTGAGTTTTTTTTTAAAGGAAAAGATAAGGAATTTTACCTTTTTGCATTCTTGACTTTTTCTCACAAAAGAAGAAAAACTTAGAGTTTTTTCATCCAAAAATTTTCAGGCCATTTTTGGCCAGATTTGGATGGAAAAAGTTCTATGATTATCTCCTCACCCTTTAAACCATCAGGTTTTATTCATTTGCAGGTGGAAGGGGTGGTTGCAGGTGGTGGAAGGCGGGTTTCAGGTGGTGGTTGCGTGGAAGGGGTGGTTGCAGGTGGAAGGGGTGGTTGCAGGTGGTGGTTGCGTGGTGGACGTGGCGGGTTTCATCTCTTCTGAAGTTCTGATTGTTTAGCTCTTTTTTTCTTTTAGTTTCCTTTCAAACTCGAGAATGTCTTTTTTTAATGTAATCTTCTATCCTTTCCTCCCCTATCCAATCTTCTCCTTTCTTTTCTTTTAGAACGAAATGCATTTTTGGTCCCTGTGTTATCACACATTTTGCAAATTTCATACAAATGTGTGCAAGATGGTATTTGTGGTCCTTGTGGTATCACACTAGTTGCATCCTTGGTCCAAAACTAACTAGCCGTTAGTTTTTCTCCGTTAGTGTAGCCATGTGCCCCACACGTGAGGGGCAAAATCGTCCTTTCCCATATAGAAAAACATAAACAATAATTAATAAACATAAATATTTAACTCATGTCTTACTTCTTCCACTTCCATCAAACACAAAACATCCAAGATCTTTTTTGTATCCAATTTGCAATCTTCAATCCAACACAACTCTTAAAACATTCAATATTATGTGTATCCAATCTTTTATATATCTATCTAAATCAACTTCACAATAACAAACTTCATCCATTATGTTAATTTTATGATAATGCTTGATAGATGATGAGTTTTCCAAAGAAAAAAAAAAGTGAAAATCCCGTTTTTGTTGAAATCAGTTGCAAAGATCGGAAATTTTCGGAGTTTGAACCGTCGGATCGTAATGAAATTTTAACTAGAGTCTCATGACACCCATATGCTCAGATCCAACGGTAGGTTTCTTGATTAAAGTCTGTAGGTCCGGTTTTTAAACCCCAGTTTAGCTTGAAAATTTAAAGTTTTATGCCTCTTTTTTTCTTCAAATCTGAGCATGTGACGACTATGAAGTTTAGCGGATGATGGTCCAGTGATTGTGAATTCCGCAGTGGTGGTTTAGATACATATGGATTTTTTATGAATTTGAAAGAAGGATATGAATATAAATATAGATCTACATAGTTTTTTTTTTTTCTAATCAAGCTTTTTTCTGGAAATAGATGGGAGATCTATTCGTCTTTATATGAATTTGAAAAAATGAGTGATAAGGGTTTTATGTTCATGATAAAACAATAATGTGGGTGGAATTCTGTAATTTTGATAATAATAAAACTTGGAAAGTGTTTTGATCATTTGATGGTTTTTTTTTTTAATTTAGGGTTAAAGGGAAGAAGATGACAGATGGATTATTTGGGGTTAAATGGGTGTAAATGTCTAATATATCCATCACATGACTAGTACATGGCTACACTAACGGAGAAAAATTAACGGTCAGTTAGTTTTGGACCAAGGATGCAACGGGTGTGATACCACAAGATCCACGAATACCACAGGAACCAAAAATGCATTTCGTTTTTTCTTTTAATAAAAACTCAAGAATGCAGTGTTAGGATTGGGCCTTGTTGTATCTACTATCTAGTGGCATACACCGCTTTTTTTTTATTTGGGAAAATTCATGATTTGGAACATATATAATTGGTATTTGGTTACGTATTGTCATTATTTTTTTTAAAGTAACTTGTATTCACATTGGTTCAACAAACTAGTTGCACAACAAAAAATACAATATTTACATGAATTTAAACACTTTCCAATCTTCCCAATTAATATTACAATTATTCGTCATGTTCTTGTAGCAGAAAAACCCTAGTGACTTAATCTCTTGAATAATACCATCCGGCTTAACACCAGTTTTATAAAACCTTATTTTGTTCATTGCCTTCCATAAACACCAACATTCTATAATGATGATTCCGTTGAAAGCATTCCTTTTGGCCTTCCTGAGTCCCATATGCTTGTATGCTTGTGTATCACCAAGAGATCCTTGACGGAGAATACAAAAATAGGCCCAACCTTACACCAATTAATGTGTTTCCAAACAATAGCAGCGACGCCACATTCTGTAAACAAGTGTACTGCAGATTCAACTGATTCGTCACACAGCACACAATTAAGGTTGCTTACCCGACAATTGCAAACCCGGAGAGCATCGGTGGCGGGAATGTAATCTATAGCAGCCTTCCAAATGAAGATATTACATTTTCTCGGGACCAACTTACACCAACCGAAGACAAACCTACTGCTGAATTATTATAATAATAATAAAATCAAATACATTAAATAAATAAAAAACAATAACGTTATGGTAGTTTTCCTTGGGGTTCCAAATTTTATAATAATAATAAAATCAAATACAAATAAATAAAAAACAATAACGTTATGGTAGTTTTCCTTGGGGTTCCATTTTTTTCCCGAACAGTCCATTTTATTAGAATAAGCTTGCAAGGTGCTAGGAGTACAAGTAAATAAACAAGAACAAGGAAGCTTAGAAACTAAAACTACACCATTTTTGCCATTCGATTCAATTTGTTTTCGATCTCTTTGACATCCACATGAAACTTATTGTCTTCATTCCTTTATTGCAAAACGCATTGACGAGGCGTTGTTTGAGAAGATACGGTCATTTCGAATTTTCTAAATAACCCAACAGAAAGCCAAGACAATTAGTTGGATTAGTTGAATTTTCCTTAGGGTCCCCAATGTGTTCAGTTAGAGCATTCAATTTCGAAATTGATTGTGCGAACCTTTTATTACGGCCACTCCTTATAAGGAGCCGCGTCTTTCCCCATTCTTTCACTATTCATCAGCTTTTCTGTCTCCTAGAATACCCCCTCCTTATAACCCCCTATTCTTTCCATATTCTTCCCCTCACATCACGTTGGACGCGCGTCTAAAGTTAGAAGAAACCCCCCAGACGCCGCCTTAGACGCACCCCGTGCTACTAGCGTCCTCCCCCTCCTTGGCGTCGGACGCGGGGGAAGACGCCCTATAAGGACCGGCCTTATAACTTCGTAATCATCACTTGATGAAGAACTCATTATGTTGTTGTCTGTTGTTGAAAGTATGAAATGGTTCAATGCTTTGGTTGTGAAGTAAAATTGTTGATTTTGGTTGTTATTTGAAGAGAAAAGGTTTTTTCTTGTTAAAAAAAATAAATGGGTTTAAATTTTATTTTTTTTAAAGTTAATTTTTTTATTCGGACTAAAAACCCGCTCCATGTGGTCCACCTCTCTTCGTCGAAGTTTAGTCTAGAGTGCGACATATTGAACAATCATAAATGTAACACAAAGCACCAATTGTATATAAACCTAGAAACAACAATACTAAAAAATACAACATAAAAAAAAAAAACTCAAATACACAATATTATTTGAATATACAAGTAGCACATATAGCAAGCCTTAAGTCGATCAACTAAAAGAGAGCATATTATAATTGACGTTTTACTCTACGTAAAGATATAGCTTCTGATATGTGATTCACTTCGTATTACTAACAAAATTAAATATAGGAAGTGAAAATTCTTAAAGAGGGCCCTTCTTAATGTGGTTAGAAGAAAAAAAACACATATATGCATAAGTATGTCTCTTTTGATAATTAGATATTTATCACAACAATTTTAAGTATCAATTTATGCCGGGACTAGGACCAGAAGGAGGCACAGGATTGCCCTTGGGCAGCATTGCAGCAAACTGTCTAAACCTTGAAAAGTTCGGGTTTCCAGATTGGTATGCAACACTACTAACATTCTGAACTTGCTCAAATGGTACTGGCCGAGCTGCGGCTGGAATGAGGATGTTGGTCATGATCGCGGCTGTGATTACTAGGATGCACATTAACTTTCCAAAACATGTTGTGTGCTTCATTTCGAATGTTTTAAGACAGCCAACAACAACTAATTGATGGGTAATGGTAAATTTGGCGGCTAGAATGAGATATACTAAAACACACTTTTGTATTTGTTGGTTTGTGGGTGAGAAGCGGTAGGCTTTATATATAGTGGGGCATATTGTTTAAAGTTGACTTGTGGAAAGGGATGCCGGCATATATATGAGGTATGAACTGGGATTTGGCAAGGCCATAGTTTATTGTATCTTAGACTTTGTTCCTTTCCTTATATAATTTGTTTTGCTTTTTTGAATACATCATCCATTAGAAAACCAACATATTTCTAAGTTGTCCTAGGATAATCTTTTAATTATCATCATTAATTTTAACTCTATAAAATAAACGCCTAAAAATTAGATTTAAATATCTGGTAACATGAATATATGTTATGTTGTTAACACATTATTTTTCCATCAGTAATACACTAATACGCAAGCCTGGCTCTTTTGGGCTTTAATTAAATCGAAATGTCAAATCCAAATATGGGCTCCCCTACAATACACTCTTATCTGGCCTATCCATTTTAACCTTCACGAATGAAAATGTTGTAGTTTCCTCGCTAGATTTCTAATTTCTAAACTGTGTTATAATAGGAGATTCTGCCGGCAAAAAAGAATGACCAATCTTCATCAGCCGGCAAACCAAATGGAGAAAATTCTCTCAACAATTGACAATTCAAGCTGATTACGCATTTCGCCCCGTATGTAGCCGAATTACAAATCACCAACTTTATTCTGGTCAACAAGATCATGGATAACATCCACCTTCCAACTTACACTATATAATTCCTACTTCTTATCCAAGTGTCACAATGTTACAATACTTTGTATTCGAAAGTCAAATATGTACCAAAGGCTATATAGTACGAGTAATATCAACTAAAAAGTTATGAATTCAAAAGGTCGTCAAATTTAGAATTGGTAACACAATTTATAATCCTTTTAATTGGTTATTAACTCACTGGAACTCTTTACTAGTAAAATATCGATAATAACGTTCAAAATTTACATGTTGTGTCCAAATTATTTGCAAAAGAAGTAGTAAAGTTAGCGTATGATGACTACACATTTTAAGGTTAATTTTATATGACAGTTTATCATTATTATATATGTAAAGCTATACGAAAATTTAACATCTAATTATAAGAATTATTGTTTTAAAAGCATCTTATAATATATTTAAAAAGGGACATAAATCCATGTTACCCAATTAGAATTTATAATTATAAATAATGATAACTTTGTATAAATAGATTGAAATCGAAAAATATGTTGTTAGTTCCCAAGTAGCTAATAAATGTCCATCCTGCATATCCTCAAATCCAGGCCAATTAAAATTATTCCGTCTATCTATTTCAGTTGTGGATTTCATATTTTATGGATATTTAAATTTCAATCCCTAAAAGACTTTTACGATTGAATATTTATACTCTTTCTTTTTATTTTCCCAACAATGAGAATGGGCCAGTGGGGAGGGGAATTTATTCGATATCGGCCCACTACATTTAGCAGGCTTTCTAATAATTTGTTACAAGCCCCTTCTCTAGTCCATTAACTGTAATTGAGCCCATCTGCTTATTAGTTGTGAACATGTAGTCTTGTAGATTGCGCCTCCTTCCCATTTGGCCATTCCCAAAAACATCCGAACGGGTTCCCAAATGATAAGTTGCTTATAGTCTTAGGTCGCGTTTGTTTCACATAATTCGAAGAGGGAGGGAATCTCATTCCGTTGGAATGTAAACATTCTACCATTTGATGGAATCTCCATTATTTGGGGATGGGTGAAGGAATTTCATTCATTCTGTCACTTAAATTTGTAAAAAATCAAAAACATTCCATCAAATTTTATTTCATCAAATTTCAATTCCTTTGATAGATTTCATTCATTTCAAAAACATTATGTGAACTAAACGCATCCTTATAATATAGTTAGGTTCATAAATATCAACTTTTGGCGCTCTTATTTGATATAGGGACACCTAATGGGTGTCCAGGGTTTACCTGAATCCAATAGCATTTTCCTTCGCATAATGTAACATTTTGTATATATCAATTTATTAATAAAATGTATCAGCTCTATTTATATTATGTCGCAAGTATATTATATAAAGGGTTGTCATGATTATCTGTTGTCTCACCTCACATTCAGAGAGGCTAGGTTTTTATTTCATCATGTGTAAAAATTAGTGTGAAGCCAAAAGACTGTTAACAGCATATAACATTTTTTTTTAAATATATATAACATTTTCTTTTTTATATAATTAGTCAATTATATTCTAATTGGTATGAAATGTGGACTTATTACTTAATGATACTGAGTACTACTTGGGTGGTGCTCATGTTGGGATTGTTAACGATGAAAGGTAAAACAGAATATTATTTCTTGATTAATCTTGGGTAATACAAGTCGTCCATATTTATACACAAATTAAACCCTAATTAGGTCATATGACCGACTTTAATTACTTGGGCTCCCAACTCTAATATCTTGGGCTTGGGCCCTACGATACACTTCTGAGGCCTTTGTAAGCTCGGGAGATGACGACGATTCTGATCCCTCATATTCTAACACTCCCCCTCAAGTTGAATATCGGGATTTCCGAAATTCAACTTGCTTAGACACTTATGAAACATAGAGGTTCCCACTGCTTTAGTTAGAATATCAGCCAGCTGGTCTTCAGACTTTACAAACGGTAACTTGATAATTCCATTTTCCAATTTTTCTTTTATGAAGTGACGATCAACCTCCACATGCTTGGTTCTATCATGTTGAACTGGATTTTCTGAGATCTGGATAGCAGCTTCATTATCACTCATGATTCGAATACTTTCTTTAGGTGCAAAACCTATTTCAGACACCAGCTTCTTCAACCACAAAGCTTCTGCTAGGCCTCTAGCTATACCTCTAAACTCAGCTTCAACACTAGACAAGGAGACAACTTTCTGTTTTTTACTTTTCCATGTAACCAAGTTACCACCTACCAATGAGAAATACCCTGAAGTGGACCTCCGATTACCTTTATCTCCTGCCCAATCTGCGTCTGTATACAACTGAATTTTGAGGTGACCATTAGCCTTAAATAACACCCCATGACCTGAAGTCCCTTTGAGATACCTAATGATTCGCAGAACTGCATCCATATGATCTTCCTGAGGTTGATGCATAAACTGACTGACTACTCCAACAGCATATGCAATGTCTGGACGAGTATGAGCCAAATAGATAAGTTTCCCCACCAACCTTTGATACCTTCCTTTATCAGTAGCTTTAGCATCTGTCTTCACAAACAACTTCTGATTTATGACCATGGGTGTATCTGCTGGCTTACAATCAATCATTCCTGTTTCTGCCAGAAGATCTAATATATATTTCTTCTGACAAATAAAAATTCCATCTTTAGAGCTTGAAACTTCTATTCCAAGGAAATACTTCAAATCTCCCAGATCTTTCATTTCAAATTCTGCAAACAAAGCTGATCTTAGCTGATTAATCTCTTTTTCATCATTTCCTGTTTCTGCCAGAAGATCTAATATATATTTCTTCTGACAAATAAAAATTCCATCTTTAGACTTGAAACTTCTATTCCAAGGAAATACTTCAAATCTCCCAGATCTTTCATTTCAAATTCTGCAAACAAAGCTGATCTTAGCTGATTAATCTCTTTTTCATCATTTCCTGTTTCAGACAGAAGATCTAATATATATTTCTTCTGACAAATAAAAATTCCATCTTTAGAGCTTGAAACTTCTATTCCAAGGAAATACTTCAAATCTCCCAGATCTTTCATTTCAAATTCTGCAAACAAAGCTGATCTTAGCTGATTAATCTCTTTTTCATCATTTCCTGTTATAATCATGTCATCAACATAAATTATCAGACATGTCACAAGATTCCCTCTATGACGAAGAAACAACGTGTGATCTGAGTTGCTTTGTTGATATTCATATTTCTTCATAGCAAGAGTGAACCTTCCAAACCATGCTCTGGGTGATTGTTTAAGCCCATACAAGGCCTTTTTCAACTTACAAACTTCTCCATTCTTAAAGCTGTGAGCAAATCCTGGAGGAGCTTCCATGTACACTTCTTCTTGTAATTCTCCGTGCAAGAAAGCATTCTTCACATCAAATTGATGAAGGGGCCAACCCAAATTTGCTGCTATTGAGAAAAGAACCCTTATTGTATCTAGCTTTGCAACTGGAGAAAAGGTTTCTGAATAGTCAATGCCATAGGTCTGAGTGTATCCTTTGGCAACCAATCTTGCTTTGTATCTTTCTACATCCCCATTTGGTTTATATTTGATGGTATATATCCACCTGCATCCTACCGGATCTTTCCCTGTTGGGAGGACACACTTTTCCCATGTACCATTCTTAATAAGAGCCTCCATTTCACTATCCATAGCCTCCTTCCAGTTTTTATTCTTCAAAGCATGCTCTACACCTGAAGGGATCTCTTCAGAATATAATTTGGCTGCAAATGCTCTTGCCTCTTTGGAGAAAAAACTTTCTACAATATTAGCAAAGCTATCTACCGGATACTTAGTAGACCGAGAATGTCTTTCTGGAGAGTATCGCTTTGCAGGAATTCCTCTGGTAGATCGTGGTGGAAGAACATATTTTTCTGGAACACTTTCTGTGGTCTCTTCTTCTATATTTTCTGACTCTCCATTTATATTTTCCTGTATTTCATCAGCAGGAATATCCAAAGTATGACTTGGGTCAAAATTACTTACCTCGGATATCAGGTCTGGACTCGGGTTGTCACTTTGAGAGGAGGACTGTAAATCTTTATCTGGAGAATCTTTATCAGTTGTAGAAGAACTTGGTTGACCTTCTGATGAATATTGAAGCCAACTCAGTGTGTCACTTTGTTCCTCCCCCTGACTACTGAGTTCTTGAGAGTAAAAATACTTGGTTTCCAAAAAATCACAATTCATCGTAGTAAACATACGACGAGTATGAGGATTGTAGCATCTATACCCCTTTTGAGTACCCCCATACCCCACAAAGACACATTTTTCAGCACATGGTTCAAGTTTGGTACGATGTGATTTTGGAATATGAACAAAAACAGTACATCCAAAAACTCTAGTAGGTAAAGTAAGAACTGATGGTGGCTTATGAAATTCAGAGAGTACTTTCAAAGGGGTTTTCATGTCAAGAATCTTTGTAGGAAGACGATTGATTAAATAGGTGGCAGTGGCTAAGGCTTCAGGCCAAAAACTTTTAGGAACTAAGGATTCAATAATAAGAGCCCTAGTTATCTCTAAAAGGATCCTATTTTTCCTTTCAGCCACACCATTTTGTTCGGGGGTTTGAGGACAAGTGGTTTGATGGATTATTCCCTTGGATTGAAAAAACAGATTCATTTGTGAATTCACATACTCCCCACCATTATCTGTTCTCATAATTTTGATAGCTGTCTGAAACTGTGTTTGAACCATGTTGTAGAACACAGTAAATCTATCATAAACCGTCATATTTATTTTTCAAGAAATAAATCCATGTCATTCTGGTGCAATCATCCACAAAAATCACAAAATACTTAAAATTGTGACCTCCACTAACCGGTGCAGGGCCCCATACATCAGAATGAACTAAAGAAAAAGGAAAGTCAACTCTACTATTACGAGGTTTAAAAGATTGCCTATGACTTTTTGCTAAAATGCAGGTTTCACATTCAATCTTTTTATTTAACGGAAAAGTTTTGGAAACAAAATATGCAAATAACTAACTGACGGATGCCCCAATCTTCTATGCCATAGCCATTGTTCTCTTTCACTAGTTCCATGAGCAAGCATGACAGACCCACTTTCAGTAACTTCATCGACATAATACAGTCCTTCTCTCTCAGTGCCACGCCCAATGATCCGTCCCGTCCTGATATCCTGTAATAAACAAAAGGTTGGATGCATGAGTACTGAGCAATTCAGTTCCTTTGTCACATGACTGATTGACAAAAGTTTGTGAGATAAAGACGGAACATAAAGACAGTTAGTTAAATTTATGTTTGGAGAAATTGTAACAGTTCCTCCATTCATAACATCCATTTTCCCTTTATTTGCAGCCCGAATATGGGTTTTCCTTGGTTTTGAAAAAACTGAAAAATCAGATAAATCATAGGTCATAGTGTCGGTAGCACCACAATCGAAAATCCAAGATCCATCCGAGTTAGAGTGACCAGATCGGGTCATAAAACCTTTAGCAATTGAGCTTGGCCCATAATTATTTTCGGGCCCAAAAGAATGTTTGAGCCCACTACCCGACCCATTAGTATTTGCCATATTATATTTATAAGTGGGTACAGATATTTTAGGCAAAGTATTATTTGTTTGTTTTATTTGGGGTTCTGGATATCGACACACATATGTGTGTGGTTGTGATATTTTTGAGAGTTTATCTTCTCTCTTCTTACCCTCAACCACCGAAAAACCCCCATCACCGGCAACTTCAGCCGCCGCTACTCCACCAAATCCTTTCTCCGATCTCCGGCCACTACTACTATTATCATCCTTGGTGGAGTTAGTTCGAGCGGTAGAAGATTTGTTTTTCTCTGATGGGTTATACCGTCGACCCTTTTTGTTTCCGGTCCACCACTCTGGATAACCCACTAATTGGAAACACTGTTCTTTGGTATGTCTTTCCATACCACATTCATCACAAAAGAGACCTGATTTATCATCTTTAATCAAGGGTTTTTGTTTCTCATTGAACCGATTGAACTTTTTGGTGGCAAAACCGAACCCTTCTTCTTCTTTCACCATCAAACCGGTGGCTATGCCTCGTGCCCCTTCGACATCAGTGGTGGTTGCTCCCAAAATTCTTTGGTGAGCGGCCTCTTTTCGTATGGTGGCATACGCGATTTCAGCCGCCGGAAGAGGATCGGTTCGAAGAATCTCCCTTTTTGTTGAATCAAACTTTTGATCTAATCCGTTCAAAAATTGAAATAATTTTTGTTCAGATCGGATCCTATTATATGTTTTGATATCTTCAGAACATGTCATCGGGTTTGGATCTTGTCGATCGATCTCGCCCCAGACGCCTTGTAATTCGATCCAGAAATCTTCGAGTGACTTGTTGCTTTGCTTGAGTTCATTTGCCTTGATGTGTAGATTGAAAGATTGAAGCTTGTCTCTCCCACTGCTGTAAGTAATTGTTAAAGCATCCCAGAGTTCTTTTGCGGTGGAGAATTCGGTAAGATTTCCTGCAATTATTGGTTCTATGTTTTGAATGAGCCACGAGAACACAACCAGATCATCTTGTTCCCATGACTCAAAACTTTTGCTTGTTGATTTGTCTGGTGGTTTTTCGGTTAAGTGTGTTAAAAGATGTTTAGATCGGCCTCCTATGGCAACTCGAATCATACGGGTCCATAAGGAGTAATTGGTACTGTTTAATTTTAAATTGATTTGGAGATTGTCGGATAGTTTGGGTTGTTGTGATTGATGATTGTTGTTTTGTAACAGGTTTGCTAATTGTAATGCCAAATCTTTACCGGAGCCGCCGGCCTCTTCATCGGCCATGGTGGCTTAGGGATAGATTTAGGTGATACAAACGGAAAAACGGTTTAAAGGTAGATGATGAAAGGTAAAACAGAATATTATTTCTTGATTAATCTTGGGTAATACAAGTCGTCCATATTTATACACAAATTAAACCCTAATTAGGTCATATGACCGACTTTAATTACTTGGGCTCCCAACTCTAATATCTTGGGCTTGGGCCTACGATACACTTCTGAGGCCTTTGTAAGCTCGGGAGATGACGACGATTCTGATCCCTCATATTCTAACATTTGATTCTATCAAATAGTCAACTTTTTTCATTCTTTAGGTACCACGTGCTTTTCTATTTCAATCCATGATGAAATGGGTAGCAAATTACAACTATGAAATTCATTTTCGTTAGTTAATGTTAAATTATCAAATCAATTGTGGTTACTTGGATAGTTTTGTGCAGGATATGTTGATCAAGCATGAATATTGAAGGAGTAGATGCATTGAAAGAAGCTGGATTCAAGCTTGGTGATCAAGAAAGGACTTGGTGTGCAATGTTCAAGAATATGAAGGACTGAAGATGGACATTTAACTCTTGTTTATACTTTGGGTGCAAAATGAAAAGTTTTTTATATTACAAGGGGCGTATATGTATTATTTAATAGGGTTTATCTATAAAAGCATAACCCTCTTGCACTGTTTCGATGACCTCTTCCAGCAGCTTATTACCGTTGTTCCAAAACCCTTGTTTTTCGATGTAATCTTTGAATCTATTTTCTGCTCTGTAAATTAAAACTATGAATCTATATATCATATGACTAGTTCTTTACATGCTGCTGCTATGTTGAGTGTCTATATAATATTTACTATATATATATACATATATTTATACTTTTTTACATGGTATCAGAGCTTAGGCTCAATATTATATATGTTTTTTGATATAAATCTTATAGATATATCAAAATTTATATCATATATTATATATTTTTACATCGATAAACTTTTTTGATAGAAACCCTAATTTTATCTCTTTTACTGCTGGTGTGTAGGGTTAGATTCATTCTTGAATCTCTATCTTGCCACTTTTTACAGGATATTACAAGATTTATTCGGTACGATCTTTTTAGATCTGTATCTGAATCTATACATCTTTTTCATCTCTCCTTTATCTTCGATCAATCCTTTAAAAAGGGGGTTGATCTTTGTTCTTGGAGTATATTTGACCCTTTCTGATTTTTTATATGGAATTACTGTTGGCGACCCCACTGTAAGCTTCTTCTTCCTACTCTTCTCGGTAGCAAACTTGTTTCTTGATCTTGGAGTGCTCTGAGATCAGGAGGTTTGGCCTATAGGTTGAGATTCTCTTTATTTTATGTCTATATATGCTATTTATGTCTTGATATCTGGTTATTTGTTTATGTGGTGTGATAACATGACTATCTCTGTCTATTGTGTTATTGTTATTGAAGCTTCTAAGTTTGCTATTCAGTTTTATATCAAGTTTGAGTAATTGTTTCTTTATCTAATCTTTTTTGTTGTCTGCTTGGTAGAAGAGAGAGCCCCAAATTAATACTTGTCAAGGCATCTTATTGCTCTTGAATCTGGTTCTTTGTTTGGTTGCTCTTTAGGTTCTTTTTTGCTTTCTTGTTCTCTTATCTTGGTGCTTATTTGTATCTTTGTGTGTATCTTCTTCTGTGACTATGGCTAATGTTGATGGTAATCCTTTTGATGAAGAAAATGTTTTTGGAACTCTGATTAGTAGACTTGATTTTGGTGACCCATTGTACTTGCATGCTAGTGACACCACTGGTGCTCCTTTGATTAGTTTGAAATTAAAAGGGACTGAAAATTATAAAATATGGGCTTGTGCCATGGAACTTGCTTTGGAAACTAAAAACAAACTTGGTTTTATTGATGGAACTTGTGAAAAACCAACTGATAATGACATTCTTGCAAAACAATGGGATAGATGTAACTCTGTGGTTCTTTCTTGGATTCTTGGTTCTTTATCTGATGATGTTTATTTGGGTCAAATTTTTTCTAAAGATGTTATGGTTGTATGGGAGGAACTTAAGGAAACTTATGACAAAGTTGATGGGTCCATTACTTTTAACTTACATCATAAAATTAACTCTCTCACTCAAAATGGTAGTTCTTTGGCTGACTATTATCACAGATTGAATGCTTTATGGAAACAATTTGATTCTTTGGTGAAACTCCCTGTCTGCACTTGCAATGCAGCCAAGGGGTTTCAGGAACACCATCAGTTGATTAAGCTCATGCAGTTTCTTATGGGCTTAGATGAGGTTTACTTGCCCATTAGAAGCAATATTTTGACCAGGGATCCCCTTCCCAGTGTAAAAACTGCTTTTGCTATTGTATCTAGGGAAGAATCATACAGGGGTTCCCCTGCTGAGATTTCTTCTAAACCACAAACTTCTGCTTTCATTGCAAAAACTTTTGAAAATAAGAGAAAACCTTTTGAGAATATAAACTTTGAACCAAGAAGGGGACCAAATCCTAATTTGAAATGTTCTAAATGTCATAGATTGGGTCACACTATTGATAGGTGTTATGAGATTGTTGGTGCACCTCCTGGTTATGGTGGTAACTCTTACAGACCCAATGGAGGGTTTGTGAAGAGAAATTCTTATCAACCTTTTTGTGAAGAACCTGTCTAGTAATCATGCTGCTGAATCTCAACACTCCACTGGTCATCTTCCCAGTTCCAGTTCTGGTCATGGTTCTGGTACTGGTTCTGGAGATTCTGTCTCATCCATGCCTTTCACTTCTGATCAAATGAATCTTCTGATGAAAAAGTTTAATGAAACATCTTTGAACAAATCCCCCCAAGCCAATATGGGAGGTACTTATACTTTCTTCAATTCAAACTCTTTCTCTCCAATTTTGAAACCTTCTTCTCTTCAAATCATGCAAAAACTTTTAAAAAACCTATCAAAGGCTGGATTTCTGATTCTGGGGCTAATCAACATATGACACACACTGATAAAAACATGTTCAATGTTGTTGATGTTTCTAATCTTGGGTTGACTGTTGGACATCCCAATGGTACTCAAGCTAGGGTTATAAAAATTGGGGATTTAAGATTAACTAGAAACATCATTCTGTTTAGAGTTCTTGTTGTTCCTGAATACTGTGTTAGTTTGTTATCTGTTCACAATCTTGCCAAGGATAATAAGTATTTCATTGGTTTTGATGAATATCATTGCTACATTCAGGACTTGAAAACCAGAATAACTGTGGGGATTGGTAATGAGTCTGATGGATTATACTTGTTTGATGATGTTGAATGTGGTAAGAGTAATATGACATGCTTAAATTCTGCCATTATTTGTAATATTTCTAAACATACTTGGCATTGTAGACTTGGTCATCCTGCTGACCAAGTCCTTACTGTTTTAAAAGATAAGCTAAAGCTTGACAATACTACTCACAGTACTTTCTGTGAGGTTTTGTCATAAAGCTAAGCAGACCAGGGAACCTTTTCCCTTGAGTGATCACAAGACCACCAATGTTGGTGATCTTGTGCATCTTGACCTTTGGGGTCCTTACAGGGTTCAAAGTAAGGAAGGCTATAAGTACTTTCTGACCATTGTTGATGACTATTCTAGGGCTGTGTGGGTTTATTTGTTAAAAACCAAAGATGAAACCTTTGACAATGTTTTGAGCTTTTATAATCTGCTTGAAAATCAGTTTAATAAGAAAGTTAAGATTTTTAGAAGTGACAATGGGACTGAATTTGTAAACCAAAGAATGATGAATTTTATCAAAGCAAAAGGAATAATACATCAAACATCTTGTGCTTATACCCCACAGCAGAATGGAATAGTTGAAAGGAAACATAGACACTTGCTTAATGTAGCAAGAGCTCTTATGTTTCAAGGGGGGATACCTCTTAATATGTGGAGTGAATGTATTTTAACTGCTACTTATTTGATCAACAGGTTACCCTCTTCTGTCCTTTGTGGAAAGTCTCCTTATGAACAAAATTTTAAAATCTCTCCTAATCTGTCCCATTTAAGAGTCTTTGGATGCTTATGTTTTGCAACTGTTTTGAATAACTTTGACAAATTTAGTAGTAGGTCTGAAAAATGTGTTCTAATTGGCTATGCTGATGCCAAAAAGGGATACAAACTTTTAAGTCTTGAGAATAAGAACATCCTTTACTCAAGGGATGTGATTTTTTATGAGAATATCTTTCCTCTAAAAATAAATCAGCATAATAATATTCATTTTTCTGAAAATGAAGTGAATCATTTGAATTTCTTTGATAGTTTGTTTTATGAAAATAATAATAATAATCATCCAAGACCCCCAATGCCCAATGATGATAGGAGAGACCTGAATCCTAGTGTTGGTAGTAATTCTGCTCACCCTGGCAGCCCTTTGGCTACTGGTGATGGTAGAGCCTCTTTTCATCATGGCAACCCATCTAGGGTTTCAGGTAATTGAGGATATCATCTCATCCTGGCAGTCCTTCTAGGACTACTGATGAGAATGATATAACTGCTACACTTGATGAAAATCTGGATAATTCTGAGGGCAATCCTGTTATTGTTGAAACTGTTCATTTGGAGGGTAACCCTAATGGTCTTAGGAGGTCTAATAGAATTGGTAGAACTCCTAGAAAATATGTTGATTACATCCTTGGTTCTAAAACCAAGCATTCTATTTCTAATTATGTGGATTACTCTAAACTTAATTATGAAAGTATGTGTTTTGTTTCTAATTTGAATAAAAATCTTGAACCTACTTCTTTTTCTGAGGCTAGCAAGGACCCTTTATGGGTTGATGCTATGAATGCTGAAATGGAGGCTCTTTATAAGAATGGGACTTGGACCTTGACTGACCTCCCTCCTAATAGGAAACCCATTGGGTGTAAATGGGTTTACAAGATTAAGTATAAGTCTAATGGTGACATTGATAGATATAAAGCTAGACTTGTGGCTAAAGGGTGCAGTCAAAGGGAAGGGGTTGACTTTGATGAAACCTTTGACAATGTTTTGAGCTTTTATAATCTGCTTGAAAATCAGTTTAATAAGAAAGTTAAGATTTTTAGAAGTGACAATGGGACTGAATTTGTAAACCAAAGAATGATGAATTTTATCAAAGCAAAAGGAATAATACATCAAACATCTTGTGCTTATACCCCACAGCAGAATGGAATAGTTGAAAGGAAACATAGACACTTGCTTAATGTAGCAAGAGCTCTTATGTTTCAAGGGGGGATACCTCTTAATATGTGGAGTGAATGTATTTTAACTGCTACTTATTTGATCAACAGGTTACCCTCTTCTGTCCTTTGTGGAAAGTCTCCTTATGAACAAAATTTTAAAATCTCTCCTAATCTGTCCCATTTAAGAGTCTTTGGATGCTTATGTTTTGCAACTGTTTTGAATAACTTTGACAAATTTAGTAGTAGGTCTGAAAAATGTGTTCTAATTGGCTATGCTGATGCCAAAAAGGGATACAAACTTTTAAGTCTTGAGAATAAGAACATCCTTTACTCAAGGGATGTGATTTTTTATGAGAATATCTTTCCTCTAAAAATAAATCAGCATAATAATATTCATTTTTCTGAAAATGAAGTGAATCATTTGAATTTCTTTGATAGTTTGTTTTATGAAAATAATAATAATAATCATCCAAGACCCCCAATGCCCAATGATGATAGGAGAGACCTGAATCCTAGTGTTGGTAGTAATTCTGCTCACCCTGGCAGCCCTTTGGCTACTGGTGATGGTAGAGCCTCTTTTCATCATGGCAACCCATCTAGGGTTTCAGGTAATTGAGGATATCATCTCATCCTGGCAGTCCTTCTAGGACTACTGATGAGAATGATATAACTGCTACACTTGATGAAAATCTGGATAATTCTGAGGGCAATCCTGTTATTGTTGAAACTGTTCATTTGGAGGGTAACCCTAATGGTCTTAGGAGGTCTAATAGAATTGGTAGAACTCCTAGAAAATATGTTGATTACATCCTTGGTTCTAAAACCAAGCATTCTATTTCTAATTATGTGGATTACTCTAAACTTAATTATGAAAGTATGTGTTTTGTTTCTAATTTGAATAAAAATCTTGAACCTACTTCTTTTTCTGAGGCTAGCAAGGACCCTTTATGGGTTGATGCTATGAATGCTGAAATGGAGGCTCTTTATAAGAATGGGACTTGGACCTTGACTGACCTCCCTCCTAATAGGAAACCCATTGGGTGTAAATGGGTTTACAAGATTAAGTATAAGTCTAATGGTGACATTGATAGATATAAAGCTAGACTTGTGGCTTAAAGGGTGCAGTCAAAGGGAAGGGGTTGACTTTGATGAAACCTTTTGTCCTGTTGTTAAAATGGTTACTATTAGGTGCTTAATTACTATTGCTACCAAAAACTGTTGGCCTATATTTCAGCTTGACATTAACAATGCCTTTCTTTATGGTGAGATTGTGGAGGATGTTTATATGACTCCTCCACCTGGATATTTCTCTCCTACTGATCATAGAGTCTGCAAGCTTGTTAAGTCTTTGTATGGACTTAAACAAGCTCCTAGGAAATGGTATGAGAAACTTACATCTGCTCTTGTTGATTATGGATTCTGTCAAAGTAGAAGTGATTACTCACTTTACACCAAAAATGTGAATGGTGTTTTCATCGCACTTCTTGTTTATGTGGATGATATTGTGGTTACTGGTAATTCTATTGATGAAATTAATAAGTGCAAAATATTTTTGAGCACTATGTTTTCTATTAAGGATCTTTGTAAGTTGAGATATTTTTTGGGTATAGAAGTTCTTGACACTAAAGAAGGTGTTTGTTTGACACAAAGGAAATATTGTCTTGACATCTTGTCTGAATATGGTTTACTTGACTGCAAACCATCTCAAACTCCTATTGAACACAATCTGGGACCTTGTATTGATGATTCTAATGACATTCCTTTGGATAATGTTACTGAATACCAAAAGCTAGTTGGTAAACTGATCTATCTTACCCTTACTAGACCTGATATTGCCTTTGTTGTTCATGTGTTAAGTCAGTTTATGCACAAACCTTATCTTTCTCATTTCAAGCTTGCTTTAAGAGTATTAAGGTATCTCAAGGGCTCTCCAGGTAAGGGCATACATCTAAAAGGTAACTCTGATCTCTCCTTAACTGCTTATGCAGATTCTGACTGGGCCAAGAGGGTAACTGCCAGAAAAAGTATCACTGGATACACTCTTTTTCTTGGTGGTTCACCCATATCTTGGAAAAGCAAAAAACATCCTACTATCTCTAGATCCTCTGCAGAAGCAGAGTTTAGAGCTTTAGTTGCCATCACTTGTGAAATCATTTGGGTTTTAAAAATCCTGAATGAATTTGGTATTAGACATGAAGGACCTGTTCCTATTTATTGTGACAGTAAAGCTGCTATACAAATCAGTGCCAATCCTGTATTCCATGAAAAAACAAAGCATTTTGAAATTGACTTATATTTTGTGAGGGAAAAAATTGATTTGGGTGTGATAGAGGCTGTGAAAATAGACTCTGAAAATAATTTGACTGATCTCTTTACCAAGGGTTTATCTTTAGTAACACATAGAAAACACATTGAGAAAATTGGTCTTGTTGATCTCATCCACAATTGATTTGTGGGAGGGTGTTAAATTATCAAATCAATTGTGGTTACTTGGATAGTTTTGTGCAGGATATGTTGATCAAGCATGAATATTGAAGGAGTAGATGCATTGAAAGAAGCTGGATTCAAGCTTGGTGATCAAGAAAGGACTTGGTGTGCAATGTTCAAGAATATGAAGGACTGAAGATGGACATTTAACTCTTGTTTATACTTTGGGTGCAAAATGAAAAGTTTTTTATATTACAAGGGGCGTATATGTATTATTTAATAGGGTTTGTCTATAAAAGCATAACCCTCTTGCACTGTTCCGATGACCTCTTCCAGCAGCTTATTACCGTTGTTTCAAAACCCTTGTTTTTCGATGTACTCTTTGAATCTATTTTCTGCTCTGTAAATTAAAACTATGAATCTATATATCATATGACTAGTTCTTTACATGCTGCTGCTATGTTGAGTGTCTATATAATATTTACATATATATATATACATATATTTATACTTTTTTACGGTTAATCCCTTTTTTAATTAATTTAAATAAAAAGATATTTCTTTCGATGTTTATTACAGTAATTTTCTTCGTAAACAACCAGACGATAATTCCATTATTATGTTTAACCCGTTCCAATATCATTCTATTGAATGGAACCAAACATACGCTAACATTAAGATCAAGGCCAATGGGTGATATATGAGTATTTGACCAATTTATTTTAAGTATTATGGTGAACTTTCAATATATTGGGATGCAGTTTAGTCTTTTAGGGGGTGTTTGGTAGAGTGGAATGGAAAGGGGAGAAAGGGAATGAGAATCACTTCTCTAGTTTGGTTGCACTAGAGAATGGAAAGGGAAAGAGAGAAGTGAGAATGATTTCCATTCTCTATAAATTGGAGAGAATGGTGAGAATGGAAATGGTTTTTTTTTTTTTTTTTTTTTTGTTGATGGAGTTTATGTCTTATTTATATATATTTCTTAAAGTATAAAATTATTAAGTTATGTATATTTTTTTGATATTTTTTTTAATTAATTTTGTTTATTTTTTTGTATTTCTCTTATGTTCATTCTCTGTTACTACCAAACAACTGAATATATTCTCTTTCCATATACTCATTCTCTTTTCCATTATTTTCATTCTCTATTACATTTCCATTCTTTATGATTCCATCCTACCAAACACCCCCTTAGTGTTTAAAATTTTTGCAAACTATTCAGTTTGCTTTTAAGGTTTTTTTCCAATGCAAATTGACTGTTTGGCAGAAGTTTTCTGGACAACTTTGTGAGACTTAAGCTAATTATATTCAGCCTTCCTAATTACACGATAAATGCCATATTTTTAAGCCATGACCTAAATACGGTAGAAACTTGATAAAATTTATAGAGCTTAAAACTGTATATATTGCTCCGTATATCAATGCGTATCATGATATTTTGAGACGGGTTATAAGTTATTGTAAAGAAGCGATCAATCTTTTAACAAATTTATTAAAAAAGAATAAAAAAAATCCACCATGAAACGCAAATGTATCCATGAATAATATAATAATTATACAAAACCAATTACACAAAAAATCAAATTTCCAAAAACACAACGAACAAATATATTTAAAAAGAATAATAAAAATCACAACAATATAATTAACAAACAAACCGATATCTTAAAGAAAAGAAAAAAAATCACTTGCGAAGATGCTTGACCTTATGCCATCCTTTTTTACAAGAATCACCAACAATCTTGGCACCTTTCTTGAAAATGTTTTTAAGCTCCTGGGCTCTCTCCTTAACTTGATTCTCGAAACTGCCCATTTTTTTTGCTTTCTTTAATTCTAGACTTGGCTTCTTCTAATTAACTCAAAATTGAATTCAAAGAAATTAATTAGGTGTTATGTGATTAGATAAGATAGATACACAGAAGAAAATAATATATGGTTTGGATATATAGAGAGAAAGTGGGGGTGGGGACCAGGTTGTAACGGTGTTTCTGAGCTGGAAAATAAATAAAGAGAATCGTGGGAACCAACTGGCCGTTTATTTGAATAGATCTGGCGCCGGTAGTGGTACCCCCAGGCTCCCAAAGAATAATTATGTCCTTTTCTACTTCCTACTAATAAAGAAAAAAACAAAATAAGTGTGATATACAAATATTATAAATAAATAAGTAAACGGCCGAAATCGTCCTTGTGGTTTACCCTAATAATCAAGTTTCGTCCTTAACTATCTGAAATGACACTGACAGTCCTTTTAGGGAGGATAACGATCACATCCAGTCCTTTATGCAAACGGACGTTTTCTCCCATCCGTTAACTTCCTCATGTGCATGGCACATGAGGATATTTATGTCTTTTTCCAAGCTAAAGGACTGTACATGATATTAGCAATCGTATATTTTTGGCTATTATATCTCTCTTTCCCCAATCACACCACATAAATCCCAAACCTAATCTTTTACCTCTAACTAAAAAACAAACACAGCCACATATATTCTTTTTCTCATCCCCTGTTTCTTGCTTAACAACCACCACCTCATCACCAATTATTTCAATCCCAGATGGTTCTTCCTCATCTTCTACATCTGCAGTTTAACAAGCAGCAGATGGGACTACGAGAGCTAATACATACATTATTCAAATAAACCACCGCCGATCATGTATGTTGTACCTCCTTTATTACTTTGAATTCCTATATTATATACTAAGTATAACCCAGAAACAAAACTTACCAAATAACTCAAACAAATCCAGAAATTTCACTATCATTAGTAGAAACCTTAACCCGACACAAATAACTCAAACCGCCGCCGTTGATTTCTAATATACCACCGGGAAGAAACCACCGCCGCCGCCGCCGGTGGCTCATGATTTCTAATAAACCATCGCCGCCGACCACAGGGAAAAGACCCAACGATCCTCTGTTTTTTCGACGCCTGTTTCTTCTTTTTTTTTCGTCTTCGTTTTGGCCTGAATAATACCCCATCCGGAAGAAACCCCTTTGATCTTGATGTCCATATGTCGAGTGTGGTGCGTGTCCCTCCCATACAAAGTAAATTAAATGGATGGTTGCTGATTGTTGATGGGATGAAAATATGGGGTCGGGTAGGAATGTCGAAATCCATAGTGGTTGGTCAAAGGTTAATACTAACCAAAGCTCACAATTTATAATTAAAAGGTGGAATGTGAGATTGTGTTTTACGGCTCCAGAGGAGATGTAGAAAAATAAGAAATCATCACCCAATAATTGGTGGAGCTCATATGTATATAGATAGATATATGTGTATATAAATATATGTAAGTAGTAATCTTAATAATATGCATATATGAATTGATGAGACTATGTGTTTCTTTATATATATTGATATTAGGTATGAATGTTGGATTGAATTTATTGATTATGGATTTGTTTAAATTTAATTTTGTAATTTATTGATGAGGGTTAGGGTTTGTTGGTGGAAAAAATGATGATGATGGTGGTGGTGGACTGGTGGTGGGGGGTTTGGAAAATATTATCGCTTACAGTCCTTTAGCTTGGAAAAAGACATAGCACATGAGGAAGTTAACGGATGGGAGGAAACGTCCGTTTGCATAAAGGACTGGATGTGATCCTTATCTTCCCTAAAAGGATTGTTAGTGTCATTTCAGATAGTTAAGGACGAAACTTGATTATTAGGGTAAACCACAAGGACGATTTCGGCCGTTTACTCTAAATAAATAAACATAAGAAAAGTAGTCCACATACTCTCACAGAAAAGTTAATATAGTACAAAATAGACAGCCAAATTTAATTTCTTTTGTCATACTTTTCTCTTCTTTATATATATTTATTATATTATTATTATTATCAACGGAGTATTATAAACCAAATCGTCTATTTTTTCTTTATAAATATTTTTCTTTATAAATATTTTTTCTTTATAAATATTTTTTCTTTATAAACTTCGTTTCTATCTTTTATTTATTTTTGACAATAAACAAAAACTAACTAAATTTAACCCTTTTTGAAAAAAATAAACTCGGTGTCTATCCAATTTTGAAACTCGAAACCGAAACCAATTTCAAACCGTCGGGTTTCCCACAACTGACCTGGTTTTCGTCAAACCCGGGTTTGACCGGATTCGGTTTCGATTTTTCCGATTCGGTTTTTCAATAACCAGTATTGGTGTGCATCTCTAGACTTAGAGGATATATAATAACTGCAAAAAATGATTGGTTTTGGGCCTGATTATTGGGCTGGACCACTTAAGATGTTTGCAACAACGAACAGTTTGTCATGGATCAGTACTTTCTACGTGTATTGGAATCGGTAGACCGTAGACCTTCCAACCAATTCTTTTTTAGGTTTATTTATTGCCTAGTATATTTTGATCATCTCTAATTTCTATCAGATTATTATATATAAAAAAAAAAAGATTCCACTATATATATACCCCATTTTATTTTTTAGATACTGTATTTCTTCTGGTTCATTAATACCTTAATATATACTCGTATTAAACAATTTGTTCTGGTAACAAAATGACATGAATGAACATATTATATATCTTCTGATTCCTAAATAACTGTTGCAGGGTCGATGAAGAACTTAAGAGTGAAGGAAGAACTTGGTCGTGATAAGCATGCTACTTGTCTAAGTGACCAAATTAACTTTGTGAACCTCCACATGTATTTTATACACATTAGTTAGTATGGTAAAACGTTCATAATTTACTTCAAGATTGTTGAGATTCATGTTGTGTATGCATTGTCTGTCTAATCTCCACAAGAATCGGAATCATGATTATTTTGGAATTCAGGCCCAAGATTAATTAATTAGTACTCACAAACTCATTAATATGTTTATACTGACTGTTGAATGTTATAGTGATTATAACACTCAAATATGAATAAATAAATATGTGAAAGAAAATTGTAGAAGATCGAGAAGACTTCTATGTGTTAACAATTGATATAGAAAATATAGAAAAATTATTATTATTAGATAGAAGATAATAAGGCTTTGAATAGCCTTTAAAGAGAACAACTAAACCAGAGGACTACATTGTGTTTTTGATTGTATATTTTCCTACGTACATAATAATGAATATATATACACATAGGATTGTTTGACTTTTGCTTGGCACCTAAATTTCATTCCACCGCCTCTTTTCCTTTGGACTTCGGCTCATAAATCTTTTTCCCTCTTCAACCCATGTTGGGTCTTCTAGTCTCCTGGTTGCTCACGCCCAACAATAACAATGTTGGGCTCTTCATATTTCTTCTATTTGATCCACACTTTCTAACACTCCCCTCAAGTTGAATAGTGGGATTTCCAATATTCAACTTGAATTGGTTTCGATTTTGGCTTTGGTTTTGAGTTTGACTTGAGCTATCACGTTCAGACATGGAAGCCTTTGATTGATTATTGATCTACCGTCTTCTTCAGACATGGTAGTTTTTGATTTGAGCTACCGCCAAAAATTCAAACTAAAAAAGTAGAATAATACTTCAGTAAATTTTGCTTTATTTAGAATTTAGATCATCTTAATATATATATGTGTGTGTAGAGATTAACATGGATGGCATTGATGTCGGTTAATGCTCCAAGAGCTCAAGTTAAAGACGCAGACACTGTAAAGAGATTACAAGCGGCAAAATATGAACCGTACAACATGGACTACTGCAAGGATAGAGTCAACACTCTCCTGCTAGTCTCAGCATTGGTAGCCACAGTGACCTTTGCAGCTGGATTCACAATGCCTGGCGGCACTAAGAACTCGGGCAAACATGAAGGCATGGCTTCTATGACGCATAAGATACAATTCCAACTATTTGTTATTTTCGACAGTTTAGCCTCCATCATTGTGGAGTAATACTGATGTGGGCACAATTAGGAGATCTTGACCTATTGCTTAACGCTTTGAGGATGGCACAACGATTGTTAGGCTTATCTCTTACGATGATGTCTTTAGCATTTGTGACAGGCGTAAATCTAGTTGTGACTGAAGTACCGTGGATTTCCGTAGTAATGTTGGTTACGGGAAGTCTATCACTTATCATTCTTCTACTCCTCTTTGTCCCACTTTTTTTGCCCTACACATCCGGATCCATCCTTGCACGTTACATCTCCTATTACCCCTTTAAGTTGTTGATTCTAGCCTCTGAAAGCTAGCTGCAAAACTATATATGTGGCAAATTTTATAAGGGTTTAGTATCTGGGAGTGTAAGTAACTTTTACACTTTTCCTATTGTGTGAATGTAACTTTCATTTGGTTCATTGTATGTAACTAACCCGCTAAATTGAACTATTAATGTAAAAGTGTATACGTGGCAACCCATATGAGCTGCCACATAGAAGTTTTTGATTGGTCAACGTAAAAATTTTACATTAATCGTTCAATTTAGCGGGTTAGTTACATACAATGAACCAAATGAAATACATTCACACAATAGGAAAAGTGTAAAAGTTACTTACACTCATAAATACTTAACCCATTTTATAATTAAGACATCACATAGTTGGTTCCCTACCAATACCATTGGAGGGAGCTATTTTTTTTTGTAAATTGGAACATTGCTACCAAATACAGTGATATATATGAATAATGTATACTTGTGTCAGATCGATCGAAATTTTCTTTTCTCTTCCGTTCATCCGTCTCTCTAATCAGAACTTAGAAGTTTAGAACAAACGGTAATACATTAATGAGTTTGATAGATCATCATATGCCATTTATTTTTTCAATCACTCTATGTTAACTAGTCTTTAATTAGCCCTATGTGAACACGTACACCAACAGTAAAATGTAATGATGGATGTATATTTGTACTAGGACGTTACCCGCGCAATGCAGTGATGGTGGCGGCGACAACGATTTGGTGGTGGCGGCAACGGCGATCTGGTGGTGGCGTTGACTATTGGTAGTGTTGGCGGCGTCGAGTGGTGTAGGTTGGTTTAAAAGAAATTGATGTAAATATGGTAATGGAGATATTTTGATAGTTAAGGTTTAGAATGTAAATTAGTAAGGTAAAGTTGAGGTATAAATTAATTCATTAAAGTTAAATTGAGTAATTTTTAATAACTTTTTGACTCTTTCCATAAAAGAAGGTTAATTAAAGGTATTTGTGTCATTTTCAAATTGATATTTGTGTAACGATTTCTAATAAGGGGTGAATTAGTGAATAATAAGGAAAAATTACATAAATGGTCAAATTTTAGGGTATATATATCCAAGTATATGTGCTATCAAATTTTTTTACCTATACTAGCCTGGTGCCCGCTCGTTGCGGCGGCTAGAAGGCAGCTTTCAATATAAAACATGAGCGATATGAGATGATGACGATAATTGCAAACCATGCACTTGTACTAAGTTCTAAAAATTACCATGATATGTCGACAACAAACAAAAGGAACATGAAAGTTGATTAGAATAGTAGTTTCAAAACGAAGTAAATAATCACATAAGACGGCGTAATTACCAACGTTGTGCTGTTAATAAAAAGAAACTGTTATTATAACGTAAACACATGAAAAAGGAAAAATGCAGAAAATAAAAAAATACTTGTTTCGTAAATAACAGATCCTCAAGGGGTCCAATTATATCGTCTAAAGAAAAGGTTTGGTTGGCTGCTGAAGCAAAGGACGTCTAGAAACATCTACGACTTTGGCATTGTTCGTCTCTACAAAGCGAAGGAAACATAGTAACCTGAAAATAAGCAGGTGGATTGAACTGTTACAGACGTAGTGCACAAAAAAACCCGACATATAACCTGTACAGCCGTAGTACATTACCCAAAAAGCCCGACCCATTCACTTTGAAACATGAAAAAAATAACAGTAGAATTCATGCAACCATTACGTATGCAAACAGTAAGCCATACGTTTGTTGTAAGAATGAAAGACGAAGCTAACCTGAACAAAATGATCCTGAAGTGGTAGATGGGCCAAGTGAAGAAATGGACATAAAACCTTGGAATCGGAAAAATGAAAAAGTAAACATTAAATTAAGATTAGAAAACTGAACAGTATATATAAATTACTTGGTATATAAATCCACGCACCTTATATGAGCTATGCATCTTGTAAAACTTCTCTATACACCACATTTGAGGTGTATACGCCGGGTTGAGGGAAATTTTGGGTAGGTCTAACCAACACCTTCACCCTTTCACGTGATATCCCTCTAGATAGTGCCACGTAAAGCTGACCGTGTGAGAAAACCGATTCGGGTAAATAGACACCGACGTGTGGCAACGTTTGTCCTTGGGCTTTGTTTATTGTCATCGCAAAGCTAAGTCGAACCGGAAACTGTTTTCTTTTCAACTTAAAGGGATACATATCATTGTCTGAGGGACACAGGGGTATTCTCGGCAAAAAAACTCTTTTCCCGGCATTCTGACCAACGGCTATTTCCACATCGATGACATTTCGTTGAAAACCTTTGCATATCAACCGTGTGCCGTTACAGAGTCCGTTGGATGGGTCGATGTTACGTAATAGTATAATCGGGCACCCAACTTTGAGTCGTAGACGATGAGGGGGCAAACCAGCAATATTAAGAGAATTTAAGAATTCAACCGGATAGTAGCTGTTAACATCGTCTTCCGCCTCATCAAAGCTGTAATATATTTGCTCCTGGCCAATAAATCTATCAATCAGCTCCTCATTTATCTCCTCGACATTTTCATTTTTAGTTGACAGTATTGGGGTGGTATGAATGTTGTGTATGCAAATCTTATATTTTTTTTCCAAGATTGTGGTGGAATGAATTATAGCAACACTGTCATATAGTAACTTTACAATTGTTTAGGAAAACCATTGACCTCCATCATCGATTAGGCAACAATTACTATGGCTTAGCCAAATGGTTAAATAGTCAAATGGTGTAAATTAGCCAGCCAATTATTATGTAATTAGGAATAGATTATATTTAATTATTTAGAGATAATCATTGTATTGATTTTGTATATCCTTTCCTTATTTCATGGTTATATTCTTCCGTATATATACAGTCATTTGTTTATCAATAAGATCATTCAAAACATTACAACCTCAATTGCTTTATCTTTTAGAAAAAATAGTCAAAGTTTCAAAGTTGCTAAAATTACCAAAGGTTATTTATAGTTTTTATAGTCAATAAATTAAATCATAACACCACATTTTAGGCTACAAAGTTAGGTAGAAAATGGAGGTCAATGGTTTGATATAATTTTTATTTATAAAACGTGAGTCAATGTTATGAAGTTGCTAAAATTACTAAAGGTTATTTATAGCTTTTATAATCAATAAATAAGTAAAAAATAACCATTTAGGAAAGAATTCATCCATTTGAGCAATTGTGTCTAAAGTTTGATTTTTTTTTAAAAAGTCAAGGATCACAGAGAAGTATAAAAGTGATGTTTTATATGGCAAATGAACTTTGCTTAATAAAATGTGTAACAAATCATAACCAAATCAACCAATTGTAAAACTTCTACATTAGGTTTTAGTCGAGTAAATTTTTAGCAATAAAGCAAACAATATAACCTGGACAGAATTCGATATATATATAACCTGTACAGCAATCGACATGGTGAAGTTGGTGGACAAACTACTAAAGCAAACAATCGACAGCAATCGAGACAATACTAAAACACAATGCTGGACAGAATTCGATATGTAAATATAACCTGCACAATATATATATTACGTGCTGTGCAGAATTCAAATATCCAAACATAGCAAACATTGAGCAAACATAAACACTCAAAATAACCAAACATAGTAAACAATAACCAAACATAGTTTATTTAAATCCCGACAGGGTATAAAAGACAATCACCAAACATAAACACTCAAAATAACTATATCAATCATATAAGATGACATATGACTTATGACTTGAGATAGACATGGTCAAGGTGCTCCTTCTGACGACGAATCCTTAGGAAAATTGAGTTCAGCTCATTAATACAATCTTCCATTAGCTGGATGTCATCATTGATATGAAAAGTATAGCTCGTCAAAAACCCTTGCACGACCAGGACGACGATCAGTCCCCTACATTGATAAATACATTTCCAGAAAAAGTAACAACACACATTAATCATATTATTCTTACAACCTTTAAACATAGATAACTAATGTGTGTTTGTTTAAAACCATGAAAATATGTCCCAAAATAGTTGTACAGTACTTATTTTAAGGATCTAGTTTATTAATAATTACGTTAAATATTTGTACAGTATAATTTGTTGCTGCATTAACTGGTAGAAAGGTACTTACTGACATAAATCTCACATACACATGAAGGCATGAACTACGAAGATGAGCTATTTACATTTGATTTTCGTAATAATTGATAAATTACTGTAGCTTTTAACAATTGCATAACAAAAGAAAGTGTTCTTCAAATATATTTATATATGATTCACATAACCATAGTATTTGCCTACTTGGTTTGGCAGATCCTTTTCCATTTCCATTATTATAGATTATCATTGCCAAGAATCACACTATTGATTGAAAATCATTAAAGCAAAACTTAGGTTGAGCATTTTAATAGATGACATAGAAAATCATAATCGAATTAGTTAATTTATGTTGAGCAGTTTAATAGTGAAAGGGATACATATAAGGCGAAAATTTACCAACAAAGTCTCCTCAGGTGGTAGAGAAGGTGCAACAACCGGGTTCAAAGCGGCATTGGGGGCTGGAACAGGCGGGACTGGAGCGGCATTGGGGGCTAGAACAGGCGGGACTGGAGCGTCATTGGGGGCTCCGTGCGTCCAACGAATTTGAGACTGGTTGTGTGAGCGTCGGAAGCGTCTCCTATTGCGAGACGAAGAAGCATCATTATACGGACCTGTGTTAGCCATTTGAGCAAACAATTAGTAGAGATAGGAAGGTTTTTTTGTGTGGATATAGAATGAAAGCATCATGATGATTGAAAGGGGTTTATATAGAAATTGTATTGGTATTGTGAATCTTTTTTATGGAAGTTATATTATATATCTCCCATGATTATCAAAACAATAATTAATTATTATAAAAAATTAATTAGAACAAAATATTTACCAAATATAGATATGAAAAGATAAACATCTATAAAAAAGGCTGTAAATAAGAAAATAACAATCACAAAAGTTGCTGCTTAAAATCGTTATACAAAATCATTAACAAAAATGAAAGATTTGCCTAATCATAATCTGAATTATTGATTTGTTGAAAACCAATATAATGGCAAACAGTATATCCTTTAATGTTGTGATAAACGCCTAAAGGACATGATTTTAATGGATAAAATTGGATCACTTTGTGCTTGTTAATAGACGAGTAGGGCGTTTTTATGTTTGTTTAAGTGTTTCAGGTCATTGGTGACAATTTGGAGCTAAATGGATTATAAACGAGTCAAGCAAATTCAAGAACCAAGTTAAGAAGCAAATCTGGAAATTTGAAGTTACAAAGGGCGTACCTTACGCTGCCCAGGGGCGTAGGTTACGCCAGGCAAAATCCAAGGGGCGTACCTTACGCCCAGTCTGGGCGTAGGTTACGCCAGTTGCTGTGCAGAAAATCCGAATTTTTGGGTTTTAATTAATTTTCAGTTTATATGACTTTATTGGACGACTTGGGGAGTTATCTTTCACATATTTCACATACCTGGAGCAGTTTTTCATCCTCTCAACACCCCAATATCACAATCAATTGATAATTCCATGGAGATTCTAGCCTTAATTGAAGAATCAATGATGAAGATACTAGGCTAATTTCCTTTTGATCATTCTCATGTGAACAATTATGTAAGACAATTGTATTCAACCTTTCTTATGTTCAAGTTGGATTAGATGTTTAATTCTTAATTGTGTTTTGCATCTAATGTTGTTTGGTTTGAATGAATGATTACTTGTTTATAACTTTGAATGAATTCCATCTATCTTTTGATTTCAAATTCTTGTTAATCAATTATTGGAAGAATCTCTTATGAATTTGTAATCTAGTTAATGAATAGATAATTTAGTTGTGTCAATTCCCTGATTTTCGTTATCGTGAATCATCACAACCTAATTAATTAATTCTTAACATTCATTCAATCCAAGCGTATAACGAATCATGTCTATGTGGTTTCCAATGAACATAAGTTAGGTTATACTTTTGAAAACATAATTTGAAACATGAGAATGGTCCCTTTTATTTAATTGAATTATTTTGTTAAGTTCATAATCAATTTTAGTTGTTAATCAAATCAATCAATCAATCAATTTTAAGTTTATGTCTAGTTTACTTAACTTTGTAAATTGTTTAACACTTTCCATGATTCCCTGTGGAAACGATACTCGACTTACCCTTGCTAATTAGTGGTATTTAGTTTATATTTTTGATCGGTCCAACGACATCGATCAAATTTTGGCGCCGCTGCCGGGGAATCGGTGTGCAAAGTGTTAAAATTTGTTTTTAAATTAGTTTTCTTAAAATTTTCAGAAAAATACAAAAAGAATTAGTTTAGTTTTAGTTAGTAGTTGTTTATTTCCTTTTAATTTTTGTAGTTCAGTGTTACCCGAGGTGTGTTGCTTGTGTAGATTACAGGTTGTTTATGCATACGACGTATTCAAAGAAGAAGTCACCTTTGTTGTTTGATCCGGAAATTGAGAAAACAGCTAGGAGAAACCGAGTACTTCACCGTGCAACCATGAGTGACCCCGGTAACTCACAAAGAAACATTCCACCTACCGGAACTCCACCACCAATCATCCAACCCACCGGAATTCAACAAGAAACCAACCTTGACCCAAACAACCAACTTCTAAACCAACATCAACAACAAAACCCACCCCGATCCGTGAGGAGTGGTTTCACAACTCCTCACCGATTTGGAACACCAACATATGTTGGAGATGGATCACGGAATGCGGAGGAATCGGTATATGATAGGGTTGATAATTGGAATGATGGGAGACTTGATGATCATGCGGATGGGTATGATTGGAATGATGGGGAAGATTATGTGCAACCACAAAACTTCCAATACCCGCAATACAACCAACCTCAACCTCAATACATAAACCAAGGACCAAGAGTTCCTCATGGTCCACCACCTCGCCACTACCGTCGTGGAGTTCCACCCAATAACCAACCACATAACCGAGCCATGCCAAACATGAACTATCAACCTCCACCACAAGGAGTTGATAGTCATTTCCGACCCGCCATAGCCGTTAATGCTTCACCTATAGTACACCGGTTTGAGGGTAAAGCTTTTGAGTGAGACCTCAATGTTTGTGAGTAGTTAACCCATACCGAGTTTCTTTGGTACGCCCCATCTGAGTAAAGCCTTATTTGCATTTGTCGGAGTTCGAGGCTATTTGTGGAACCATTGGAGGTCAAGGATTTTCACCGGATGAAGTTAAACTAGTCTTATTTCAGTTCACTTTGAAGGATAAAGCAAAGCAATGGTTCTTGGCATTGCCATCGGGTAGTATCTTTACATGGGCTGAAATGCAACAACAATTCTTGGATGAGTTACACCATCAAAACATGATAGTGGCTGAACTGTAAAGTCCCTCACACGATGGTTTAACCCACGAGTGTAAAATAACAAGACAAGTATGAACTAGAATCGGACTAGTATTACTTCAATATAAATATGCAAGAATATAAACGAAGTAATAAATGACTTAAGCAATATTTAAACAAGTAAATAAATGGTGGAACACAAATGTAGTTTTCAAGTGTATTTTCTTTATAGATGTATAAACAAAATACAAGATCGTTGCGGAACCTAGATATTACACGTCTGTAAGTATCTAAACAATCTTTGAATTACAAGTGATCTATACTTGTTAAATAAACTCCTTTGATCGATATACTTAGAGTTGTGAAGTATAACTGTTTAGATCGAGAGTATTTAACAAGTTCAAAGTTATGCTAAAAAGTATTTTCAAGGAATGACTTGTATTTATAGGCAATAAATTCACCAGTGAATTTGTGCCGTACAAATATGGTTGCATACATTTAATGATCCGACAAGAACATTAAATGTATTGGATAAGGAATAAGGATAAAGTCACATCAAGTGCAAGTGTATCCTTTTATCCGACCACCTTAACACACGTATACTTTGGTAAAGAACAAGTGGGTTGTTCTTTGGAAAGTGTGTAAAGGCTTAAAGTCAAATCCTCGATATCAGTGTTCAGACTTGTAAGGTCTAGAACACTGACAATCCTCCAGTGTGCAGATCTGGTAAGACTTCCAGTGGACTCCGCCATTTGTACGTCTTCTTTATTCTGACTTCAGTCTTTGACTTCAGTGAGAATGTCTTCAGTAGAGTTGATCTGGACTGGGGTGAAGTCCAGTGAGCTCATCTGGAGAATACTCCAGATTTCCTATACAAGTATTTGCTCACTGGTCTTCCATTATTTCTGGACAAATATTCAGAGGGACTCCAGATTCCAAGTCTGGAGTAGGTCCAGTAGAACACATTTTTGGACAGATCTTAGGGGGAGAATGTAACAACCGTCCTAGAAATGTTCTAAATAAGTTCTTTAGAAAGTACTTTCGCCATTTGAACGGCTAGACAGTTCAATTTATTTAGGTTCTTGACGTACTTTAGACCTAAATTATATGCTTATATGAAGATCAATTTGATCTTAGATCATGATTTATATGACGAATTTATGACTAAGTTCGATGAAATACTAAAGGGCAGTACGTAAACGTTCGTGTTCATAAAAGTTCTAGTTCAAGATGTTCGCAAATGGTCCTTGCATTTAATAAGTTCATCATTATGGGAAGACTATAAATAGATGAAGTTTAGAGAGAGAAAACCCTATTCATCATCTCCTTCATCTTTCACTTCTCTCACTAAAAACACTCTGGCAGCCATAAAACACTCAAAAATTTATCTTTTGATTTTGGATTGTTAAATCAAAATCGTTTGTACTTTTAGCATCCTTGTGATAATCAAAACATATTTCTGGAATCAAATCTCAGGTAACAACAACGAATTATGAGTTTTTGATCAAATTAAAAGTGTACTTTTTCAAGTTTATGTTCTTGATGATTTGGTCCAGTTCTTGAACGAAAATCATGTTCAATGTTAATGGGTTGTGTCTAAATGTGTTTAACAACATTTGTGTGAACAAATTTGGGTCATAACATGCTTTAATCTACAAAACCCATTTTTGAAGATGAAAGTACAACTTGTTCTTGAAGTACGACGTTCATGTGATATTTGATCTGAAATCAGGAAAAGTGTAGGTTTGGTTGTTATTTGCATAAAGTACTAGTGCTATGGTTCTAACATGTCTTAAAATCGACCTAGACCTTTGTGATGAGTGTTTGATTTGTACAGCTCGTTTTTGGCCCTGGACGATCCTGAATGGGACGATCTTGGTTCCAAGATCGTCCTAGGCAGCCCACCTTGGTACCTTGAGCTTGTTCGTGACTTTGTGTGGTGTGGTGATGTGGTGTACTTATTGGGTAACTGATCCTTTAGGATCGGTTTTGCTCAAACAATGATCTTGTACCCTAGAACCTAAGACGGTCTTGTGCTTGAACCAGCTAGGACGATCTTGAAGTGCAACCAGAACGATCTTGACCTCTAGTCAGCTAAAACGATCTTGAACCTGAACCCAGGACGATCTTGCACCTAGTACATCTGAAACGATCTTGAGCATTGTACTTTGAAACGATCTTGAGTTCATAAACCTTAAGACGATCTTGTGCTTAGAACCTGAAACGATCTTGAACCATGTATATGAAACGATCTTGAACCTAAGTACCTAAAACGATCCGACGATCTTGACTATCCAATAGGACGATCTTGGCTAGCCAGTGGGACGATCTTGAAGTTCCAAAACCCTAGACGATCTTGTACTCATTAGAAAACAACGTGAACTTGTTCTATAACATACCACACTTGATCATTAAACACCTAAGCAGTTCCTAACATCATTATCATTAGATTAAACACATCAAAGGCTACATACTAACACCAAAACTAGTTCATGATTCGATCTAAGACCACGTACAAAGTGCAAACCCTAATTAAGTACATTTAAGACATGTTCTATCTTGACTATCAAAGTACGAGTTCTACGAACAATTAAATCAGTTCTAAAGGCTGAAGTTCATTATTAAAGACTCATTTAACTCCTTAATACGATAAGTACTTATGTGTGAGTTCTAAAGACGTCAATTCGAGTCCAGTTCATGTACTTAAAGTTCATTCAAACTTTTGAGTCAAAACGTTCAAAGATCATTAAGGACCAAATCATCAGTTCATCAAGGACATTTCAGTAATTAAATTAGTCATTTGAACTAATATGTGTGCATATCTATGAACAATAACTTGTACTTAGGCTTCCTTCAAGACGTACTTGGAACCTGATAGATATAACTTATCTATCTCTGTGCTATAAACTGTGCTTGTACCAGATCACTGTGAGTTTACTAATCCCCCTTTCGTACATTTTGTTCAAGTTCTTTTATCGGGGACTGAAAAGCATGAAAACTACTTTGTACTTGTACATATGTTCTTGAACTACCTTACGTACTATATTATAATCTCGAACTATTCCACGTACTATTTTATGATCTTACGAGGTACTTATGATATGATTCCTAATTATTTAAAAGAGTATTTAAGTCTTGAATGGGCAGGATCTTGAATACATTTATACTGTTTAAGGGAGTATTTAAGTCTTGAATGGGCAGGATCTTAAATACCTCCATACTACTATATTGATCTTTAACATGTTCTAGTTCGTACTTGTACTTGTTCAGTTCTTATTCACTGCTATCAATTCATATCCCACAGTTCAGGGATTGAACCGTAGATAATTATGGACAGCGCTGTTTAGGGTAGGCCCACCCTCATTCTCCGCAGTTCTGGAGGATGCATATTATCTGTGCTTGTTCTGATTTAGATCTTCGTGAAGTACTTGATTATTAAGTGCATACGTTCATTACAGTTCAGTTCTGGCCAATCGGGTTAGCAGTGACAACTCATTTAAAGTTCATTATATGTTCTTGTGCTGTTCTTACGGTCATAAAGCACTTTTGTTAAACGTACAGATCTTATGACTTGTTCTTACTCTACATATTATTATATGTATACGTACTAGTACTTTATGTGAATCTCACCAACTACTTTTGTAGTTGACCTTTGAACTTACATGCTTTTTCAGGCTAGGTTAGTAGATCTCTTAGCATAGGAGTCTTCCTCTTTAAAGCTCATCCTTTTGGCGATTGTTCGTACGTTCAAGACCGGAAGCTGTGAAGATCTCCCTTTGCTTATTCAGTTCAGACTCTGTACTTCAAGACAATTGTTCTGTCTTTTGATTATTAACTATTCTGGGTATATCCCAAATGCTGTAATAACTTTTATACTTCTTTTCTTTTATGTTATTGGCTGTGTTGGAACTTGTACTGTGTGCTTTTGTGCTTGTCTGTACATCCCGTATATTCCGCTTTAGCGGGGTGTTACAGTTGGTATCAGAGACATGGTTATAGTGAACACCGAGCTTTTTCCTAAGGAAAACTCGAGCTATAACTGGAATCCACTCTGAGGTGATCCTTTGTATGACCAGTTTGAGTAATGGGAACCTTTCCCTAATTAGATGTAACCTGATCAACTACATCTAATTGCGGAAATAGTTCCTAGTACTCAAGGTGTGTCATTGAAGGTGTCACCGATTTCTTAGAGCCTTAGTAAGAACCTCGTGCAAACTCGTTCTTCAATCATATCAGTTCTAGTTCACTCGTTCTCTTAAGACATACGTTCTAGTGCTTCGATGATAGGCCTTAGAGCTTATACGACTATAGGTCCTTATCGTGCGACCGACGACTGTTCTTGTTCATATATTGTGCTAACGACGATCGTTTATTAACGTACTACGTACTTGGAGCTATAGACTTGTGCGAAACGTAATCGAGTTCATATTTCTATCTTATTAGGGGCATAAGGAAGAATGCCGCCTAAACGTGGGCGAAAAGCTAAGACTGCACCAGCTGTTGAACCTACTCAACCTGGTATTAATGCGAATGTCAACTTTACCTTGGATGATGTAGCAGACCTCATCACTGACCGCATGAATGCGATGATGCCAAATCTTGCTACTCAAGTTGCTCAGATGCTAGAAATTCCACTAACTGAAGGTACTAGAACTACTAGAGCAACTCAGAATAGGAGGACTCAAGAAGAACCCGAACAGAATCAGGAAGTGAACAGTGATTCGGAAGGGGCTAGTCATAACAACACTCGAGCTACTGCTGAGGACAGAGTCAGCCAAAGCAGAGGGTGTTCATTTAAGACCTTCACTCAGTGCAAACCCCCAGTCTACACAGGGGAGAAGGGAGCTGCAGAACTATTGATGTGGTTCGAGAATATGGAAGAGGCCTTGTACCACACTCAAACCTCTGAGGACAAGATGGTGGAGCATGCGACCAGCCAATTTGATGGTGCTGCTAGGTCTTGGTGGACTGGCATCGTCACCACTGTTGGCAGGAAGACCGCTTATGCTCACACTTGGGAAGAACTTCAGAAGATGATGAGAGCTGAATTTTGTACTAAGGATGCATTGCAAGAGTTGGAACAAGAGTTTTGGGATCTGAAGATGGAAGGTGTGGAGATTGAGAAGTACATTTTGAGGTTTAATGAGCTTTCTAGACTTGTGCCGCATTTAGCTTCTACTGAAGAGAAGAAGATTGATCGCTTTATTTGGGGCTTGATTCCCGAGATCCGCCGTGACCTCACCAGTAAAGGCCCCAAGACCATGTCAAGAGCCACTGTACTGGCTAAGACCTTGACCAAAGATATTATCCGGTCAGGAGGTTTGACTGAGAATGCTGATAAGGGGAAGAGGAAGGCTGAAGAAGTGGTGGAAAAGAAGGTTGAACCCCCAAGTAAGAAGGGGAAGATCTTGAGGAACTATGCGGTGACCGCAGTGCCTGAACCAACAAGATATTCGGGAGCTTATCCAAAGTGTGCCCGTTGTAACCTTCATCACACTGGTGCTTGTCCTGTTTGCTATAAGTGCCAAGGAATTGGGCACATGGCAAAGTACTGTAATGCTGGCTCAGTGAACTTGATCAGAACCAACCTCCCGCCAGTCAACAGAAATCCACCAATGAGAAATGCCAGACCTCCGCTACCACCTGCTGTACCAGTCCAAAGGAACAAGAACCAGAACGCCCAAGTTCAGCGTGTTGTTTATCCACGCGGGCCAAGGAACCAGAACCAGCAGAACAACCAGCAACAGCAAAACCAACAGGCCCTGCTAACGCCCGTGTTTTTGCTCTGAACGCTGAGGAAGCTCGTCAGAACCCTCGGGTTGTGACAGGTACTTTTCTTCTGAACAATCATTATGCTTCTGTACTATTTGACTCCGGTGCCGAACGTAGCTTTGTTGCATTAGACTTTAAAGCTAAGACTAACATGATAACTGGCAAACTAAATGATAAATATGTGGTAGAGTATGCAAATGGCCAAAAGTACGGTACCAACGAAATCGCTCTAGATTGTCCTTTGATCTTAGTAGACAAGAACTTTACAATTGATCTAATCCCTGTCAAGATTAGTAGCTTCGACATTATCGTGGGAATGGATTGGCTATCCAAACACCACGCGACTATTTGTTGCCACGAGAAATCAGTTCATATACCACTACCGAACGGCGAGATCTTGATCGTACAAGGCGATAAATCCACGAACGAACTTAAAATCGTCTCAGCAATGAAATTCCGTAAGTACTTGGACAAGAAAGATCATCTTGTGTACCTAGCTCATGTCATTGATAAAAGTGCTAAAGAACCTAAAGTTCAAGACATTCCCATTGTTCGGGACTTCCCAGATGTCTTTCATGACGACTTACCAGGCATTCCACCTGTTAGACAAGTCGAGTTCAATATTGATCTAGTTCCCGGTGCAGCACCAGTCGCTAAAGGCACCGTACCGTTTAGCTCCTCCAGAAATGCAAGAACTGTCCAATCAATTACAGGAACTTTTGAGCAAGGGCTTTATTCGTCCTAGTTCATCTCCTTGGGGAGCACCTATTTTATTTGTCAAAAAGAAAGATGGCTCCATGAGAATGTGCATAGACTATCGTGAACTGAACAAATTAACCGTTAAGAACCGGTATCCCCTACCTCGCATAGACGATCTGTTTGATCAATTGCAAGGTGCTTCGTACTTCTCTAAGATCGATCTACGTTCAGGTTATCACCAGATCCGTGTTCAGGATGGTGACGTTCCAAAGACCGCTTTTCGTACTCGTTATGGCCACTACGAATTTCTCGTTATGCCATTTGGTCTGACTAATGCTCCAGCGATTTTTATGGACTTAATGAACCGTGTCTGTCGTCCGTTCTTGGACAAATTTGTTATTGTATTCATTGACGACATACTCGTGTACTCTCGGAACAAGACTGATCATGAACAACATTTACGTTCTATTCTTCAACTTCTTCGAGAAGAAGAGTTGTACGCTAAGTTCTCTAAGTGCGAGTTCTGGCTTCGCCAAGTACAGTTCCTCGGCCACGTCGTAAACGAACAAGGCATTCATGTCGACCCGGCCAAAGTTGAAGCCATCAAAAAGTGGGAGGCCCCGAAAGCTCCTACTGAAGTTCGTAGTTTCCTTGGACTAGCTGGTTATTATCGTCGTTTTATCGAGAACTTTTCTAAGATCGCACTACCTTTGACTCAACTGACTCAAAAGACCAAAGACTTCATTTGGGGTGAACAACAAGAACGAGCATTCCAAACCCTAAAAGACAGACTGTGTGAAGCACCTGTTCTAGCTTTACCAGAAGGCACCGAAGACTTCGTCGTGTACTGTGACGCTTCACATCAAGGACTAGGCTGCGTACTGATGCAAAGAGGCAAAGTGATCGCCTACGCATCCAGACAACTCAAAGTGCATGAGAAGAATTACACCACCCATGATCTAGAACTTGGAGCAGTGGTTTTTGCCTTAAAGATTTGGAGGCACTACTTGTACGGAACTAAATGTACTATCTTTACCGATCATAAGAGCTTGCAACACGTGTATAATCAGAAAGAGCTGAATATGAGACAAAGACGCTGGGTGGAGTTACTAAGTGATTACGATTGTGACATCAAGTATCATCCCGGAAAGGCGAATGTAGTAGCTGACGCTCTAAGCAGAAAAGAACGAGTCAAAATCTTGTCTATCAAGGAGGCCGATCGTACAGACTTGAAACAACGTGTGATCGCAGGTCAAGAGATCGGATTGGAGTCAAAAGAAAACATAAAGGCAGAACGGTTAGGCCCAATCGCTCAAGAACTGGAAATTGATGACGAAGGAGTCAAGAAGTTCAAAAACCGAGTTTGGATCCCTGCAGTTAATGGTGTTAGAGAGATCATCATGCAGGAAGCTCACAGTTCAAGGTACTCGATTCATCCGGGCGCAGACAAGATGTACAAGAACTTAAAGCAAGACTACTGGTGGCCTGGGATGAAGAGAGAGATCTTTGAGTACGTCAGTAGATGTCTGACATGTTCTAAAGTTAAGATCGAACATCAGAAACCTTCCGGTTTATTGAAGCAGTTGGAAATTCCGGTGTGGAAGTGGGAGGATATTACCATGGATTTCATCATGAAACTACCTCGTACCAAAGACAACCATAACTCTATTTGGGTTATCGTAGACAGACTGACGAAATCAGCTCGTTTTCTTCCAATTCGTGATGACTACTCACTGGAGAGACTCGCTGAAATCTATATAGACGATATTGTGACCAAGTACGGTGTCCCTTTATCAATAGTGTCCGATCGAGATCCTCGCTTCACGTCTGACTTTTGGCAGTCACTTCAAGAAGCATTAGGTACTAGACTTAACTTGAGCACCGCTTATCACCCACAGACGGACGGGCAAAGCGAACGTACTATTCAGACCTTGGAGGACATGCTCCGTTCTTGTGCATTAGAGTTCAGAGGAAGTTGGGATAAACATCTTCCATTGATCGAGTTCTCGTACAACAATAGCTATCACACTAGCATTCAGTGTGCACCGTTCGAAGCCCTATATGGGCGTAAGTGCAGATCACCACTTTGCTGGCTAGACGCCGGTGAAAGAAGCTGGATGAAGCTCCCAGTTGTACAGTTCACTATTGACAAAATCGCTGTTATCAAAGAAAAGCTTAAGGCTGCCCAAGACAGACAAAAGTCCTACGCTGACAAACGCCGTAAACCTTTAGAGTTTCAAGTAGGCGATAAAGTTCTATTAAAAGTTTCCCCATGGAAAGGTACTGCCCGTTTCGGCAAGAAAGGCAAATTGGCGCCTCGGTACATCGGACCTTATAAGATCATTAAACGGATTGGACCAGTTGCGTACAAACTGGAACTACCCCTAGAACTTGGCAATGTTCATGACACCTTTCACGTGTCCAATTTAAAGAAGTGCTTGACTGACGACCCGACCGTCATTCCTGTTAAGGATGTTCATATCGATGAAGGGCTTGAGTTCACTGAAGAGCCCATCGAGATCATTGATAGGGATGCTAAACAGACTAGACAGAGTAGAGTACCACTAGTTCGTGTACGTTGGAGTGCTAGACATGGATATAATGACACTTGGGAACGCGAGGACTTCATTAAGAAGAAGTACCCTCATCTTTTTTATCGGCAAGACTCTTAATTTCGAGGACGAAATCCTCTAAGTAGGGGAGAATGTAACAACCGTCTTAGAAATGTTCTAAATAAGTTCTTTAGAAAGTACTTTCGCCATTTGAACGGCTAGACAGTTCAATTTATTTAGGTTCTTGACGTACTTTAGACCTAAATTATGTGCTTATATGAAAGTCAATTTGATCTTAAATCATGATTTATATGACGAATTTATGATTAAGTTCGATGAAATACTAAAGTGCAGTACGTAAACGTTCGTGTTCATAAAAGTTCTAGTTCAAAAATGTTCGCAAATGGTCCTTGCATTTATTAAGTTCATCATTATGGGAAGACTATAAATAGATGAAGTTTAGAGAGAGAAAACCCTATTCATCATCTCCTTCATCTTTCACTTCTCTCACTAAAACACACTCTGGCAGCCATAAAACACACAAAATTCATCTTTTGATTTTGGATTGTTAAATCAAAATCGTTTGTACTTTTAGCATCCTTGTGATAATCAAAACATATTTCTGGAATCAAATCTCAGGTAACAACAACGAATTATGAGTTTTTGATCAAATTAAAAGTGTACTTTTTCAAGTTTATGTTCTTGGTGATTTGGTCCAGTTCTTGAACGAAAATCATGTTCAATGTTAATGGGTTTGTGTCTAAATGTGTTTAACAACATTTATGTGAACAAATTTGGGTCATAACATGCTTTCTCAAAACCCATTTTTGAAAATGAAGGTACAACTTGTTCTTCACTTGCCATGTCTTATTTATGTTATAGATGGTCTGGAAATCGTCTAAAGTGTTAAGTTGTTGTTATTATGCATATAAGTACTAGTGCTATGTTCTAACATGTCTTAAAATCGACCTAGACCTTTGTGATGAGTGTTTGATTTGTACAGCTCGTTTTTGGCCCTGGGACGATCCTGAATGGGACGATCTTGGTCCCAAGATCGTCCTAGGCAGCCCACCTTGGTACCTTGAGCTTGTTCGTGACTTTGTGTGGTGTGGTGATGTGGTGTACTTATTGGGTAACTGATCCTTTAGGATCGGTTTTGCTCAAACAAACGATCTTGTGCTAAGAACTTAAGACGATCTTGTGCTTGAACCAGCTAGGACGATCTTGAAGTGCAACCAGAACGATCTTGACCTCTAGTCAGCTAAAACGATCTTGAACCCGAACCCAGGACGATCTTGCACCTAGTACATCTGAAACGATCTTGAGCATTGTACTTTGAAACGATCTTGAGTTCATAAACCTTAAGACGATCTTGTGCTTAGAAACTGAAACGATCTTGAACCATGTATATGAAACGATCTTGAACCTAAGTACCTAAAACGATCTTGACTTTGCTTGAGCATAGGACGATCTTGAACCTGGTCCAGTGGGACGATCTTGAAGTTCCAAAACCCTAGACGATCTTGTACTCATTAGAAAACAACGTGAACTTGTTCTATAACAAACCACACTTGATCATTAAACACCAAATCAGTTCCTAACATCATTATCATTAGATTAAACACATCAAAGGCTACGTATTAACACCAAAGCTAGTTCATGATTCGATCTAAGACCACGTACAAAGTGCAAACCCTAATTAAGTACATTTAAGACATGTTCTATGTTGACTATCAAAGTACGAGTTCTACGAACAATTAAATCGGTTCTAAAGGCTAAAGTTCATTACTAAGGACACGTTCAACTCATTAATACGATAAGTACTTATGTGTGAGTTCTAAGACGTTCAGTTCGAGTCCAGTTCATGTACTTAAAGTTCATTAACTCTTTTGAGTCAAAACGTTCAAAGATCTTCAAGGGACCAAATCATCAGTTCATCAAGGACATTTCATTAATTGATTAGTTATTTGAACTAACATGTGTGCATATCTATGAACAATAACTTGTACTTAGGCATCCATCAAGACGTACTTGGAACCTGATAGATATAACTTATCTATCTCTGTGCTATAAACTGTGCTTGTACCAGATCACTGTGAGTTCACTAATCCCCCTTTCGTACATTTTGTTCAAGTTCTTTTATCGGGGACTGAAAAGCATGAAAACTACTTTGTACTTGTACATATGTTCTTGAACTACCTTACGTACTATATTATAATCTCGAACTATTCCACGTACTATTTTATGATCTTACGAGGTACTTATGATATGATTCCTAATTATTTAAAAGAGTATTTAAGTCTTGAATGGGCAGGATCTTGAATACATTTATACTGTTTAAGGGAGTATTTAAGTCTTGAATGGGCAGGATCTTAAATACCTCCATACTACTATAATTGATCTTTAACATGTTCTAGTTCGTACTTGTACTTGTTCAGTTCTTATTCACTGCTATCAATTCATATCCCACAGTTCAGGGATTGAACCGTAGATAATTATGGACAGCGCTGTTTAGGGTAGGCCCACCCTCATTCTCCGCAGTTCTGGAGGATGCATATTATCTGTTCTTGTTCTGAATTAGATCTTCGTGAAGTACTGATTATTATGTGCATAAGTTCATTACAGTTCAGTTCTGGCCAATCGGGTTAGCAGTGACAACTCATTTAAAGTTCATTATATGTTCTTGTACTGTTCTTACGGTCACAAAGCACTTTTGTTAAACGTACAGATATGACTGTTCTTACTCTACATATTATTATATGCATACGTACTAGTACTTTATGTGAATCTCACCAACTACTTTTGTAGTTGACCTTTGAACTTACATGCTTTTCAGGCTAGGCTAGTAGATCTCTTAGCATAGGAGTCTTCCTCTTTAAAGCTCATCTCTTTTGGCGATTGTTCGTACGTTCAAGACCGGAAGCTGTGAAGATCTCCCTTTGCTTATTCAGTTCAGACTCCTGTACTTCAAGACAATTGTTCTGTCTTTTGATTATTAACTATTCTGGGTATATCCCAAGTGCTGTAATAACTTTTATACTTCTTTTCTTTTATGTTATTGGCTGTGTTGGAACTTGTACTGTGTGCTTTTGTGCTTGTCTGTACATCCCGTATATTCCGCTTTAGCGGGGTGCCAGTAGTCGCGTCTGGAGCGAGTCCAGTAAATCTGGACTAAATCTGGACCTAACAAGAACCTTTTTCCACAATCGGTGAAACATTTCATGAATCATTCAAGAGGTTTAATGAGTTGTTGAGAACATGTCCACACCATGGGATTGCTAAATGGGAGTTGATCACGGCTTTCTATGATGGTTTGTTACCAGAAGAGAAAAGAGATGTGAATTCAGTTAGCAATGGTACTTTCTTGACAAATCCCGAAGATGTTGATTGGGAATTCTTGGAGAAGATGAGTGTGAATTCAAAAAGGTCAAGCTCAATCGAATAGGAGAGCAAGGCATCCAATAGCTTCTACTTCATCAACAAGTGATCAAGCCACCAAAGATCGACTTGAAGCTTTGGAACAAAAGTTTGCCAAGTTGGGGAAAGCTGAAAATAGGGGTGTTGCTCAAGTTTCTCAAGAATACCCGATTTGTGAGAGTTGTGATGAGCTTGGACATACGGCTTTGCAATGTCCATTGATCCCGGAACAAGTTGAAGAAGTGAATCAAGTGTATGGAGAGAAGAAGCAATATGACATGAACTCCAACACTTATCATCCGGGGATGAGAAATCATCCAAACTTTAGATATGGGAATTCTTCAAACCAACTCAACCCGAACTTTCAAGGAAATAATCAAAACAGTGGAGCACCATCTCAATCATTCCAAGGCCGAAATTACAACCAAGGGAATTACCAAGGTGGCCAAAATCAGGGAGGATTCAATAGAGGCTACCCAAGGAACTATCAACAAGGTGATAGTCAAGGTGGGCCTTCGGGAGGCAATGATGTGTCAACCCGGGAGATCATGGAGTACTTGAAAGAGATGGATAGAAAGAATGAGATTCGGGATAAGACGGTTGAGTCTTTGCAAAAGCAAGTTGGTCAATTGGCGGAGGATGTATCGGAATTGAGGAAGAATCCGAAAGCTACCAAGTGATACGAAGATCAATCCACAACATCAAAGTGGCGGCTCCAAGAATGTCAAAAATGTGGAAATCAACAATGTAAGTCTTCTTCGTAGTGGTAAAATTTATGATAATAAAATTGTCCCTCCATCATCACTTGTTGATGGTGTAGTGGAGGATGTTGATGAGAATGAGGATAGTGAGCATGAACCGGAATTTGTTCTACCTAAAGCAACTAAAAAAGTGTCTTTTAAAGAGGTAGAAAACAATAGGTCTAATGGTAAAATTTCTGAAAAACAAGGAAAGGATATGGAGGGTAATACCATTCCTTTTCCTTTGGCTTTGATTGATCCAAAACTTAGGCCTACACTTAAGAAAAGAGGTCCCCATGAGGAAGAAATGTGGGAAATTTTTAAACAAGTCAAAATCAACATTCCTCTTATTGATATAAATCAAACAAGTTCCGGCTTATGCTAAATATCTTAAGGAGTTGTGTACCCAAAAACGGCACCATAAACTTCCAAAGAAAATTGTTTTAAATGAGGAAGTTAGTGCCGTTGTGATGGGTATACTCCCACCTAAACTCCAAGATCCGGGAGCGCCTTTAATTACTATTCAAGTTGGTGATTTTAAAATGAATAAGGCACTTTTGGATATGGGGGCGGGTGTGAGTATCCTACCAGGTATTTTGTATGACCAATATGACTTTGGACCCTTGGAAAAAGTCGACACCACCTTGGTGATGGCTGATTTGTCCCTAAAACTTTCAAAAGGAATTGTCCAAGATGTCATTGTTAAAGTGGAGGACTTTTATTACCCCGTAGACTTTTTGGTACTTGATTTTGCACCAAGCGGTAATGCTAGGCAGCCCAATGTCATCATGGGTAGACCCTTTTTGGCCACCGCTAATGCATTAATTGATTGTAGGAGGGGTACGGTTGAAATGACTTTTGGCAACCGTAAATTGAGGTTAAATGTTTTTGCTAGTGTTCCTAACCCCGTAGTTAGTGACGAATGCTTTATGGCGGACGTCATTGATGAGTGTATTCCTCATGAAAATGAGGAAGACACATGGGAGAATTGTGCTTTGGTTGACAGGTTAATCTTGGAGCATAGTGAAACATTGAAGAAGGAAGAAAAGGATTGGGAGATTATGGCAATTCAAGAAGGTAGACCACCATGGACTCATTTAGTGGAAAGTCTACCGGACCATATTGACACCCATCTCAAGCCATCATTGAAAGTCCACCACAAGTTGAGTTGAAAGAGCTCCCATCTCATTTGAAGTATGCATTTTTGGGAGATGAAAAGACTTTGCCGGTGATCATTGCATCAAATTTGGAAGAAATGCAAGAAAGAGCATTACTTAAGGTGCTCAAGAAATACAAGGCGGCCATTGGATGGACAATTTCTGATTTGAAAGGCATTAGTCCATCAATTGTGATGCATAAGATAATCACCGATTCTGAAGCAAAGCCCTCACGTGATGCTCAAAGGAGATTGAATCCTCATATGCGTGAAGTTGTGAAAAAGGAGGTGCTAAAGTGGTTGGATGCTGGAATTATTTACCCAATTTCGGATAGTACATGGGTAAGTCCAACACAAACGGTACCTAAGAAAGCTGGAATTCAAGTGGTGAAAGGAGATAGTGGTGAACAAATTGCTACCCGACCCATCACCGGGTGGAGGGTGTGCATTGACTACCGAAAGTTGAACACCGCTACTTCCAAAGATCATTTCCCATTGCCATTCATTGATCAAATCATCGAAAAGCTTGCAGGTCAGAAGTTTTATTGTTTTCTAGATGGTTATTCGGGTTATAATCAAATTGCTATTCATCCCGATGACCAACATAAGACCACATTTACATGTCCCTATGGAACTTTTGCCTTTAGGCGAATGCCATTCGGGTTATGTAATGCTCCCGCCACCTTCCAAAGGTGCATGATGAGTATCTTTTCGGATATGGTCGGTGATTCCCTAGAAATCTTTATGGATTATTTTTCAATTTTTGGCCAAACCTTTGATAATTGTCTTAATGAGCTAACCAAAGTTTTGAAAAGATGTGTTGAAACGAATTTGGTCTTAAGTTGGGAAAAGAGCCACTTCATGGTTCAAGAGGGGACGGTTTTGGGTCATGTGATTTCAAAGAAAGGCATGGAAGTTGACCGGGCCAAAATCAAAGTGATTTCTACTTTACCTCCCCCGACCAATGTAAGGGTGTCCGTTCTTTTCTTGGACACGTCGGGTTCTATAGAAGGTTCATAAAAGGATTTAGTGTCATTACCAAACCATTGTGCAATTTGTTGTTAAAAGATGTACCTTTTGTGTTTGATAATGAGTGTTTGAAAGCCTTTGAAACCTTGAAAGAAAAGTTGGTTGAAGCCCCCATTTTGCAATCACCTAATTGGTCCATGCCATTTGAAATCATGTGTGATGCAAGTGACTTTGCCATTGGGGCTGTTTTGGGACAACGGGTGGACAAGAAACCCGTTGTGATTTATTATGCAAGCAAGACTTTATCGGATGCCCAACTGAATTATACAACCACCGAAAAAGAATTGCTTGCGGTTGTTTATGCTCTTGACAAGTTTCGTTCTTATATTTGTGGTAGCAAGGTTATAGTGTACACAGATCATAGCGCGGTTAAGCATTTGATGGAAAAGAAGGATGCAAAGCCAAGGCTAATTAGGTGGGTGTTGCTACTACAAGAGTTTGATTTGGAGATCCGAGATAAGAAAGGAAATGAGAACGTGGTGGCGGACCACTTGTCAAGAATTCAAGCTATGGATGATGATTCAACCAAGGAGATCAATGAGACCTTTCCGGATGAGCAATTACTAACCGTTTCTATTGTTCCTTGGTATGCAAATATTGTGAATTTTTTGTCCGCAGGTAAGATACCGGAGCATTGGGCCAAAAGAAAAAAGCAACAATTCTTGGCACAAGCAAAGCAATACATTTGGGATGAGCCGGACTTGTTCAAAGTTGGCCCGGATCAATTGGTGAGAAGATGTGTTCCGGAAGAAGAGATTCAAGAGGTGTTGACTCATGCACACTCATTTGCATGTGGAGGTCATTTCAGCGGTCAAAAGACAGGTTACAAGGTTTTAAATTGTGGTTTGTTTTGGCCTAGTATCTTTAAAGATGCCGCTGAATTTGTTAAGAAATGTGTGAGGTGTCAACAACTAGGTAGTATTACCAAGAGGAATGAAATCCCATGCCCATTTTAGTTGTTAATATTTTTGATGTTTGGGGCATTGACTTTATGGGTCCCTTCCCTAATTCCTTTGGTAATTACTACATTCTAGTGGCCGTAGATTATGTTTCTAAATGGGTAGAAGCCATTGCCACTAGGACCAATGACCATACCGTTGTGTGTAAGTTTGTCCAAAGTAACATTTTCTCAAGATTTGGAATCCCTCGTGTGATCATAAGCGATGGGGGGTCTCACTTCAAAAAATTTCAGTTTGGAAAACTTCTCAAACGGTATGGCATAAATCACCGGATTGCCACTCCATATCACCCACAAACAAGTGGGCAAGTAGAAGTGTCCAATAGGCAAATCAAGGAAATTTTGCAAAAGACGGTAAGACCCGATAGAAAAGATTGGTCAACCAAACTCAATGATGCTTTATGGGCTTATCGTACCGCTTTTAAGACACCTATTGGCACTACTCCTTACCGGTTGTTTTATGGGAAGGGTTGTCATCTTCCAATTGAGCTAGCACATAGGGCATTGTGGGCCGTTAAGGCCGTTAACATGGATTTTGAGAATGCAGGCAAAGAGAGTTGCAATGTGATTGGAAGAGTTGAGAAATGAGGCATATGAATGTGCATCAACTTACAATTACAAGATGAAAGCGGTTCATGATGCTAAATTGAAGAAAAAGGTGTTTGAAGTTGGCCAAAAGGTGTGGCTTTACAATTCAAGACTCAAATTCTTTCCCGGAAAGCTCAAAAGCAAGTGGATGGGTCCATATGTTATTACAAGAGTTGGAAAGTTTGGAGAAATTGAGATTGAGGATCCGAAGGATGGAGTGAAGCAAATGGTCAATGGACACCGTTTGAAGCCTTATTTGGATGCAAGCGACATCAATGGAGCTACAAAGGAAATGGTGAACTTCATCTCAAGTCCACCATCTTATGAGGTTGCTTGAACATCAATTGAGGTAATGTCGGGCTGAGGACAATAAACTTAGCGCTAAACGGGAGGCAACCCGTTGTTTGTTTGTTTTCTAGCTTCGTTTTCTGTATGTTTACTTTCATGCACTTTTATTTAGTTGTTTTAGTGTTTTGATGCATAATCACATAAGTTGGATAATTCTCAGCACCTAGGCTTGAGAATTAAGTTGGGGAAAGTCGGTTTGGGTGAAAAAGTGAACCGTTTTGCAAGTGGTCGAGCCGTTAACTCATTTCCAATTTCGGGCGTACATTGGGGACAATGTACCATTAAGTTGGGGAAGGGAGTTTATTTATATAACCATTTGTAATTAAAAGTGTTATTGTGGCTGTAGTTAAAAAAAAAAAAAAACTGAAGTTGGCGTAACTTACGGCCCTAGGGGCGTAGGTTACGGTGCCCGGGAAGTGTCAAAATGGGCTTACGCCAAAATCTCACTGTTTACGCCACACGAGACGCCAAAAGTGTGATTTCCAGTTAGGCGTAACTTACGCCCACACTCGGCGTAGGTTACGGTGGATGATTTACAAAAGGCGTACCTTACGGTGGATTTTGGCGTAGTTTACGCCAGCACAAACGAAGACAGCCTAGGATTTTGGCCGAGCGTAGGTTACGGTCATTGGAAGCGTAGGTTACGACTGTTGTTATGTAGGAAGCGTACCTTACGCTAGATCTCAGCGTAATTTACGGTCGGCCCAGTTCGAAATTTTTTATATTTTAATAAAAATCATAAAATCAAAAATTGAAAATCCCTTTAATTTCAGCCACTAAAAAACCGATCCATTCATTTATTCAATCATCCAAAATCTCAGTCGACCTCTCTCTCTCAATTTTCCCTTTTTCTCAAATAATTTCATAAAAACCCTAACCATTCAATCTTCAATTACTCACTCAATTCTCCATCAATTTTAACAATTCTTTAGGCTAAATTGCATAACTTTTCAAGGGCTACAAAACCCCCATAATTGTTTGTGAATTTTCAGCCTAATTTTTCGAGTTTCAAGTGAGTGTTAATTTCGAAATTTTTGCAATTTCTTCTTTAATTTTGCTTTAATTCACTAACCTTTACTAAAGTGTGTTAATTGTGGTTAGTTTTGTTGATAGGATGAAGAAAGCAGCAAATAAATTGATGAGGAGTTTAAGCAAGAAAGGTGATACTTCATCAAGTCAACAACCAAAGAAGAAGAAAAGGCCAATGGTTCAAGATGAATCATCAGAAGAAGAAAACTCACCAAACTCACCACAGACAAGTGAAGAGATGGAGGTTGAAGTCGAAAAACCCGAATGGAGACAAGGTATACCTTTACATACTTTACCCGATGAATGGCAATTGATTTTGTTTAAAGAAAAGATGGCTGAGGCCAAGAATTTGATGGATCAATTGTTGGGTGAAAGAACACTTATCTTATCAGAATTCAGGGGGTTTGGGATGGTTGAAGCATTTGAAAATGGGATGGAAACAAGTGTTGATTTGGAATAATGGTGATAATGCTGAGATTTATTTAGATGGTATCATTAATTGGTTGGGTACGCTAGAATTGACTCCCGGTAATAACCCCCCTGTGACTTCTAAGTTAGTTGGAACGGTGAATGGAAAAAAAGTAACAATGTCTTTCACTACCTTAGATAAAATAGCCAAGTTTGATACGGGTTCTACATCGGGGAGGGATTTTGATTATGTGGAGGAGAGGTATTTAACGGGGGTGGAAACGCCCACTAATTGGCTTGATATGCTTGCTGAGGTTTTTGTTGTCCCACGAGACAATATAAGTACAACCTTTAGGATGGAGCGTGCTTTGTTGAAACCATTACCCCGGTTAATTATGTCAATTTTGAGTTGGAATGTGTGTCCCCGAACTAGTGACAAGAGCATGGTTAGGCACCATGATGTTATTGTGTTATATGCCTTGGTCACGGAAAACCTGGCATTATCATTTAGACAAATTGTAATGTCTAACATTTGGGATGCAAGAAACAAAAGAAACAAACTTGTCATTCCTCACCCGAAACTCATCGCCCGCCTTCTCCAAATTCACAAGGTATTCCCAAAGGAAACCAATTTGCAGTATTTGAGTAATACTCCTTATTCCATGAAGAGGTTGTTGAAAGGGAATGAGTGGGAGTTTCAGGATCATCCACAGTTTAAACTCCTTAAGGATTTGAAAACCAATGGATATTTGATAGCTCCTAAGGCTGGGGTTACTAGGGAGGAGGCGATAGCACAGATGGAACAAATGCGTGCTAATGAGAGGGGTGAGTCTAGTGCAGCTAGAGGGGGTGTTGAAGGAAGAGAGATGGTTTGTTAGGAGCTGGGATAGGAGGTACTGGGCCGAGTTTTGGTTATGAGCAGCCTAGTGATTATAATCAGTGGACATCCTATGAGAGGAATATGTGGGATATGACTGCTCAGCAGGGTGTGCAGCGGAGGAGTTATGAGTTAGGTATGGCATATGCTCATGAGCAGAATGTGAGGAGGCAGTTTGAGTACTCAGAGCGAGTACGCCATCACCAGGACCACATTGCGGGACTTGACTATGTGGAGACTCCTCCTTCATATGATTACAGGCAGCCGTATGTTCCTACCTCCCATCCATATTATCCTCAGAGCCACGATTCTGAGTGGTTCCCGAGACATTCTTGTGTCGGGCGAGTTGAGGATACTCCGGGTGCTCCACCAGCAGCCTCTGATCCATTTGAGGCCCAATCTCTATATCGGGGCCTAATGGAGTCGATCTTTGGACCGCAAGGTCCACGACAGTGATGGTACCTTCTATTTATTTTTCTGTTATTCTTGTGTGACTATGTGTTTTTATGTGTTTGTTTTTTTTGTGTTTTTGCATTTTTAATTCGTAGGTAGATTTCAATTTTCTTGTTAATTTCATTTATGTTTTCTAGTTTAGATGTTGATTTACTTCTTGTAATATGAAATTGACCCTTAGGGGCAAAATATTCGAGTTATATTGGCTATACATGTTTGTAAAATGAGATTTTCTTGTGATTGGATTTGTACATGTAAGTGGGGCTAGGTAGTGTAGATTAGATTGCATGACATGGTTGACTTATGAGCGTCTTGATAGAGTTGCTAGCAAGTAAAAACATAGAAATGTGCAAATATGGGTAATATGCCAATTGTGAGCTACAATGCATGTATCACACTTATATCCGTTATATCCTTCAATTTCATGAGAGAAAAACGCCTCGTCGACGATTGATTTAGATTGTTAGCGTAGCATGATTTCTCGTGATAACTATATTGTGTGAACCATTATTGTACATTAGGTTAGAACTAGTGCACTTACCGTATTGAGACCTCTAACCCGGATTATGTGCTTAAAATGACAAAACAATCATACAATTCACTCCATATTTCACCTCGCCTCGTCATGAAATCCGTTAATTGTTCAAAGTTGTGTTGTTTATGATGATTGAAAGAAAGAACAAAGTCAAAGTATATGGTCATAAGTGAAAATCAATTCAATTATCCATGTAAATTGATCAAAAAGAACCAAAGTGAAATGTTCCAAAATCATTCTAGTAAATCACCCAAATGAGAATCATTACCGTGTTTCATTCCATATTTCCATCAATCTTGTATGAATGCCGAAGTGATAGTTTGGTGTTATGAGGTCTTGGTTCGATTTGTGTACTAGCCTATGACTTTTAGTGTGCAATAATGGGTTAAGAGCTTCATATATACATATTAGCACATTGCTAATTCACATCAAAATATGAACCCGAGGGGAGTGCACATTGTGAGAGTGTGATGCATGAACTGTGGCAAACTTGAGGTTTATTAGGATTAATTGCACATTTATATATTTCTATTTGCTAGTCGTAAATCTTTTGATAGTTGTAAGTCTCATGAGTTGGTTGTGTTATGTGATTTGGTTTGCATTACTTAGTTTCGCCCAAGTGTACTTTGAAGATTGCTTGAGAGTTGAGTTTTACAAGTATGTATAATTGATATAACTCTTATATGGTGTTTCTTTGGTGATAGGAAGTATTATGGGATTGTAAGTTAACTTGTCACATGATGAATGCCTTTTTCGGGACGAAAAAGAGTTAAGTTGGGGAATGTGATAAACGCCTAAAGGACATGAGTTTAATGGATAAAATTGGATCACTTTGTGCTTGTTAATAGACGAGTAGGGCGTTTTTATGTTTGTTTAAGTGTTTCAGGTCATTGGTGACAATTTGGAGCTAAATGGATTATAAACGAGTCAAGCAAATTCAAGAACCAAGTTAAGAAGCAAATCTGGAAATTTGAAGTTACAAAGGGCGTACCTTACGCTGCCCAGGGCGTAGGTTACGCCAGGCAAAATCCAAGGGGCGTACCTTACGCCCAGTCTGGGCGTAGGTTACGCCAGTTGCTGTGCAGAAAATCCGAATTTTTGGGTTTTAATTAATTTTCAGTTTATATGACTTTATTGGACGACTTGGGGAGTTATCTTTCACATATTTCACATACCTGGAGCAGTTTTTCATCCTCTCAACACCCCAATATCACCATCAATTCACAATTCCATGGAGATTCAAGCCTTAATTGAAGAATCAATGATGAAGATACTAGGCTAATTTCCTTTTGATCATTCTCATGTGAACAATTATGTAAGACAATTGTATTCAACCTTTCTTATGTTCAAGTTGGATTAGATGTTTAATTCTTAATTGTGTTTTGCATCTAATGTTGTTTGGTTTGAATGAATGATTACTTGTTTATAACTTTGAATGAATTCCATCTATCTTTTGATTTCAAATTGTTAATCATTATTATTGGAAGAATCTCTTATGAATTTGTAATCTAGTTAATGAATAGATAATTTAGTTGTGTCAATTCCCCGGTTTTCGTTATCGTGAATCATCACAACCTAATTGATTAATTCTTAACATTCATTCAATCCAAGCGTATAACGAATCATGTCTATGTGGTTTCCAATGAACATAAGTTAGGTTATACTTTTGAAAACATAATTTGAAACATGAGAATGGTGCCTTTTATTTAATTGAATTATTTTGTTAAGTTCATAATCAATTTTAGTTGTTAATCAAATCAATCACTCAATCAATTTTAAGTTATGTCTAGATTAATTAAATTTTGTAACTTGTTTAACACTTTCCTTTGATTCCCTGTGGAAACGATACTCGACTTACCCTTGCTAATTAGTGGTATTTAGTTTATATTTTTGATCGGTCCAACGACATCGATCATGTTGCAAGAGTATCATTCAAAATGAAAACCAATTTATAAAAATTCATATCTGTATCTATCTATATCTATATACTTATAATAAGTGAATGAAAACCAATTTATAAAAATTCATCTCAATCGATTTTTTGAAAACCAATTTATAAAAATTCATATGTATCTATATCTATATACTTATAATAAGTGAATTAATTACACATCCGAAAATGTATATCAACTTCTGTATCTACATACTGCAAATAGCTAGAAACATAATAATAGGCCGCTTAAATTATAAACAATGAAATAAAATCTCAAAATCAACATATTTAAACTCACAATTGAACAAAATTGGTGATGAATCCGGCGGTGGTGGTTGGGGGCGATGAATCCGGCGAGAGAAACAGAAAGAAAAACCCTTGTTGATGGTGATGAATCCGGCGGCGGTCGTTGGTGGTGATGAATCCGGCGGCCTGGTTGGTGGTGATGAATCCGGCGGCCGTCGTTGGTGGCGATGAATCCGGCGAGGGGTTTTGATTTGGTTGTTGATGGGGTTGTGATTTGTGAATTTGTGATTTAGTTGTTGATGGGGTTGTGAATTTGTGATGAATCCGGGTTTTGATTTGGTTGTTGATGGGGTTGTGATTTGTGAATTTGTGATTTAGTTGTTGATGGGGTTGTGAATTTGTGATGAATCCGGCGAGAGAAAAAATAGGGATCTACTGATTGTGATTAGTTGCGTTTTGTTTGGGTTTTAAATTTTGTAGCAAAAATGGGTAGTTTCTAGGCTTTAAAGGATTAATGAGTGGGGGGGGGGGGGGGGAGGGTTTAAAAAAAAAAAAAACAATGTAATTAGGGTATTATGGGAAGAAAAAAAGTGTTGAAATCTTAATCCCAATACCCTTTATAAGGGTTTATAGATAGTCAATGAATTCTTACCACTTAACCTTCTAAGTAAAAAACAAACTCATCCAATAAAATCATGTTAACTATCTGTTTCAAAACTTGTACTAACCAAAAACTATGACAATGTTAAAAATTGATTCAAATGAACTATGACTGAACCAATTAACTTAAATAAATACAGCTGCATGCATGATCGATTGTTCAGTGTTAATTGAATATATATGTTTGGTCTCGAATGTGTATGACTTGAAAAATAAACCATGCATATAAACATGAACGACTCGAATTGAATTGAAGAAGGTTTTTACATAATTCTATTGATATATGTTTAGTGTGTATATTCAATAAAAGTGAAAGCAACATAGTTTGTAAACAACTTGAATATTTCATATAAAGTTAGGAAATTTCATGTCTCCCTACCCTTTTTTATTTAATTTTTTACTATATTCATCAATCTCAAATTTTAAAAATGATGGAAAAAAGAAAAAACTAAAAAAGAGTGAAATCAGTTGACGAAGTAAAAATCTTTTTGGGTCGTTGGACGTTTTGCGTTTAATGCAACATTTGATATCCATGTAAACCCAATGGGCTTTATAGTTCACTTTGATATAATAACGGGGCCCTCGTTCCGTATCGTGTGCGGATAGTTGGATTCATGTAATCATGTAGCGTTTTGTAAGTCATGAATCATGTGGCAAGCGTGAATATAAATGTGACCCACTGATTATATGGTCGACTGGTCGTATTAACCCGTCATTGATTTTTATATTTTTTTTTTTTTTTGACAGGTTAATTTCAACAGTCGAACTCGCACTCCGAAGATACCTTCGCGAGCATGATGCGAGACACCACCTTTAAGAGAAAATACCGTCGGTGAGGAACCTGAGGCTCGAACCTGAGACCTCAGTAAAACTCACCCGGGGGCTCGCATAGCAGGTTTAGTGAAACACCCCTGGCCACTGGGTTTAACCCAGTGGTTTTTTAATATTAAATAATAATGTTAATCTCAAATCTAACCATATCCTTAAGCATACCTGACTAGATCTCATCCAACACCTTGGGTTCATCTACATAAAGTTTTAAAAGAAACCTTTCTTAGGCATTTCATCAAACATCTTGTGCTCAAATATAAAAAAACATTTGAATTCATTATAAAATATATAGAAAACCAAAATGGCTGATAATATTGGAAGAAAGAATTCTTTAATTATTTAACCCTAGTCATATGATTAGTTGCAGCAAAAAAAAAAAAACCAAATTACTCATGAGAATAATCCAATTATAAAAAAGAAAAGTGATAACTAAATAAAATAATGAAAATATATAAAATTCATAAGATTATTGAGAGAAAATGATTGAAAACCCACAAATCCTAGATTTGAGGATATTTCTTTTAATTTAAAACCGCTGATTCTTTTTCTAATCCAATTGAGAGGAAAAAATGTGGGGGTTATTTGTTTCCTTTACAAAATCTCTAACTGATGTTCAAAATACACTAAATTGGGGTTTATTTATTTTCCAACAACGAATGAGATTTATCAACTGTAGCTTTTCGATTTAAAAACAAAACTAATGGCAGTTCAAGTGGTAGAAACACATAGGTGAATTGGAGGTCACGGGTTCGATCCCACTTCCGGATTTTTTTTTATTAAAAGCTAATTTATGGCTTATTTGCTTAAGTGGACACTCCACATCATAGCAGATAAGTTGCCTACGTGGATGATGACGTTGTCACTTGGATCGCTCTGGTGATGCCACGTAAGAAAATGCTGACATGGCGGGCTCAGAGAGGCCACCCGAGCGCTTTGAGATAGCTCCATATATATATATATTATTATATATATATATATATATAGGGGACCCTTATTTTGTGAACCCATTTTTTTGTAAGAACCGTGAGAACTCATAAATTTCATATTGGATCACATGTTTTTTTTGTTCATTCACATGTGAAACGTTATAAAAATATATGTTGCAGAAGAAAATTTTTTCAAAACCTTATATATAGCCGTTTGTCACATGTGAACAAAAAACGTGAACAAATTTATTCACAAATTCATAAAAGGCTACTTTGAAGGTTTCTTTAAAAAGTTTCTTCTCACATGTGAATGAATAAAAAAAACATGTGAACAAATATATATTTTTAGAGTTCTCATGGTTCTTACAAAAAAGATGGTTCTCAAAATAAGAAAACTATATATATATATATAATATTATTATATATATATATTAATACATTATATATATATATATGGAAAAGATAAATTGAGTCCAGGTCTTAATTTGAGTCTAAAGGGTCCATTGATTTTCTTCCATCTCCTCAAATTCCAACCACCTCCTACCACCCCCACCATCATCTCCGACCACCACCATGATTTTCCGGCGACGGCGACCACCGCCACCACGACTTACACATGTGTAAGTTAACTTACACATGTGTAAGTGTAACATCCCAAACTTTTCAAGTTTGACTTTTGACGTTGACCGTCAACTTGTCGTTAGTGACCGTTAGTAACTATGTGTTGTATATGTGCTTATGTGAATTAAACGAATTACGTGAGTTATGTGTTAAAATGATTTAAAATAATGAAATTAAAGTAGATAATGATAAATGAAGTCATTTATTCCGATAAGATTTAAGGGTCGATAAGTGTTTCTGTGGGCGTTAAACGAGCCGTTAAGTGACGAAACGAGTTGTAACGAAGTGCGAGGGCCTAGATGTAAAGTTTTGAAAGTTGTTCCACTATATATAGGACCTTATGCACGACCTAAAGGCTGGGAAATCAGATCTAAACCCTAGAATATTCTCACACACAAAACCCTAGGTCAATTCCTCAATTCTAGTCGAATTCGGGGGATTTCGGAAGGGTTTTTGCTTGGCTTTCGATCCTTTGATCAACCCTACAGGTATTATATCATCAATTGATTGTTGATTAAGTTTTAAAGTAGGTTTTGTCCCTGTAGATTCGACCATGAGGGCTGGGGTTGTTGGAAGTTGATGTTTTCGGTTAAAAACGATGTTTTCGTGAGTAAAATCATTAATAGAGTTGATTAACTATGTCAATATGCAAACTTTAATGTTGAATAATGTTGTTTATATGTAAATAAGTGAATCCCAGGTGTTTAATTAGATCCATGTGTGTTCAATTGTGTTTTTGTAACCAAACGTTGCGGTTTTGAGTCGTTTTGATGATCAAAAAGAGGATTCATTTATGCAATTGATTCAAGGATTAATTGATGTTTTCAAATGCTTAATTGTGACCTATTTGATGTCAATTTAATTGGTGTAAGTCGCGGTGGAGGTTTGGGATCCGTTCGGAAGGTGAATAAAGAGAAACGAAGTTGGTTTTGCTGGTCGACACCCGAGGTGCGGCGCACCTGGGCCTTGGTGCGGCGCACCTGGTGCTGGGCTGAAGTCCCTGGTTGTTTTGGTGCGACGCACAGATGGGGGGTGCGGCGCACTTGGAGGTCTGGTGGTCGTTTAGGCTTGTTTTAGTGCTCATTTGACCCATAGACCTTAGGTATAAGTTATGTTGATGTTTAGGGAACTTGGAGATGTTCTTTAAGATCCCGTTTATGTTACATGTCGATTATATGTGTGTGATAGGTAGTTGGGAACTCAAGAAAGATACGTTAAAGTTGCTTGTTGATCGTTGTGCTCGTCGTCAGGTAAGATACATGTCTTTTATCACGCTGGAGGCACAACAAAAGTAGTTTTCTTTAATTAACCTCTTAACTGGATTATCTTATGTGTGTTGGGTTTTCCGGGTTATGCGGAAGGTTATGTGGGAAGGTATGTATGATGAAGTGGCTTATTATGATATGATGACGTTTAAAGTAAAGTGGTTATATGCATAAGTAGTATGTTGATTATAGTTATACTGCCATGAAATGATTATGATATGTGTTGTGATAATGATAATGTCAAATGATATGCTTTGATGATTGTCATGTGATGGCTGATGTATGGGATTTAAGTGTGTTACCCGTAGGAATGCTATGATCTGTACACGTTAGTAGAATTAAACACTAAAGTAGATGTGGGATTAATGATGTTGATGTTATGATTTGACGATGATACGTGATGAATTATATGTGAGACTTAAGTGTAATAATGTCTAGTTCACTAGATATACGTAAGAAATGTTATGAGTTGTGTACGTTAGTGGGATCAAACGTTAAAGTAGATGTGTGATTAGTTAGGTAATGAATATACCTAATGTTAAAGTAAAGTGTGAAATGTGGGAAATCGTTCTAGCCTTAGTATTAGTGCGTAAAAGTAAGAAAGATATAAATACGTGGGAAATGCTATAGCTAAATAACGTGAGATTGACGTGGGAAGTGTTAAGCTTAACCCGTGCTAGTTGTAAAACTAGTGCGTACGTGGTCGCTTGAGTGGCTCCTTGCGGCATAGTTACGTGGGACTAGTATTTCCGGGTGGAGTGACTAACCACCAATGTTAAAAGCATGACGGGATACTATGGAATGGCTTTGCCTTTCCTAAAAGTTAAGACGTGGGAAATCGTGCTAGTTGTAAAGCTAGTGCGTAATATGTAAATTGATTAAAGATGTAAGATGTGGGAATAAGTTGATTAAGATAATTATAAGAATACGTGAGAAAGATGTACATGTAATTTAGACGTGGGATTACAATGTGATGTGGGATTTAATAAGATGTGTTGAGACGTGTGATAAGAACGATGCATAGGCACAATTAGGAGTATATATCCAACATGTGCTATACATATATGTGCGATATGTTTATGTGTGATATGCCAAGATATGATATGAAGTTACGTTTAGTGGTAAGTCTATGTTGATATGATATAAGGTATTGATTAAGATGTGGGTATACGATGATAAGATGTATATGTTGATATGAAATGAAATGTGATGCAATGTGGGAAAAGGGGAGTATGAGTTGATCTATGATTGTTGTGGATGATATGTGATGTGGTTACGTTTTGATAAGTAAAATATGACGAAGTTTTATGAAAGTAAAATGAAGAACGTTTTATCAGAATGTGTGTATCTTACTTAGCTAATTTTATTAGCTAACACTTGCTTTTATGAAAATGTTGTGTCCTTCAGGATAAGCAGGTATAAGCTAGTGAAGTGCGTGGATCGTGAGATGGGTAGAAGAATAAAGGAAGATTAGCATTAGTCTCCCTATGATTAGACTTTACCCATAGCCATATGTTCGGCTACTTTATATATGATTTATGTCTCTTGTAGTGTTGATGGCAATTATGTTAGTGCCATAACTTGGATTTTACTTTGACTATTACGATGATGCTATTAGTAACACCAAACTTTAATGAAAGGTACCATCCGTTACGGATGGGGCAGTTTTTAAGTGATCCTTTTCCGCTATGTTTTAAACGTCGTTTGGCAAAAGTTTTTGAAATCCAGGTTTTTAAAATGACGGGTGTTACAGTAAGTTATACAACCACTATCACCACCACCACCACCATCATCTCCGACCTCCACCATGATCTTCCGGCGACGGCGACCACCGCCACCACGACTTACGCATGTGTAAGTTACAACTTACACATGTGTAAGTTACATGGACCCTTTGGACTCAAATTAAGACCTGGACTCAATTTATCCCACCCCATATATATATATATATGAATAATAAAAGAGTAAATTTCATTTTTGGTCCCTTTGTTATCACCCAATTTGCAGGCACAATCCAAATTCACTTATTGTTGCAACTGCGGTCCAATTTTCAGTTTTTGGTAGCACTCTCGGTCCAAATAATGATGTTCGTCTATTTTCTACCGTTAACTGGATCACGTGAGGGACATGTGATGGGTAGAAAAGTCATTTGCTCACAAATAGACCATTTTTGCAACTGATAAAACTTTTGTTTTTTTTATTTCTTTCTTTTTTGCTTTATTTTTTCCTTTTTTTATTTCCTTCTTTTTTGCAGCTGATAAAAACCCACCTATATTCACAACTAGATTTAGATCCCGCGTAAAACGCGTACCTGTTAAATAATATTTTTTTTTAGTATATACGGTAACAAAAATAATTAATATTTGAGTAAAATATATTTATTAAAAGTATTGATGATTTTATAAGATGCTAAAAAAGCACATAGAAAGAGTTAATTCCTTAGAAAACAAATTGTTCAAAATATATGCATAATAGCCAGACAAATCCCACAGCCCAACAGTTTCCTTGTAACCAGCCCAAGAATTTCGAAAACTCAATGCAGTCTCAAGAATCTAATCAAATTTATTCTCAAAGCAACAATATCTCATAAGCAAGTCATCAAGAATATATATAATGCAATCCATGATCATTTCATGTATATATGACATACACCTTATTCCTACATAAATAACGTGCACAATTTATAGTGTAAAGGGGAAATAAAGCATACCTACAGCTATCGAGAAGAGATACATACACAAATATGGCCAAGAAGTCGGGCATTTTAGTAAAGTAGCTTCTCAAATACATGATCCACATTTTGTCCCCATCTACCATGATACAAGTCGAGGAGCTTCTCTGCTGGTGTTAAACCTGCACCATAGATATATACACATGCCGGCCTGTAAGATTTTCTGGATAAGGTGACTAACTGTTACAGAGACATCAGGTTTGTGTGAAAAACTTCATGCCGCAACATTATAAATTATTCTAAAATAAACTATATAGTCTTGCTAATATTATAGCTTTTTATAATAAACTGATACGGGAGGTCTAATACATTAAGTATTCATGTCCCCTCTTTTCTCACATATAAAACAGAACACAAGCCATGAATTTGTGTCAAGACCCACCGCCAAAACTACAGTTTATCAATAATGATAATAAGTATTTCACTTCTTTATGGATCGAGCAAATATGTATGAAGTTCAATCTATATTGATACATACATTCATACATTATGAGAATATCTCCCCGTTTCCATTTTTCTGCCATAAAATAGGTAGTTTATTATAACCCATTTGATTTTTCTTAATTTCATGATGATGGTGTACAAATAACACAAGAAAACAAATTGTTCAAAATATATGCATAATAGCCAGACAAATCCCACAGCCCAACAGTTTCCTTGTAACCAGCCCAAGAATTTCGAAAACTCAATGCAGTCTCAAGAATCTAATCAAATTTATTCTCAAAGCAACAATATCTCATAAGCAAGTCATCAAGAATATATATAATGCAATCCATGATCATTTCATGTATATATGACATACACCTTATTCCTACATAAATAACGTGCACAATTTATAGTGTAAAGGGGAAATAAAGCATACCTACAGCTATCGAGAAGAGATACATACACAAATATGGCCAAGAAGTCGGGCATTTTAGTAAAGTAGCTTCTCAAATACATGATCCATATGTTGTCCCCATCTACCATGATACATCGAGGAGCTTCTCTGCTGGTGTTAAACCTGCACCATAGATATATACACATGCCGGCCTGTAAGATTTTCTGGATAAGGTGACTAACTGTTACAGAGACATCAGGTTTGTGTGAAAAACTTCATGCCGCAACATTATAAATTATTCTAAAATAAACTATATAGTCTTGCTAATATTATAGCTTTTTATAATAAACTGATACGGGAGGTCTAATACATTAAGTATTCATGTCCCCTCTTTTTCTCTGCCAGCTTGCAAAGATGCAATATACTCATCATCCTGTAAGTAGTTATTCAATATGAAGGTTGGGTAAACCTTCAAATGGGGTCAAAAACGGGTAACTTTTGGTAAGAAAATGTTCTTAAGAAAACAAATTGTTCAAAATATATGCATAATAGCCAGACAAATCCCACAGCCCAACAGTTTCCTTGTAACCAGCCCAAGAATTTCGAAAACTCAATGCAGTCTCAAGAATCTAATCAAATTTATTCTCAAAGCAACAATATCTCATAAGCAAGTCATCAAGAATATATATAATGCAATCCATGATCATTTCATGTATATATGACATACACCTTATTCCTACATAAATAACGTGCACAATTTATAGTGTAAAGGGGAAATAAAGCATACCTACAGCTATCGAGAAGAGATACATACACAAATATGGCCAAGAAGTCGGGCATTTTAGTAAAGTAGCTTCTCAAATACATGATCCACATTTTGTCCCCATCTACCATGATACAAGTCGAGGAGCTTCTCTGCTGGTGTTAAACCTGCACCATAGATATATACACATGCCGGCCTGTAAGATTTTCTGGATAAGGTGACTAACTGTTACAGAGACATCAGGTTTGTGTGAAAAACTTCATGCCGCAACATTATAAATTATTCTAAAATAAACTATATAGTCTTGCTAATATTATAGCTTTTTATAATAAACTGATACGGGAGGTCTAATACATTAAGTATTCATGTCCCCTCTTTTCTCACATATAAAACAGAACACAAGCCATGAATTTGTGTCAAGATTTATCGTGTAGATTGTAGAAATTTCCTATTAGTGTTGAATTCCATGTCCCACCGCCAAAACTACAGTTTATCAATAATGATAATAAGTATTTCACTTCTTTATGGATCGAGCAAATATGTATGAAGTTCAATCTATATTCATACATACATTCATACATTATGAGAATAGTTGCCATGAATGATAGATATATAGTCACCCTATTTTGCTTTTTGAAACAGAGTTCCACACCTTGTATTCCAAATAAACAATTCATAATGACATGAAGACATATGATGCATCAGTGGCAAAAATAACAAAATGAATACCTTAGATACCCACGGACAACTTGTATCTAAAGATTTTCCTATATGATGCATCATTGAACAGAATAAGTGAGTGTAAGTCAAAGTCAAAAACTGCAACTATCACCTAAAACAAATAAGCCCGACTATATGAGATACCTTCAAATAAGCAACAATATTCTCCTATTTTGTAAATCTCAGTGGATTGAAAACACAAACCTTGAATTCTTTTGGATATTTCATCAACTGAATCATATAATCAAACCGTTTATGTACAGTAATATACAACCAAACAATTTAAAGATTTTAATTTAAAACAAAACTCACCATATAATCAGTGTCTCCATAGCTTTGCTACAACTATGTATCCTTCGCTTTCCAAGTTCCCCTATCAATACGTGTCAACCCCTTGTAATTCTTTGACCAGTTACCTTTTTAACCAAACACTTGTAGTTGACCCATTTAACCTATTTGACATAAAACAAAACCCAAATTGAGCCAAATTAGTTCACAACCAACTTACTTCTTCATGATACAAAATTATACAGTATATACACACATACATATATCGAATAGATAAAACAAACGACAAAACTTTCAATGATTATGCAAAACAAAGCAAGGCTGATCTACTTTAGAAACTCATCTACTTTAGACCCACTTCATACAAGACATCTTTACTATTCAAAACCTAAATCTCAAAATTCCACAAATGCACTTTATAAAAGTTAAAGATATACACAAGTTAAAAGGCTCTGCTTTTGCAAGTGAGATACATACCTTCCCATAGCACTACAACATGATGTCCGATTGCTAATCTCATTCCCATAACATCAACCAGCGAATTTGGCAAAACCAATGGGGTAAACTGAAACCAATAAATACAATGTTATTCCATGGATTTCACAATTATATCAACAATTATAGTACTTTTTTTATGGATTAATTTACAATCAACTTAGCACAAACTACAAACTTGAAATTGCGCTTTATAGAAAATATATATGAGTTCTGATTGTAAATTGAATACCAAGTGAAGACACGACGACAAAATATCACCTTTTGCATGCCTTAACTGAAAGGCCTTTGGATCAATAATCTATGCATTCTTAATCAAATTCACAGACGACTTCACTTCGCCTTTATCTCCCCGTTTCCATTTTCCTGGCATAAAATAGGTAGTTTATTATAACCCTATATTTGTAATCAAAATCAGTTTCAAGGACAAAAAATACTGGAGGAGAGGGGAGGGGGGTTGGGGGTTGGGAGAGGGGGGGATTATTTGGTTGGTTTACCATAAAATGCATGGGGGGCTTTTAGGTGGTGGGAGCATAAATATGAAGGTTACCGCCATTCAAAAGCACACGTTAATCCACAACTTCATACCATTCATAAGGCACAACTACTATTCAAAAGCAATTGTAATCAACTTATTTTCTGTTTTTTGCTGCAATTGTATCCTTTTATTCTTAATGATTATTAAGAATGAAAATAGTTTGACTTTACTAACATTTTGATGACTGAACCTACACCCTTTAAATTTGTTGATAGAAGACGCCCTTTAAAATATTGTTCTGCAAATGTGACTCAAGTTTGCTTACCTCTTGGTGTTTTTCCAGCTTCCTCAAAACATGATTACTCTTGTTCGTCTTCTCTGTTGCACCTCCAACTTCCTTCTCTGTTGCACCTTCAACCTCGCAACCCGGTATTCACATGTATCCATAAGAACTCGTGATTCTAAACTTGATTACAAAAAAGAAAAGTAAATATATTAAGAAAAAAGTTTCAACATTGCAATCTACAATTAAAACCACTTACTGGTATCAACTTCAGAGAGGTATGCAGATTGATGGGGCATACAGAGATAGTGGATGAGCATGGTCAGTTACTAAGAAAAGGAACAATTTATATGAGCAGACTGACGGATTCGTGGAGATATTTCTTCACACACATTGTCGAGTGCCTTGGAGGTAGTTCTGGAGGGTTAGACCAGATCAATCAAACCCACCTCCAGATTGCCTACTGTTTGTGGTTTAGGCTAAGGGTTGATTTTGCCCAGATATTATTTGACGATCTGGTAGAGCGTTTAAAGGTAAAAGGTAGAAAGCCCTTTGTACCATACATTCGTTTTCTTTCAATCATATTTAAGAACGTTCTTGGAGCCCAGTACGACTTTGAAACCACTCATTTTTCTATGAGTGAGTACATGAGAGATCTGACCAACTTAAGGTCCAGAGATGGTGAGGTGGATATTCCTCAAGCAATGTTGTCACTTCAAAGAATAGAAGAGAATGTGGCACCAGGCAGGGTCCAAGTTGTTGAAGTACCTGCTGGTAGCGAAGATGTTGAAATTGTTGAATTGGTTCAACCTATTCGAC
>CM067167.1:222505023-222588455 GCA_034093135.1 Erigeron breviscapus | reverse complement strand
AGCTAATGAAATTTCGAGGTGGAAATTACGACCCATATACTTAAGAATGCGAAGATCGACGCTCTATCTCTAATGGGTCAATTCGGTAACCTATCTTGCTTTTCTCCTCTTTATCAAGACAGGAAGATGTTGTATTGAAATAAGTTGAGATAATGTATTCCTTGGCATGGCATTTGATTTGTGTATGTGACCTTGCTATCACATGCCAATGGTAATTAAATTAGTACTTTTCATGGATAAAAGATTGAGCTGCATTATCGATAATGGATCAAGTGTTGGGAAAAGGTGGGTTTTGGACAGTTATTTAAGGCTGGATTGATGAGCAGTCGTTTACTGTTGCAAAGGCTGGGACTAGAGTTGTTTTGGATGAGGAGAGGGCGGGAGGGGAGGGTGAGGAGAAGGGGGATGTAGAGGGTAAAGAGGGGGAGGGGGGGGGGGGGGGGGGGGGGGGGAGGGGGGCTGGGACTAGAGTTGTTTTGGATGATCATGTAAACTCAAATCGTGGCATACTTGTAACTTTACAAGTTTTGTGACATGTTTTTGGATATATGCTATTCTAATATGCTTGAAAATTAATTGCAGGTTGTGTGTAACGAAGATAAACTTGCAAAATTTGTAAAGATGAAATAAAAGAAGCAAGACTGGGAGACTGGAGACTGGAGACTGGAGACTGGAAATTACAATTTTGTAATTGTATTTATGTGAAGGAAAAAGCTTGTTATTAGAAAAGATTTTGGGTTGTTAACATGCTGAAGATTTTTTTGTAAATTGGTGGGTAGATTTAAATTAAGTATTACGGAGTATTTGATAAGTTTTTTTTCTCATTCAATGTCAAAAAGTGTAATATATTTTTTTTTGAACTAAGTAATATATATTTTTCTGAACGACTAACTAAGATAATGTCAGGTACTCTTATGTTACGCGATGCCCCAAAGGCTACAAATTCATTAAAAACTACGAGTATATATTAAAATCCTTTATCTTTTCGAGGTTAATTAGAGATAGTTACTATTAGTTGATCGAGGGGTCTTTCTAAATTTAATTAGGATAAATATATTGTAATTCTAAAAATATTAAAGGGTGAAAATGAAAGTGGAACCATGGGAAATAAATGAATTTGATTAGGGTATCAGAAAAACGTGAATAGCTTTTCTACATTTCACCAGGTTGACATTTTAGGCTATTAATAAAAGGCATTTAAATGTAACATTTATTTTCTCGGCTATTTTTTTTAAGCGGGCTAAATGGCTTCCACCCAAATGTGACATTTTTATATGGCGGGATATCATTGAACACATTCCCACTGGAGACTGGAGTCTGGAGTCTGGAGACTGGAAACTGGAGTCTGGAGACTGGAAACTGGAGACTGTAGATTGGAGTCTGGAGACTGGAGACTGGAAACTGGAGTCTGGAGACTGGAAACTGGAGTCTGGAGACTGGAGATTGGAATCTGGAGTCTGGAGACTGGAGACTGGAAACTAGAGTCTGGAGACTGGAGTCTACCTGGAACTGGAGACTGGAGACTGGAGTCGAGACTGGAGACTGGAGACTGGAAACTGGAGTCTGGAGACTGGAAACTGGAGACTGTAGATTGGAGTCTGGAGACTGGAGTCTGCCTGGAACTGGAGACTGGAGTCTGGAGACTGGAGACTGGAAACTGGAGACTGGAGACTGGAGTCTGGAGACTGGAGACTGGAACTGGAGACTGGAGACTGGAGACTGGAAACTGAGACTGGAGACTGGAAACTGGAGTCTGGAGACTGGAGAATGGAGATTGGAGTCTGGAGACTGGAGACTGGAAACTGGAGTCTGGAGACTGGAAACTGGAGACTGGAGATTGGAGTCTGGAAACTGGAGTCTGGAGACTGGAAACTGGAGTCTGGAGACTGGAGCCTGGAACTGGAGACTGGAGACTGGAGACTGGAGATTGGAATCTGGAGTCTGGAGACTGGAGTCTGGAGACTGGAGACTGAAAACTGGAGTCTGGAGACTGGAGTCTGGAGATTGGAGTCTGGAGACTGGAGACTGGAACTGGAGACTGGAAACTGGAGTCTGGAGACTGGAGTCTGCCTGGAACTGGAGACTGGAGTCTGGAGACTGGAGACTGGAAACTGGAGTCTGGAGACTGGAGTCTACCTGGAACTGGAGACTGAAAACTGGAGTCTGGAGACTGGAGACTGGAAACTGGAGACTGTAGATTGGAGTCTGGAGACTGGAGACTGGAAACTGGAGTCTGGAGACTGGAAACTGGAGTCTGGAGACTGGAGATTGGAGTCTGGAGACTGGAGACTGGAAACTGGAGACTGGAAACTGGAGTCTGGAGACTGGAGCCTGGAACTGGAGACTGGAGTCTGGAGACTGGAGACTGGAGACTGGAGTCTGGAGACTGGAAACTGGAGTCTGGAGACTGGAGTCTGCCTGGAACTGGAGACTGGAGTCTGGAGACTGGAGACTGGAAACTGGAGACTGGAGACTGGAGTCTGGAGACTGGAACTGGAGACTGGAGACTGGAGACTGGAGACTGGAAACTGAGACTGGAGACTGGAAACTGGAGTCTGGAGACTGGAGACTGGAGATTGGAGTCTGGAGACTGGAGACTGAAAACTGGAGTCTGGAGACTGGAAACTGGAGTCTGGAGACTGGAGATTGGAATCTGGAGTCTGGAGACTGGAAACTGGAGACTGGAAACTGGAGTCTGGAGACTGGAGCCTGGAACTGGAGACTGGAAACTGGAGACTGGAGACTGGAGATTGGAATCTGGAGTCTGGAGACTGGAAACTGGAGTCTGGAGACTGGAGACTGGAGTCTGGAGATTGGAGTCTGGAGACTGGAGACTGGAAACTGGAGACTGGAAACTGGAGTTTGGAGACTGGAGCCTGGAACTGGAGACTGGAGAACTGGAGACTGGAGACTGAAGACTGGAGATTGGAATCTGGAGGCTGGAGACTGGAGCTGGAGACTGGAACTGGAGACTGGAGACTGACTGGAGTCTGGAGACTGGAACTGGAGACTGGAGACTGGACTGGAGTCTGGAGACTGGACTGGAGACTGGAGACTGGAGTCTGGAGACTGGAGACTGGAACTGGAGACTGGAGACTGGAGTCTGGAGACTGGAGATATTGGAGTCTGGAGACTGGAAACTGGAGTCCGGAGACTGGAGCCTGGAACTGGAGACTGGAGTCTGGAGACTGGAAACTGGAGTCTGGAGACTGGAGATTGGAATCTGGAGTCTGGAGACTGGAGTCTGGAGACTGGAGACTGGAAACTGGAGTCTGGAGACTGGAAACTGGAGTCTGGAGATTGGAGTCTGGAGACTGGAGACTGGAAACTGGAGTCTGGAGACTGGATATTGGAATCTGGAGTCTGGAGACTGGAGACTGGAAACTGGAGTCTGGAGACTGGAGCTGGAGACTGGAAACTGGAGTCTGGAGATTGGAGTCTGGAGACTGGAGACTGGAAACTGGAGACTGAAAACTGGAGTCTGGAGACTGGAGCCTGGAACTGGAGACTGGAGTCTGGAGACTGGAGACTGGAGCCTGGAACTGGAGACTGAAAACTGGAGTCTGGAGACTGGAGACTGGAGATGGAACTGGAGTCTGGAGACTGAGACTGGAGACTGAAAACTGGAGTCTGGAGACTGGAGTTGGAGATTGGAGTCTGGAGTCTGGAGACTGGAGACTGGAGATTGGAATCTGGAGTCTGGAGACTGGAAACTGGAGTCTGGAGATTGGAGTCTGGAGACTGGAGACTGGAAACTGGAGACTGGAAACTGGAGTCTGGAGACTGGAGCCTGGAACTGGAGACTGGAAACTGGAGACTGGAGATTGGAAACTGGAGTCTGGAGACTGGAAACTGGAGTCTGGAGACTGGAGCCTGGAACTGGAGACTGTAGATTGGAATCTGGAGTCTGGAGACTGGAAACTGGAGTCTGGAGACTGGAAACTGGAGTCTGGAGACTGGAGATTGGAATCTGGAGTCTGGAGACTGGAGACTGGAAACTAGAGTCTGGAGACTGGAGATTGGAATCTGGAGTCTGGAGACTGGAGTCTGGAGACTGGAGACTGGAAACTGGAGTCTGGAGACTGGAGTCTGGAGATTGGAGTCTGGAGACTGGAGACTGGAAACTGGAGACTGGAAACTGGAGTCTGGAGACTGGAGCCTGGAACTGGAGACTGAACTGGAGTCTGGAGACTGGAGACTGGAAACTGGAGTCTGGAGACTGGAAACTGGAGACTGTAGATTGGAGTCTGGAGACTGGAGACTGAAAACTGGAGTCTGGAGACTGGAGTCTGGAGATTGGAGTCTGGAGACTGGAGACTGGAAACTGGAGACTGGAAACTGGAACTGGAGACCTGGAACTGGAGACTGAAAACTGGAGTCTGGAGACTGGAGACTGGAGACTGGAACTGGAGACTGGAGTCTGGAACTGGAGACTGGAAACTGGAGACTGTAGATTGGAATCTGGAGTCTGGAGACTGGAAACTGGAGTCTGGAGACTGGAAACTGGAGACTGGAGTCTGGAGACTGGAAACTGGAGTCTGGAGACTGGAACTGGAGACTGAAAACTGGAGTCTGGAGACTGGAGTCTACCTGGAACTAGAGACTGGAGTCTGGAGACTGGAGTCTGGAAACTGGAGACTGGAATGGTTCGGGGTCATTTCCGCATCAGAATATATTGCTTATATTACTATATCACTTTATAAAATGTCTATCGATTGTCCGTGTTTTTACACGGGTCTACAACTAGTATATTGTAAAGGAATAAAAATAAAGTTACTTAAAATAAAACTAAAAATTCAAATCTCCCCGCTCTATATGACAGACATCATACGCGTAATGGTTGCCATATAAATACCACCACCACCGCCACTCGTAACTCATAACATCTACATTTTCAATAAATTTATCACTCACTCATATTGATATAAAAAAGTCGATTCATCTTCTTTAGATTACTACATACATTTCTTAAAACCCTAATATTTGATTACATTGTAAAAAAAAAAAAAACTGTGATGGATTTTGATAGGCTAAACAGAAGACAGCTTCAATATCTTTGCAAGCTGAATAAGATTCCTGCCAATATTACCAATATTGCCATGGCTCATTCTCTCAAATCTCTTCACACTGTAAGTTTTTTCATTCCGATCATTTCTTCCCTCTTTTATCTCAAGATCAATCTGATTGCCGAAACATTTGGATTTATCATTCTTTTTATTGTATTCATGTATTGTTTTTATACATATATGTGTACATACACGAATATATATATATAGACATACATGATGAAAGTACTGATGAACTGGTGAATATTTTACGTTAATATATGAAAAAATTGTACGGATACGAACATTTTCAAGCTTTGTGGTGTTTATACGAACTTTGTTTAAAAAACTTGTAAAACTACGAAACCGGTGTTGTGGACACCGGCTTTTACCAAGTCACTGAAACCCGGTGTCTTAAACACCGGTTTTCTTCACCTTTTGCATAACACCGGTGTTAAAGACACCGGTCTTCAAATTATCTCCACAAAGCCGGTGTTATAGTTACCGGACTTCAACTCTTTATTGTGTAATGTTTTCTTTAATGTTTCTGTCATCATGTGGTGTTCCTGTACTCTAACGAAAAGAAATGACGGTATGTATGACACGTCTTTGGATGTAATGTATGTTTAGTGTAATTAATGTTTAATATAAAAGAAAGAACAAACACCAACAAAAGAAAGAAGACCGGTATGTGAGATGACGGCTTTGACTGGAAATGAAGAAGACAACACCGGCCTTAGATGAAACTGGGCAAAATGGAGGACACGAAGGCAAAGACCGGTGTTTAAGACACCGGGTTTCAGTAAGTTGGACAAAGTCGGTGTCTATAACACCGGTTTTCTTACTTTTACAAATTTTACAAACAAAGTTCGTATAAACACCATAGTGCTCGAAAATGTTCGTACCCGTACAATTTTTTCTTAATATATTGATTGATATTAAGGCCAAAAAGCCTTGTTTATGTGCCTTACTAAAAAAATCAGGTTCTATGTTCATCATCTATCTGCATCACATAATCATTTTTATATAAAAACCGATGCACAATTGTCACCTGCCGTCCATGGATCTAATTACTTACAGTATTTTACTTACACTATGCATCTATGTGCTTTACTTTAGTTTTAAAATATTTTACATTAACAATTTTTATGTAAATAATAGCATGATATCTAGTTAGGAGGATTTTTAAGCTATTTAACTAGGAGGATTAATCATTTTTCTTATTTTATTTACTATATAGACGATTGTTTTGTTATATACATGATCAGGTTGAAGGTCTTGAAGAATTTTTGAATCCGTCAAAGTCTGAATCTGCTGGATCATCGATTGAATCCCCTGAAAAGTCTGAGGTCACGTCACCTAGGGTTTCTCGGACGATCTGCAGAACTTCAACTAGGCAGAAGGTGAAGAAACTAGAAGTAGTTGAGAATTTGGGCAGGACAGCTTCTCGTGGAATAAGGAAGCAGTCAAGTGGAAATGTTAGCGACTTTCTGAAAACTCCATCTGCTACTATTACCAGAAAGAAGGTTTTCGCAGCCTCTTCTCGCCAGAACGTGGCTCGTCACGATACTAGTAAAAAGCAGACTACTACTGTACAGAGAGTATACAACACAAGAAGATCAGCAAGGTTGATGGAAAAGAAATCTGCAGACACAGGCGCAATAGAGAGGGAAGGAACTCAACCAGTAAAGATTGATTTGTTTTTGGATGAAGTGAGTGCAGCATCAGAAGAGGATTTGTGCAATCTCGTTTCAGAGAAAAGTTCGGGATCAGGTATGCTTTTTTACACTACGTAGTAACGTTTAAAATATTATGTCGCCTTTATGATCACTGTATATTTGAATTTAAGGTGAAACTAGTTTAGTTACGTTTATATGGGCAATTAGAAGATCAACTGTGCTATACTTAAAGCTTTCCTTATTTTTGAAAGACCGATATGAAGATAACTCTTACATCTATTCACTGAACAATCTAAGTTTACATCTAAACATTTAGCTTTTATCTTATATACACTAACAAAAAACTGTGTTATGTAACTCTAATTCAAATTTTCAAAAAAATGTAACTCTAATTCAAATCATGACTGAAAGTTATCTGCGTAATTAAGGCTCTAGTTCTATTGGAACATCACACGAGTTAGATGTATCATCTGAGAACATAAAAGGTAGTGTCGCAAAAGGGAATGTTGAAAGCTGTGATATAGGCATTTCAAAGTCAACTATGGAAGGCATATGCAGTTCCCTTGAAAAACTCGATGTTCTTGATGTGAATAGTAATGATCAAATTTCAGCTATCCAGAAAATTCTTCCAGATACTACCCTCGAACGCCCAGAGGAGAAAGTAGGCTGTTGTGATGAGTTAGACACTTCAAAGGTGAAATCAGTCGAAAGCTTTGAGCAACACAAGAATGTGGATTTAGAAGACAGGCAGAATGTTGCAGATAATCTTGTCCAGAATGATTTTGAAACCTTAAAGGATTGGAATGACCAAGTACACAAATCAAAACCCGCTTTAGAAGGCATATCGTATTCATGTGAGGATGAGGATTTGGAATAGAGCTTGATGGTTGCTAATGAGAAAATTGATCCTGATGAAGCACCAAATGTTGGAGAGAACAGTGTTCTTAATGAAGTTGATACCTCTGACTCAGAGGAGAGCAGTGGTCAAAAAGACAATCTAAAATCCGATTTAGACATCATCTCCAGTTCATGTGAGGATGGGGATTTGGAAGAGAAGCTGATGGCCGGTAACATTCAAAATTTGAAGATCCAGGAAACTCTTCCAGAAGCCACACTTAAAAGTGCAGAGGAGGTGGATAAAGAGTAAAGTGATTTTTTCTCTCTCTTAAATGGCGATTCTTCCCCCTTTTCATTTCGTGCCCTAACTTTTCACTCAAATCACTGATTCATAGCTCACTACTTTCTGATTTTAAAATTAAATCACCGTCTTTGAATTTTTTTGTGAGACCTCTGGCATGAATGGGGGAGGGAACAAGCATGGAATGCCTCCAATTGATATGAATTCTGGAAGTAGGAAAAACCCGATACGAAATGTCCGATCTACTTATGCTAAGCAAACTTCCAATTTTGAGAGTAAAGCTGGTCAAAGTGGTGAGGGTAGTAATGCTACTGATTGTATGTTCAAGAAGGTTGGGGATGAGTCGCCTGATTTAAAGAATACTAGTGAAGGAAACAACATGAACAAGGATGACACAAGCCGAAATACTGATAGCAGCAATAGGGTTGCTGCTTTGTCTACTGCGGCTACAGGAAAGGGCGGGACATATGAGATTCCAATTGAAACTGGTAGTGCTAATAATGTTGAAGCTACGCATGATGGTAGCAGTAATGATGCTACAAATAAGACTAATCTTAAAGAGACTCCCCTGTCCTATGCAAATGCAGTGCAAAATGAGAAAACTATTAACAAGGTAAACTTTCCAACTCTTGTCTCCACTTCGACTGTTGAGGGGGTGGATTTGGTGATACCCAAAGAATCAGTTGTTCAGGTTAATAGTCGATTTGCTAACACCCTATATGGCTATTTCTTGGGTAAAAGGCTTGCTTTTCCTGTTGTGGATAACTTTGTAAAGAATTATTGGGTGAAATTTGGGATTAAACGAGTAATGATGAATGCTTCAGGCTTTTTCTTTTTCAAGTTTGAAACTAAACAAGGAATGGAAAAGGTGCTTGAACAAGGCCCCTGGCTGATAAGATCCACACCGATTTTGCTAAATGTTTGGTCTCCTAATCTTACTTTAATAAAAGATGAAATAACTAAGGTGCCAACTTGGGTAAAACTTCATAATGTGCCGCTAGCAGCCTTTACCGAAGATGGGTTAAGCATGTTGGCGACTAAAATTAGGACACCGATGATGTTAGACTCGCATACAACTAACATGTGTATTGCTTCCTGGGGGCGCAGTAGTTATGCCCGTGCATTGATTCAACTTGATTCGGAAAATGAGTTTAAGAAAGAGCTGATTATTGCTATACCAATCTTAGATGGCGAGGGTTTTACTAAAGAAAAAGTGAAGGTTGAATTTGAATGGCAACCTCTAAGGTGTCATGCTTGTAAGATATTTGGGCATTTGGATGATGTATGTCCTAAACAGATTAAAGTAGCAAATTTGACTCAGAATGATAAAGCTACCGATGATGCGTTTACTACTGTTAATAGGAAGAAATCAAAAGGAAAACAAGGGGCTAATCAAGTTGGCAAGACAATTGACGGGATTAAGCTCACAAAGCCACCACCACAATTTCATTATAGAAAAAAGCAACAAAAAATTGATAATGTGCAAGCTGGTTCTATAAATTCAGGACCATCAACTTCAAAAGCTGATTCAGGACCATCGATTTCCAATCCTAGGTCAGGGATTGAGATACAAAACTCTTATGATGCTCTCTCAAACATGGAAAATATGGATGGACAACCTGTGAACAAACAGCCAAGTACTAGTGCATCAAACCTTGCTGATTACGAAGACGAGGATAATATTGAAATGGTTTATGATGAAACTGCTACTTTTGTTGGGAAACCTAATGATGCGATGGGAGCAAGCACTCCCAAGACATCGGTTCCTAATGTATAACATCGCCTCTTGGAATATTAGGGGGATGAACCAACCCCCTAAACAAAAAGAGGTTCGATTTATGGTGACTGAAAATAAATTGTCTGTTTGTGCTATCCTTGAGTCGCATGTTTCTTCTTTAAATTTGAATAAACTGTGCTCAAAGGTGTTTTGGAAATGGAACTGGACCTCTAATGGGCATTTATGCGATAGGGGCTCCAGAATCATTTTAGGGTGGAATCCGGATGTGGTAGATGTTATGATTGTCTCTCAATCGGATCAAGTTGTTCATGCTCAGGTTTTTCTTAAAGCTGTTAAAAAAACTCTTTTCTGTTCTTTCATTTACGCGCTTAATAGGTATACCCAGAGAAGGCAACTTTGGCATGATTTGGGCATTCATAAATTGTTCGTTCGAGATAGACCTTGGTGTTTGTTAGGCGATTTCAATGCTGCTCTCAACCTTGAAGATAAAGACAAAGGCTCATCTATGTTAGATATTTCGATGAGAGATTTCAAGGAATGTGTGGAAGATATTGAAGTGCAAGATGTTAATGCTTCTGGTCTCCAGTACACATGGAATCAAAAACCAAGGGGCGGTGATGGATTGTTGAAAAAGATTGACAGGGTTATGGCTAACCTACAATTTTCTGATTGTTTTGTAGGTGCTTCGGCTTTGTTTCAGCCGTATAGGAACTCAGACCACACTCCTGCTGTTTTGAGGATTCCTGTGACGGTTAAATTTAAGCCTAAACCATTCATGTTCTCTAATCTTTTAGTTCATCATAAAAGTTTCAAGGAAATCGTTGCTGAGATTTGGGATCAAGATGTCAATGGTTATCATATGTTTCGCATTGTCAAAAAACTCAAATCTTTAAAAAAGCCGTTGAAGAAGCTTTTGTACGAAAAGGGCAATCTTCATGATCGTGTCACTAAGCTGAGAATGGAGCTGGATTCAGCCCAACTTGCTTTGGATAGTGATCCTTCTAATCTTGTTTTACGGGATGAGCAGGCAATCCGCCTTCAAGCATTTAATGAAGCTTCTTTGGATGAGGAGAGATTTTTAAAACAGAAAGCTAAAGTAAATTGGCTACGAGTAGGTGATTCCAATACCGCCTATTTTCACAAAGTAGTAAAGAGCAAAGCAGCTAGAGGTCGAATTGATGTGGTGCTTGATTCCCAAAATGTTCGTCATGAAGATGATAGAATGTGCTCGGCTTTTGTTGATCACTATGTTGCTTTTCTTGGGACTAAAGGTAACACGGGTATTCTGGATACTACTGATCTCTTCACTAATAAGCTGTCTTCTCAAGAAGCTGAATCCATGGTTCGTGAAGTCTCAGATGAAGAAATAAAAGAGGCATTGTTTTTTATAGGGGATGACAAATCCCCGGGCCCTGATGGGTTTTCATCGGCTTTCTTTAAAGGCGCTTGGGAGATTGTTAAAAGGGATGTAGTTGATGCGGTCCGTGAGTTTTTCAATAGTGGTACGCTTTTAAAGGAGCTCAATCATACTACTATTGCTCTTTTGCCCAAGGTACCTACCCCTTCTCGGATCACTGATTATAGACCTATATCACTATGTAATGTATTGTTTAAATGCATTAGTAAGATTATCTCTAATCGCATTAAAAGAAGTCTGGATGGGCTAGTTAGTATCAATCAATCTGCTTTTGTTCCGGGTAGGCGTATCACGGATAATATCCTGCTCACGCAGGAGTTGATGCATAACTACCATTTAGACAGAGGCCCGGCTAGATGTGCTCTTAAGGTTGATATACAAAAGGCCTATGATACTGTTGATTGGGCTTTTTTGAAATCGATTTTAAGTGGGTTTGGGTTTCATTCTCGCATGATTTCTTGGATTATGGAATGTGTTACGTCGACATCTTTTTCTCTCAACATCAATGGTACGCTTCATGGTTACTTCAAAGGGAACCGGGGTCTTAGACAAGGTGACCCCTTGTCTCCCTATCTCTTTACACTTGTTATGGAAATCTTGACCTTGATTTTAAAGAGAAGAGTAAAAGAAGCTGATAGTTTTGAGTATCATAAAAAATGCTCGAAATTGGATATTATTAATTTATGTTTTGCCGATGATCTCTTCATTTTTATGCATGCTAATGTTGAATCAGCTCGGCTAGTGAAAGAGGCCCTTGATGAGTTTAAAAGCGTTTCTGGTCTTGCCCCAAGCCTTCCCAAAAGCACTGCTTTTTTCTGCAATGTTTTAAACTATGTCAAGGTAGCAATTTTAAATGTGCTGCCTTTTGAGGAGGGACATTTACCTATCAAATACTTGGGGGTTCCCCTTGTATCTACGAGATTAATTAGCAGAGATTGTAAAGAATTGATTGAAAAAATTCAGAAACGTGTGGATGATTGGAAAAATAAATTTCTCTCTTTCGCAGGGCGTCTTCAGCTTGTGTTATCTGTTCTATCTTCTATGCACGTGTATTGGTCTTCTGTATTTATGCTACCTACACGTGTTATTCTTGAAATTGAGCAGATGTTGCTGGGTTTTTTATGGTGTCAAGGTTCTTTGACCCATGGAAAATCCAAGGTTGCATGGGAAGTAGTTTGTGTTCCAAAGGAAGAGGGAGGGCTGGGAATTAGAAGACTTCACGACTTCAATATTGCTCTTCTCTCCACTCATATAAAGAATATTCTTGCACTTAAGGAATCTCTTTGGGTAAAGTGGATTCATGTGTATAAGCTGAAAGGCAAAAGTTTTTGGGAAGTTCCATGTAGTGGTAGCATGACATGGAGCTGGCGTAAACTCCTTCAGGCTAGACAAACTATTCGGAATTTCTTTTGGTTCGACATAGGTGACGGTAAGCTTACATCTGCTTGGTTTGACTCTTGGAGCGACCATGGACCCCTAATTAACCATTTTACACCGAGAATGATACATAATGCGGGGTTTCACTTGAATGCTAAAGTGTCTGACATTGTCTCGGAAGATAATTGGCGATGGCCATCTGATTGGGCATCTAGATGTCCTCTTACTGATGTTCCTCGAATTGATGACAATAAAAAGGATACTATTCTATGGAAAGACAGATTCGGGGTGAAACATGAATTTTCCGTTGGGAATGCATGGGAAGACCTTAGACCACGCCAACCTCATGTGCCTTGGCATGACTTGGTTTGGTTCACTCAATGTATTCCCAAACATGCTTTTATGCTTTGGCTTGTTATGAGAAGGAAGCTCAAGACGCAAGATCTCTTATGCCAATGGGATTTACAACATCTCTCACAAAACTAGCCATTGCTATGCCCGTTTTGTGAGATGCAGCCCGACTCCCATACACACTTATTCTTTGATTGTAATTTCTCTTCTGAGGTCTGGACAGGAGTTACACGAAAAGCTGGATTGCAAGGTCTCTCTCAAGATTGGGATACTATTATTGCTGAAGCTATCAATTTACCAAGGAAGAGATCGGTTAGAGTTATTATCTTCAAATTGGTACTCGCTTCAGCTGTTTATTATCTTTGGCAAGAACGAAACGCTAGAATTTTCTGCAAGTTAAAAAAGTCTACTGCTCAGGTGATCGACGTTGTGCTCAATACGGTTCGACTCAAGTTACTCACCTTCAGGTTCAAGAGATCGAGTCAAGTTGAGGTGGCTTTTGAAATGTGGAATCTCCCTTACTCACTTGTTATGGAAACGTAGAGTATTTTGTTCTATTTAGTCTTTGCAATTTTGTAGGCTAGGCAGATTGGGTGTGGCATGTCACGTCCTTTTATAGTTTATGGCACATTGGTGTGTTTGATGTAACTAGTCAATATGACACTCGGTCATATTGCCCAAACCTGTTATTTGTTGAATGCAATTCACACGGGGTATTACCTCTTACCCAAAAAAAAAAGTGCAGAGGAGGAGGTAGGCTTCTGTGATGAATCAAAGAATTCAAAGTTGATATCAGTTGAACACTTTGAGCAACATGAGAATGTGAATCTAGAAGATACGCAGCTTGCTGTAGAGAAGATTGTTCATAATGAAGTTGTCATGTCAGAAGAGATAAGTACTACAACAGAAAAATTAAAGTTGGACTTAGAAATCGGCTCTTATCTATCCGAGGATGGGGATTTAGAAGAAAAATTTACTGTCGCTATTAAGGAAGTTGATTCCAATGTGTTTGAGAAACCTGATGCTTTTGTTGTGGATGAAAGTGATAGAATTTCGACGATCCAGAAAACGCTTCCAAACGCTACACTTGAAAGTGGAGAGCAGGTAGATTGCTGTGATGAGTTAGGAAGTTCAAAGGTGAAATCAGTTGAACACTTTGAGCCACATGAGAGTTTGAAATTAGAAGATAGACAGAGTGTTGGAGAGAACTTTGTTCAAGTTGAACTTGATAACCCTGATTTTGAAGAGAAAATTAGACACATAAGCAAACTAAATCCTGATTTATAAAACATCTACAGTTATTCTGAGGATGGGGATTTGAAAGAGAAGATGATGGTTAGCAAGATTCAAAACTCGAAGATCCAGGAAACTCTTCAAGATGCTACACTCGGATATGGAGAGGAGGAGGTAGGTTGTTGTGATGAATTAAACAATTCAAAGTTGAAATCAGTTGAAAATTATGAGGGACACGAGAATGCGGATTTAGAGAATACGCAGGATGTTGTAGAGAAGATTGTCATGAATGGATCACTGAATGTTTCAATTAGTGAACAGATTTTGACAACTGAGAACTCAAGGCATGTGGACTCTACATTTGAAAGTGGAGAGAAAAAGGTAGATTACTGTGGTCAGCTGGACAGTATTATTCATGTGACATCAGCTGAACTCGTTGGTCATTATGAGAATTTTGGAGAGAAGTTTCCCGTGAATGAAGTTGATAACCTTGACTCAGAGGAGAACAGTTGCCAAATCGACAATCTAAAACACAGTTCAGAAAGCATCTCCAGTTCATGTGAGGATGGGGATTTGGAAGAGAAGTTGGTGGTCATTAATGAGAAAACCAATCTCAATGAAGCATCAAACATTTTTGTTGAGAAAGAGAATGTCATTTTGCCTCCAAAGGAACATCCAGACAGCTTTTTATCGGGTAAAAGCACTTACAGTTTGTTATTCAGCGCCTTGACCATTCTTTTTTTAAAGTTCTAAGCTACATCTAACTTTCTTGCAGAAGCTAATGTTATCAATGCAGAAGCCATTTTGTTCGATTCTCAAAATCCAACTGATGCTACAAGTTTAGAACTCATCGAAGACATGTCCAATGTTGTTTCAGAGACGAAGAGTGAGACCATGGAGCTCAATGGTAAATTTTGCATATCTTATATTAATCGATATATTCTTACATTGCTTCAGTGTTAGCAATTGCATCATATCATCTTCTTGTTTCTTTTGAGTCAACAGATATGGCAAGAGATATTATTCACCTCAACTCTAAAAGTTTTAGTGAGCTGTCAAGGTTAAATTATCCAGACAAACAAAGTGTTGCCAAGGAAATGACTGAAGATGGATTTAGTTTTTTTATATAAAATGTAGTTTTATTGTGAAATTGTCACTCTATTACAGCTGATGCAGTCCTTGTCGAGTATATGAATCCCTATGAGCAAGAGCTGAGCATGGATTTTGAGCTTGCTGAAAAAGAACATGACATTTTCTCCGAAAGTTCGGGTACGTTTTAAGACCTTTTTTAGATATCAAGCCTAATCGTCCCTGCTGCTTATAAACTTAGTCGTATCCTCATGTCACTGTAAATTCTAAATATTATAAACAATTGCGGTGTGTAAATGCGTAATTATGATTATGTCGTGATTCTCATTATTATAGTTGATGATGCAGCCCCCATTAATAATGTGAATCCTATGGAGCAAGAGCTGGATATGAGTTTTGAAGCTCCTTCTGAAGAACAAAATCTGTTTACTGGGGACACTGTTGAAGATATGGTGCCCACTAATCATAAAGAACTTGATCTTAACTCAGAAAAACGCATTGAATCAGCAGCTGACATAACTTTTGTTGCAGAAGAAAACCAGTTCTCAAGAGATACAAATGATGTTATCAATCACTCAACTCATTTGTCCGCAATGAAGGAGGAAACCTTAAGTGATAGTCCTACATCGTTAAAGGGAATGGCTAAGGCTAGAAACAATGACGAGAACAGTGGAAGAGAGCTTCTAGGTGCTGTAGTTGAGGATAATGTTAGTAAAAAGACTGAACAAGAGAAGCCTAAGAGTTTAACTGAAAAAAGTTTGAGGCAGCTAAAGAAGCAGTCGCAAGCCTTATCAATAAAAAGCATCGATACCAATAAAGATGATAAGGTGAGTGGCATGTAAATATATAGTAAGTTCAAAGTGTTTCTACCCGCAGCTTGATATCGTTCGTAAAATTATCATTATGTTTGTTGACCTGATCACATTTTGTTAGGTCCATCTAATTATGATTTATGCTATTGTTGAAAAATTAACAGGTGGATCAAGCAAGACCTGTTTTGCAAGCTGTGCGCGATAACCAACTGGCCATCGGAGAAGATAATTAAGGCTGCATATTGCTCCAAAGTCCAAACTTAAAAGAGTAACATCAAGTTTTGTTTTGAACTTTTGATATTGATGATGACAATGCTACTATATTTTTAGTTGCCTCTTATCGAATTAATAGCATATTTTGCAAAATGCATGGCTTAAGGGATTCTAAACATATTCGACTGTAAAATTTGTCATTGATGTTTTTCTGATATTGTTGGTGTATGAAGTTCTTGGGTTACATATTAGGTGAGTTATTGTGAGTACAAGAATGCTATTAAACTTCATTAGTTGGTAACCTTGATAAGTTTATACCTTACGCTCCAGATTTTGGATAAAATAATTGTTTAGTTATAACTTACAAGAATGCTATCAAGCTTCCTTCACTCGTGGTTTTTGACTCGATTCTTGAACACCAAATTATATGATTTGACTGAAAAATGCTCTAAAAACATTCAGGAAGTATTTTACAGACTTGCAAGAAAAAAACATAAAACACTCAATGTTCAAATATGGCAGACAACATAGATAGAAGCATGAAAGTATTAGGATTTCAAGGTCATTGTTTTTATCTATGAGAATCTTAAGGACATCATTGTTAAGAAGGAAAATATAGTGCTGCTCATGTGTAAGTTATGAACAAACAACCCAACACGATGTAGTTTTATAATCGTGTAAAAAGAATGCTTGAATGTATAAAAAGGGTCAAAAGTTCTATGGAGTATATGTTAATGCTCATATGTAAGAATACTTTTGTCTGTCATGTGAAATATTTTATGGTCAGCAACAACTTATGGTCTTGACTCGTTTTGCTTGGCAAAATATTTTATTTAAAAATTATTATTGATTGTAGGAAATGATCCGTAGGATTGAAATGTTAATTTGATTATGATTAAAAGTAGTCTATACTATATTTATAAAAAGAATAACAATTTATTTTTGAAATTGTTGAAAATATCTAATATTTTCACTTAGCACCCCTTAAAAAATTTCACCTACATTAACATTAATGATTACGTGACACTTTCAATTCTTTAATTTTTAAAAAATCTGCATTAACCTTTTACATTAATTACATTTACATCAACTATTTACACCACTTGACGCCGCCTTCACTACCAACAATCGCCCCACCACGACCAGCGCTGCATTGCGCAGATACCGTGATAGTTGTAAAAAGGAAAATGATTAATCCTCCTAAACATTAGCCTAAAAATCCTCCTAAAACTATATAAATGTGACATGTGGATTCCACTTATTCTCTTTCCTAATCTCACCCCCTGATTTTCCACATGTGACCATCCTATTAATTAGAAGGATTTTTAGGCTAATAACTTGATTACCCAGTAAAAAAATACGAGTAGCTTTTGATCTAATTCTCTTTCTACTTTTACCCAAAAAGTTAAGGAATTAAGAAAAAGAAAAAAATAAAAAAAAATCGGCATTAACACTTGTCACTTTACTCTATTTCCCATTATATACAGTACACTCTCTATCTCTTTGTAAAAAGAAAGGTCAATCGGAGATGGTGGCTGACAACTGTGACGGCGCCATCATCAACAAATCCCAACTACCACATGCGCCGCAATCAATCCAAATTTCGCCTACCGGATGTAGACGATCACCAAGACTAGTTGGCTGCAGTAATTCCGGCAAGGGCATTTCTCTAAATTCCGACAAAACACCGGTTAAGAAGAAGCAAAAGGTTGAAGCTGTTTCTTATTCCGTCAGTGAAGTTTCTTTCTTCATCGGTGACCCTGTTCCTGATGACGAGGCTCGCCGGAGATGGCCTTGGCGTTATCATTCTCAGTCTCAGGTATATATATATATATATATATATATATATTATATATATATATATATATATGTACACACATTATATATTTACATAAGGTGCATTCTTAAGTTCCACATACATTATTATATGTATAACGAAAAGAAAAGTTAGTACTTGTAGAACACCAAATATACCACCATATTCACAAATTGTTCTGTTGAAACAGAGAATGTCATTGGGATTGGAGAATGTACTACTATCTAATTTAATAATTTTTTATATAGTTAATTAGCTATATATATATTTTTGTTTCTATAATTATATGTTACTTTATTTATAGGGTCATCTGTAGACTGGAATTATTCTTGAATTGTGTTTTATTCAAGTGTCAATCGGGAGAGAGTCTACCTCCCGAAATAGGTGTTTTGGAGAGACGGTTGTCTCTTGAAAGCAACCAACCACTAATATCTTTAGTTAATGTAAAATTTGTCCAGGTTCATGAGTTTTGGTCATAGTTATGAGTTAGCACCTAATAGAACTATTGTTGGCATGAGACGACCTTGTTTGCTTTCGCTAGTAAAATAAATAAATACAGTATAATGTTGTACGTTTTATTACTGATCAGTTGTCATATGTCTACATTCATGTAGGAACTCAATAATAAAGGACGCTTTCGGAACACCAAGTTAGTGATCACTCTATCCATGCAGATGTTCTCATATGCAATTATAAACATATGTTTATATTGATGAGTGTATGTTCTATGATTTAGGAACGACGATGACGATGATGACCAGTTAGTTTTGAATGTAAAATGTCATTATCTACAAGCAAAGATTGAGGGTAAGGTCTTTGATCTCGGTGATTGTGCAACTGTGAAGGTAAATAATTTATTTCTTCTAGCACGGTTCTAATGAAGCTTTATATCATCTCGACCCAAGTAAAATGATATTTAAGCAATCAATATTGGACTCTACACATCTTTTTGTCCTTTTTTTTCTTCTTCTTCTGGTTTAACTTGTACTATTTATCACAATTTAAGTGACAAAAGTTGATTAGTGTTTTAAGACACACGAAATAATATGATCGTATTTCAGGGCGAAGAAGGGGGCCATAATCATGTTGGTAGGATACTTGAGTTTTTTAAAACAAATGATGGTGAAGACTATTTCCGAGTTCAGTGGTTCTTTAGAGCTGAAGATACGGTGAGAATACTCGGTTTACTTTGTATATGCATTGAACTCTGATATCTCATTTTATGCTTACATTACTGAATACAACATGTAAACTGCAGGTAATAAAGGATGCAGCAGCATCTAACAACAAGAAACGGTTGTTCTACTCCACCTTAATGAATGACAATCCGTTAGATTGCATTGTCTCCAAAGTGAAAGTACTTAAAAAACCACCCGGTGTATGTTAGGAACTTGTACTTGAACATTTTCAACATATCTCCCGCTGCATGCTTTAAATGGGGCTTTCCTTTCTTCTTATTTGGCAGGTAAATTTGAAGTCTCTTTCGCCATGTGATTTTTATTATGACATGCAATACAACATAGATTACTCCACCTTTTGTGCAATTAAAGATGGTAAGTAGTCATTTTTCTTTTAGCATTTACGGATTCTACCAGAATTCCATCTGACAGTTGTGGATGTTGCAGACGTTTCTTCAGATCATCGCAGTTTGTCCCCATCCTACAATGAGGAAATCCATAGTAATGGAGTCGTAAACCATAATTCGAATGAAACTATAGCTAGTTTAGAACCTCACAAATTAGAGTTGACACTACTAGATTTGTACTCCGGCTGTGGTGGAATGTCAACAGGATTGTGTTTTGGAGCAAAGCTATCTGGTGTAGATCTATCAGCTGTAAGATATATATAATAGTTATTTTTTATTCATTCAAATTATTCTTGAAAACTTTGAGATAATAATCACGTTGATTTTCCTCTCAATATGTAGAAATGGGCTGTAGATGATAATAGTTGGGCATGTGAAAGCTTAAGATTAAACCATCCAGAGACACAAGTCAGCTGCATTTCATCTTTCCTTCAATGATTTTTATAAAGATAATCGCAGACATTTACGGTTAGTCTTACTATCTTATTTCTACAGATTAGAAATGAATCTGCTGAGGACTTTCGTGACCTTATAAAGGAGTGGGACAAGCTATGCCAAAAATTTGCGGTCAAGGAGGAGGAAACACAAGGTCAAGATTTCATGTGCACTGGATCACCTGATAACATTATGCCCTCAAAAGCTGACAATAGGGTGTCCAAAGATGAATATGAAGTTGAAAAATTGGTTGATATCTGTTATAGTGAACTTGGTGGGAGTAGCAAGCGTGGACTCCAATTTAAGGTGCGCTGGGCTGGATATGGTCCAAGTGATGATACATGGGAGCCAATCAAGCAGTTAAGGTAATCCTTGTTATATGTTATATTTTTAAGAGAAAATGTCACAAATGGTCCCTGTGGTTTGTCATATTCGCATTTTGGCCCTTATGCTTTTTTTTCGTTGCAAATGGTCCCTTTGTTTTTCATTTTCATTGCTAGCAGGGAGACACTAACATCTGTTAGTTTTGGCCGTTAAATGCCTCATGTGCGATGCACATGAGGGTATATTGGTCAACTCCATCCTTTCCCTCATCTCTATCAATCTTCAATCATCATCATCTTCATAATCATCATCAAAAACCCAGATCATCATCAAAATCTTAGATCACATAACCCACAACTTTAACTTTTAATAATTCAAATTCAACCTAATAATTTTATACATACCATAATTGAAAAATCACTGGGTGTATGTATACCACAACCTCGATATCATCTCGAAATGTTGCTATTCTCGAAACCAACCTTCCAATTCTTCCAACGGGTGCAAAATTTCAATTTTATTCAATTATACTATTATATGTTCTAAATACTCAATAAATCCAGTTACTTTACCAAACCATAAGTTTTATTCAACCCATCTTATTCATGCTTCCCTCTTCTTTGTTCAATCATTAACAAGAACATCTAACATAAAAAATTTAAAACCATGTCTAACAAATTCATTACAACCATAATTTCTATTTATCCAAAAAAATTATATAATCAATAAGTAATTAAAATCCCAACTCATATCACAGATAAATATAAAATTAAACATATAATGCTACTAAAAGAAAAAGAATCCAATGATGTTAAAAAATACGTATACATATATTGATTTTAACAAAAATGCCACAACGATCATATTTGTTGTGCTGTCATCACGAATTACCTAATCCCATCAACAAGTACAATCTTTCTCTTACTTGTCCAATAAATCCATCTTTCTTTATTGAAAGAAATCAAAAACAAAAGCAGAAGTCCTATAAGAAATTAGAAACTACAAACATACACTCATATAATAGTCACGTATTGCTTACAAGATTCCCGTCGAATATATATCGTCGATCTCAAACACAAAGCACCGCCACAACACCACTGCCATCATAGCACCACCAGCCACCTGATGGTGGTCAGACGATGGTGTAGTGGAGACCAGCAACGGCAGTTCACCGGAGTGGCAGTTTCCAGCAACCCAAGCTTCCCCGATGTTCAACCAGGGATATAGTCGGCCAACCCCACCCTTCCCACGATCAGAAGAAACCTCCGCAGTGGCTTTTTGAGGCGCTGCGGTGGTTTTTATTTTTCGAACTAGGGTTTTGGGTTCCCATCGAAATAGAAACTGAAGATGATATGAGATTGTATAAGAGCATATGAATTCTATTGTTCAGGATGTTTTGTGAGGCTTTTTGGATTGGATGAAAGAAGGGTATAGATATTAGATAGGTATGATACATATACATATAATGATACAGATGCATATACTTACTTATGTATATATCTTATTAATTAATTGAAATATATTATTTGTTTATCACAAAGAGTCCCTATGATTATTAAACGGACCAAAATGCTCTCACGTGGTATGCACGTGAGGGGTTTAACGGCTAAAACTAACAGAAGTTAGTGTCAGGGACTAGTGGCAACGAGAATGAAAAACCAAAGGACTGTTTGCAACGAAAAAATAGCACAGGGGGCAAAATGCGAATACGGACAACCACAGGGACCATTTGTGACATTTTCTCTATTTTTAAACGTCTTATGTTACATGCTTACTATCAATATTTTTTATCTGCTCAGCAATTGTGAAGAAAAGATCCGTGAGTTTGTCCAGAAGGGAATCAAGGCAAAAATATTGCCACGTCCGGTACGATCAGTACACAAATGGCGTGATTAATATGGAAAAAATTATGTTTGGTAATAAAAAGTGAAAATTAAATATTGTGTTTATGTTGCAGGGTGATGTTGATATCATATGTGGTGGTCCTCCATGCCAAGGGATAAGTGGTTATAACCGCCATAGAAACTGGGATTCTCCTTTGGAAGATGAAAAGAATTATCAAATTGTAGTCTTCATGGAAATCATCAAATTTTTGAGGCCGAAATACATTTTGATGGAAAATGTCGTGGATATATTAAGGTTTGCAAATGGTTGCCTTGGTAGATATGCAATAAGTAGCTTGGTTGGTGAATGTTATCAAGTAAGGCTCGGGATAATTGCAGCTGGTTGTTATGGTCTTCCCCAATTCCGCTTGCGTGTATTCTTGTGGGGTGCTCATGCTGATGAGGCAAGTTTTAAATCTTTCTTTATAAACTATAATATAGAGGTAGCAAAATGTGTGGGTTGGATTACAGGTCCAAATCTGTATAGGCTAAAACATGTCTTTTTTCAGCAGGGGTTGAAAGGGACCAGTTTGGGCCTCAAACACCTCTGGATAAGGATCAACCTGTTTGCCCCATTTGACCCGTTCATATTTTAGTTAAATATTTTGAGTCTATCCATTTGACCTTCTTGAGATAAAAGCGGGCAGATTGACCCATTTATAATTAAAAGTATTGAATTTTCCATCTCTGGTATAAAGTATAAACTCATAATGATGCACTTTTAATTATATACATATTTTCTTTGCAGCATTTGCCACCATTTCCACTTCCTACTCATGATGTGGTCTTAAAATATGGGCCTCCAGTTGGATTTGAGGTGCTTTCCTGTGGAACCTGTTGGTTTTAAGCTCATCAATTATTTGCTAACTAATTTCCATATTACAGCGTAATGTTGTTGCTTATGATGAAGGGGAATCCCGGAACCTTGAGAAGTGTGTTCTTCTTGGAGATGCCATATCTGACCTCCCACGGGTCTCTACTCTTTCGTACCTGTGTATTATATATTTATATGTGCTCTATAATGACTGCATTCTAATTTCAAACCTTGATCATAAAGGTCTCAAACTCTGAAAGTCGTGATGTAATGAAGTACACAAGTGCTCCAGAAACGGAGTTCCAAAAGTTTATTAGAGCTTCCAAGTTTGGTGAGTTGACTCGTCCATGAAACAAAATTCATGTTGATATAATGGTTACTTTACATGTTATTTCTGACCTTCAGATATGTTGGGCATTGCTACCGGAAGTTCTTGTAAGGTAGAGAAGTCTGTACTACATGATCACCGCCCTTTTGAATTAAATGAGGATGACCATCTACGAGTTTGCCGTGTCCCAAAAAGAAAGGTTGGAGGATGGTGTTAATTTTTTAGGCTATTAAAAATTTTGAGCTTGGTTTCAGTGTTTTCTAATATTTGATTCTAGGGAGCAAATTTTAGAGATCTCCCAGGTGTTGTTTCTGATGATGATAATGTTGTAAGCAGAACACCTGACCCTGAGCTCATGCCATCTGGAAAACATTGGGTAAGTAACTGTGATATGGACTGAAATTCTTGCAAATGAATCTGTGTATTGTATATTTATTTATGCGATTTGTTTATTTTTGTAGGTCCCCGAGTATGCAATAAATTTTAATGACGGGAAAAACACAAAGTAAGAGCCTCTTCTTTACATTTCTTGGAATCTTGTATCTCGCCTATCAATAGTTGCTTTTCTTTTGTATAACGTACCAGATCTTTTGGACGTTTGTGGTGGGATGAGACGGTTTCAACTGTGCTATGTATGCCAAATTATCGTTCTGAGGTTAGCTTTAATGCGACTGTCAAATGTTTAAAAAGCCATCTTAGGGGTACTTATTAATCATGTTCAACTTCAGGCAATATTACATCCAGAACAAGATAGGTGCCTCACTATTCGCGAGAATGCAAGGTTGCAAGGGTTTCCTGACTTCTATGCATTATGTGGCAGTGTGAAAGAAAGGTATGCCTTGGAATATCCTCTATACAGTATTTCTTTTAGCAGGTGACATGAATGTCGTTTGTTAATTAGTTCTCCACAGTAGTTTTCCCGTGGTTGTACACTTGTACTGTATCCCTTAAAACACAATATGCTATTCCTTGAACAGACAATGAAATGCACTGTCTATAAAATGTTTAGGTTTTACAAGTATAGTCTTTTTTTTTTGGAATTCCATACCCCACTCATGTCGGGATTGGGTACAGTTGTTGTAGTCCTTTTTTGGGATTCTACAACTTCAGTCGTTTTCTTGAAAGCTAATGCTGATTACAATGGTTACAGTTACAGTTGTTATCACTCTTTGCAACTATATCATAGGGTAAAGCAATTGGTTGAAAACTAATACTTCTAGTTACGTCACTTTTAATCTAAAATTACTTGTTCGCAGATACCGTCAAGTGGGTAATGCAGTGGCAGTCCCAGTTGGACGTGCATTAGGTTATACACTGGGAATGGCAGTGCAAAAGTTGACCGGAAACGAGCCTCTCTTGACTCTTCCAGCAAAGTTTGCACATTCTACAACCTTAGAGCTGCTACATCCCTCATTAGCAACCAAACCTGAAGCCCCTTGATATATGCCGTTTAATTGTTGTGACTAATTCGTAAACCACCATATTTTGATGTCGTTTGCGTCCATGATAGCCTGTTGGGATGCCTGAATTAGGGTCGTTAGCTACAACATAAGCTTAAACTAGACCTTTAGGGCGCTTTAGGTTCAGTTGTCAATATCTTGTACTACACTTTTGTAGTTTTGTATCGAAGGTATGATCTCCTTTGTTATATGATCAAATATTCAAATCGTTCATGAAGAACCACATAAGACTTTAGTATGATGAAACAAGTAATACAGAAGAATAAATTCAACTTCATGATAACTTAAATGTTGAACCTTATCTTCAGGTACGTCATCTTCTAGTTCTTTCGGACTATTCATGCATATAAGTTGAATCCATTCTCCATTGTTTTATCAAAATATTTCTTCACATTCAAGAAAACACACCATAATCTTCAACGGTGGCTGTCGTTCTCTCTTAACAACTGAGAAGTTGTCATCTCCTTGTCATACATTGCACTCTTCAAATTAGCCATCAATTACTTGGGATTTGTCTACATTTTCTTCCTAACCTACAAAGATCATGCTTACAAAACTAAACATGCAAACAAGTTTCAATTTTTAATGATTTTGTCAGCCAATAAAATTCTTGAAAGCTATCCATGTCAAGTCAAGAACAATTATTACCAACTAGACTATAAGTTCCTAAAGATGTAACTGCTTATAAAAAGAGCAATATGTACTAGTTAATATCATCAAAAAAGATATGGCTTCCAATAGTTCTTTACTTACCAGTACTACTGCTTTGTTTTCATTTCTGGTTCTTTACCTTGCTGTTTCTTTTAGCAACATAGCAGCCAAACACCGTCATTCCCCCACTACCAACCACCACACGCACCACCAAGACAAAGAAGCATCAAACCCGCGACTCCAACAAGCTTATCTTGCACTCCAAGCTTGGAAAAAAGTTATCTACTCTGACCCCTTTAATACCACTTTAGATTGGACCGGTCCTTCGGTTTGTAACTACACAGGAGTATACTGTGCTCCATTTCCAAATGACACCAATATAGAAACAGTTGCAGGTATTGATTTGAACCATGCAGACATTGCTGGGTTCCTCCCTGATGAACTTGGTTTATTATCCGATCTTGCACTTCTGCATCTAAACAGCAACCGTTTCTGCGGTATCCTCCCACTCGCTCTATCAAATCTCACTTTCCTCTTCGAGCTTGATCTCAGCAATAACCGATTTGTTGGTCCTTTCCCTTTTGTTGTCATGTCACTCCCCAGCCTCAAATTTCTCGACCTTCGTTACAATGAATTCGAAGGACCGTTACCTTCTGACCTCTTTAATTTAAACCTTGACGCCATTTTCATCAACAACAACCGTTTGACATCTGTGATCCCTTCGAACTTGGGCTCAAGTACTGCTTCTGTGGTGGTTTTTGCGAATAACAATTTAGGGGGGTGTCTACCACCAAGCATAGCCAATTTCGCAAACACCATGGAGGAATTGCTGCTGATCAATACAAATATATCTGGGTGTTTGCCTCCTGAAGTCGGGTATCTTTATAAGTTAAGGGTATTGGATGTGAGCTCTAACCAGTTAGTAGGCGAGATACCTTATAGCATTGCAGGATTAGCTCATCTGGAGCAGCTAAATTTAGGCCATAATATGATGAGTGGTGTTGTGCCATTGGGTGTTTGTGAATTGCCTAATTTGGCAAACTTTACGTTTTCTTACAACTATTTCTTTGAGGAAGAGGGTATTTGTGGGAATTTGACGTCGAAGGGAATTGTGTCTGATGACCGAAGAAACTGTTTGCCGGACAAGCCTCTTCAAAGGAGCAAGAAGGAATGTGATGCGGTTTTTCAACACCCTGTTGATTGCTTTGAGCATCCTTGTGGTAACAAACATGCTGAAACCCGTCTAAAAAAGCATCATACGTGATGCATTATATATATAGATTACTTGTAAGGTTCGATATGTTGATGTTCTTCTTAATTCCTATATCCTTTCTAATTATAGAATGAAGTTATGTTACTAGTGAACAGGTCAGTAGTTTGTATAAATCATGCTTGTGGTTGTGCACCATGTATACTATCAACTGTTGTTAAATAACTAAATATAAGATATGATAAAAGAGATATTTTCTTCCTTGCCATTTTTGAAAAGCACTATGCATTTAGGCAATTCAATAATCAAGCTAGCTTACTGATTAAACATGAACTTCTTACATTTCTGTTTTTTTCTTTTTATTTATAAGAGAAAATTACATTTTTGGTACCTCAACTTGGCAGCTTTTGCACTTTTAGTCTCCAACTCAAAAAATTGCAGTTTTCATACCTAAAGTTTTATGTTTTTATCAGTTTTGGTACCACGTTCATACGACGTTAAAAATATAGCCGTTTGCCGTTACTTTCCTTGCCACGTGAACAGCACGCGAGGGTATATATTTATTTATATATATATATTTAACTTATATTAACAGAAAAACACACACACAAACGCTTAAACTTCCCAAATCGATACCCCATCTTTCTTCCCTCCAAAATCAATCAATCTGCAATGGTGAAGAACAAAAAACCACCTTCAGTTGGAGTTTTACGAGATAAAGATCATGATTTAATTATTCACAGACAAAACTATGGTATGTAATCGATTCCTGAAACAATTTTTTAGGGTTTTATTTGGGTTTTTTTTTTTTTGTTAAATAATTATGCAGTCACTAATTAATGGTTTTTATCTTTTTCAGAGTTATACCCAGAGATGTTTTCAATGGCACTCTTTTACGGTGGTAGTTTTACACCTTTTGGGGGAAGGAAATACATTGATGGAACCAAGGTAATTATAGATTGGTTAAATTTTGATACTTTTGAAGTTAAGGATTTGAAAACAGTTGTAGTTGAATATGCAAAACACAATCCTGATATTCAAGTGTTTTCTTGGTATAAGAAACCTGGTGGTGATTTGGATTTTGACCTTTTTAGTTTAAGTACTGATAAAGATGTTAAGAATATGGTTAGACATTGTAAGAAAACTAGGTATGTTGAGGTCTATCTTGAACATGGTGCAACAACAATAGGATGTAACCCTGTTGACACTAGTAATGTAGTTCTTGAACAAGGGCAGCTAAGTAAGGAATCACCTCAGAAAGCACTTATTTGTCTTAACAATGACACTGGTTTTGAGGGTTTTGTTTATGAAGAAGGGTATTCTACTCCACCTCATAATGCCATACATAATGATAGAGAGTTTGACATTGTATTACTTGACACTCCACCTCCTGGATTTGAAGGGTTAGATGCTAGTAAACCAGAGAAAGGGTTAGATACTAGTGAAGCAAAACAGACAACTATAGAAGAAGAGTTTCCAGTGGACAAGAGTGACATGATTCAGGATGTAGAAGTGGACATGTCTAAGTTTGATGGTACATTTCAAAGGCTTGATGTCAATTGGATTGGAAAAGGAGTAGAGTCAGGTGTTGGAGAGCTTACTATGGGTGATGAAGTAATAGCATTGGATTTTGATGAGTATGACAGTGGGTATGATTCTGATCCAGATGTGTCAAAAAGAAAGAACAAGATTAAACAATTGAAGGTTGAGTATCAGTCTACAAGCAATCAACTATATAAACCACCATTCCATCTTGGACAGTCTTTTGGTAGCAAAGATCAAGTGAAGGTGTTGCTAAAACAGTTTGCAGTTGATACAAGAAGGGATATCAAGATGGTTAGCAATGATGGTAGGAGGGTCACAGCAAAATGCTTTGGACAAACACCAAGTTACAAGGGTTCTCAAAAGCTTCCAGTTAAGAAGAAGAAGGTAGGGACCACAAAACTGAATAAAGGAAAGGAATCTCAAGAAGGGGAGACAAGTAAGGGCAAAGAAGCCATTTCACCAAAACCTAGTTGCCCTTGGACCCTACATGTGTCAAGAAACAAGGATACTGGCCGTTGGATTGTTCAAACCTTTGAACAACAACATAAATGCCTTAAATCTAGAAAGATAAGTGCAGCCAATTCCACTTTCTTATCCCAACATGTGAGTGACACAGTGAGAACAAATCCAGACATTTCAGGAGAAGCACTTGAAGATTTGTTGAGTAAGAAGTTTGAAATTAATGTGAGCAGAATGTCAGCTTACAGAGCCAAAGAGAAAGCAGTGAAGAAACTCAGGGGAGATTTCCATGAACAGTTTAGCTTGTTAAGGGATTCTGTCTAAGGCATATCCATGAAAATTTGAAAGCAAGGTTCAAAAATGGTGGCATGGTTGAACATCTATGGTTTGCAGCTACTAGGACAACAGTAGCTGAGTATGAAGCAGCAATGCTTCAAATTCAGGCTCAGGATGCAAGAATTTATGATTGGTTAAGAAAAATCCCAGCACAGGCTTGGTCAAGAGCACACTTTTCAGGTTTGATACTCATTATGTTATGTTTTCATATTGTCAATAGCACACTTTTCAGGCTTTATTGTATCTTACTAGTATAACTATATTAATACAGGGAGAGCCAAATGTGACATATTGTTGAACAACATTTGTGAGTCCTTTAATAGTAAACTTGTTAAGGGTAGGGACAAACCAATTATAAGTTGCTTAGAGTTTATTAGGGAGTATCTTATGAAGAGGATAGTGTTAGTTCAAGAGGTCATAGACAAATGTCCTGGTCCACTTACTCCAACAGCCACACAAATACTTGAGGCAAATATGGAAGAGGCTGCTAAGTACAATGTCATTTTTAATGGGGAAACTAGGTACCAGGTTAGTGGACCATGGAATGACCAGTGTGTGGTTGATATGGCACTTAGGAATTGTTCTTGCAGAAAATGGGAATTGACTGGTATACCATCAAGCAAGTCAAGAACCAACTCAACCACATGCATCAATTGAAGGTACTCATCAAGCAAGTCAAGAACCAACTCAACCACCTGTTGCATCTCAATCTACTCAGTCAAGTCAAGCATGTGGTCCAAGTGATGCAAATTTGTCACCTATTACATTTAGGTGCAAAACCAAGAAGCAGAAGAAGCAAATTTGAATTATTGTTATGTCCTGAACAATTTTATTTGATTGTCTTTGATTATGTCTAAACAATTCTATGTCTCTGGTTATTGTCCAAACAATATGTTATGTTTGTCTAGAACAAGTGTGATTTCTAATGCCTGTATGACATAATTTTGGTAATGGAATTTCACAAGTTAAATTAACTTATTGCAGTGAAATGTGCAGGATTTTTACTTTTGATAGTCAAATGTGCAGGTTTTGACTTTTAATTGTCAAAACTGCATTTTGGATTTATGATGTTCAAACTATGCATTTTGTGAAACACTGCAAACTCATGTTCAAACTACTGCAAAGCCATATTCAAACTATGCATATGCTAAAATATCCACAAGATATGCTAAATTAACACATATCCAAAATACAAATACATTCAATACAAAACAAAAACATTACACATATCCAATTACACATTCAAAATAAAACATAAACCACATTACATTGCCTAATCAGAAAATAATCCACAAGATAAAGAAAAACCAACTTAACATCAAAGCAATCTTCAATCTTCGTTCTTGTTGTTCTTTACTTTTCAATTGTTGTTCCAACTTGTTTCTTGCTTTTAACAATCCGGGAATGATAACCATAGAGCGCTGACACATAGCTGGGTCAATCCATGAAAAAAAACCACAAGATATTGCCTGGAAATAAAGGGGTTTTTTAATTAACAACACAAAACGAATTGAAAAGTAACAAAATTAGGGTTTTTTAACTTACTTGAGAGCAACAATAGAATCGTCTTCCAGGGTTTGTGTCTGTCCAGGAGCAACGAACATTGGCTACAATACCACAATAACAATATACAACCATGGTGATCGTTAATTACGGTTTGATTTGGGGGAAAAGAAATTAGGGTTTGGAATTGGGGGAAACGAAGGCGGGAGAGAAAGAGAGGGGAAAAGATTTTGGTGGGAAAATATGTGTGTATATACATATATAATCGACTGGCGGTGGCAAAATTACAATTTTACCCTCACGTGTTCGTCACGTGAGGGTGTTAACGGAAACATTTAACGTCGTATGAACGTGGTACCAAAACTGATAAAAACATAAAACTTTAGGTATGAAAACTGCAATTTTTTGAGTTGGAGACTAAAAGTGCAAAAGCTGCCAAGTTGAGGTACCAAAAATGTAATTTTCTCTTTAAATAAATCCTGTTATAAATGGCCTAAAACTCGTTCAATGGATTAATTAATAACTAATTAATAAAACCTCTTAAACTTCAAGTCCCAACTTATTAAACGTGACTATTGAACAAAATCCAAATTTCAAATTAAATTAAAACGTTACTCTTTTACCAAAATAATCTCATGCATATCACAACAACATTAAATCCGTTACATCCAACTAAGCAATAGCCATGCACCCAAAGTAACGGTAACTTCACTTCCATATCTCCTATATATATTCACCCATTTTCATTCAATTCCCAAATTACTTACCTTCTTTATATCTCTCTTTACAATTACAATACACACACAATATATATATTCTATCCCTGCATTTTGGATATATCATCATATATCTATCAATGGAACACCACATGAAGCTGCTTACAATCCTAGCAACTTTGCTTGTCATTCTTTTAGGATTCATGGGATCTTGTTATGGCTACACATTCTATGTAGGTGGCAAAGATGGTTGGGTTCTTGACCCACGTGAAAGCTATAACCATTGGGCTGAACGTAATCGATTTCAGCTCAACGACACTTTAGGTTAACCATCTCTACCTCTTTCTTCTCCCTAAATGTTTGTATACATATATACATGTTTAGTTAGTTTGTATCAATTAATTAAGTTTGCTCATACTATTTTATTTTTTTTGGTATTATAATATATGATGCAGTTTTCAAGTATGAACAAGGGATGGATTCGGTTTTGGTAGTAAACCAAGAGGATTACCAAAAGTGTAACAAAACGAGCCCCAAAGTAACCTTGAATGATGGCAACTCGGTATTCAAATTCAAGAGGTCAGGTCCATTTTTTTTCATCAGTGGACAAAATGATAAATGTGAAAAGGGACAGAAGTTAATCGTAGTAGTCATGGCCGTGAGACACCGAGCTACTCCTGCTGTGAACTCCACAACCGCTGCTCCCACTTTAGCACCCGTGGCGGCACCATCAACACCCGTGTTACAAGGTAATGACGGATTGGAAATATATGCCCCGGTTCCAGCTCCAGCCCCAACGACTTCAAGCGTTGCATCTACTAGTTTTGGAGGGTCTGTTGGACTGATTGTGGCTTTGAGTTTGGGTTTGAGTTTTGTTTTTCAAAAGGTTTTTTTTATTAATTATTAGTGATCATTCTGAAAGTGATTTACTTTCGAAGTTGAATTTGTCTTGTTTTTATTGTTCAGTATTTAGTGGAATATTTTTTTTGGTATTTGTTTCAATCTTTTTAATTTCACAATAGGAAAACTCAGATAGAAATTCATATACATTAACTAATCACGATATGAATGTGAAGTTAACCTATTTGGTAAAGGTTTTGCCTTTTAAAGTAAAAAATAAAGTTATTTTAGTAGTTTAGAACTATCTGGCAGATGTAATTTGTAAAAGTGTATTATTAAAAAAAAACTAATCACAATACCCAACCATCACTATCACAATCCCAAGCGCATAGTGTCATCATATCTAACGTCGTATTGTGATTTAGTCATTCACAATAATATATACTTTATATAGCTGTATATTTTGTTTAATATAATATGTATTTTTACCATGAATGGTTAAATTGTATTGTAGATATATCCCGTGGCGGAACTTGAACATGTGTTTTTGGGGGTCAATTTTTACAGGCTAAAAATATTGCCTTCAAAAGGGGTAAATTTAATGGTAGTAAACAATTTAAGCAAAATGATAAACATAATTAAGCAACTCAATTCCTAAATAGTATATTACTATTACTATATCTAAAATCAATCTAAGTTAAAAAAAATTTATAATACCGAAATTATGTTTCATCAAATAGTTTGTAAGTAACTGATAATAGAAGTATGTTACTACTCAAAAAGGAGATGAAAATTGAAACTGACATTGAAGATAAAAACGAATCAATTGATGTTCCGCCCATTGCGATATTTTTCATTCGCTATCATCTACAACTTATAGTCTTATAGCATCAATCTCTTGTTAATCAATTATAGAAATAGAAAATAATAATAAAATAAAAATAATAATAATAATAATACCAGTAAACTTGATTGATGAAGATTATGATTTTGGGGTACAAACAATTAATAGATAGAAAGCAGAAATTGGCATGTTCTTTATTATGTTTCCATTCCAATCTCCAATTCTCCTGAGCCTTCCTACGTCTTTTTTTCCTTTTCTGAGATGTGGAGGGGTCAATAGTGAAAAAAAGACTTTTATACCTAGATTATTTACACTTATGGCTCAAAGTTTTGGATGGGCCAGAACCCCCCCTGCCCCTTAATAGTTCCGCCTTTGGATATATCACTACCCAAAAAACTTTCAAGTTTTATCTTAAAGCTTAAGTTAATATTGAATTATAAAATTTTGAAACATTTTGAATCGATATGTGACCTATATAATATATGATTTTACAAAATTTGAGAATTGCTTTTTTCCCCCAAACATTCAGTCAGTATCAGGGAAACCTCACCGTATAATGGTGAAACCTTGCACGTACCCTAGACAATGAGATATTGACTATGGGCCGTTACAAGTATTCGGAGGGAAAACCCCAAGGTTTGCTAGCAGTAAGGATCGAACTCAAGACCTTGGGTAAAACCGGGAGCGCCTCTAACTAGCTAGGAGTCAGGAAGTATTTTCTCTCTCTCTCTATATATATATATACAAAAATTACACAATCTAAAACCCATCCGAAACTTTAACTAGTTAAAATTGCAAAAAAGAACGTAAAAAGTTATGTCAATTACAGTTACTCGATACACAAAAAAGGTACATCAACGAAAGTCGAACCACCAATTTTCGCTTCGCGTTAATGTTGCAATCCCAAATAAGTTTCGGGGAGGACATACAAACAAGCAAATAGAATAAAAACAGAACCATTAATAAAGCATCAGACCAATATATCCGATATAACTATTTACTTTTAGTTAAATTTTACAAGATAGATAACTAAATTTAGGAGATATTTGGCTTTTTTTTATTACTAAACATTTTTTTAATGTTCCTTTTATACTTAAACAACTTATAATTAAAAAAAAAATTCAAAATTTTTTTTACCTAGTCGTTAAATTTAACCAAAAGAAGAATGGAGCGAGGAGGGGGTTTGTTCAAAAATGGTGTAGTCAAGTTTAACAATTTAAACGGATTTCCATTTTGTCCATGTTTCATGGGTTTGACAAAACCACTTAGGGGCAAAGGTGCAGTATCAAAGATTGGCAAATTGACAAGTTTTGGTAAAATGGGCAGCCAATAAGGACGCGCCACGTGGCCTGTTGGTTTTCTTGCCATAACTTGCCAAATCAAAGGGTGTCGTAAGCCAATTCTTGCCAATAGTTGCCAAAATGCCAATGCCGGAAAAATTAATAGGTTGCTGGAATTTAGAAAAGTGACCGTTTTTTTTATAAAAAAGTAAACTACTTGGGCTCATAAATTGGGGGTTGGGAACTCGGAAGTCGAAGACGCCATGGCTGCCAACCCGAAGGTTTACCCCGCCAAGATACGTCTCTGATCATCCGAGTCCCATTTTTACGAACATTTTGTATCATCATCGCCCATTTAACGTAACACCGGCAACCTAATTGTTCAACGATATCATCACCGACATAATACTACTTTTCCGGCCACATATTGCTTTAATGGAATAAAAGACGGCAACACTACCACGGGAAAAAAAAATTCCGGCAACGCTACCTCTAAGTTAACACTACCAAGCTAATCACAAACATTCAATTAACCGCAATATTAAAGATAAATATACATATAATCATAAGCATAAGCAGCAGCAGTTAACCGAAAAACCTAAAAAGGGCTCTCCGGAAAATCGAAGCAACCAGAAACCCCAAAAAGGGGTCACCGAAAAACCGAAGCAACATTACTAGAAACTCCAAAAAGGGGTAGCCGGGCAACATGCAGCAACGACAACTAGAAACCCCAAAAAAGGGGGTCACCGGAAAAGCATGTAGCAACAGTAACAGCAAGCAGAAACCCCAAAAAGGGGTGCCCGTAAAAGTGAACATTTTGGCCGGCGACGAAAAGAAACCCCAAAAAAGGGTTTCAGATCTCGCCGGAATAAGGGTGTAGTACGTTAGGAGCATCGGCAAGTCGTTTCCGGCAATACAAACCAAGAAAACTATAGTATTTGCCTCAAAATCGAAAATTCCCCCAAATTAGGTTTCCGGTCAAAGACAATTTGGCACTACAACAAAAAAAAAACGGTCTCATAGCAAGCTCCCAACATTCACATACATCGGCCTAGTTTTGTCGATATATAGAGCTGATGCAAAGTGTCGATGCTTGCCGATGTTTGCTTATGGAAGGAGCCGATGCAAAGTGCCGATTACATCATTGCCCCTTATAAAACCAACTCGTTCTCGTCATGATTTACGTTTATTTTTGAATCATATGTAAAACCTAAGTATGAATAAATCAAATAAAAGTTAAATAAATAAGGTTAACAAATATTTTTTGAGCTTTTTTTTTCAACCTCACAATTTGAAAATTCCATTTGGATAAAACACGATATAAAAAAATAAAACTGTTATTTTTCAAGTTATAATATTAATAAGTTAATCCAAACATTATTTCTTATAACATGTTGCTCTATGAAGTTATATGCTTTTAGTAGCATGTAAGTTACATGCTTCCAAAACAAACTTATAGAATAAATCTCTCTCCGATATTCCAACTTATAAACAAATTTTAACTTACTTTTATAAGTATGTAATTTCAAATTTTAAATACTACTAAAAACATAAAAACATACGAGTATAAGTATAGAATATTTTTCTATATTAAAGTAACTAGGAGGATTAATCAAGTAAATTTAAAGGCTAGAACAAAACATCAGCAAAACTTGAAAAGGGTTGAAAGCCAAGTAAAGGATAAGAATGCACCCGCAACCAAACACCCATCCTTTTTTAAGGAGGCCGCCCGCGTAGCTCAAACTAGGGTTTTATATCACACACACCCGCCTCCTCCCTATAAATTTATGTATTCTGAGCTTCTCTTTTCAGATCTCATTCTTGCCTCCTCGTAATATTGTATATTAGGTAATTTATTTATATTTGTCTTAAAATTATAGTTGTTCAAATTATATGGAGATGAGGAAAACGGAGAGGAGATGATTTATATATACATATATATCAAATGATCCGATTTAACTCCTTTGCTACGTTCTTTCTGATTCATTCATTTGTTAATAAGTCCTTCACTATTTCCATAAATTTTATTAATTTAATTGATTGATTTGTTTATATTTTGTTTATATAATTATAAATCCCTTGGGGCTATTGTTGCTTGTATATAAGAGTCGAAATCCTGAAAAAATGATGAAAACATAAAAATCTTAGGACACCTTCTGACACAGTTTGACAATGCTGTGTATGAGAATAACATTTTTATGTTTCTGATTTTTATGCTTTCTTCTCAATATATTTTCTAACATTATATTAATTTTTACTTCTAAGCTATTGAATTTTTAGCTTTGTATTTTATAAACCAGCATAAACTTTATTATTACAAATTTCACCGAATATCCTGTAACACTATTTTATAGATGAAAAACATTGTAGTCGAAATCGTTAGTGGATTATTGTGAAAGTAAACATGTTGTATTCTTGATATGAATCAAGATTTGATTTTGTACTGTTTCACCTCTAGATCTTAATTCAAAAAATATCTAGAATGGGTTAGTTTTATTCTATTTGACAGAAATCAATCAATACTTGCTTACTGACAAACAAAAATCTGTTATAATTCTTCGTGAGACTTATGCTTTTACAAGTTTTAAGCCCATAAACAGTAGCAAACGTGTCGAGTATTTTTTAGTCTAAATTTGGTTTGCAACGTATGTTTACATGATTGGTCGTTGTCATCCTTCCTGACTTAAGGACAGCAGGTTACCGCATTTGGCAATTAAGTTAGACCGTTCCCAACGGTATGTCACGGTCTCGTCTTAAGCTCTTCACCACAAGGACACTGTTGGCATGCCCTTTTCTTGAGGACTCGTCCTTGAAGTTTGTCACCATGGAGAATAAGAGAAGACGAGAATGGTGAGGATTAGTGGGGTCAAAGGACGGATGCATATATGTTTTTTATCTTTCTTTTATTATATATGAAAAGATATTATGTGGATGTTTTAGTAGTATTTTATTTATATTTCAGTAAATATAATTCATTTATTTTTGTAACATATTTATTTATATGGTATGATAATGTTTTAGTTTTGTACATTTCAAGGCAAAATTTGGAAGTTTGTATTTTTGGCATAAATTTCTCATACGTGTACACCATGTTCTATTCATATATATATATATATATATATATATATATATTCTCATACATATATTTCCATATAGATTGTTTCATTACACATTTAGTCTTTTTTTTTTAACAAGCTCTATATTTTCATAGTACGTATTTTCAATATAAATTTTTCTAAAGACACCGATTTACTACGAAAAAAACGACCATCGCAAGTGTAATTTAATTAAACTTATAAACAACCAAATATATATGTTTCAAGATTCACATATACATACCACGTCTCTAAATATTATACAATTAACATATACATCATAACAAATTTAGCTAATAATTTTCATGTTACTTGCTTGAATCGTCGGCAAAAATTTAACTATACGACTGTCAAACCGAAAGACAAAGGGTGCCTCTGTCTCGCAGTTACAAACCAACTTTGACATAATGTTGGAATAGCATATTCGTCTAAACCCCTTAACTTAGAAATCCTTGCTTCGCTTATGCTCATGCAAAACTAAGTTCTATCTGATCCTGTTTTCGATCGTCTCTAACTAAAAATACTAGTTGGCAATACCTCTAACTCCAATCCCCACATAAAGGATTGGACATCAAAGTCCCATACACTTAAATCTGAATCTGGTTGACTCCAAAATGATGACGCGTTTTCCTTTAACTCCATGACTGTAGATCCTTCAAATTTATGCTTGATTCTCTTACAAATATCATCCGCTTCAATCTATACCCAATTAATAATGTATGTATTAGAAAGATGACAACTAGTAGAAATACAAATTAAGTTTAAGAAAACAATTGTACACGTTAAAACGAGTCATTTTTTGGGATTAGTCTGCTTCCTTTGACATCATGATTAAAAAAAAAACAACTCTACGCATATGTCTCAATGCCAATATTAACTTTACATGTGTATAAAATTGTTATCACGGGTTATTATTTGTAACAAAATTCACCTTTTTATGACGGATGTGAAACGTCGAATGCCCACAACTTGAAAAGTTTGCAAGTGCCACCTCAGCGCTATATTGATCAAGTAATTGGACAACGTCACAAAAACTTGAATGATTTTTCAAACCCGTTACCAAAACAACATCAAGATCACGACTCATTTCGTGGATTTGAATATCATGCGATGAATTGCTCGAATTCTTGGTTTGTATGTGTTCATGTGATCTCTTCCTACTCAATAGCTTCTCCTTCTTGTTCTTGCTCATTTCCAAGTTGGTTTTCAAGATTTGAATGTACTCTATTGCTCTATCCATTCGATCCGGCACTTGATCACCTCCCTAGATATATGCATATTATAACAAGTTAAAAAGTATCCGGCCGATATATATAAGAACACAAGTCACATTTTAAATTATTTGAAAAAGGAAGTTGATCATAATGGAGTTTCAAGAGTAAAACCTTGGACATGTAATGAGTAGGGATAAGAGAGAAAAGTTGTGAGTAGAGAAACTTCATATGGTTCCTTCTATTTTTCTCAATATCCTTTCTTTCTGGTTTCTTCGACATTATTAGAGCAGAACCCTCCATGTTAAAGTGTTTTAGTTCGTATTAGAGTGTGGAACTATGAAAAATAAGTTATTATGTTGTGAAGCATATATATATATATCTAACATATTATTATATCATTCATTGTGGTTATATATGGAATATGTGTTGTTATTTTTATGGTTTGAAAGGGGAAAGCTAGAGGAAACAAGATATGGTTGTGGGCTCCTAGGAAAGTCGAAAGATCCAGGTAATTGCAAGTGATGTCACCTGTCTTCCATCATTCATATAAGTCATTTTGTTGTTTTTTTTTTTTTTTTTTTTGGAAGTGGAACTATCATCGAATAAAATATCAACCTCTTGTTGAGAATTCGACCTCAACAATCACCATGTATTGCCATATTTCTATCTTTGTCAAAAATATATATAGGAGTTGGCCTGTTGCATGATTTAATATGTTTTCATAGTTATATTTAGGGCAAATAGGTTTTAAAGGTATCATACTCGGCGATTTTTGCTATGTAAGGTATCATCCCTAAAAACCTCCTAATCTAAGCCAAGTGTGTGTAAACGCGATCTATTGTGGGTATCAAAACTACTATCTGGTTTTGTTTGACCGGTATTGTGCGTGTTTGACCAGCTTGACCACTGTCCGTTGAATATCGATGCCATGTCACCCTGCCACGTTGTCTCTTGGTTGACTTGTTGACCGAAAATTGGGCGGGAGAATTCCCTCCAAGGTATTCCGCACGAGCATATTAATCAATTATATATATATATATATATATACATGTACATAAATATAATATATATATATCACTTTCCATTTACAGATAGTTTATATCTGAAACATCACTTTCTCTCACTTTCTCCTTTATACTTCTTTAAACAAAACACCCACATAACACTCACTTTGTCTCCAAGTACAATATCATCATCGGAATCAACGAAAAAACCCTAATTTTTCGGTTGTAACCCTAAATCGATGGATTGATCTGAAACACTTTCCAGTGATTGTGAGAGTCTACAGGTAAGTATTTTGTTCTTTATCAAATTAAAAATAGGGTTTTTAATGGGTGCTTATGACATGGGGGTTTCATCGAATATAGGGTTCTTATTTGTATCAGATACTTCAAATGGGGATTTCGAACAATTTTTTTTATGTGTTAACCTGCATCTGGCAAAATGGGGCAAAATTTAACCCAAATTTAGGGTATTTTATGGGTGGTTAAAAGATGGGGGTTTCATCGAATATAGGTTGGAGATGTGTATTAGTTAATTAAAATTCCCAATTTAGAACTTATTTTTTTATGTTTTAACCTAAATCTGGCAAAAAAAGGGAAAAATTAAATTAAATAATATACGTCACGATGAGCAGATAATCTTGCATGGGGGTTTAGGTTGAACAACGTATGTACATATATAAAAAAACCCAGATATATTTTTTATTTTATAATACTTAAATAATTTTTTTGTTTTTGTTTTTTGTTTTAGGATGACTTATAGAGGTTATGAGTTCCAAGTAAATTTCGACGGGGTGTTTTTTTATTATCCATTGAGGTATGAAAGTGGAATAGACCTACTGTTAACTACTGCTAGGATCACTTCATTTGAACAATTTTGTGATTATCTAGAAGAACAAACTAAGTCAATAATTGTGGGTTTGTACTATTTAATTCCGGGGAATGAGTTTGAAAGTGGGTTGATAAAGGTAAGTGATGATTATGACTTGAACTGTTTGTTTGATCTTGCCCACTGCTATGGTAAGATTCAAATTTACTTGAATCATGTGGAGGATGATTATATGAATAAATATTGTGCTATAAAGCCCAAAGAACCAAAAAACCCCGGAGAAATAGAAGACAGTGTGGAAAGGGAAGTAGGTCAGTCTAGTAAGTGCAAGTCTGCAGATAGGACACGTAATGTGTTTCTACATGGTGATGTAGATGATGCTATTGTAGAGGATGCAAATAGGGATGTAGATGATGCAGTTGAGGATCTAAATCTTAATGATGAACCTACTAACATTAACATGGATGAAGGGTACAATACTGTTGTGAGAAGGTTGTTCCGAAGATAAAGGTAAATGCAAACATGTTGTCATGGATGATGTTCAGGCAGATGATGACCTGCAAGACAACCAAGTGGTTGCTGACACTGACAGTGATGATAGTGATTATGAAGTAGAAGTTGAAGATGAAAGTGATAGTAGTAGTGAGGCAGCATCTGTAGATTTTTTGTCAGAGGGTGAAGATGAATTGAGGGAGGTCAGGCTCAGGAAAATCCAGGCTAAAAGGTCACCCAAAATGAAGAAGCTTCCAAAATTGGGGGGTCATAACATGCCAGATAGACAGATGGAAGATCATGATATAATTGTTGAGCATGATGAGTTCATACAGGAACTACTCAGGAAAATGAAGAGTGATGAAGATGAAGACCTGCAAGACCCATTCAAAATGGTTGAAAAGATGGAGAAATGGCCAGTTCACAATCCTGCCATGCCCTGGAGACAGAAGAAACCAATAGTTGGTGAAAAGTTTCCCAGCTATTTGGAGTTTAAAGAGTGTCTGACTTACTATGGTCTAGCCAATGGGTTTAGCATCTGGTATGAGAAAGGTACACAGAACAAGGTTATTGCTAGATATGGCCAAAGACCTCCTAACCTCAAAGACCCAACTGTGGGAAAACAAAGAAATCAGCATATGTACCCAGCTATTGTCAAGGGTGAAGAGCCCAAGTGTCCATGGAGGTGTTTTGCTAGAAAGATGAATACTGAGAACTCTTTCCAAGTTGCTTCTTTACTTGGTAACCATACATGTGCCAGGAACTTTAGGTTTGGCTCTTTGATCAACTATAAGTGGATTGGGAAACAATTTGGCAACAAGATAAGGGCACACCCAAGTATTAAATTATGTGAAATAGCTGATCTGGTGATGAAGAAATATAAGTGTTTTGTTTCTGCAAACCAATGTAGGGCAGCCAAGAACTATGCACTGAATGAGTACACAAAATCTTTAGAAGCCCACTATGGTATGCTGAGGTCTTATGCTGATGAGTTGTTGGCTTCAAATCCAGGATCAACTGTCAATCTTCAGGTGACAAGGAACCCAGATAAGAAGGTATACTTTGACAGGATGTATATATGCTTACAAGGCTTAAAACAAGGTTGGAAGGTAGGCTGTAGGAAGGTCATTGCTCTAGATGGCTATTTTCTCAAGAGTCCTAACACTTGTGAGCTGTTGACTGCAATTGGAAGAGATGGGAACAACCAGAGAGTGAAAACACAAGGTATGCCTTCATTTAATATTCACACTATGTGTATTTAATTTATTAATAATTGTTAGTCATAACTATGAATGATGATTTGAATATATAAATATATGTATAGGTCCTCATAGGTATCCTAAATGGTGGGGTGCTGGTTTGTGTATTGACCCAGTAACTAATGAGTCGTTCATAGGTGGAAGTGATGGTATCCCAGTTCCCATTTGGCCTAAAGATGTACCACCTCCTAGTGCAATTGAAGATTGGGAAAAGAAGCAGAAAGCAAAGGAAGCTTTGAGAAGGAAGGTAGCAGAGGTTCAAAGAAAGGAAGCATTTGATGCATTAAGAAACAAGTATGAAGTAGGTGGGAGTGCAGCTGTGACAACTAAAGCTGCAAGTGAAGGTATTTGTATGGGAAAGAAAAGATTGTTTCAAGTTGATGCAAGCTCAAGTGTACAGGAAGGTCAAAAGAAGCAAGCAGTTGAAGGTATCCATGTCTATGCATTGCCAATTGCAGAAGAGACTCAGAAGAGGAGGGCAATTGCAGATGTTAGAAAGCAGTTAGCAATAGAGGCACTTCAGGCAAGTAGGGAAGTTGGTGTAACCAACACTTCACAGGAAGCTCAAAGGAGTAGGGCAATTCAAGCAGTTAGAAAGAAGTTAGCTGAAGATGATGCAAAGAAGGCACTTTGTTGAGTCAAGGATTCGCTGACCAGACTTGGTCGCTGACGTGAGCCGTCAGCAAGTCATCAGCGAGTCAATGACTCTTGTCAGCGGGTGGTTTACTTTCCAAGTTGTGTGTCAAGGCGGGAAGTTTTCAAACCATAAGAAGACAAGAAGTCACATGGTGGTTCTTCCAACTGAATATTACCTTATATGGCAAAGGTACAGTTGGGACCAAAACAAGGGTTCTCTCTTTCATACCCGTTTTTGTAAAGAAGACAAAGGCTCCTGGATCCAAGTACAATGAGCCTATGAGCAGTCGACAACCACCATTCTATCACTATCATTGTAAGGCTGTGTTGCCCTAATTCCTCCCCTATATAAAGCAACACAGCCGCATCTTTTATACTTTGTGTTTATCACCACAAAGTGTTGTCACTTTATTTTCTCTCTTGTAATTGCTTAAGTTTATAGTGTGTCTAGACTTAGCAATTATTTTAGTTCATTTGTATTCTTGTAAGACAAGTTGTAATATCGACCATGTATTCATCGTTTAATCAATGAAACATATGATTAGACTTGCTTATATACTTGCATTTGAACTTATTCTTGTTCATGTTCTTTACTTTCTGTTCTTTACTTTCTTGTCTAGCTAAAACAAATAATAAGTGTGCAAATTGTGGACTGTCAAGTGGTATCAGAGCCACTGTTTCTAAGTTATTGAAACAAGATCTGTTTGCATACTTATTTTCTTAAATCTCTGTACTTTCTTATCTTTCTTAATCTTTTCTTAAAACAAGAACATGACTGCTGTTCCCACCCTCGTTAACACACGTGACTTCGGTTACGTATCTGTCCCTCCAAGATTCGAGCTCGATGACTTTGGGTCTTGGAAGGAAAGGATGTTACTTCACATAATGGGTGTGGAACCCTACCTTATGTCAATTCTGACCGTTGGTCCATATATCCCTACTCTGGTGCAAAGAACACCAGGAGCAACTGTCGATGCTCCTGAGATTGTGATTGACATCGTCAAACCAGAGGTTCAATGGACTGACGATGAGAGAGACTTGTTAATCTTGATGCAAGGCTTAAGACATATCAGCCGCACACAGTCTCCTGAGATTGTGATTGACATCGTCAAACAGAGGTTCAATGGACTGACGATGAGAGGAGACTTGTAAATCTTGATGCAAGACTTAAGAACATGATAATCAGCACTCTTCCTTCTGATATCATGAAAGTCGTCATCAGATATCCCTCTTCTAAAGAAGTGTGGGACAGGCTCTGTAGCATGTATGAAGGCTCTGCTGCTACCATAGCCACTAAAAAGATAGACCTCAAAAGAGCCTATGAAAAATTCTTTTCTCTCCCCAACGAAGGTCTTAACGGCACTTATACCCGATTTAAAGGGTTGCTGAACGACATGACCACTGTTGGCATCACTCATGACAACTTTGAGGTATGCCACAAATTTCTTGATAGTTTACCTATCAAATGGCAAGGTCTAAGACAAATCCTCAGGACCACAGAGCATCTTAATGGGCTTGATCTTGAGTCTCTCTTCGGTATTCTTCAATTTGAAGAGAGAGATCTTGCTCAAACTTTAAGAGCCGCTGCTGACGCACAACATCGTGCTGGTCCCTCCTCTTCCTCTTCTTCAACCTGCTTATACTGCTACTGACCCCCTTGCTGCTAAAGATTTGGGCATTTCTTACTCCACATACACTGACAACAGACTAGAAAGGGTGGAGCATCAATTGAATGATCTCACCAAATATGCAGAAATTGCTGTAGAAGTGAAGGAAAATGAATCTGAAAGACTAATCTCTACTTTGACCAGCTGGTACAACAAGCAAATTGAAAACTGCTCAGAAGTAGAGATGCTTAAAGAAAAATTCATCTCCATGGCTGCTGATCAACACAAAATCAATGAATCCACCAAAGTTATCAAGCATGATCAGCAGATCCTTCGATCTAGTGCCTTGTCGCTGCTGAAATGTGCCAACTCCACCAGCTACTCAGCAAAGAAGGCAGCCTCTACCAGCAAGTCTGCTGCTGCTAGTGTCAAGAAGCTGAGTGGTCTCATTCCTCCTCTGACCACTCAAGTCAAAATAACACTAAGGCAATTCATGCCTTAGAAAAACAAGTGGCTGATCTTCCAATCCCTTCCGCATCCTTTACTGAGGAAGATCGCCAGAGGCAAATTAGACTGGAGACAGAAGTTGATGAAATTAAGAAATTGTTGGCGCAACTTGTGAACCAACAACCTAAACAGCCAGCGACTGTGGAAGTTGTTATTAACACTACAACTTCCAAGGGGGAGAAAGTTGATGCTGCTGTTTTAGATCTGGTAAATGAAGCAGTTAACAAGGCAGTTGCCCAAATCTACGAAGACTCTGCTGAAGGGGTACTAGAAATGGATGACACAACAAAAGCTGATGATGTTCCCCCTGCTGGTGTTGAGGGGGAGACTGAAAAAGAGGAAATGTAAATTCCCCCTGCTGGTGTTGAGGGGGAGATTGAAAAAGATGGAAATGATGAAGCTCCCCCAGCTGGTATTGAGGGGGAGCAACAAATTGTTATGTTTAATGCACCCCCTGCTGCTGTTAGGGAGGAGTTTGACCCTAAAGAACTTGAAACAGCATGGAAGGTCGGATTTGATGCTGAAATGGCCACTGATAGATCCAAGGAAATGCTTCCTATTTTTCACAACCGTTTCATGGGAAATGCTGAAATCACTCCTCTCTCTGATGATCGTCGAAGACAGCTCACTGAGTCTGGATTCTTCAAGAGATCTCCTACTAATCTTTCAGTAATCGCTACTCCATCCTCTCTTCCTGCTGCTCAACTCTCTATTCAAACATCAGCAGGCCATCAACATCAAGCAATAGATATACTTGCCTTGACTGCTGATGGAAAAACTCAAGAAGAAGCCATCAAGGAGTTGGATAGGATCAAGGCAAATCAAGAGAATGAAAGAAAAAATCTTGAGTATATCAAGCAGCTACCTATTATTGAAAAAGATCAGCTGGATGGTGAGCAAAGGATGCTGCTGAAAGTGGGTGGTGTTGAAGCTCTATACAGACAGAAGCATAAAGAAGTTGAGAAGCGACTCAGCGAGAAGAGAGCCAAGTTTGAGGAAGAAAAGGCTAAATGGTTGAAACTTATGAAGGATAGAAAGAGGCCCCAAAAGATTATTGCTGCTGAAGCCTTTCGTGCTGAAATGGGTCTTAAGACAAACTTAAAAATCTTAAGACAAGGTGCTGACAATCCCATCAAACTGGAAGGTGTCAAGCCAACCTCCTTGGGTGCCTCTGAATGGGCTGAAGTTTACATGCTGGTGAAGGACAAAAAGGCTGCCAGCTATGAACAACTGCTAAAAATGCTCAAGGATTATTTCGAAAAAGCCAGGGAGTATGAAACCAAGTTTAAAGCAGACTTGCCCATGCTGAGGCAAGTGTTTGGTACTCCAGCAGCAGTCTCCTCGTCAGCAGGAAGAAGGGTTCAAAGAAAAAGGAAGGCAGAGCACCGAACCTTGAAAATGGATCTTCCTCCTATCACTGGTGATGCCTCGCTGAACACCAGACTTCCTCCCAGAAGCTTATTTGAGGAAGGGAGAGTGATAGAAAGTCCTGCTGGCATCTTTTTCACAAACTTCCAGAACAATCAACTGTTATTTCGCTTGGATGAACTTGAAAAAGCTTCCACTGGGTTCATCTTAAGCATAAGAAGAAGGTGTGCTGAAACATCCAACAACAGATGGTTCATCAGCAAGTTGGATGAAGAATTGATAAAGCCTCATAGAAGGGATGACCCAGCGATCAGAATGGCCAAGCAAGAGGAAGCTTGGGAATTTGAAGCTGCCAACTTATAGATGTCTTAAAATGAAAAAACTATATGTATCAGCTTGTAATATTTTAAGATGATATATAAGACATCTTTTCATCATTCCTCATTTTTATCAAGTCTAGTCTACTCAGCAAGTCTTCTCAGCGAATAGGGGGAGATTGTTGAGTCAAGGATTCGCTGACCAGACTTGGTCGCTGACGTGAGTCGTCAGCAAGTCATCAGCGAGTCAATGACTCTTGTCAGTGGGTGGTTTACTTTCCAAGTTGTGTGTCAAGGCGGGAAGTTTTCAAACCATAAGAAGACAAGAAGTCACATGGTGGTTCTTCCAACTGAGCATTACCTTATATGGCAAAGGTACAGTTGGGACCAAAACAAGGGTTTTCTCTTTCATACCCGTTTTGGTAAAGAAGACAAAGGCTCCTGGATCCAAGTACAACGAGCCTATGAGAAGTCGACAACCACCATTCTATCACTATCATTGTAAGGCTGTGTTGCCCTAATTCCTCCCCTATATAAAGCAACACAGCCGCATCATTTATACTTTGTGTTTGTCACCACAAAGTGTGTGTCACTTTATTTCTCTCTTGTAATTGCTTAAGTTTATAGTGTGTCTAGACTTAGCAATTATTTAGTTCATTTGTATTCTTGTAAGACAAGTTGTAATATCGACCATGTATTCATATTAAATCAATGAAACATATGATTAGACTTGCTTAGATATTTGCATTTGAACTTATTCTTGTTCATGTTCTTTACTTTCTGTTCTTAACTTTCTTGTCTAGATAAAACAAATATAAGTGTGCAAATTGTGGGCTGTCACACTTAAGCAAGTCGGTGTAAGCACAAGGAAGGTTGCCAAAAGGGATGTTGGCAAAAGTGCTAGTCAAGGGACATGCAAACCAAACCCATTAGACAACACCAACAACAAAACAAAATCAATTTCAGAGGTGATGGGGAAATCTGTTGCAGGAAAATACAGTTTGAAGAAGGAACCAGTAACCTTGAAAATGAGACCACCAAGCCAAAGGATTCTGCTTCAGAAGTTATCTAAACATGTTGAAGGCCCAGGCAACACAATTGAAACTCCTGTTGAACTGTAAACCCATGGTCATGTTTGAAGCCATTTCTTTTGATCCCATTATGTTATGTAAAATATGTAAGGTGTGTACACTTTGGTGATAAAACTCTAACCAATTATGGGATGTTTGTGGTATGTATTAAGTAGTAATGTAGCATGGATGGACTTGTAGGTTTTAGTATGGTCTATGTACCATATGTGGCAGGAAAAACTGATAACCCAGGCTTGTATGCCTTATTTTGTATGTAAAATATGTGTAATGAATATGCTTCTGCCAGTTTTTTACTACTTATGCTTATGCCTTCTTATGTTTGTAAAATACACAACAAATGAATATGTTCTAAAACTGCCAATATTTGATCAGTTATGCAATTAATCAACACAATAAATCCCAGACTTGGTTACAACAAAATGTTACCACTTCCATATAAAAATACTAGTTACAGAATAACACAAGTGTTACCATTTCCATTAACAAGCAAAAAAGAAGATAAATTAACATGGATGAAGCACTAGGCGACCAAGGAACCAATGACAATACACAAGAACATTACAACTATTAACAAACATAAACAAATTGTTTGATAGATTTTGTTTTTTGATTTCGTAATGCTGACCAACTCCATTAACTTCAAAACCTCACTTTGTGAATTTGCAGTTTCTCCATGTCCATCCATGTCAGATGTATCCTTGTCTTTCAACCTTTGCAGATTAATGTGCATTCCATAAATCAAGTCCTTGTAATAGTCACATGGTAGCTCCTCATCAAGGAATTTGTACATTCCACACTTCTTCTTAGAATCCTAACCGAAATATAGTATATATACAAATTCTACTTTATTTTCACTTAACAAAATCATACATAAATATAGTAGTTATATTACTTGGATTCACTTACCAAAATCGGGCATGCAAGGAATCTCCTTCCTGGGTTCTTCATAGTCCACGAAGTGCGAGGAAATATTTTGTACCCACAATCACAATAACATACAGGGGTTTGACGATTCGATCGAATTGAAGATGATGAACTCATAATTTGACTGGTGGGTCGTTTTAGGGTTTCTGGGTTCGTTTGGGGGAGAACACGATTGGGATTATTTGGGGATTTACAGAAAATAGAGTTAATAACATACAGGGGTTTGACGCTTCGATGGAATTGACGATGATGAACTCTTAATTTGATTGAATCGATTTGGTGGGTCTTTTTAGGGTTTCTGGGTTCGTATGGATCCAAACCCGATTGGGATTTACACAAAAAAGAATTGTTTTTTTTTGGGATAAAATCGAGTATATATAGGCTTGAGAGAGTAGTGGAAGACTGATATGGCATGCCACGGTGGACAAAACCGCTTAAAATTTTAGGTGGTATTCGTAATCCCATAATTAAGAATTAATTACACTGTTAGTCATTTGATTAGGAGGTTTTTAGGGATGATACCTTACATAGCAAAAGTCGCCGAGTATGATACCTTTAAAACCTATTTGCCCTTATATTTAACAAGGAAAACAATATGTTTGTACTTTTAAATGGATAAACGTAATGTATCTACACTTTAAAAGTTTGAAGATCATTAATCCATCACAGTTTTTACATTTTTGGCATGATGTATAAATAGTTCGTAGACATATAAGTCCATACAAACATAACATTTCGATGCACTTATATATAAGTGTGAATATTTTATTTTTGATAACTTTTTAAATAAAAAAAAGGTGATGTAGTTTTTAATCTATCTATATTATTATTTTATATATGAGGAATGAGAATATGTGGCTGTTAAATATCTAGCTTGAGTGTATAACCCTTCATATGTTGATTTTTAATCATAAAAATATGGGAGCCAATCATTTAGATATTATGTAATAAATAAAAAAAATTAGTAAGTGAATGATTTTACACCCAAACTTAGGTATCATACTCACTTTTGTCTTCATATATATATATAGGTCATGCACACAAATTAATAATGTTATATGTATTTTAATCTCAAGAGTAAAAATTAGTTTTAGATGAAGTATATATTACTTTTCAGTGGTGACACTTTAATTTATAGAGGTATACGCGCGTATCAACTAATATAAACATAAAATTTTGTCTGAAAATTCGATACCATAATTTTGTAAAAACCGGCCACGTATGTACAAGAAAAGGTTTCAGACTACGGTTTTAGGAGGGAATTAGCATTTGATGCCTACACCAATGGTATAGTTGAGCTGAGTGGTCAATAATGGTGATCGATTGAAGTGATAGTGATGGAATACTTGAAGAATATTAACGTGTTTTAGAATATCGTATCATTGTATATTTGTGTATAAGTCAACTACATCTTAATTATGTTTCAAATTGCACATGTAATGATATGAATTGATGTAATGTTTTATATACCAAATTAAGGACAACACGTACAGATGTAATTCATGAACAAGCGGTTGACCACTTGACTCTCACATATGTGGTGTTCATGAATCGAAGTCGCAGCCGAGGGTAATGAGATTTTCAACCGGACCACGTGCTAGGGGGAGACCACAATAAAGTCATTTTCGTTTCTTTAAATGGCTGTGGGGAAGGGAAACCTTAATTAATTCCTTTTCTATTTGTGACTTAAACCTTCCAAGACGTAAAATTTTGTAATTCTTGGTATCTATTTAAAATATATAATCAAGGTTTTTAAAGCAAAGAATATATACAATATTTTTAATATTGGGTTATGATGTCGTATGTTTTATGCATATATTCATATGCGTTATCTTGCGTTTTATGCTTTAACTAGTTACGATGTAATGATATTCGGTACTCATCTATGTTTAAAATCCATTTGCGGTTGTAAATGAAGGTCCAGTACAACAGTACCCTGTACGTGATGGAAAACGTGCTTTTTTTTAAGCTTAAATAACAATATTAAGAGATAAGTGGGAATCAAAAGGGGCCAATGAGATTAAAAAGATATGCTTTAATTATTTGATTATTTTACTTATGAACGTACAATTTATTAAAGGGGATTTAGATGTTCGTTTAAGGGAAATAGTAATTACATCATTACTTTTTATTGATATAATAACGAAAATTATAAGTGTTGAGCATGTATATAAGCCAATGTTATGATATAAAAATAAAAAACTGAAGGAAAAACACCGTAAAGTAATGTTGAAGTGTTTAAAATGATTATTAAATTAACCTTAAGTAATTTTATTTTATTTTTTTAAAAACCCTTAAGTAATTAACGTCCTTAACATTCCATCTATTCGGTAATATAATATTTTCTGAAGAAACTTATTTGACCTAGTACTCCCGAAAATATTTACTGTATGTGTATTAGAATGGTATCTCTCCAATACATTGTACGGTTCTTAAAAAAAGAAACTTCTATTGTAGATCATATTAAAAAGGTTAATGATAAATTTCATAAACTTCAACTCGTATATTCAACCGTCCATTGGCTTTGGATCTCTAATGGAATAACTCTAAATAGAAATAATTAACAATATTTTATGATAAAATAACATGTGAAATGATATATAAAAAATTGTCCCTCATAGGCGACCGCGACCATCCTTTGTAAAGAGGCCACGACCATATGGGCAAGGAAGACGCCGATAGGGCCGACGGGCCGCAATCAAAAGGGACGACAACACAGTTACGCCGATGTATGGACAAAGGGGAGACGAAATTAGTGATGATGAGTTATAACTAAAGATAACTTGTGTTGAGAGTCTACTCTACTGACATGATACTAAGACTCTCATTAACGGTTGACTTTTCCGTCTTAACTTGTAGTTAAATTTATTTATAATTTGCAACAACAATTCGAGTTATGAAATTAGCAAGGGCTATCGGCGATCATAGATGTTAGAAGGTATTGGAGGTGAGGAGACTCTATAATACGGACCCGATTAAGACAATGTATGTTAGACCCTCCGTTGCGAGTAATCCACAACTTAAAAAACAAGTATGCTTTGTTTCAAGTTGCATATAAATTTGAGACGGGTTAAATTAAAATAAAACAAGGAAACATCTATGAGATTAAAACTTACTCTAGTTGATAATTTATTTTATTTTCTACTGTTTGAATGAGTGAATAAATCAATAACATAAATAAATGACTAATAATAAATAAGTCTATACTGGTATGTCTATAGATGTAGTGATAACACGTGATAAAATGATAAAAATTTAAAAAGAAATTTTTTCATAAAGTCACTAGTTTTTTTTTTGGAACGGCATAATTTTTTCATAAAGTCACTAGTTATCCCTTCATGAATGTTAGTAATTGAATTTGAATACCAGAAATTTATGGCTTTTTTTGGGCTTTACCACTTGAGGTCTTTTTATGATTTTTGTAAATTAGAAATGGAAAGACTATGATGAAAGGTGTGAGAATGTGAAATCAAAGATATGCATTCATTCCGCTTTCGTTCAAGTCAAAAGTCATTCAGACGAGGAAAAGGATTTGACACCCGAGACTCAGTGGAAAATCGGATACTTCTTTTTTTTATAAGTGAATTTTACCTCAGACGCGTATGATGTGTGCTAATCGCACAACGAAAGGGTCCCGCACTAAGCGGATCTTAAATAGCCTTTCTCACCATACCACCTTCTTAATTGGAAAATACCGTCGAGGAGAACCTACCAAGGTTCGAACTCGAGACCTTGGAGTAAACTCCCCCGGGGCCCCGCATAGCAGGTTTAGTGAAACACCCCGTCGAGGATACTTCTGACCACTGCTGTTTTATACTCACAAACAATTCTAGGCTTTTCTCATTATGTTGGCACTTTTGAGATTTATTTTGGATGGAAAGGAAATGATTTATAGTTTTTTTGAGTTTTTTTAAGAAGAGAAACAAAAGGAAAAGAAAGGGAAATTCTAACCGATAATAGTACAAAAATTATCATCTCATTTTTGAGATGATTACAAAAAAAAAAGAAACTTGTTCTTTTGTATTCTATTCCCCATCATATCTCTAATAAATTAATACGATCTATCTACGCCCGCACGGTTTAAAGAGTTTGGTTAGCGTTTTATGTAATTTGCTTGATCAATATAGCCACCTATAATTACATGTTCCATGTTTAGGTTAACTTCCTAGTAAACCAGATGCAATCAAGAGATCCTAATTTCGGAAGCAAAATTCATATAATTTATACAACAATATTGTGTCTGAATCGAACTGTATGGTGGAATAACTGGGTGAGTTAGAATGGTCAAACGATACGAAAGAATGGGATTCATTCTCTTTAAGATTTGCCTGAGATTCTATCTTCTATCCAAAGAATTGTCATTCTGTGTCTTGATTGATAATAGATGCTTATGAAGAGACCAAGAGTGGTGGAAACATGATAAAAGTCGTACATGCATGTTAACAATAATGCCAAAGATCAAAAGATGCATAGGCCGGTAAGTTTCCAATATTTTTCGATTAAGTACAACCTTTTTGACTAGCTTTTTTTGTGCTGCCCATTTTCTTTACCTTGTGCTTGTTGGAAATGAAAGAATCAACGAATGTATAACGGATAAGTGGATAACCTTTGTTTGTTGAATGACTTTGTATTAAGTTGTGATATCCACAATGTAGTCTTTGAATTTCACTGTCCTTTACTTGAATCGATCAAATTAACTTTTGACGAGTTTCAACTTAACGCCTTGTTTTGTTGTAAAAAACAGCATCAAATTTGTACGAGCTACGAGTTGAGTCAAAACAAAATGAAAACATGGCGACTCAGTATATGACTCGATCTTGCTCCAGACTCGTAGCATGACTCAACTATGGAGAAACACCCCTTGTTTTTTAGAAAAGAAAACATCAAATGTTAAATAATATCCCGCCAAGTCCATCAGAACTATTATTGTATTATATATTTGAATTCAAATTAGCAAATCAGATTAGTATACTGAGTCAATTAGAGTTAGTTGTATAGCTTTTATTTCTCCTACTTTATCTCCAGTTTATGTGTATATGTACCTGTTCAAAGTTTCAATAGAATTATCACATTTACAAACAATATCATAATCTTCTTATGGTATCAGAGCAAGGCTCAAATCCACCTTCACCATCTTCATCTAGATCTTCGTCTCCTACCCCTTCACAACCTCTGATCAAGATGCCTGAAAATTCATCATTTTCGGTTAATACTTCACTCAAAGACCTCACGGTCGTCACTTTCCCTGCAACTTTAAAACTGACCTCATCAAATTATTTAGCCTGGAAAACACAAGTCCAAGCCTTATTGTATGGTCTCGACCTCCTCAAATTCATCGACGGCTCCCACCCAGCGCCGAAACCCACCACAAATGCCGATGGAAGCAAGACTCCACATGCTGATTATCCAAAATGGCAATTCTTGCAAATAAAGATCATTACCGATGAATTGGCAATTCTTGGAAAGAAAATGGATGACGAAGACATTATCGATGCCATTCTTAATGGTCTCGATAAATCTCAATACAAACCGATCTTGGATGGTATTCAAGCCAGGGAAACATTGATTTCTTTCAATGAATTACATGAGAAACTGATAAATCTTGAACTTTCGCTGGCACAAGAAGCTTCAGTCACAGGTTTACATCAACCGGCAACAGTGTTTCACATGCAACAAAATCATCCGCAGAATTCTGGTAATCGCTCTTGGCCGCCAAAAAATCAAAATGTCTCGTCTACTCATTATCATCGCCAACAGCCTTCTCCAGGTCAAGGTATATTTCCCACTCCCAACTTCTATGCAGGTTCAAAACCTTTTCTTGGAAAATGTCAATGGTGCCAGCAACGTGGGCACTCTTACAAATTGTCCAGTTTTCAAAAGGCTACATCCTACAATCGCCACTCCCACGTATAATCGCAACACACAAGGAAAGCATGCTCAAGTCAACACAATGAGCTTAACTGCGGGATCAAATCATACTAATTAGCTTCATGACAGTGGCGCGACTCATCATGTCACAAATGATCTCACAATCTATTCACACTGTGAGTCCCTCGATAGCTACAGATCGCTCTCGAGATCGTCTATTGTTATGTCGTGAGTGCGGAATCCTCACGAGATAACTAGTTTGATTAGTTATCGAATATATTGCTAATTATAAGAATATAATCAGCCGTATGTGATCTATCTTCGTTTTCTAAATGTTAGAAACGAACTTAGTCGCTGGAGATGTGTGTGAGTTGAACGGATTACCTCAATTTAGGGTTTCCATTCATATATATATGTTTCTGATCAATATTGGGCCTGCTGGGCTTTGTTCTTACGAACTTAGCAGCCCAGCCCATATAACGAAGATTATCTTCGTTTGTTCCTAACGAAGATTATCTTCGTTAGTACTAATTTCCATCAGCATCTATGCTTAGTTATTTTCCAAGTATTTCATGTACAAGGAACCTAACGTATATTATGTTTGTACTTGTATAACACACATAACAAACATCATATATAAACAACATATATATAACACCAAAACATGTAATCGATCATTACCAAAACATGAAGTCCATAATCTATCAATTACACATATATAAACAAGACATAAAGTAACATAATGTCTTAATCTAAAAGACTAATCAAATCTAAGTTGCTGTTGTCACATCAACATGCATCAACAAACTCCCCCTTGACAGCAGCATCTTCGATTTCTTCAGTCTTCAAAAAATCTTCATCATCCATCAAATAACAATCGCTTGCTATTTGCATGGATATTTTTGTGTAAGCAGACTTGGAGAATCTTACGATATCGATCTTCTTCATTCTTCCAAAATGGTAAAATGAACATTCAGTATCGTATAATTTTCTCTGATCATTTCTTGAGAAGTTAACCAACTGCATTGGATCATACATCCTTCTCAACAACATATTCTTCTTCGAGTCTGCATACATCTTGGCTTCACCAGAATTCCGATCAATCTCCCAATTATCCATCTTATCCAAGACATCTTGTGCCCACTTCTTGGCAGGGACTTTGATCATACACTTGATATCATGTTGAATATACTCAACGCTTTTATCTGGCTTAACCACCTTCTTCTTCCGTCTTGGTTCAATATGAAACTTTTGTTTCTCTGAATCTTTCATATTCAATCTCAACTTGAAATCTTCATGAAGATTCTTACCAACCACATCAGCAAGACCATAACCACTTGGATTGATAATCCAATTATTTCTGAGTTCATGTAAATCTTCTTCACACAAACTTCTGAAGTGTCTCTCACGCCACGCTAAATACTGACAACCTTCTGGTCTTTTAAGAACGAACAACTTCAATTCTTCATCATAGAACCAACTCCAGATTATCGTCTTATATTTTGCAGCATCTTTATCTGATGTGAGTCCAATACATAATGGGTTTCATAGTATCCCATGTGACTATATATTCATTAATTCTTTGTCCCAGGCACAAGTCGATCAATCTCTTGCAGTGGATCATCTTCTCTGAGAGGAACTGGATAATCATTTGGATCAAAAGGTCTTGTCAAGTTAATTTCCCAGTGGAAAGGAATCAATGCATCATCAACCTTAACATATACCACAAAGTTTAAAACTTTAGCGGTGCTACTAATTGGAGCTTGAAGCATTCTTTCCTTAACTTCTTTTCTCTTGAACTCTAACACTTTTCTTTCTTCTATAGATGGATCTTCAGGAATTGAGTCCCAAACATCATCAAACCCATAAGGTTTCTTGAATATGCTTAGATCCGGTTCAGGAACAAACTCACCTTCCTCAAGTTCATCACCATCAAAGAATAATTCTGCATCATCTGTATCATCTATTAAGATTACACAAAATGAACACCAGAATACAATGAATAATCATGATAATAATAATAAAGATGAAATATAATTGCATTGTAATAAGATAGATTACATTTACATGTCATAAACTTATTACATGCAACCTAATATACACTTTATCTAATCTTTATCATAATCATAAGTTGAATCAGAATCAGAATCAGATTCCAAGGCTGTTTGCCTTTGAATCTGCAATTCTTTTTCTCTTTCAGTTTCTGCTTCTTGCTGTTTATCTAATAAGTTATCAAATACAGAATGAAAAGCATTTTCTTCGGTATTATAGTCATGTCCAAACTTTGCCTTAACTTCACGCTTTAATCGTTCAGTTTCAGCTTCAACTTGATCATCACTTAAATAATCAATCGATTTCGAAGAATTACCTGAGTCAAGTGCTTCAATAACTTCAGCATCACGAGGAGCACTTGATCCACCCGCACCAGAAGTACCAACCTGAGTAGTATCTCTTCCTGTCTCCCCCTGAGTCTCAACACCTTTTCCTTTGTCAGAAACTGGGCGAGAATCAATCCTATTACCAGCATTATCATCATCATCATCATCATTCTGACGTCTTGGCTGAACTACTGACAATCTGCAAACTTCTTCAGGAACATCTCCCCCTTGATTCTTGACCCAGTTTAAAAAGGTCAAAGCACCTCGAACATTCGTAAGATCAGACTCTAATGTATCAACACGAGCCTGAAGAACATCGATACGCCGAACTAGTGAGTAATCTGAAGGAAGAGGAGGAAAAGTAGGCAATCTGGGCAATACAGGTAAGGCAGGAGGCAACAGTGGACGCAACGTTACACTACCGGCAACAGAAGCAACCTGTGCTGTAGAGACAGCAGGAATAGCAGCAGCAGCTGTAGATACTGAAGTAGCGTCAGTAGTTCGTGCACGCTTAGCTCTGCGATAAGTAAGAGGAGCATCCAGTGTCCTCTTAGGTCCAACAGTACTTGTACATCCATGAATTGGACTTGGTGCCGTATCTCTATGTTCCACTTCTTCTTAATAATGAAATACAGCTTCTTGTCCAGCACCATCATCCTGATTAACTTGAGTATCATGTTCATCATGAACGGATTGATCCGTATCAGAAAGAACAGGAGAAGAATGACATGCCTTACTCCGACGCTCTCGGCGTAAAGCACCAGGGACAACCTTCTCGAGAAAAGTGATGTGAATGATCACTTCCTGAATCAGCAGGGACATCATGAGCCATCTTAGTTCGATGCTCATTACTAGAATCAGCAGCGACACTATCATATGCATCTGTGTCTTCTTCAACTACATCATCACCACCATCATTCCCATGATCAGAGTCATCAGAATCAGAATCACCATCCGAACCATCATCAGAACTCTCTTCATCCTCATGATCAGAATCGTCATCATCATCCACTAACATATCATCCTCAAAACGGGATCGATAGTTTGGATTAATCAAATGACCAAAAAGTGGTGGATCATTAAGACCAGCCATTTCGAGTGTTGGCTTCTAGATCAGCAAATAGACGTAAAGGCCAAGCATGTGGTGCTATAGCGAGGACCTTGATCAAATACCAAGTTCGGACAAAAATGTCTAACGATTGCATAACAAAGCGAGGATATAAAAGAAATCTCTTTTTCGCTTTGGCATTGATTGATCAATAAATTCTTGATAGAAGTATGCTGAAAAAGGATAAGGTCGATTATAGACCAAGGCAACCATCTGCGAAGAAATCTGAGCAGAAAGCTGATCAAATCCAGCCTTACGATTGCTCAGACTTACCAACAAAGCGTAAGCAAGATATCTCCAACGTCCTTGAAATCCACTTTTGTCAAAAGGAAGCTTAATTTCACCAACATATCCCATTCTTTGAAAACATCGACGAATAAGTTCAAAGTCATAAGCCAATTCCACTGCTTCGTCTGGTTCTTCACCTAAATGCAGAATATCACGAAGCATCGTAGCATTGAAATCAAATGTGATTCCTTCGACAGTAGCACGAACAAAACTACGACCATTAACCATGACCTGATGAGCAGTCCTCCAGAAGGCATCAATATACTGCCTAATGAGTCTAGGTGAATCACAAAATGCAAAAAAAAGCCTAGAGCGAGCGATATAATCAAACATCTCATGATAACGTTCACAATTATGCTGATCTGGATCAAGATTTAAGGCAAGATTGTGCTTCTTAATGAATTGACGCGGAGCAAGAGCCATTTCTGCAAACTAAATCACAAAATAAAACAATTATGAGATTAGCACAATAAATGAGTTGCAGACTTGGACGAACTTAATCAATAATTTCATAAGTTTAAACTGTACGAAATTACTCTTTAAGTTCGTTAGATTAAAACTGTACGAAAATAGGCTTTAAGTTCGTTAGGTAACAATAAACGAAGATAGCATTGAAGCATAACTAAGTTCGTTAGTTGGAAACAGAGACTAAGTTCGTAAGCTCTGCTTCAGAACCTAAGTTCGTAGACAAAGAACGAAAGATAAGTTCGTAACACCATTCTGAACAGCATGTTGTCCCAAAATCAAACATTCGATTTTAAAAAATTGATACTTTTGGATTAATCAAATGACCAAAAAGTGGTGGATCATTAAGACCAACTACATTTCGAGTGTTAGCTTCTAGATCAGCAAATAGACGTAAAGGCCAAGCATGTGGTGCATAGCGAGGACCTTGATCAAATACCAAGTTCGGACAAAAATGTCTAACGATTGCCATAACAAAGCGAGGATATAAGAGAAACCTCTTTTTCGCTTTGGCATTGATTTGATCAATAAATTCTTGATAGAAGTATGCTGAAAAAGGATAAGGTCGATTATAGACCAAGGCAACCATCTGCGAAGAAATCTGAGCAGAAAGCTGATCAAATCCAGCCTTACGATTGCTCAGACTTACCAACAAAGCATAAGCAAGATATCTCCAACGTCCTTGAAATCCACTTTTGTCAAAAGGAAGCTTAATTTCACCAACATATCCCATTCTTTGAAAACATCGACGAATAAGTTCAAAGTCATAAGCCAATTCCACTGCTTCGTCTGGTTCTTCACCTAAATGCAGAATATCACGAAGCATCGTAGCATTGAAATCAAATGTGATTCCTTCGACAGTAGCACGAACAAAACTACGACCATTAACCATGACCTGATGAGCAGTTCTCCAGAAGGCATCAATATACTGCCTAATGAGTCTAGGTGAATCACAAAATGCAAAAGAAAGCCTAGAGCGAGCGATATAATCAAACATCTCATGATAACGTTCACAATTATGCTGATCTGGATCAAGATTTAAGGCAAGATTGTGCTTCTTAATGAATTGACGCGGAGCAAGAGCCATTTCTGCAAACTAAATCACAAAATAAAACAATTATGAGATTAGCACAATAAATGAGTTGCAGACTTGGACGAACTTAATCAATAATTTCATAAGTTTAAACTGTACGAAATTACTCTTTAAGTTCGTTAGATAAAACTGTACGAAAATAGGCTTTAAGTTCGTTAGGTAACAATAAACGAAGATAGCATTGAAGCATAACTAAGTTCGTTAGTTGGAAACAGAGACTAAGTTCGTAAGCTCTGCTTCAGAACCTAAGTTCGTAGACAAAGAACGAAAGATAAGTTCGTAACACCATTCTGAACAGCATGTTGTCCCAAAATCAAACATTCGATTTTTTAAAAAATTGATTAACACTTGATTTGCCCGAAATCAATTACAAAACATTTGTATCAATTAAATGAAGCATAACCCACTTTGATTTTACAGATGAATTAACGAACCAACGGGTTAAAATCTAAAAACGAAATTAAACCCTAGAAACCTAAATTATGTATAAAACCGATTGAGTTCATGCAAAAATTGGGCAAAATAACAAATTAGAATCGGGGATTTATGAATGACGATGCTCGATAATATACCTGAATCACTGATTTCAATATTAATCGAAACAACAAGCATAGAATCGAGTGAAATCAAGTGAGTTGATTGGTGAAAGTATAGGGGTTTATTCAGAAGAAGAAGCTTAAATTCGTTTATGGCAATGTAAAAGATAAAACGAATTAAGTTGGTATTTATATAGATGGTTAAAAACGGGTCAAAACTGGTCGGTTAGGTAATCGGTCAAAAATATGTTAGAACGAAGTTAACCTTCGTAAGATCAACGGGAACGAAGATAAAGGTTATCTTCGTTAAAACCAAAGAAAACGAAACTAGATGTGACGAAAATAAGTCCAATTTTCTTAAGAGCAATTCTGAACGAAGTTAATACTATCTTCGTAAGAACAAATTTGTACTTAGAAATTTTTTTCAGATTCTTCATCACGAAACTTTCCACGACTTCACCGTTTACCTAATCCTGTACATAGCAAAAACTCGTTAAAAGCAACTTGTTCATGCCTTGTACCAAGAAGTTCCATCAACCAAAATCATCATCATAATGTAAATATTTGACAAACATTATAATCTTGAATAAAAATAAAACCCCAAGGTCTAAAACCAACCATCAACAAACCTGAAAATAATCAAATGACATATTAACAGCGTTACCAACCACGACCATGATACGGAGAGCATTTCTCTAATCATTGAGATGCTTGACGACAAACCATCTTGAAACACTTAAGTCCCATATTAGATGCCGTCTACAAAACAAACAACCAATGAATAGCCCAAAAATCCAATGAAGAACTTAGTAAAGTTTCCTAAATCATGTCATAAGTCAAGGTACGAAAATCAAAAGAAACAAGTATCAACACTGATTATTTTCACTAAATACATGAAATGTAAAGTAAATAAATACTCCAAAAGCAAGTTCATGTATTCTTCCTTCACGTGCTATATCTGTATCACAATATTGTCACTTCACACCAAAAAATCTTGTCTCGACGATATCATCAGTATGAATAACACTGTATTGCAACAGAGATCAACACTCCAACTTTATCTTCTTAACCTGAACACTGCACACTTACCAAAAACTCATTAACGTATTAGGAACAAAGGCATAATAATGCAGAAAATTCAAGCTAAAACACACAAAATTAGGGTTAACAAATACGAAATACTCAAGATTCTAACAAAAGATCAAGGGAGGTCATTCCATTGTCAAACCCTAAAAGGTCACCAAGTTATTAATTAAATTCGTAACTTGTAACAACTTAAACTTGTGAGATTTCAAATAACTTTGACTTTTCACATAAAACTTAAAAGATCATTTTCTAAACTTAAACAAATTAATGTCCATATCAGAAAATCTTCTTTTGTACAAATCACATAACCTCATCAAGAATTCAAATGAATGAATTCAGCAAAACATATACTCAACAGAATTTAAGTAGGATCTCTCGTGCAATAAGAACTTATGAAAATACTATTTTGACTCAATAAAATGAAAAATAAATCAGAATAAAAATTACAGAATAATAAACTAATCTATACACAATAGTTATCTTAATTTATTCATTATTCACATGTGACTTGGGTACTGCTGATCAGATCAGATTAGCATTTACATAAGCCTACTAGCGAGAAATAATTCTCTTATTATTAGTTATGAACAGTGATCCAAAAACGATTACCAATATGTTTGTCCTCTTAAACACTCGGTACTTCCAGTTTCCTTTTTGGTTTGTGACACTTTCGTATTACTTGAGCCAAGGAAAGTCACCATGAAACCTAGTAAGTTACTCATGTCACAATTTTAGTTTGCGAACTTATGTGCCCCATATTCAGATACACTCTACAATCGAAACAAGCACTAAGATTAAGACATTTGGTGAGTAAAGTGAGAAAGTCTTTAAGAATCAAGTCAGCGGTGACAGGTCGGTGATTCCTCACGCGTAAGCGACTTAACTTGACTCACGTACGGAAATATACTCAACATTGCATAATGCCAAGTACTTGCATATTTGTGACATTATTTAAGCACTTATGAAAACCCATGACTTTCGATGAGACCCGTGTAGCGAACTTTCTGACAACCTATCCCAAGTTGGAAGCTTTAGGTAGGCTAGGTATACAAAGACACCCCAAGGACTTACTTGTTCGAATCTCAAAGGCCACATTAGCTTCATATTTTCAACAGATTTGTAGTTTTATTAGATATTTGCATATCTTGTCACAAATATACATCCGAAAAAGCAATACATACACATATATGTACCCGAGACCTTCTTTATAAAGACCAAATATACATAATTACAATGCAAGATCTTTCATAAGATTTAAAGGACTTGTCTATTTTAAGAACAAGCATTCTCAGCCATATATCTGAATACGTTTCCCATAAGAACATTGTATACATTTAAGTTCAGATTAAAAGGAAACTTTGGTACTTTGTGCCTATCGATACATCATATAATGGTATCACTGAACTGAGCATTTTAAAGTACAATTAAGTAGGCTTAAAAGCTAAAGTATCTTCACGTCTAATCATGTAGTGCAGTAACCTTACTTTATTTATTATATTATTTTTTTTTTTTTTTAATTTTTTTTTATGACACTATCTATATACGACTTAAACTACTAAGACTTGAAAAGAAAATTTAAGTTCTTTGAGAGAAACTACTCGGCATTCTTCATACCATTGAGTTGATATAACAACTCATGACGAGGTCTATCAAAAGCTTTAGTGTATAGATCAGCAAGGTTATCATCAGTAATAACCTTTTCTAAATGAATAAGCTTTTTCTCAAAACAATCACGTAAAAGTGATGCTTTATATCTATGTGCTTGGTGACTTTAAAGTTTTTCGGATTCTTAGTAATATCTATGGCAGACTTATTATCGATACAAATAGGAGAGTCTGAGATATCCATACCATAGTCGCGCAATTGTTGCTGTATCCAAAGTACCTGAGAACAGCATTGACCAGCAGCTATGTACTCTGCTTCACAGGTAACTGTGCAACAGATGTCTGCTTCTTGCACTGCCACGATATAATTCTCCCCCCTAAAAGCTGACATCCACCTGTCATTGATTTCCTATCCAAAAAGTTCATTCATCTTCCGAAAGTTGATATGTCCCATTCTACTATGCCAGAGGAGAGATTCAGACTCATTTGCTTTGCTCAACAAACAGAGGGGCTCCGTTGGATTATCAACACCTAAAATTAAGCCATAGATGTCTCTCTTCCTAGGAACTCTGAGCATTATCCATTCTGCTGGAATAACGAAACCCGGCTTCAAGATGAATGCCTCCTTTTTTGTGAAATGAACATTGTTGCCCTTGTCACAGATCTGTGAGACACTCATTAGATTATGAGTAAGTTGTTCCACATAGTTTACTCTTTCTAGAGTAAGTTGTCCATTGACGACATCTCCTTGACCGGTGATGTTGCCGCCCTTGGATCCAGCAAAACTAACATACGACCCATTTATACCAGTATAATTGGACAAGAGTTTCCTGTCCCCTGTCATGTGCCTGGAGCATCCACTGTCAAGGTACCATAAATGAATTGGTTTCCTAGGAACTCCCTGCACATAAAATGAGAAAAATTAGTTTTCATTGGGGACCCAAACCTTCTTAGGTTTGGGTCGACCCTTCTCATCCCTGAGAATCAGTTCAGTCCAATATCCATTGCTCGAAGCCGTGGGTAGGACATGATTCTCGTCTCGTCTTCTCACTGGAGGAGACTTCTGACCTCTCGTCGGAGAAGGTCTAGGAGAATGAGGGCCATAAGAAGGTCGAACACTTGAATGAATTTGGTCATAATATGAATTTTGATTTCTAGGAGAAGAACGAGCAAGTCGTGGAGGTGTTTGAAAATGATTTGAATTCTCATGAACATTTCCTGATGAACCTTTCAGTGGAGATACACGTCGTTGAGGTATAGTAAACGGTTTTGGAGAAGATTGAACTTTAGCCTCATCAACCTGTTTATCATTACCCAACCCCCTTTTTCCTTCCGAGGTGAAAACCTTTGAAGGAGAACCTGATCTTCGAGGTCTATTTGGACATACACTATAAACATGACCCTTTTTATGACAAGCAAAGCAGGAGAGGACCTTGAACTTTTTGTTTGTATCTACCTTTTTATCGGTACCTACAGATTCATTGGTAGCACTAGTGTCCACTGACTTACTTGTTTTTCTTTGATCTTCCTTTTCAGGGTCTCGTTTAGTTAGTGATATTTTAGACTTTCTAGCACCATCTTTCTCATGTTTACCTTTACTTGGAGATTTCTTAAGTGCAGGCATTAAGATGTGCTTTAAAGCCTTAGTTGCTTCTTCATTAATGGCTAATTCGTCTTCAGATTTTCTAGTCCTAGACTGCTTAGGTAACGGAGTAAGACGTAGCTGACTTAATTTCTTCATATCCTCAATAGCTACATCCCAGACTTTATCAATCCTCTTAGGGTCAATAGATTCTAATGGGAATTCTAACTCAGTATAGACCCTATTACTCTTATGAAGTGTAAAGTGTACAATACTGTCTTTCTGACCATTAGGAGTAGACTGATTTAGGACAACACCTTTCAATTTCTCTACCTTGTTAGGTTGAGAAGAAACTTCTTTAGACTCTTTTGATCCCTCAAGCATTTTTGCCTCAGGAATTAAGTCTTTTGGATTACCATCTACAACACTAGGTTGAAGTAGGATTTCAGGAATATTAGGTTCAACAGAAGTATAATTATTATTGAAAGGAGGAGGCACGTCTTTATAAGAGATCTTAGCAGTGTCAAGACTCTTAGAGGAAGAATCCTCAAACTTTGTCATAAGCATTAAAAGCTCAGCATGTCTAGCAGAATCAGATTTAGCATTTAATTCCAAGATTTCTATCCTAGCATCAGCAAGTTCCTTTTCAATGGTAGCACACTTTCTAGCTAACAAGGAGTAAGCTTCACTACCTACTCTTTCTACGGCCACAGACTGATTGACTTTATCTTTCATAGCTCTAATGTCAGACTCTAAAGATCTAATCTTTTCCTTGAAGAATTTTTCCTTATCATTTACAGTTAGACCCTTTTTAATTAACTTATCTCTTTCATCATGAGCAGCATTGACAGCAGATTCTAATTTCTTAATTTGTTCATTCTTTTGTTCAATTTCATCAAACATTCGATTAACAATTTTGCAAACATGAACAATAGTATGTAGAGAATAAGATACCTGTTGGTCTGCCTCTTTGCAATCTGCCATGTAAGCAACAAAGTCATCCACAGTCATGCCAGCCGGAATCTCAAACTCTTGCATCTGCTCTTCAATTGTCTTTTTACCCTTTTCTGTAGCAGAATCTTCTTTAACCTCAGCAGCTTTTACTTCTTCAGTAGCTTTCACTTCATCAAAGTTCTTGACTTTTTCTAACTCATCGTCAGATTCGGAATCAGAATCATGTACACCAGTAGCGACAGATTCCAATTTCGAACTTTTAGTATTCTCATACAATTGCTCTTCACTGTGGTAAACTGTGGTGTCCAAGAAGTCATCAGGAGAATCAACTATTTGATCCATATCATCAAGAATTTCAGCCAAATAAGCGTTATTGGTCTCATCATGTGGAAGATTCCAAACATAAGAACCATCAGGTTGAACAGCTACTATAGCCTTGTCATTGCCGTTGACATTTGCAGTAGGATCATCAGTCAACAAAAGAGCTCTAGTTGAATTTTGATTGAACGGACGATTACCACCTCTATCTGGACGTGTAGGGGTAACATTGGCCTCTCTCTTAGGCCGTTGACACTCTCTGGCAAAATGTCCAAAACCTTCGCAGTTATAGCACTTCACCTTTGACTTGTCAAAGCCCTGAGTACCTCCAGTAAGCTGTCTGCCTGTTCTTTGCATAAACTTTTGCACTCTCCTGGTGATCATGGCCAGTTGCCATTTCAGATCCATTTTTTCAACATCATCTGGATCTATCTGGTCGTAATCTTCATCAATGAGTGTTGGATCTGTGATTCTACCCGCAACAAAAGCTTCATGTGCAGCACACATGGCAGCAAATACATTCATCCTACCCTCAGCTGATTTCATATTCATTGGCATGGACTTGTAACCAGCAAAAGAGGATGTAATGTTACCGAACTTCATATTTCCAGTCTTTGCACCTTCATTAGCCTTTTTACCCCTGTTACCAGCATCAGTAGCCATGAATCCGGAAGAATCATCTCCATCCATCAGTGGACCACAATTGTCTGTCTCACCAGTATTACCAACTCCAGAAAAGAAGGCATTAACATCAGCTGTTGGATTTTTCATAGTGGCATGATAGAGAGATGGATCTTGTGTGAAGTTGTCTTGAAGATCCTTTGCCTTATCCTTCATTTCTCTGTTTCTTAGAGTGGATATTACTCCATCTATACGAAGAGATGCATAATCAGCTCTTTCTTGCAATCCATGACGAAACTCTTTGTAAGCTTTCGGCAAACCATCCAGGAATTTATCTACTATCTCAGTAGGAGTGTATTTAAGATCAAAGTAAGCTAATTCAGCAAGAAGATGTTGATATCTCAGTATAAGATCCTCAACTAGTTCATTCTTTGTAGCATTGAAGCAGTCAAATTGTTTCTTGAGCATTTTAATTCTATTTTGCTTCAATAGTGGATCACCTTCACAATGAGCTTCAATAGCATCGAACAGTTGCTTTGAAGTCTTGTATTCTTGTTTAGGAAACAGGTGCACCAACTCTTGAGGAATGCACATACGAAGAGTAGAGAGAGTCTTTACTTCAATAGCATAGTTAGCCTTTTCTTCACCTGTTAATTCTCCCACCTTGTATGTAGAAGTAACTCCGTTCACAGTAAGAGTAGGCCACTCATAACCTTCGGTGATCATGAGCCACATGTTTAAGTCTTCTCGTTGGATAAAATCTTCAAATCGACCTTTCCAAGCCCAAAAGTCAGCTAATGAAACTAACTTTGGTGGAGAATTAGTACGTCCGACAAGATGATCATGATAAACAAGAGAATTGAGGTATTGGGCAACAGCATTGTTGGTTGACGATGAGGAAGTCATTTTTTTTTGAAAATTAATGTTCTTACGAAGATAAGAGTTGGAACGAAAATAGGTTAATTTCGTAAGAACAGGTTCTGAACGAAGATAGCTTAAGTTCGTAGACTAAATTCGTTTGATGAAGATTCAAAACGAAAATGAAGATAAATTCGTTTTCTATCTTCGTTTGATGAAGATTCAAAACGAAAATGAAGATAAATTCGTTTTCTATCTTCGTTTGATGAACTTAGAACGAATTTAAGTTAAATTCGTTTTCAAACTTCGTTTTGCTAAGTTCGTAAAGCGAACGAACTTAACAACTGTTAGGGTTTTCGGGAGGTTTTTGGGAGGAAAACAATCAAACAAACGATCTCGAACCTTCGATAAGATATCGAATGGCTCTGATACCACTTGTGAGTCCCTCGATAGCTACAGATCGCTCTCGAGATCGTCTATCGTTATGCCGTGAGTGCGGAATCCTCACGAGATAACTAGTTTGATTAGTTATCGAATATATTGCTAATTATGAGTATATAATCAGCCGTATGTGATCTATCTTCGTTTTCTAAATGTTAGAAACGAACTTAGTCGCTGGAGATGTGTGTGAGTTGAACGGATTTTCCAATTTAGGGTTTCCATTCATATATATATGTTTCTGATCGATATTGGGCCTGCTGGGCTTTGTTCTTACGAACTTAGCAGTCCAGCCCATATAACGAAGATTATCTTCGTTTGTTCCTAACGAAGATTATCTTCGTTAGTACTAATTTCCATCAGCATCTATGCTTAGTTATTTTCCAAGTATTTCATGTACAAGGAACCTAACGTATATTATGTTTGTACTTGTATAACACACATAACAAACATCATATATAAACAACATATATATAACACCAAAACATGTAATCGATCATTACCAAAACATGAAGTCCATAATCTATCAATTACACATATATAAACAAGACATAAAGTAACATAATGTCTTAATCTAAAAGACTAATCAAATCTAAGTTGTTGTTGTCACATCAACATGCATCAACACACACACCGTATGACGGGACGGAAGAGCTTGTAATAGGTGATGGATCAGGTCTTAAAATCACTCATATTGGCTTCATTTTACTTCACATAAAACACACATCTATTCTTCTTAAAAATGTTTTATGTGTTCCCGATCTATCCAAAAACATAATCTCTATTTCACGTCTTTGTCTTGATAATAATCTATCCATGAAATTTTATTCTTCTGTTTTTGTTCTTAAGGATCGAGCAACCAAAATCAAGCTCCTCCAGGGAACGACAATCAAGGGAATGTATGAGCTTCACTCCCGACGTGTGCCATCCTCACTATCCTCACCCGCCGTCTACACCATGCATAAAACTGACTCCACCACATGGCATCACCGGCTTGGTCATCCACATAACATAGTTTTTAAGTTTTTGTCGTCTGATATTCCTTTTCATTCTAGTTGTCCATCATTTTGTAATGCATGCAATATTAATAAAAGTCATCAACTTCCATTTGCTACTTCATCTCTTCAATCTACTTCTCCACTCGATTTAATATTCTCTGATGTTTGGTCTTCACCCATCACATCTTTTGATAACTACAAGTATTACATCATATTTGTTGATCATTATACAAAATATACATGGCTTTATCCTCTCAAAAACAAATCAGATTCCCTCACCATCTTTATTCGTTTCCAAAAGCTTGTTGAAAATTATTTCAATACTAAAATAAAACGGTTCTTCTCGGACAATGGAGGTGAATTCATTAAACTCGCCTCTCATTTCGCTTCTTGCGGCATCTCTCATCTTACTAGTCCTCCCCATACTCCCAAACATAATGGTTATGCTGAAAGACGACATCGACACATTGTCGAAACCGGACTTTCCTTACTCTCTCATGCTATGCTACCACTTACATTTTGGCCGCTAGCATTCACCACTGCTGCCTATCTCATTAATCGTCTTCCCACCCCAGCTTTAAACAATCAATCTCCTTACTTTACACTATTTCAAACCCACCCCAACTACCATAAATTGCGTTCTTTTGGTTGCCTCTGTTATCTCTGGCTACGTCCTTATTCTCCTCACAAACTTCATCAAAGATCCGCTCCTTGTATTTTTGTTGGGTATTCTCCAACTCAAAGTGCATATTATTTACTCTATCCTACCTCCTACAAAATATACACTTCTAGACATGTCACCTTCATTGAGAACATTTTTCCATTCTCAAAAATGACTCAATCTCCTTCCACAACCACCTCACCCAACTTAGATGTTTGGGTTCCTCTTTCTATTCCCATAGATCATTCCTCTACATCTCCTTCCACTATTGATGTAAACCCACAATCACCCTCCTTTAGCCACAATGTCTCCCCTTCACCCAACACATCCTCCACACCTTCTACAGTATTTCTTTCAAATGATCTTTCATCTCCTCCTACTACTCCTCTGCCATCATCTTCTAATCCACCCCCACCCAAGCCCACGTCAAAATCCCAAGCCCAATCCAAAATATCACAATTTGGATTTTCAACTCTATACACTATCACTAAACCCATCCACTGAACCTCCCACCATTTCCCATGCACTTAAACACCCTTCCTGGCGTCAAGCCATGCAATTAGAGTTCGATGCACTTCAACGTAACCACACTTGGACTTTGGTTCCTCCTACACTTGCCCCTAATCTAGTTGGATGTAAATGGGTCTATCGAACTAAGTACAACCCAGATGGTTCAGTAGAACGCTTAAAAGCCCGTCTTGTGGCTAAGGGTTTCACTCAACGCCCCGACATTGATTATCTTGAAACCTTCAGTCCCGTCCTTAAACCTGCCACTCTTCGGCTAATTCTTACTCTTGCCATTTCTCAAAATTGGATTCTCCATCAACTCGACATAAATAACGCCTTCTTACAAGGCACACTTAATGAAGATGTTTTCATGGCCCAACCTCCTGGATTCGTTGATCCCGCCTTTCCTTTCCTTCTCATGTCTGGAAATTAAATAAAGCAATTTATGGCTTGAAACAAGCCTCTCGGGCTTGGTATGATGAGCTCAAATCATTTCTCTTAACTCATGGCTTCAAACCCACTGTTTCGGACTCCTCTCTCTTTACTCTTACAACAGGCTCCTCTCCTATTTATATCTTAGTCTATGTAGATGATATCATCATCACAGGACCCTCCACCCCCTTAGTTACTCGATTCATCAGCTTACTATCCTCTAAATTTTCTCTCAAGGATCTAGGTCCTCTTTCATACTTCCTTGGTGTAGAATGTATTCCACATTCTCATGGTTTACTTCTATCTCAACAAAAATATATAACTGATATTCTTAAAAAGGCTCAAATGAGTGATTGTCGTCCTATCTCCACCCCTATTACCTGCTCCGAAACTCTCACAGTTACTGGTGCTCCGGCTTATCCTTCACCTACGAACTATCGAGCCATTGTTGGTGCTCTCCAGTACTTGTGTCTTACTAGACCGGACGTTGCTTTCACAGTGAACAAGCTATCTCAATTCATGCACGCTCCAACTTTTCAACACTGGTCTGCTCTCAAACGACTACTTCGTTATCTCCAAGGCACACTTTCTAAGGGACTTCTTATACGAAAAGGATCTGCTCTCAATTTACATGCTTTTACAGACGCCGACTGGGCGGGTGACAAACACACTTACAGAAGCACCACTGGTTATATCGTCTTTCTTGGTTCTAATCAAGGGCGGATCTCTTTTGGGGCCCGAGGGGGCCCGGGCCCCCTCTGTTTTTCCAATCATTAGTATAGTTTTATCCGTAATTTGTTCGAAAATTTATATTTCTTAGTGTTATTTTTGTGTTCTCGTGACTTTCGGTCCCCTCTGATTATTTTTCTTAGTGTTATATCTTGATCACATGATTTTCGGGCCCTTCTACTAAAAGGGTCAAGATCCGCCACTAGTTCTAATCCTATCTCTTGGAGCTCCAAAAGACAGAGTACTTTAGCACGAAGTACAACCGAAGCTGAATTTCGTACAGCTGCATCTTCTACAACCGAGGTACAATGGCTTGCAAATCTTCTAAAAGAACTTGGTTATCACCTGTCCATGGCTCCAACTATTTATTGTGATAATTTGAGTGCCACAACATATTCTGCCAATCCAGTATTTCACTCTCGAATGAAACATCTAGCTTTAGATTTTCATTTTGTACGCGAAAAAGTGCAACTTGGTACTTTACGGGTCTCACACATTTCAGGGGACGATCAATTAGCGGATGTACTTACTAAACCATTACTCAGACCGCACTTTCAGCTACTTATATCCAAGATTGGTCTTGCTACTAGCTCGTCCATCTTGCGGGGGAATGTTAAATAATATCCCGCCAAGTCCATCAGAACTATTATTGTATTATATATTTGAATTCAAATTAGCAAGTCAGATAAGTATACTGAGTCAATTAGAGTTAGTTGTATAGCTTTTATTTCTCCTACTTTATCTCCAGTTTATGTGTATATGTACCTGTTCAAAGTTTCAATAGAATTATCACATTTACAAACAATATCATAATCTTCTTATCAAAAACAGAAAACATAATTAAACTAAAGTTTTTTAGAAAAGTTTTAAGAGAACGAATAACATCATTTTTTTTTGTTTTTTATTTTATAACATAAATTTAGAAAACAACATTTTGATGTTTTTATTTTTCGTTTCTTATTTTTTTTTTCCATGTCTTATCACCCTTTCCACCTGTATTTTAATTTTCTATTATGGAAAATGAAATTATACATTTTAACTTTGAATGCATTTTAATATTTTTATTTGTTTTTAATAAATGAAAAACTCATTCTAATTTTTCAAAAATCAATAAAAAATTAAAAATATTTTTTATAACTAAACACAACTTTTAAGTGTGTTGCAAGTTCCAACCACACTCCAAAATACTTAGTCCAGTTCTAAATATGTTAAATATATTTGATCTAGTTTTATACACACAAACTAATTGTTCAAAAGTCAAAAAAAAAAAAATTATATTAAATATATGACAAAGGCAAATATGTTACTCTTAAGTGGTGCCGTAATTATGTGACCATATGGGTTATAGATGAAGGATGCAACTCATAGGTTCAAACATTATCAAAGGCAAATGGAAAAACTATATCTTGTACTACATGTGTGAGAATGGTGAGTCACCGGGTATGATTTCTATGCAGTGTACGCAGCACACTTTAGACACCAAGACGGTATATGGAACAAAGGTTCTCATCCATTTACCCTTCAAGTTATAATAATTAGAAATTTTCCTTAAGTCGGGTATATTTTTTAGTCAAGAACTTACTGTAGCAAGAGTACAATACAAACGATAAAGGGAATTGATATCCACATATAAAACTTGGTGAATACAACACCTTCATGTTTTACACCTCTGTACACAACATATTTATATTGCTTATACATTTTGTTGTCTATATCTGGGAATGTTGAATAAATAGACCCAAAGGTCATTTCTTTTGGAGGCATTGAGGTTCGGAACCAGTCTCTTTCAAGCAGAGAGAAGGCTAACTAGTTTAAAACCAAAGAAACAAATATGTACATTACCCCTTCAAAGATGGCGAAAATAGAAACCTGGCAACCATCAAGCATCGACTGTACGAACATACTTAATGATTCACCAACATCACAGTGACCTCCCACATGTGAAATATGACAAAAGTTACATCTCAATGAAAGCAACCAGCTTTTATAAAATGAAAATAGTAGCAGCGTGACCATGATGCACCTGGACCAGTTAATCTGGATGTTTGGAGCAATATATGTTATTTAGTGACAAATGACATTTCACCAATTATAACATCTTCCCTGCAATGCAAACCACCATGGGCAATGCAAGAGTAAATAGTTCACACAAGAATGTTGGAAATAACGTTCCTGTGCACCAGCAACAGTGCACATTTGTTCATCACGGGAATGCAATCTTAACGAGCCGATCAGACAAAACCTTGTACTTTTCATGACACACCTCTTTCTCATGTCAAGCTTAACAAATGAATGTTGTCGGCCTTCTTTAGCTCTTGCAGAAATTAATCGCCTGTTGTGACAGTGATACTGACTTGATACCCGACGGCACCCAAGCAACATCAGTTGATCAGCCGTGAATCATTACCTGCTAGATTTACCTTGAAAATGCTGAGGTCTTTCTGGTTGATAAACATTAGGGAATTAACTGTGGAGATGCAGAATTGGTAACTTAGATAAGTATGGTCCCTGGTCCTTTAATTGCTGCTGACTGCTTTTTTCAGAATTATATAGCATGCTTACAACTTAATAAACTGAGCAAAAACCATATTCTGTTTCAAAAATCGTGCTGTTATTTGTTCCTGTACTTTCCAACATAACAATAGACCCATACCCTCCTAAATTCCAAAAAAAAAAACCAAGAATTACTATACACAAAGCCATCTGGTCGTAGAAGAGAGCATCAACTTTCCTCCCTGTGGACCTGTCTGAGCTTATATATGGCTAGGCGTCTACACGCATTTATCATCATTTGCACCCCTTCACTGAGCCCTTGTCCTCTCAAGGCGTGCTCTCCGTGCAGCTTCTTGGATATGACGGTCATGATCTCGAAGCATCTGATCCACATTTGATGAAACCAGGGGACCTGAGAATTGGATCTTGTTTCCCTTATATCCCTGGGCATCCTAAAACCAGAATGAATAATATAAATTTCTGATGAGGCTACAAATTTGTATAATAATAGAGGTAAAACTCACCATAAATGATTCCTTATTACTAGGTCTTCCGCTTCCTACTCTGCATGGGCCAGCCATGTTCTGAGAAACATCTCTCTGCTCATGCTTTCTTGTATGCATAAATTCTTCGGTTGATTCTGACAACTTACCGACTTGATATTTTGTTGGTTTGGAAGTTACATTTTTATCAAAGGAAATTTCACTGTATTTCTTTCCCGGCTGTGTCCATCCAGCACCTGCCACTAATGGACCCGAATAAGATCCCCTCATTGGAGGAGAACGTTTCACACCTTTAGTTGTGTCTTTTGAGCCCTTTGGGGTAATGGATTGCTCTATAGGAAAACCAGAAGCAGCATCTTCCTTATGCCTGTTAAAAAACTCACTTCTACTCTGTGAACTTCCATGGCTCTGCCTTCTCTGTAAAATAAGATAACTTACGTTAACATAGTACACAACAACATTATCCCCCCAACTATAGAGCATATTAAGTGTAAATGCCAGTCACCAAAAACTAATAATTTATAGCTAATCATGCAAGTACCTGGATTGACGTGGCTAGCTCAGCGTTAGCATCAGGAGCTGGCACTGCACGAGTTTCTCTTGGTCCCCTGCTTTCCTTATCGGGAACTTGGCCATTCACTCTTGCAGCTCTTTGTCTATACGAATTAGCAGATTCAATTAACCAAAGTTCAACTTGAGTAACCAAAAAGTTGCTTACAAGTTAAAAGAGTAAATGTGACGGGAAATGAACTAAATTTAGTTACATTATACGACTGAAAAACAAGAGTGTGATTGTTTGTTCATGATATGCACACATACCTTTTAGCTTCATCATCTCTCATTTTTGCGTCGATCTCTTTGCTAGGGGGATATTTTGGCAAACTAGAAGGATCACAAGCTAATGGTTCTGTTGTAAAGAACTGAAAGTAAAATAAAACGTTACGTCGTTACATCAACTGACCACATAAAGTTATATATGTTCGGCATTATTGAATGTTCAAAGTGAAAGTTCTACATTACTGCCTTTTGGTTATCTGATTCAGATTTAAAGGGTTTTTTCTTGCATATAATTCGATATAAACAAAATAAGACAGTTACCTCACTCTTAAGAGCTAGCGCTGCAGTTCCTCTTTGTACAGGATCTATTGCAAGTAAGGTCTCCATTAGTGTAATAGCAGGTGAAGGAAACTCTTTAAAAGCTTCCATAATCCGTCGTTTATAAGGATGGACCGGCTTAAATACTGTTGAATGGGGTAATTTTGATTTTGACCAATAGCTGTCAGATGGTGAACCACAAAGCTTGAAGATTCTATGCAGTTGCTCAACCTACAAGATACAGTTGAATGGGCGATTAAAAAAGATTAGCTAACAGAGAAATAAGATCGAACAAGTTTGTAGTTGCCCGGAGTGTCTTTCGAGTGTCCACAACCTCCTATGACACTTTAGTGTCAGATAAAATATAATCTAGTGGCAGTTTCTTTGCTGGGTCTATAATTTTAAGAAACAAGAAAAAGGGTTGTTATAGTCACCTCAGTACGACCAGGCATGATAGGTTTGCCAGCATATAATTCTCCGAGGATGCATCCTGCACTCCACATATCCACAGCAACGCCATAACGAGTTGCTCCAAGTAGCAATTCTGGTGGTCGATACCAGAGAGTCACAACCCGGCTGGTCAATGGCACAGTTTGACCACGATTATAGAAATTTGCCAATCCAAAATCAGCAATTTTTAAAATTCCATTATCATCAATCAAAAGATTTGACCCCTTTATGTCCCTATGAAGGACACCATTACTATGACAATGATCAAGTCCACTTAGCAGCTGTTTCATGTAACATTTAACCTGTATAAAAATTGAAATAATATCACTATAACAAAAGCATAACCCGTGACCAAAAATGACCAATATGATCAGATATCTACCTGTGGTTCCGAGAACTTGTTTCCAGGTAATGATACAAGTCCGGTTAGATCATGTTCCATATACTCAAATACTAAGTATAAGCTGGAAGAAGTCCGAGAAGTTATCAATCCTTCCAATTTAATAATATTTGGATGATCAAGCCTTCGCAAGATAAGTATTTCTCGCGCCATAAAAATGACACTCTCAATATCCTTATTATCAAAGCGCACTCTTTTCAAAGCAACGATCTTATTGTTGGTAAGATCACGAGCCTTATATACATTGCTATATGTTCCTTGACCAATCTGCAAGAAAGCATATATACTGTTAACTAAGTAAATCATAAATGTCTCAGGCTATCAACATTACGAAAAACAAACATACCTTGTCTAGCTTCTCAAAAGTATCCGCTTTTCTAGGCAACCAATCATTAATAGCTTCACCAGCTACGTCTACAAGCCAAGAAGGCCAACCTGCTACAACCTGTTCCCCTTCTATAGCTTTCGGAATTGACCCGATACTCAAACTACTATCAAACCTAGATCCAGAAAACTCTTTCTTCTTTTCAAACTGATCATCCTGATCCCGCACACGCCTAATGGAATTCACTCTCCTATCGATCGACCCAGTTCTAACCTCCACTCGACTTTTCACCCTAAAACTTTCCTCCCTTCTAGACCGTGAAACACGCGATTCTGATGAAAATTTACTACTCCTTCTTTCGCATGGACTCCCACCAGATGGCTTAACACAAATCCCACCCATCAAATTTCACCAACCACTAAATAAATAAATAAACTTTCTTTCACTTCTTAAAATACTAAAAGATTATATTTTTATAACACCCAATAGAAATTTAATTAAATAACAACACTAATAAGTAGAACCAAATAAAAAGCTCCAATTTTTTATTAAAAAAAAAAATATCTTTAACTTCTTAAAATACTAAAAAATTATAATTTAGAGCACCAAATATAAATATATACATATGTATGATATAAATACAAGAAAATAAAATAAAACCCCAGATAGAAAGTTTCAATCTTTAGACTAAAAGATAGCTAGAAAATCCATCAATGCTAAAAAAATATAGATTATGATATGCGTACAAGAAAATAAATATATAGATATAGAGACATACAATACATACAGGCGGTTTTAGCCGGCCAGATTCAGAGGAAGAGATCAAAAGCTACTATCTTTGAAACAGACTTTTGTTTATTTAATAAATGATTATTGAATTGAATATGAAAAATTCAACGGTTGAATATGGGGAATTAGAAGTGGGATTAAATTAAATTAAATTAATTGAGAATTGGAAACCCTAGAAAGGAAAACAGAGGATTTTGGTTGATGATGTTGAGAGTGGGTTTGTCTGGAATCAATTATGGCTGTTTTTGATTATGAATTAAAAACATTCAGTATAAATTTAAGAGAAATATTATTAAATAAATGGAAACAAAGATACTTTCTTGGCATGTTAAAATTATCCCTTCTTAAAGAAAAAACAAAATGAAAAACCCTGTATTTTTTTTTTTTTAACACATTTCTTGTAAGAATCTCTATGGCTATAAGTTTTGGAAAGTTAGTTTACATTCTTTAGCTATAAGTTTTGGATATTTCTATGACTAATACGTAATAAATTATTAGACGTTTTAATCGATAATTCATTTTTAAAAAAACTTAATTTTTTTATGAAGTTATTCATGGTCTTATCAAGGATTATGAATAAAACGTAGAAAGTTAATCATGCAAATTGTCCGATTGATGATTACTAAAATTGAATTATGCAAAAAGTGTCAACGCCTATCGATTATCTTAGGAATTATTTATATTTATTTGCTGTGATCTTGGTTTTTCAAATTTCACCAACTTGTGGCCCAATGCAAATAGAGTTGAAGAGGGGCCCAAAAATTGGTTCGTCTAACTCGGTTAGTTTTTAGGTCGTCTACTTTACTTGAATAATAACCACTAGTCCCACTACTACTATTGATGATGTAAAGTTGGAAACCAATTACTACAACAGACCCCATTATATCAATTTGATCGATCTAAGTCAATGTGCACATTCAATTGCAAAACAATAAGAAACATTAAAAGCTCTCTTTTATCACTATGCAACCACATTTCAATTCATACTTATCAAGTTAAGTTTTTTATTCAATAATTCATGGCAAAATGAAACAGATAGCTTTGACCAAAATATATGATTGAATTTTGGGTTAAAATGTCAAATAAACCGTTTCTAATCTTTAGATTACATTTTCATTAAATATAATAAAGAGTTAAGTACTTTTTTCGTCCCTGTGGTTTTTTGATTTTGCACTTTTCATCCTCGCCGTTAACTTTTGGCCAAAATCATCCCTGTGGTTTGCATTTCGTCCTTGGATCCGTTAACCCCCTCACGTGCCTCACGTGAGGGGCATTTATGTCTTTTCACCCATCTTCATGGTTTGTCCCTATGGTTAAGTGCAAAATTCGTCCCTATGGTTTGTCATTTTTGCATTTTTCATCCTTGTCTTTAACAAACCTCCAAACAAGAATTTAATCAAAAACCAAACAAACTCAAATTAAAAACCTATATATACCTACATATGAGGATCTAATTTAATACCGGCCGGTACGACTGATAATTTCCCCACCAAACCCCCCCTCCCACTCAAATAACCGACACCCCTCCCACCGGCCGGTACGACTGATTTTAATTTTTTTTATAAAAACGTTATAAAACTTACCACAATTTAACGAAAATAGTCAAAATATAATTACAATTCATTCAAAAATAATACCAAATAGGTACTTTTTAACAAAATATAAATTTTAAAGTTCACAAATTACAAAAAAATAACATTACAGTATTATAAAAATAATTTTTAAGAAAATAAAAAAAATAAAAAATGAGAATATCGGAAATACCGGAACGGTAATACCGAAAAATACCGGAAATAGTTGTACCGGAGTACCCTCCGATACCGGCATTACGGGTAATACTACCGGTATTTAAAACATTGTACGTACGTGTTTGCATTTGAAGGTGATTGACTAGATCCTCAAATGTTGGTATATATAGGTTTTTGTTTTGTTTGGATTAAATTGTTACCGGTAATTTTTGTTTGTTTTGTTTTGTTTGAAAAGTTCTCTTGGATTTGTTAACGACGAGGATGAAAAATGCAAAAACGACAAACCACAGGGACGATTTTTGAACTTAATTCTATAAAAAGACGAAAATGCCCCTCACGTGACTTGCATGTGAGGGGGTTAATGGCAGAGTTATAACGGCAGGGACGAAATGCAAACCACGGGGATAATTTTAGCCAAAAGTTAACAGCGATGATGAAAACTGCAAAATTGAAAAACCACAAGGACGAAAAAAGTACTTAGCTCTATAATAAATTAAAGTTTTCATTACCTTTCCAAAAGCAATGATGCATCACAATTTATTGGTTAATTAAGTTTGTTAGAAGAACATGCAAGTAATCGGAAAACATGTCGTCAATAATATGTACAAATCACTATAAAAAATCTCCAAAAGAAACATAGCATCGACTTACCCGGGTGTGTTGGTCTCCTCGTTTTTCAACGATCTACAAGAATAAATGAAGGAATTTGCGACCACATATCATGGCGCAACCGCTCATTTGGTAGCAAAATGGTAAAGATGAAATATTATATGAATCTTAATTGTCTAAAAAGATATAACTTATACAACGTATTAGATATAAAAAAGATATTAACAACAACATTAAGGTGACCTGTTGATTAGGATCCGTGTATTCAAGTTTGAAACCTTCCTAAGTAAACACTTTGATGACATGGCCAGGAAACGGAACTAAATTACTTCAGTTTAGCCCCATACGAAGAAAAAAAATTTATTAGTCAGGCTATCTTCTCCGGATGCGTTGAAGTGGAAAAACTTCATCCGTCTATTCATAAAATGTATTGTATATAATAATTAAGGTTAGTCTAAACTTGGACTTTTGTACTTAAATAATTGCCTAATTAAGGTGCAAATTTGACTCACACCACACAAACACATCTTAGTGGATGACAAGTTTCATGCCTTTCTCCCCAAGCCAAAGAAATTGCTTGGAACTTTCTATAGTTTTGGTTGATTCTTTGCAGATAAATATGACCAAATAGAAAATGTATGGGCATTAATTGATTCGTACACCATATAACACATGAAAGTTCTCACAAAACAGTCAATATATTAAAAATGTTTGAGGAACTTTGGAATTCTGTATTTCATACAGTCAAGATGGCAATTGTTTTCGGTTTGGTTAGTTGTTGCTCAGGTTCAAGCAAGGTGGAAGTAGAAGAAGAACCAACAGAAGCTCGCAACTTAAATGGTACGGCCGACAAACCAAAGAACGATAGTAGTAGTAAGAGTACTGCTGTAATTCCGGTCGCTTACTTTCCTGTTGGTTCAAAACTCTCAAGCTTGTAGAAAGGGTACATATATTGCATGCGCTAGTTATAAGATCCTCGATCTACTCTTGTTTTGAAATATAGTACTAGTTAGAAGAGTGCTAGACCACGAATAAAAGTTATATTATATTTTTGATATATGGCGTGTCACTTAAAGTACAACTATTAATTAATCAAAGAATTTGCAACTCGGAGATGAGACTATTATGAACGGTATGTTGTATGTAGCGTAAATCAAGTTAAGGTCAAGAAGGTACGATCTTGATATGAGCCGAAGGAGAACGTGCAAGAGCAATTTAATCTGCATTTACATGTTCTAATTATGTACGTGTAATCAAAAGAGACAACCAAAACTTCAGAATTTATGAACTTTTTCAAACGCAAAGTAGTGTTGATAGTTTTCTAGCTTCATATATAGAATTCTAATTAAGAAGAAATTTGTATCCTTTTTAATCAAGAGATCTAGCTTGACTTTCAGAATAGTAATCTTCACTACTCACTAGTAGTGTAGATCGATTCATATATGGCTTTTCTCTGTAATTTCTTGGCTTTCTTTTTGGGTTCTAAGGCATTAATTATTAGGCATTTGTCAAACCCTATATGACTAGAATCTGTGGTGCTCGACCACATGATCGAGCCTTCTTATATATCAGAATGTTTGACTCACTACCATTTTTCTCGATATAAATCGAGTACAATTAACACGTACGTGTAAATCTTAAGGGCCCGGCCAATAATCCATTAATTAAATAGGATCAAAATGACAATGATGTGACAACGTAAGAAATTTCAAAGGCAACGCTACATGACCTTTTTTAAGGTGTCTCCGTGTCTAGCTTATTATTTGTAGGAATTTAATACATATTACATGTAAAGACTATTTGCATATATACGTAAAATAATTGATGAAAGAGCTTCAAAGAATGGTCTAGTATATTAATTATTTTGGATGTATATCTTACAAATACTTCACTACTATACATTCATTAATACCATTTGTTTATGTACTACATATATAACTTCTAATAATATTTGCACCACATCATATTATGACTACGTTATAAAAAGTTTATACAAGTAAATGAGATGCATTGATGAATTTAAATATAAATCGGTTATTTTATACTGCTAAGCAAATAATTATGTATACTTACATATCTTGTCATATACGTTAATTAAAATTTGATAACTCTAAAATTAATCATTAGAGATATCTTCAATCATCGTACAACAAACACTTAAATAACATCCATCGATTGAATTGTTGCACGGGGATTGAAATTTTAGTATGGTTGATTGATATGTCACATATAGAGAGAGTTCTCGCATTTATATAGAACTATAAATTTAGTCTGTCAATGATCTATGGTTCAAATGATGAGACACTCAGGTTTTACCAAAGTAAAGGTTTGAATCTTGTCAAATACAAATTCATACTATTATTAATCACTAGTTGTTAGAGAGAGAGCGCCTAGTGGAGTTTTTCTTTTGGCACGGTTGCTCAACTCGTATTAGTGGGATTCAGCTTAGACAACCGAATATCCGTTGTCGAGTTAGGACCTCACTATTTGACGGTGAGGACTTTGTTTGCATTCATCTGTCACAAAAAAAGTAAAAATAGAGTACTGTTTTAATAAGTTAAAATAGATAAGACTAATACGTTATTTTTTCTCAAAGAAATATTGGACTTTGTGTTCTCAATTTAATTTTCAGTCACAAGATACACTTCCCTTGGCCAATTTCTACCTTTCTCTCCACGCATATATGAAGTTTCGTCGATAAGGACAATATTATAAGGCCATAAGCGTACTAGCACAAAAATCATATTTATAGCCTTAAAATTTGCATACCTTAAAATTTATAATTAAAAACACAAATATCATATATTAGTCTTAGAATCAGTTAACAGAAGGAATAGAACACAATCATATAATGTGTAGATTTTTACTCATTCGAGAGGACCACGATATATAGATATTTTACCAATTTTATTTTATTATTATTTTTATTTAATTATTGTTTTAACAGTAAAAATTACCAATTTGAGGTTCGCCAATGTTTTGCTTCTTTAAGGAAGTTTCTCTAAATAATATATATTCAACAAGTACTATAAATGTTGACATATATAATAGGATATTCAAGACCATAAGGACCAATTACATACGATGGCATATTGGCTTTTTGCTTAAATAACCCGTTCATATAATTGACTCACAAGAAATGCGTGAGTTATCTATTTTGACTCATTTCTAAACCCTCCTTCCCAAGCCAAAAAAAATATAAGAAATTTCCAAGAAAGTTAAAGTCAATCTGTTTATTTATAAATATAACATGGATTTGGTTAATATGTTTCATCATAAATTAAAACACATTACAAAACACTCCTATTACACCTATTTAAAATCAGTCAAAAATCTATAAAGTAATTAATATTACAAGAAGACGTCAGTTTCTTTGTTAATTAAGATGGCTATTGTATCAAGTTTTTTCAGTTGTTTCTCGGGTTCGTCAAACAAGGTAATCGATGATAATATTGATGTGTCGAGAAAAGCTCATAAGGTCGATGGTAGTCAGGAAGCAAAAGGCAAGAGTGGAAACAAAAGTGCACCAATTCCCGTTGCTTACTTCCCTATCGGCTCAAACTTTTCACGCTTGTAAATACAAACGGCTCATTTGAATATCACGTCAAGTCAATAAACTATTATTGTATGTACTCTCAATGGATCGATTACTATTAACGAATGGATCGAGTTGCCAGATTATGAAAGAAATCAGTAATTTGCTGCTGGATTCGTGCATTCATCCCATTGTTCTTGAAATTCTTTTAGTACCATGTAAACTAGGATCGGAGTATAAGAAGAGTATCCTAATGTATCATTCTCATTAATTCTTTTCCATCAAATTTTTTTTATAAGTTTCAATAATACAAAAATAACTTGCCAGTTCGATTCGCCCGCTTTCTTTCGTGGGATATAAGTTTATGTCATTGTTTAATATGCCAAGTAGTTCTCTAATAATATGGTTTCTTTGTTGATTTATTCATTGTGTGTAAGCTCCTAATAACTTTTATGTAAAGTGTTAGGTCCAGATTTACTGGACTCGATCCAGACTCGACT
>CM067167.1:222393259-222504023 GCA_034093135.1 Erigeron breviscapus | reverse complement strand
GGTCTTCAGATTAAGCAAACTGAACATGGTATTTTTATAAACCAAGGAAAATATGTCAGAGATTTGTTACGAAAATACAAATATGATTCAATCCCATCAAAAAACACACCTATTGCAGCACCATTGAATTTGGACTCTGACCCAAATGGCAAACCAGTTAACATAACTGACTATAGAGGTATGGTTGGTTCACTGATGTACTTAACTGCCAGTCGACCAGATATAATGTTTGCAACATGTTTATGTGCCAGGTTTCAGGCTAACCCTAAAGAATCACATTTGCACGCTGTAAAGCGTATCTTAGATACCTGAAAGGGTGTCCTAATCTTGGTCTTTGGTACCCCAAAGGCTCAGGATTAGATCTAATGGGTTATTCAGATTCTGATCATGCAGGTTGTAAGATAGATAGAAAATCAACAACTGGTGGTTGTCATTTCCTTGGAGGAAAACTGGTGAGTTGGACCAGCAAGAAGCAGACTTCAGCCTCTATGTCCACTGCAGAGGCAGAGTACATTTCTGCGGCCAGTTGTTGTGCCCAGATTCTCTGGATCAAAAACCAGTTACTAGATTATGGTCTAAAGTTTACTAAGACCCCAATCTTTTGTGACAACACCAGTGCAATTGCTATATCTCACAACCCAGTGATGCACTCCAAAACAAAGCATATTGATATCAGGTATCATTTTATTCGAGATCATGTTATGAAAGGAGATATTGAAATTCATTTCATCCCCACTGATAAACAGTTAGCTGATGTATTTACAAAACCTCTCGATGAGAAAACTTTTAAACATCTCATCAGCGAACTGGGAATGTTAAACCCTTAACTGGAGCTTTCTTTGTTATTGAACGCGTCAGTGACACTGATGAAGTTCTCCAGTTGAGGAGGTCCAGATCATCTTTGCTCGCCAGGCTATCGAACGCCTTTGTGATACTATCTTGGCACTAACTGATATCTGGATCATCATTTTAGGGGGAAAGGCTCAAAATTATTTTCTGACTAAAATTCGTTTTTGTTTGAAAATGCAACTGGAGAACCTCTTCAGTTGGAAACTGGCACTGGACTAATCCTCCAGTGACCAGGTTCAGTCTTTATCTTAATTTTATTAACGTTACAAATACTTGGTCAATATGTGTGACACGTGATGATACTCAAGTGTTTTAAACCACTTGATATCGTGATCTGACGTGTTTACAACCATTTTTAGTACTTGAACACTGTTTGTATTGGGAAAACAAAGTGAGTGGGCGCGTGGGTAAGATAAGCCGTCGTAGCATTTAATGCTTACATGGCAAATCAATATTTTATTTAAAAGTTCAAACCAACTTTTGTAAAAATATCTACAAAAAGGATTGTCTTTATTAAAATATTATTTTGGTGTTTCTTTGGGATCCTAAAACCCTTTAAATACCCTTATTTACTCCAAAACTCATTTACTTCTTTTCATTCTCTTCATTTACTCTCTTCATTTACTTCCAATCATCAACATTGCTTCCTTTCTCTCTCTGCTTCATAAATCAAGAACCCTAAATCCTAAATTTCAATTTCAATTTCATATGGCTCCTAAATCATCCCGTTCAAGAGATGTAAATCTCTTGACTGCTCCATACAATCCCTCACCAGATGTCCCCCAGGCACCTGGTGCTCCTCATAGTGCTGCCCTTAAACTAAACCCTAATAATCCATTGGCAAGCCTACAAGGTTCTCAAGGGTCCAATACCCTTATTGGTAGAATCCGAAGGTTTTTGAAGGATTCTCAAATAGGACCCTTATTCTCTAGAAACCCACGCAAGATGTATCATAACTACTTGTGTGAGTTCTGGTTCACTGCCATACTTTCTTCTGATTGTTCCTCCATCAATTTCACACTCAAGGATGGAACAATCCAGTGTACCTTGACCGCTGAGGTGTTAAGGGATGCCTTACACCTTAACTACTGGAGAGAGAATGAGTCTCCAGTTGTTCTACCCCCTGGCATCAATTTTCGTCAAGTACTCCTTGAGATGGGGCATAGGGAGTGCTTGGACAATGGGGTTCTGAAAACAAGAGATGGCTTACTGCTTGTGGAATGGATTGAGGGTGGATTTTGCTGACATTTTGTATAGGAGTCTCGTACAAAAGCTGAAGGGCTCCAGGGGTGTGTGTATCCCCTTTTCAAGATTCCTTTCACTATGTTTCAAACAAATTCTGGGCGATGAAGAGTATAGAAATACAGATTCACCGTTCACAAGGCCAGATTTGTTGAGGAATCTAGACTCACTGGTATCTGAAGCTGGTGAGGTCGAAATTCCAGAGCGAATGCAACTGGCATTTGCTAAAACTGATGCACCTTTGGAAAGTGAATCAGAAAGACAATTGGGCGGGCCTCAAAACAATGAGGGACCCTCCAGTTCGTCTCAAGTTGTGGTTGGTGATGGAACAACCATAACTGAAGCAACTCCTATCACGTCCATCCCTGGTGAAGATACTTCGGTATCTGATCCACCAACAGATGTACCCATCCAGGAAACTGGGGAAGGTCATCTGGAGCCTGACCAGGTAACTGGTCAGCCCTCTGTCACATTCATGGATCTGGACATGGATGTTAACGACGAGGAAATCCTTATAGAATCTTCGGATTCTGAAGGTACTGAAACAGACATGGAGATTCTTGATGCTTCTGTACAAGCTCAAGACCCTTCATCTCCAGTCTGCCCTCCAGACGCATCAATTTCACTTTCACCACCTGAGCAAAATGTGCCTATAAATATTTCTTTACCAATATATACCGCTCCTTTACCAACTGGGCAATTCTCATTTGCTCGAGAAATGCCCCCACCACCGTCGCCGTTGTTCACACCTGAGCATTCTCAGCATGAACAACACATTGATTTTCCTATCCTTTCTTCTACCACCACTCCTTCTATAGATTCAACTGCTGGGTTGACAACTGGGGAAGCTCCTTTAAACATGCCTCCTCCAGTTGCTCCAGTAGTAACTGCTCGTGGTCCAGTGACACCTTCTTCCTTGTCACTGGACAGTCAAGTTGTCTCCATTCAATCCGATCTCCAAAACCTTTTAACCAGGGTGGAGGAGATTCAGAAGACACTTGACAAGAACACCAAGTCCTTCTCCAGATACCACAAGGACTCTTTGACAAACATCAAAGTGGTTGATCTGGGGATAAACAAGTTTTCATCGAATGAAGACTTGGTGTTCGAAGCTTAATGAGTTGGTCACTGGCTGCAACAATTTGGCTGGTACTCTAAAGGAAGCCTTTGACCTAACTCACTCCAAGGTCACCAGTTCAATTTCTAATCTGCTTGGCAACACCATTAGAACATCTGAAGTAGATTTGAAGGAAATTGAGAGGCAGGTCAAGGAATTAGTTGAAAGACCTGGCCTAGATGTAACTGGCCTTGGAGAACAGTTGATGACTTCAGTGGGTCAAAAGATAGAGGATACTTTGGGTGCAAGGGAAGAGAGGTTGATAGAAAGGGTGATGTCTGAGATCACCAGGCTGGCCACTCCTCAGGTTGATCTGGCCCCACTTACCAGTGAGATCAACCAGTTGAGGGGCAGCATTGATAGTTTGAACACCCAAGTGTCTCTCCATACTGAATCATTGAATAAATTGACCACTGAAGTCGAAAATCTGAAGAAGAGTGATGGTGAAGTGAAAGAGAAGGTTGTTTCTGGTCTTGATGAAGACTCCAAGCTTTTAAGTGAACTCAAAACTGGTCAAGAACAAGTAAATGCAAATATGTTGACCCAGTCAAAAGAAACAAACCATCTATGGAGGTCCTTCCGAATGATGTGTGGTATATTCAAGGAGTGCAAGACTTTACAATCATGGCAGCCTCTTGACCGGTTGCCATCACACCCCTCTGAATGGGAAGCAATTCGGGCAGGTCTAGATGCTGCCAAGGGGGAAAGAAGTCAAGTTCTTGCACCTGGAAGGACTCCAACTGGAAGGGAAATGATAATGGCTACCAGTACTGAAGCTGGTGAGCAGAGTGTTGGTGGATCTGGTGATGGAGATAGGGGGAATGTTGTGTTGGATAAGGGAAAGGGTAAAGCATCTGAAGAAGCCCAGCCGGCCACTGATGAATTGTTAGAAACTGGTAATGCTGACATACTTCCTCCAGTTTCAGATAGTGACAGCAGAAGACTGGCTAGACTTGGAAATGACATCAAAGAAAGAAAGAAAATGAAACAACATAACCAAGTCGAAGCCAGGGCTCATCTTACTCAGCTCAAGTTGCTGGATATGAGTGATGCCAATCTTTTGGGCATCACTAAGGAGGAGTATCTTAGGATTAAAAATGATAAAATAAAAAAAAAAAAAAAAAAAAAACAAAAAAAAAAAAAAAAACAAAAAAAAAAAAAAAAAACAAAAAAAAAAAAAACAAAAAAAAAAAAAAAAAACAAAAAACAAGATTAAAAATGATCCCAGGATAGTTGACCAGTTGAAAAAAATGCTTGAAGTTGAACTGGACAGACACTATCCTGAGGACGAAGCTGAATTTGATGCCAGGAGTTTGAACATATCAGTGGAGAAGGCTAAGGAGGTTAGGGCCAGTGGGATTCTGAAAAGAATTGCCAATGTCAAAAAGGTTGTGGCCAGTGTAATGAATCCAACAAGAAAAAGGACTACACAACCTAGAAGACCACTGGCAAAACATGCAAGGGATGCTGATCTTAGCACATTCGTTGAACCATCTGGTGAAGTTACAAATGAAGACATTAAGGCTGCTGTACTGGCTGCTGGTGCTGGGAGTATTAAAATCACAAATGAAACTGAAGCTAGAAACTACTACTCCCAGATCATGTCAACCAGAAGACATAGTGGTGCTATTTCTAGTGTCAATGTAACAATCAAACCAGGCACCAAGGTATTTCAAGTTGAAGTTAAGTATGCTGGTGGGCCACTGGTGAAGACTGATGATCCTGGTGTGTTACAGTATGGGTTCAGCGAGTGGGTTGAGATGGTGAATATTTTGGATGCAAAGGCGCAGAAGAATAGGTTTGAAAAGGCGTGGGTAAACTTCCTAAAGGGCAAGATTCAACACAAAGAAAATCTGGAACTAAAGTTGAGTGTTGACCCTGAAGACTCTCAACCTATCTCTTCAGTTGCCAAGAGAAGAAGAACTGGCGAAGGGCCATCTGTTTAAGTTCTGTCTTCAGTTATCATCTTGTAATTTGTATTTACATTCTGTAACTTGTATATATTTCATTCCCTTGTATAAATGAAGTTACCAGTTTGTAACCACAAGGTAGATAATAGATTAAAATCTAACAAACCTAAAAGAAAAACCTAAGGCATTTATTGATCTATAAAAAATGCCTTAGAAACTTAGATAGATTTAAATCAAACAAGTCTCTATAGTTCACACTTGTATAGATACAAAAAACTAGAAAAGACTTAGACTATATTTCTAGACAAATAGGGGGAATTTGTTGGACCAGTTCACCTGGAACTGGCCAGTCACCAGTTGACACTGACCAGTCACCAGTTGCATCTGGTGACCAGTAAAACTGGTGACCAAGAAGATTTGTCGAGAAATATATTGAAGTCCAGTTGCACCGTACAGTACGCAACTGAAGACTTCCTCCAGTTGAGAACTGACCAAGTTGAAGAAACATTCCAGTTGAAGTCGAAGACAACAAATGGAAGATAGAGAATGGCAATGGCAGCGAAGCCCAGTTGACATTCTAGTCAGTTACAAACTGGAGACCATCAGTGGAAAGCCCTTACAACGCTTTACACTGATTACGAGGAATTGACTTGTATACTTTATGTACCTTTACCCGGATAATAAGTGATGTGCTAAATCGAGTTTAAAATTTATAAACTAGAATCACCTTAAAACTCACTACTACGCACTCACGGGCAGTGGACCCGATCGTTTGTAATATAGTTAAGAGGTAAGTCCGTGTTCGTTCGCAGGGATTGTTTTGAATTAATTGTTTAGTAAAATGGTTTGGAAAAAGGATGTGCTTTGATTCTCTCAATAACTTTTAAAGACAAAACGCATAAAGTAAAGGTAAACTCAAACAATAATGGTAAATATCATCCACCTTGACTCCGCTAGACTTCAGACATGATTGCTTTCAGTTAAGACCAAATTCGTTAAGAGTTGACACGATAAACGTGAGAGAATGAAATGCTCGCGTGGTACCACCAACCGCTCACAAGTCCCCCAAACACCTAACTGCTAGTTTAATTACCCCCAAGCCGGTACCACCAACGCCTAGACAATCTTACCAACACTTAGCTTGTTTGATTACCAAATTACCAATTACGCCTATGTGAATTAAAACGTGGTACCACCAACCGTTTCTAAGACACGTTGACAAAATGACTCCTTTTATTAATTTGACATTCACTATCATACCATGAACTAGTGATAATCGCTCATAGACAAGCGACCGTTAGAAAATCACATATGCACTCGACTAGTACCACTAACGACGAACACACATGCCACCAATATCAAATCAATACAAATTAAGGAATTAAATCACCAAGATCACGACACAACGGTAATTGAAATCAACTCTTTGAATTAAAATAATAAGCAATCACATCATTCGTCTAGTTTCATCAAGATGGACAATAGAAGAATTAGCCACTCATGATAATATTGAAATTACAATAAGAATCAAGAAGGAACATAAAATACCAATTGTTTGAAGAAACGAAATTGCAAGACAAATAAGTAGATACGATCTAGGTGGGTGCACGTGAATCTCCAATGAATCGACGACGATTAGATCTTGAATCGACCCTTGAAGTATCCCTGAAGTGCAGCTCCTAGAAAGAGTATTTGATACCTAGAATAATAGGCTGTGAAAACTATTTATACTTCTTTAATTCTGATGCAGAAAACTCCTAAGACCCTTCAGTTCCGTGTACTCACTGCGGCGCAGTGGGCGTGTAAGGCCCCCACTGCGTCGCAGTCCCTCCACTGGTTGACCAACTGGTTGACTACTGGTGCAGACTGCGGCGCAGTCGCCATCACACCATCCCCACTGCGGCGCAGTGGGGGATTTGCACAAATAATGCCGTGGATAATGGCTGCGGCGCAGTGGACCACGTACATCTCCACTGCGTCGCAGTCAACTTCTTAGTGTACAACCTTCACTCTACGATCCCGACACTCGCTATCTCATCCACTCGAAACGACTCTCGACTTCACAAACGACTTCTGGCCAATAATCATCCGAATTTGCACAAAATGAACGCGTACTTGTTTAGAACCTGAAAACACTAACAAACACATAAACGCGCCAAATGCACACAAATTCGACAGAAAACATGTAATATAAAGGCCAAAACCAACGTGGGCAATGGGTATAAGTTAGTCACATCAAATCCCCCCACACTTGAGCATTGCTTGTCCTCAAGCAAATCCAACATTTAAAGCACAAAGTAATCCTTGACAACGGAGCAAAATAAACAATGACGAGTATCAAAAAGAAGCCACACCAAGCATGTCAAATGACAAAAAGGTTGGGTGAAGCAGTTTTAATCTTAAATGAAAACCCGAAATGTTTGACAATACCTGAACAATCCGCAAGCCACGATAACACAACCAAGCACAAGTGAAACAACCGAACCTATCAAAACCATTCTACTCCAACAAACTTACTTTTGGGGTTGAATATATATGAAGAATCACTCATAGCCCGGACGTGATGTATGCTATTTTACCATAGGCTTGAACCGGGATCATAGCTCCACCGACGTGGCGTAAGCACCAAGTACATCATCAAAATAGGCATAAAGGTAGGTTGTATAGTTAAACTAAGGTATATAGAATGGATATTTACAACGAATGAATGGGAATATAGGTTAATTAAGAAAAGAAAAGAAAAAGTATATGGATTATGTATAATGGAATATGGTAGTGTGGGTAAGAATTGAAAATGAAACAAAGAAAAAGTATAAGATATGTACGAAAAGTGAACTAATTAGTCTAGTCAACCCGTACCATTGATTGCCAACAAACCAAACCCATAAGATGTTAACCCGCTAATGACACCTCAAACGATACCAAGACAAACCCGACACCATTGTGGTGTATCAACTTCAAACAACTCATATCAACCAAACCTTCCCTAATAAATTATACAACAAAACTTTAGACAATTAAACTCGAGAAGTACCCACTAGTAGCCCAAGTTCTTTTTCTCTTTTTTTTTTTTTTTTTTTTTTTTTTTTTTTTTTTTTCAATTTTTCACTTTTTTTTTTTCTGAACCACTTTTACTCTACTAGTAGGCACCCTCTTTTACAATGATGAATATGTCTAAACATTAACACAATCCAAAACCAACCTCCATAATATGACCACGTGACCTATTCTCAAAGACAAGAACATGCCACTAGGCAATCCACTAAGTATCTCCCAAACCATCCAACAAACCAATGACAATCAACGGCCCACCACGACTAGACTAACGGTATAGTGAGGGGAAGTTTATGAACAATAGTGGATTTATACAAAGGTGAAATATACAAAGAAAGGGATGGAATGTATGTATGTGTAAGTGAGTATGTAAAGTAAAAGTAAATGAGTACAAAAGAAAATGGTGAAAAGAAAGAAAGAACGAAAAAGTATGGTCAAACCTAAATGCCAATTCGTCATCCGATGTACTTATATCAAAGTGATCTCACTGCGGTCTCGTCACGATCACCAGGCCAAGTTCTAGAATCAACACATCACCGGCACACTCATATCAAGAGAAGAACCCGGAAATGGAATAGATATACCTCAAACATGCACATCTTTAGTACAGGGCTCGAAATGGAACCCTTACTCCCGAATAAATCCGAGAGCCTAAGAGAGGGACAAAGTTACAAGGCAATCAAACCAAAACCATAACACCTAACACAACTATACAAAATGATGAAATCTCACAATCTGGTGTTAGGGATATATTTGAGTATGCAAGTAATGTTATCAATCCAAAAGGATAAGCCCAATAACCGTTCAGAACACATTTCGCCGATTAAAAATTTTGCCAAGGAAACAGTTTGTAGTAAAATTGCTTATTAAGATATGAATTAAGTGACAAAAGCAATTTACCACAAGGACAAGCTCAACTCAAGTTTTAAAAACCACATCAACCTCTATTATCCCACCAAATTGACAACACCGATTCCAAACATGCACATCACAGTGAAGAGCTCAAGATAGAAACTCCTACCCTCGGATAAAATCCAAAGGCCTATGAGAGGGACACATCAACAAAACCGATAGAAATCTCAATGGCAAAACAACAAAAGTGATGTACCCGGTAGCTTAAACCTATTTGCCACCCCCCCACACTTAAGATGGACAATGCCCTCAATGTCCATATCGGTCAAACACAGGTAAATAGGGGTAAGCAACATAGAAAAATCAGAGCACATACCGGAATAAAGACCGTGTGTGAACAATGTCAATAAAGATGCCAATCAAAAATATAGCGCTAAACTTACTGCCAGCATATGCACATGACATCAAAGTGAGCTACTGACACTATCACACAATCAAACAGAACCAGCTGGTCCTCCCCCCACACTTGGGTTCTGCCAGGTATTACCATCAAACGTTCAGACCTGTCCAATCTCAAATAGCACACACAAACAAATATCCGTACAAAATTAAAGTAATCTACAGACGCATGCAGAGAATTAAAGAACAAAAGAAAAGAATACAAATGTTTCATCACCCCGTAGGGTGGATACCAAACACAAATAAATGTACAACAAACATACAAACCAGAATCAAGCTCAGATGTATCAAATCCCACGGTCACTGAAACTGGCCATGATAGCCATAGGGGAGACCGGATGTATCAAACAAATCAGTGACCCAAGTACGCTCCCCCTCCTGACCTGAACTAGAAGCACCAGCATCTCCTCCAGTAGGTCCACCACCAAAACCCGAACCAGATCCAGCAACAAAACCAGGCTGAAAAGAGGATGATCCACCAACATCTCCTCCAGTAGGTCCAGTAGTCCAAGGTCTCCAATCAGCACTAGTACCTGCATCAACAGACGACCTACCTCCAAAAGTACCGAACTGTACAGGGCCACGAGGAGATCCCCCAAGATCGTGTGGGAAGAACGAACCTCCTCCCTGACGATACGTCGGGACATAAATAGGTGGAGGTGAGAACTCAGGAATAGGAGTAGGTGGAACGAACTGCTGGCCATGGAACTGAGCATCCCACATCGGCTGATAATAATCAAGAGTATAGTTGGTGTGGGCCTGCTGCGATCCCAACCAGGACAAATCCTGATCCATGCGCCGCTGATAATCATCAAAAGCTTGACGGCTAGCCTGCTGCCCATCCATGATCTGCTGCAGCTGGGACCCTAAGTCGGTCAAATCAATGCTAGGACGGCCCCGCGAGGAGGAACCAGTAGGATGTCGCACCGGCTCTGGCTCATCCTCAGCAGCCGCATCCATATCAACATCCACATCCTCCTCCACAATGGGAGGCGGTGCAGGAATCTCCCCAATGTCATCAAGCAATCTAGAACTCTCCGTCTTCGTCATCTTCCTAACAATCTTAGCCCTTACCAACTCTCCCTCCTCCAAAGTCTCCTGAAATACCGGTGGTGAAAGATGGGTCTGACAGTCGTCAGTATCAAAAACCCCCATCCGCCGATAGATCATGGTAATGAAATGTCCCATAACCAACTCCGCATCGGAGTGAGCAGCGACCTACCGGACCTTGCCCCCGGGGCGCGCCCGTAGGGGGGAGGTGTCTCGGGGGGGGGTGCACGACACCCTTAGGGCGCCAGCGGCATCATTCCCAACCCATCTTCTCCGCAAATCCCCATTCAAACCAACATGGTTACATTCCTAACTACCGCCCCACACAACCGAACATAATCTTCCCCTTCCCCCCCCCAACTCCGACTCATCTACCTCTCAGGCCTATTTCCACCATCTTCCACCCCGACCTACCTTCCTATCCTGCTCCCTTCTCGCAGTACACCACACCACGCTCCCGCTTCCTCACTTCTATTAATCTTAGTCTTTTCCCTGTACACATAACCTCAAACTCAGCAACCCTTCTAAACATCGGAGTGGTTCCACATCCTATCCAACACCACCATGGGAGCTAATGCAAACCTCCTCGGTGCTCCCTCAGAAAACAACTTAATCAACCAAAGGTCAGTAAGATATACCTTCTCCCAGTGAGTGGAACGCTGAACCAAGAAAGTCACAATCATACGGTGGAGAATCCTCAGCTTAACACTCCTAATCTTGGACATACTACCTGACCCACCAGACTTCCAAACCTCACCACCAGTCTTCCCTTAACCCCACCCTTCCCTTCCCCATCCACTCCCACTCCTTACCTCCACCCTGTACACCCCACTTTTCGTCTTACATCCACCACTCCTTAACGTAGCCGCCCCCCTCCTACCTTTTCTCCTCTGGTTCCCACCACACCCTCTCACCTATTACTCCCCCATTACCTATCCCCCCACCCCAACCCTACACTCTTTCACTTCTTCTCCACCATCTCCTTCATTCCCTCCACGGCCACCCTACTCTTAACCTAATGTTACCACAGATTGTTCGCCTGTGCCCCCCCCTCCTCCCCCTCTCCTACCCCCTACCTTTTTTCCTTACTCACCACCCCTCCCGTTGTGTCCCCAACGCTTCCCACTCATCCCGACTGTTTGTCCCCTACTCCCTCCATTCCCTTTTCCCCTCCCCCCCCCATTTGCCCTGCACCCCCTCCTTTACTTCAACTCACCCATTACGTCCCTTCCCCTTCTTCTTCCTCCCTTCGCCAACCCAACCCTTTTCGGCTTTACTCCAACTTTTTGCCCCTTTCCCCCACAATCCCCTTGCCACTTCCCGCCTTTGCCATCCCCACCAGACTTCCAAACCTCACCACCCGTAATACGAGTCCAGTACTGCGTAAGGGACTCACCATCGAAAGCCTGCTTCACATACAACCCCTGTCTTAACAAACCCCTAAAGTCATTATTGTTCAGCTCATCCAATGTATACATCCCCGTATAATAACCAAACTGAGCCACAGAAATCTTCCTAAGCATTCCCCCACAATAGAAATGCACAACCCGCTCCTCAAACAGGTCCTTTATCTTGTTCAATTCCTTTTTCACCTTGAAAGTAGAGAAAAACTCCAAACAAAGCTCCCTATACACTGGTTCCCTGTTAGCAAACACATTCTGCCACATATCACTCATAACCAACCTGTCATTAACCTGAGCCGCTATGCTAAACCACCCATTAATATCGGCCTGAATTCCAAAATGTTGAGCAGCAGTGGGGTGGAGATACCTGGGTGGGCAAACTACCTCTTTGTGAATAGAGAAGAGCTCGTTAAGATAAGTGTTGCGGTGAGGTTGCTTCACCCTTGAAAAATCCAGCCATGCGTGCCTCTCATTCAACTGACCCGGCCAAAACTTAAGAACAGGCGCATCAACCTCCGTAACCGACTTGCCTTTCCGCAGAGCGGTCCCACTGGATGTTCCCTCCTCGGGTCGCTTCCTCTTGTCAGCACCAGATGCATCCTAAAATCACATATAATAACGACAAACAGTAAGCAAAACGAGGAATGCAAAGCGAGAATAATTTCAAACAATCAACAAAACTTGGGCAGAAAAACGTCCCACTGCGGCGCAGTGGGGCAAGGCAACCCCTCACTGCGTCGCAGTGGGGTGCAAAACCAGCTCACAAAAATTTTTTTTGTTTTCTCAAAACCCTAGTTTTTTTCTACTCAAATCCGGATGAACTAGTGTTAAAATCATGAAATTAAACATCACATTATCATAATTAACACTTATTACACAAAACCCATCAATTAATTTAACAATTACAACCTAAAAACTTGAATATCAAAGATTAAAAAGAAAATTCAAAGAAAAAGTTCAAGAAACTTACTCCTTTACCCATGATGATGATAGATTGATGATAATCTAAGAAAGAGAAGAAAGAAAATTGCAAGATTGGACGAGAATTAGAGGTGAAATTAGGTTAGGTTTGGGGGTGTTGTTTTTGTTAGAGAGAAAAAGAAAAAGGAGTTATGTTGGTAAGAAATAAAATAACCTAAAATTTCCATCTTTTTATTACCTGCACAATAGGCTGTCGATATGCCCACTGCGGCGCAGTGGTCGCTTACCTTCCCCACTGCGGCGCAGTGGGCGATTTGTACCCAAGTTTCCGAGGAAATTGGCTGCGGCGCAGTCAGCGACTCCCACTCCCCACTGCGGCGCAGTGGGGTGTTTTTGCACAAGATAGGCCGAGACAATAGACTGCGTCGCAGTCAGCCCATCGTGCCCCCACTGCGGCGCAGTGGGGCACTCTCCTGCACGAAACTTCGGCAATGCACAACAAATCACAATTCGTTTCACGATCAACCTGGACCTGCACTCCTTAACAAAAAAATCAAATCTAACTAAATGAAAAGAAGAACGAAATGCAATAAAAACAAATGAAACACACGGGTTGCCTCCCGAGAAGCGCTAAGATTATTTACGAGTCTTTAGCTAGACTCGACCTCCTTTCAAGTTTCGGGTTCAAACAAAGGGACTTCCTCAATTGCCCCCTCTTCCTGCTCTTCTTCAAAATACAACTTCAATCTATGACCATTTACAATGAAAGACCCATTTCCATCCCTTTTGAACAATTCAACATAACCGGATGGATACACATGCTTAATCACAAAGGGACCTATCCATCTAGAAGTCAACTTGGGTTGTTTGATTTTAAACTTTGACAAGAACAACAAAACCTTTGCCCCTACCTTAAAGTCCTTCCTACGGAGCCTTTTGTCATGGTAAACTTTGGTCTTTTCCTTATAAAGCCTAGAATTTTCATAAGCTCCCAACCGAAGCTCATCGAGCTCATGGAGCTGCAACATTCTTAGTTCACCTGCCTCCATCATGTCAAGGTTCAAATTTCTCAACGCCCAATAAGCCTTATGCTCTATCTCAATGGGTAAATGGCAAGTCTTACCATAGAGCAACCGGTATGGCGTGGTGCCAATCGGTGTCTTAAAGGCGGTCCTAAACGCCCACAAGGCATCATCAAGCTTCTTAGACCACACCTTGGGGTTATCCCCGACCGTTTTTTCCAAAATCCGTTTTAAAGCCCTGTTGGTGTTTTCCACTTGACCACTGGTCTGTGGATGATAGGAAGTAGAAAAGTAATGACACACACCATATCTTTTAAGAACCTTAGCTAATTGGTGATTGGCAAAGTGGGTACCACGGTCGCTAATTAGAGCTCTAGGACAACCAAAACGGCTAAACAACTGTTTAAGAAAGTCAATGACCACCCTAGCATCATTCGTGGGCAAAGCCTTGGCTTCGGCCCACTTAGACACGTAATCAACAGCAACAAGTATGTAAAGGAACTTGTTAGACGGTGGGAATGGTCCCATAAAGTCTATACCCCAAATGTCAAACACTTCACATACCTGAATTCCTTGTTGTGGCATCTCATCCCGCTTGGTGATGTTCCCTTGTCGTTGGCAAATGTCACAAGTTTCTACTAAAGTTTGAGCCTCCCTGAAAATGGTGGGCCAATAGAAACCTGCATCAAATACTTTCTTACCAGTAACCGAAGGACCATAGTGACCTCCAGTTGGACCGTAATGACAAGCATCCAAAATCTCCCTAGTCTCGGCTCCAGCAACACATCTTCTCACCATCCCATCTGCACAAACTCGAAATAAATATGGGCTATCCCAAAAATAGTGTTTGGCATCTGAAATGAGCTTCTTCTTCTGTTGATGCGTGAAGTCATTGGGGATCTCACCTGTAACCAAATAATTTGCAATGTCAGCAAACCAAGGAACATTATCAGAATTAGATATAAACATTAAGCATTCATCAGGGAAATGATCATTGATCTCCCCATCACGAAGTTCCTCCCGGTGAGGATCTTCCAAGCGACTCAAGTGGTCAGCGGCCAAGTTTTCAGCCCCTTTCTTATCCTTGATCTCAATATCAAATTCTTGTAACAACAAGATCCAACGGATAAGTCTGGGTTTAGCATCTTGTTTGGAAAACAAGTACTTCAGGGCTGAATGGTCCGTAAAAACTATGGTCTTACTTAACACCAAATAGATCTAAATTTATCAAAAGCAAAAACCACAGCAAGCAACTCTTTCTCAGTAGTGGTGTAATTTTGCTGGGCAGGATTCAATGTTTTGCTAGCAAAGTATATGGGCTTGAAATGTTTCTCAACCCTTTGCCCAAGTACGGCTCCCACAGCAAAATCACTAGCATCACACATTAGCTCAAAGGGCAATTCCCAATCCGGCCCAACCATAATGGGTGAATTGGTCAATTTCTCCTTCAAACCTGAAAAGCACTTACACAAGCATCATCAAATATAAAAGGAATGTCCTTCTCCAACAAGTGGGTCATAGGACGAGTAATCTTGGAAAAGTCTTTAATAAACCTACGATAAAATCCAGCATGCCCAAGAAAACTCCTTACCCCTTTCACATTGGAAGGCGGGGGTAGTTTGGCTATCACATCAATCTTGGCCCTATCAACCTCTATCCCGGCCTTAGACACTTTGTGGACCTAGCACAATACCCTCGGTCACCATGAAGTGACACTTTTCCCAATTTAGCACGAGTTGTGCTCTTTCACATCTTTCCAACATTTTATCCAAGTTATGCAAACAGGTTCGAAATGAGTCCCAAAAACCGAGAAATCATCCATGAAAACTCCATGGAGGTTTCAAGCATGTCCTGGAATATAGCAATCATGCACCTTTGAAAGGTGCCCGGGGCATTACAAAGACCAAACGGCATTCGCCGATAAGCAAAAGTGCCAAAGGGGCACGTAAAAGTGGTCTTCTCTTGATCCTTTGGATCAATGGGTATTTGGAAATACCCGGAAAACCCATCAAGGAAACAAAAGTACTCATTACCTGCTAATCTCTCTAACATTTGATCAATGAAAGGTAATGGAAAGTGATCTTTACGGGTGGCATCATTTAGCTTACGGTAGTCAATACACACCCACCACCCCGTAACAGTCCTAGTAGCCAAAAGCTCCCTATTCTCATTTTCAATAACAGTCATACCCCCCTTTTTGGGTACACAATGGACAGGGCTAACCCAAGGACTATCAGCTATAGGGAAAATAATTCCCGCATCTAACAATTTAATCACTTCCTTTTTAACTACTTCTTTCATATTTGGATTCAGCCGCCTTGTCGTTGGACAACGGGCTTCACATCATCTAAAAATCAATCTTATGTTGACAAAAGTTAGGACTAATACCTGGAATGTCTGTAGTCTTCCAAGCAAAAGCCCGCTTATGGGCTCTAAGCACAGCAAGAAGGAGTCCTTTCTCGTCACCCGAGAGTGAAGACGAGATAACAACTGGTAAGGATGACTCACCTGCTAAGTATGCATACTCCAAATGGGCAGGCAGCGGCTTAAGCTCTAAGTCTGTAGGGGGTACATCAACTGAATTAGGTACCAATGAGCTTCCATCAGCGACTACCTCCTCAAAACTCTCATCAACTAGAGGTGTCTCATCCAAACTAAAAGCCATAACTTCAGCAAACAAATCATCATCATCAATCTCTCCAGCTCCTAGATAAGCAATCTCCTCATCTCCCATATCTGCCTCCATCAACTCCTGAAATTCTTGGTCCAAAGCATCATCTATTACATCAATCCTGAAACAAGATTCATCATTAGAATAAGTATGCTTAATAGACCGTTCTACATTAAAGACAATCCTATCAGTACCCACACCCAATGAAATCTCCTTGTCCTTCACACGGATGATAGCATCCGCGGTGTTTAGGAAAGGTCTACCAAGAATAAGGGGTACCTGGGCATCCTCCTCCATTTCCAAGATAACAAAATCCACTAAGAAAACAATATGACCGACAGTGACTCTAATATTTTCAGCAATCCCCATGGGATACTGAAATGAGTGATCAGCAAGCCTAATACTCATACGAGTCGGGCGAAGGATTCCTAGGCCAACTTACTCCAAACTGAATAAGGCATCAAATTAACACTAGCTCCTAAATCAGCTAAAGCCTTACAAATTATAGTTCTAATAGAGCAAGTGATTAGAAAACTCCCTGGGTCTTCAAGTTTAGGAGGAATGCGGTTCTGCAAGATAGCAGAACACTCCGCATTTAGAAATGTAGCTTTTGCTTCCTCCAACTTCCTTTTATCCGTCACAAGTTCCTTGATGAACTTGGCATAGTGAGGCATACCCTGTATCAAGTCAACTAAAGGAACATTAATATGCACATTAGAAATCATTTGAACAAACTTATTGTATTGTTCCTTTAGCTTAGCCTTCTTGAACCGTTGTGGAAATGGCACTTTTGGTTTGTAGGCCTTAACCTCGGGTTCCACAACCGGTTTTGGTGGAGTGACCGGAGTCTTCACGGTCGGATTCTCCTCCATCTCAATCTCCTCATCTACTTCATCATCAACAATGCCTGAATCATGTACATCCGAAACAACCACATTAGGCATAGAAGGAGGGTCATATGACTTACCTGTACGGGTTGTAATGGCTTTGGCCTCCTCATGGCGAGCTGGAGGCGGTGTGTACTTCTGCCCCTGATTGTGTCTTCGGCCCTTGATTCGGTCCCATGCTAAATTGAGGCCTAGGATTCTGCTGAGTAGTGCTAGGTAAATTACCTTGTGGCCTAGAAAGGGCAGCCATCCTACTCTCAAGATCCTTGAAGTTCACACATTGATTTTTCATGTTTATTTCAACCTTGCCATTTATTGCATCTAACCTCTCATTCAACGCTTTGGTATCATCCCGAATAATTTGTATGCTCTTGTTGGTTTCGGCTTGATTACTTACCAATTGCTTCATCATTTCCCTCAACTCGGCATTAGGATCGGCATTAGAGGAAGAAGAACCGGATCCTTGTCCCTGTTGAGGTTGTTGTTGAGGTTGACTTTGGAAATTATCCCTTTGCCATCGATTTCCTGAAAAACGAGAGTTGTTAGTAGGAAAAGAAGAGTTATAAGTGGGATTACCTGAAGGACGGTTTTGGTAACCGGTATTGCGTTGGAAGCTTCCTTGTTGTTGGTTTTGGATGTAGTTAACATCTTCGGGTCCCCGACTTGGACAATCTTCCGAATAATGCATATTCCCACAATAGTCACATCCATCGGCAACAACCTTCACATCCCTTTCAATGGCCCCAAATCGGCTCTCTTGCATGGCAAAGCCCTTTTCCATACGCTCAGATAGCGCTCTAATCTCTCCAATCATACCCGAATCATGACTAGCTTCGACCTTTGCAACTCGGCCTTGGCTAGTACCCTTCTTCAACCTTCTCATTCTTTAAAAACCGATCATCATCCATGTTGGCATTATCCTTGGCCATGGACTCCAAGATTTCAAAGCCCTCATTTGGTGTGATCTTATTGAACCCACCACCAAAAGCATAACCTAGCTCACGTTTGGACTTCTTATCGAGCCCATCAAAGAATAGTTCAACATATTGCTCTCTAGTCATATTATGACCCGGGCAATTTCTTAACATCTCTTTAAATCGGATCCACGCATCAACAACATCTTCATCTTCGTCTTGTGCAAACGACCTTATCAAATTTTCCAACTTTCTTTGGGTTCTAAGTGAGTAGAACTCACCAATAAAGGCTTGCTTAAGTTGGTCCCAAGTCGTAATGCAATTTTCAGGTAGGTCATTGAACCAATCAAGAGCATCGCCGGTAATAGACATAGGAAATGTCTCGAGTTTTACGGCATTCATTTGATTCTGCCCGTATTGGTATAACCTAGCCAACTTCTCAAATCTCTCTAGATGTTGATACGGATCCCACTTCCTCTTACCATCAAATTGTTGTTCCTCAATGCTCTTAAGATGATTACCCTTTAGGTTGAAGTCATGAGCAATTGCCGGAGGTCTAATAGGACTACCACGGTTTGCGGGAATAGTGCGAACCCTTTCGCCATACCGTATATCATTTGGGTCCCTTTCCTCATCCGCCATCTCGGTCTCTTCTAACTTAACTTCAAGATCAAAAAATTCGTCCAAATTAAACCCCTCCTCGTCTGAATCAGGAGTAGGCTTAGCAATGGGTGAGAATGGTGTTGGTGTTGTGAAGTTAGATCTACGTCTAGATGGTGTTCTCAAAGGACTATAAAGAGGTAAACCCGAAGACCTCAAGTTCATCAACTAGAAAGTAAACCTGCAAAACACAACTAACCAAACACGTCAACTGCACCTGTGATAAGATAAGAAAAGAAAATCTAAACTATTAAAGCAAATAACTTCCTCACGCGTGAGGAAGGATCAAACCACTAAATTAACAACTAAAACAGCACACAATCCCCGGCAGCGGCGCCAAAAACTTGATGTGCTAAATCGAGTTTAATATTTTTAAAATTAGAATCACCTTAAAACTCACTACTACGCACTCACGGGCAGTGGACCCGATCGTTTGTAATATAGTTAACAGGTAAGACCGTGTTCGTTCGCAGGGATTGTTTTGAATTAATTGTTTAGTAAAATGGTTTGGAAAAAGGATGTTGCTTTGATTCTCTCAATAACTTTTAAAGACAAAACGCATAAAGTAAAGGTAAATCTCAAACAATAATGGTAAATATCATCCACCTTGACTCCGCTAGACTTCAGACATGATTGCTTAAGTTAAGACCAAATTCGTTAAGAGTTGACACGATAAACGTGAGAGAATGAAATGCTCGCGTGGTACCACCAACCGCTCACAAGTCACCCAAACACCTAACTGCTAGTTTAATTACCCAAGCCAGTACCACCAACGCCTAGACAATCTTACCAACACTTAGCTTGTTTGTTTACCAAATTACCAATTGCGCCTATGTGAATTAAAACGTGGTACCACCAACCGTTTCTAGACACGTTGACAAAATGACTCCTTTTATTAATTTGACATTCACTATCATACCATGAACTAGTGATAATCGCTCATAGACAAGCGACCGTTAGAAAATCACATATGCACTCGACTAGTACCACTAACGACGAACACACATGCCACCAATATCAAATCAATACAAATTAAGGAATTAAATCACCAAGATCACGACACAACGGTAATTGAAATCAACTCTTTGAATTAAAATAATAAGCAATCACATCATTCGTCTAGTTTCATCAAGATGGACAATAGAAGAATTAGCCACTCATGATAATATTGAAATTACAATAAGAATCAAGAAAGAACATAAAGTACCAATTGTTTGAAGAAACGAAATTGCAAGACAAATAAGTAGATACGATCTAGGTGGGTGCACGTGAATCTCCAATGAATCGAAAGACGATTAGATCTTGAATTGACCCTTGAAGTATCCCCTGAAGTGCAGCTCCTAGAAAGAGTATTTGATTGATACCTAGAATAATAGGCTGTGAAAACTATTTATACTTCTTTAATTCTGATGCAGAAAACTCCTAAGACCCTTCAGTTCCGTGTACTCACTGCGGCGCAGTGGGCGTGTAAGGCCCCCACTGCGTCGCAGTGGATTTCCACGTCTTTCTTTTCCTATTTCTGACTGCGGCGCAGTCGCCATCACACCATCCCCACTGCGGCGCAGTGGGGGATTTGCACAAATAATGCCGTGGATAATGGCTGCGGCGCAGTGGACCACGTACATCTCCAATGCGTCGCAGTCAACTTCTTAGTGTACAACCTTCATCTTTACGATCCCGACACTCGCTATCTCATCCACTCGAAACGACTCTCGACTTCACAAACGACTTCTGGCCAATAATCATCCGAATTTGCACAAAATGAACGCGTACTTGTTTAGAACCTGAAAACACTAAAAACACATAAACGCGCCAAATGCACACAAATTCGACAGAAAACATGTAATATAAAGGCCAAAAACAACGTGGGCAATGGGTATAAGTTAGTCACATCAATAAGCCTTGTCTTATTATTTAAGTAATATAAAGTACATAAAGGTGAATATGTAAAGTCGCTTTAACGTGCAACTTTACACAGCTTTTAAGGAATAAAATACTATTCCTTAAATGCTCCAATCACATTTATACGGCTAAGGTTAACATCCCAATGTTAACCTTTGCCTATAAATACAAGTCATTGCACAACAAGAATATTAAGTGTTTTATCTCACAAACAGAATTCACACAGTGAAAAACATACAAACACTTCACTTTGCAAACCTGCAATATTCTTGGTGAACTTGTGCAATATTCTCTCAATCGCTAAAAGGAAAATTTCACTACTTTAAGTGTTTCGATTGTTGAAGAGAAATTCCGAGTATAGATCAATTGTATTTCATAGGTTGTTAGGATATTTACATTCGTGTATTATCTTGGTTCCGCATCAACCTTGTAATTTGTTTAATATCAATAAATAAATTACACATTGAAAAATACATATTGTCTCATCAAGTTATTTACAAGTTATTTGTATTATTGCATTGTTCTTTACTTATTGTCTTTTATATAAGTAATCTATCTAGAACTTGGTATATACACATAACTGGTCGTCTCCAGTTCAGTCGCTTATATTGCAAAGTAACTCCACCATCGACATTGAGGTATCTTCAGGTAGTACCATCTATAGTTGGGATCAATTGCACCCCTTTTAAAACCATTTTTCAGAAGATGTTTAGTAAGAGTATCATACCAGGCTCTAGGTGCTTGTCTCAGACCATATAATGCCTTGTTCAGTCTGTACACCCAGTGAGGTTTTTCTTCATTGATGAACCCTGGTGGCTGATAAACATACACAACTTCTTCTAATTCACCATTCAGAAATGCACTTTTGACATCCATCTGATAGACTTTGAACTCATGATGAGCTGCAAAAGCTAAGAAAATTCTGATAGCTTCTAGTCTAGCAACTGGTGCAAAAGTTTCATCAAAGTCTACTCCTTCTTATTGAGAGTAACCCTTTGCAACAAGTCTTGCCTTGTTTCGAATCACATGTCCATCTTCATCCATCTTGTTTCTGAAGACCCATCTTGTCCAATTGGTTCTTTCTTCAGATTGTTGGGACAAGGAACAAGTTCCCAAACATCATTCCTTTTAAACTGGTTGAGCTCATCTTGCATGGCTTCAACCAGCTTGGGTCTTTCATAGCCTCGTCAATCTTCTTCGGTTCTATCAGTGATAAGAAGCTGACATTTAAGCATTGATCGCTTGTGGCTCTTCTGGTCTGAACCCCTCTATTGGAATCTCCAATGATTTGCTCAATTGGGTGTGCTTTCGTCCACTTAGAGTAATGACCAGGATGAACAACGATATAATTGTAAGAATTCCTCTGATTTACTTCAGGAGCTTCAGAAAAGACTATTTCAGTCTCATCATCTTCCTCCTGCAGATCATGACTTGCATCATGAAACTCTTCAGATTGGGGTAATTCAGTGGAAACTGGTATCTGATTTGAAGCAGCACGTACATCTGATCCAATAGTCAGTTCAGAAGGTAGTTTAAAACTGACTGAAGGATAGAATGGAATGTTGCTTTTCTGTAATTTTGTTGGTTCTGAACGGAGATGTTCAGAAACATGTTCAGGTGACTGATCAGATTCTGCAGTGGGATCAGAGTCACCAAAACAGATTGGACTTTCTGAGGGTGGTACAGAAATGGAATCTTTAAAGATTGCAGATTGGATTCATCAAAGGTAACATGAATTGACTCATCAACCTTTTCAAGTCTCTTGTTAAAGACTCTAAAGGCTTTGCGATTTGATGAATATCCTAGGAAGTACCCTTCATCATCTTTTGCATCAAATTTTCCAAGCTGACTGGAATCATTCAGAATGTATACTGGACATCCAAATACATGGAAGTATCCAATATTAGGCTTTCTATTTCTGAGTACTTCATAGGAGGTCTTCTTGTGTCTTTTGACATAGAACAGATCTGTTCTGAGTGTAGCATGCAGTTGCAACAGCTTCAGCCTAGAAATTCTTGGGAAGACCAGATTCATTCAACATACTTCTAGCAGCTTCAATCAGCGTACGATTCTTTCTTTCTACAACACCATTCTGCTCTGGTGTGTGAGCTGAGGAGAAGTTCTGAGATATGCCAGTTTCAGTGCAGAAGGACTCCAGAGTAGCATTTCTGAATTAAGTGCCATTGTCACTTCTGAGCTGACAAACTTTTCGCTTGTATTTGAGTTCAGTTTGTTTGATGAGGGCAATTATTTTAGCAGCAGCTTCATTCTTTGTTCTGAGGAAGATCACCCAGCAATATCTTGAGAATTCATCAACAACAACAAGGGTGTATCTCTTTCCTGCTCTGGTCTGAACATTCACTGGTCCAAAAAGGTCCATGTGAAGCATGTGAAGAGGTTCAGTTATGCTGAATTTGCTTTGTCTTGAATGAAGCAGCTCTTTTCTGCTTACCCATTTCACAACCTGGACATGGCTTGTCTTTATTAAAAGACATTGAGGGTATCCCATCAACAAGTTGTTTTCTTGACAACTTATTAATATTCTTGAAGTTCAGATGGGATAATCTCTTGTGCCACAACCAGTTTGTGTCTTCATCTGCCTTTGTGTATAAACATTGTTCAGTGGGTGAACTATTCATATCAATGATATAAATGTTTCCTTTTCTTGGTGCAATCAACACTACCTTTCCATCTCTGTTGAATATGGTGCCTTGTGAAATATCAAATAAAACCTTGAAGCCATCATCACACAGTTGACTGACACTGATCAGGTTATATTTCAAACCATTCACATATGCAACACGTGTGAATTTGACTTGTCCATTATTCACAACACCATATCCCTCAGTTTTTCCATTTTCATCATTTCCAAATTTATTGAGGGCCCCTCTTGCACCCTATATTCCTCCAGCAGGGTTTGATAACCAGTCATGGTTCTGCCAGCAGCGCTGTCAGAAACCATATATTCTTCTTTCGGTCTCCCTGCACAACCACAAAGATTAGTTCTTTTTGGGAACCCATCTCTTGATGGGTTCACTGTACCCTCCCTTAGACGTCCCAGATTTCTTTGGTTCAGGAGGAACTGAAGGATCAAGAGGGATCTCAGATGACACAAAAACAGTTGGTTTGATGGGGGTTTCAACCTTTTTCTTCTCAGATTTTTGCTTGATTTGTTTGGAAAAAGGTTTTTCATTTTTCTTAGGTTGAAGAGGAGTGGTTTCAACATTTTTCAAATGTGCATTACAACTCTGCACTTGTCTAGCCAACAACTGAAATTGACTCTCTAACCTTAACAAAATTGATTCTTCATTAGACACCTGAGCCTTACCTAGAATCTGAGGTAGAAGGCTCAGTGGGGGAGAATTTTCTTCTTCTTTTTTATTCTTTAGGAATCTTAGATGAAGTCTGAGAGGATGGCTTTTTGGATTTAGCCTTCTTTTCTGAAACAGTTGTCTGAGCTGTTTCAGATTTTCCCTCAGATTGTTCCTTGACCTTATCAGTCACAATTTTTTGTTTGTAGAATTCGAGCTTTTGTGTGTGTGTTAGTGTGTGTTAATGGCGGTTTTAGAGAGAGAAAGTAGAGAGAGAGTAGAGAGAGAATCAGTGAAAGTTTGGATAGTATTATGGGGTGAAAGGTTACATATTCACTTATGGAGGGGGTTTATATACATATGATCTATTTACACTATGCCCCCTTCCATTCTAACATGTTTACATTCTAAGTACAAACAACATAAAGTACACAAATCAACTACTACATATTATATTTCTAACAATCTCCCCCTTAGTAGTGATTTGTGAAAAATATCCAGTCTTTGTATCTTCAAACTCTTGTATTTGGTCTGTCTTTGTTTGGATGCCAGAACCAATTTTCTCCTTCAGGTTTGTCATCAGGAACAATCATATTAGCTTCAAAGTTTCTTGGTGGAATGTTTTGTGGGCCTGGAAGATGACTTGGGTCATACTTGATCCAACAACCTCCTCGTTGACGTACGACATACTTAGACTTCTTAGCATTCTTTGCTTCTCTCATCATTCTAATGCTGTCTCTGTACTCGAGTCTTTGATTAATCTTGGATATTGCTTTATCAAACACTTCCTTTTTCTTTTCATCTTGGTCATCATCTTTCAAGCAAATCAAAACATTCCTACAAAACTCTAATGTTCCATCTGAATAAGAAGCAAGTTCATCCATACGAATGAAAATCTTCTTCTTTCTGCTATTCAAAAAGACAACTCCGAAGGATGGTTCTTCAATCACATGACCAATACTGAGTTGCTCGATGTCTGCGGTGTAAAGACTTTGATCTGGATATGGCACATTGATCTTCCTCTTGACAACTTCAAAACCTATTTGAAAGTCTTCCAATGAAGCATATTGAATGCAACTGGACATGTATCTTTTAACAGCTTCAAAGGCAATAACATCTTCTTTGTATCTCTGCATTGCATTCAAGAAATGGTTGTAGAGAAAGATAATGTCATCAGCTGGCAGCAGCTTGAACTGAGCTTCTGTGAATCTGTACATCTTATTGTTATCTCTTTTCACATGAAAGCTTGGGACGAGATAGTATTTCTTTTCACCAAGATATACTCTGATAGCACCAAAATCTTGTGGTTTCTGTTCTTCAAAAGCTTTGGATTGTAATTCTTAGTGAGTTTAAGAAGCTCTTATATTCTTCAACTTGTCTTGCTTCCTTAAACTTGTACATTGACTCCAACTCAGGTCTTTTGGTTTTGGCAACTTTGGTAGCTCCACAAAAGATTGGAAAAGCTCTTTCTTCCAAAAATCTAGACTTCTTGGCTGCCTCCTTTGGCTTAACACCCAGCGCAACCATTCTTTCTTTATCCCTCAAGAAGTATCCCCGATTAATGAATCTCTTTGTTCTTCAGTTAATTCTGTTGGAAAATAATCAGGGATAACTTCCTCGGATACGATTGCTTCTTTCAACACTTGTTTATATGTTGATTTCTTGAAGTTCTGATGCAGCCTCAGGAGTCTTTCTAATTCATCAAAGCTATTGAAATCTTCAAAGGTATAATGTTGTGGAGTTGTGAAACCCTGAGCAGAAGATTCTCCAACTTCTTTTCTGCTTGAAGAGCCTGTTTCAAAATAATCAGGGTCTGCAAATTCTTCAAACACAGGTTCTTCAACAACTTCTTCATTTGTTGGATTCTCAACAATCTCTGGCTCATCAAATGTTACATTATCTTTTAATGCTTCAATATCTGCATCCTTCAGCATATTCAACTATCTCATTTTCATACACATACCCTTCATCTTCATTTTCAACAATCATTTTCATTCTTCTTCATCATCATCATCATCATCAGAATCAGTTCCAAAAACTTCCTAAGTCTTCTTTGAATTTCTTCATTTCATCATCTTCTTCATCACAGAATCATCTCCAAACACTTCATTGAATTTTCTTTTAATATCAGCCACTCTTGCTATCTCCTCTGGATCATCATCATTATTTCTTTCATTGAATCTTTCAGTGAAATCTCTAATCTTTGTCAACTCTTTGAGTTTCATCTAACAGCAGCTAATCTATCAATTTCTGCCTGATCTTCTTCAACAACATCTTGGTTTCCACCCTCCGTTCTTTCTTGCATCACTACATCTTCAACATTCACATCAACTCTTGCCGAAGAATTATCAATATTCAGCTTGACCTTCTCCTTGGTTCTCCCCCTCGGGGTGATCATCAGAATCAGGATCATCCCGAAGAGAAGGAACCGAGGCCGGTCGGCAAGATTCTAAAGCTATCAATCTTAACTCAAAAGCTAGCTTAGCATCATACTCAGCCTTTTCCTTCTCAATTTTATCTTGTAAGATCTTGAGTTGTTTTTCTGTTGCAAGTTCTCTTTCTCTAACTTCTAGAGCATTCAACATTCCTCTTTCAGTTACAGTCAACAAATCACCCTCAGACCGTAAGATATTCAACAACACTTCACATGCAGAGTCTTTGGTAGGTTGATTTGTTGATGTTGATGGAATTTGATTTGGTGTTGGTGTTCTTTGTGTTTGGGTAGGAGGTGGAGTAAGCCAACCCGGGGGTTGTTTGCACATTTGTGGTGTGACCTAAATTCAGCGAAGCTGATTCAGGATTTCCTGCGGTTCCTCGGGTTATACCCTCACCAGCAGTTTCAGATTCATGGCTTTGCAACCAGAATCGGGTTGTGTCCTAGACTGTGATAAATCACTGTCCGGGACTTGTTGTTGGGCAACACCTCTAACAACACCGGGGTCACTGAGAATGCCCGTTAATACAGTCTCAGGTTGATCCTGAGGAACAGCAGTGTCACTACGGCGTTCATACTGTCCCCCAGTCTCAGTTTGAGAACTGTTACCTGCGGCTAAAGCTGGCATGATGTTAGCTAAGGCAGGATTTCCAAGCTGTCCTTGAGGGTCACACAAAGTGGGTCCCTCTCCGCTTGTTCCGGCCCCAGTACTCAACTGGGCTTGTGAATCCGTGTGCCTAGGAGATCTAGACTCTTGTGCACGAAATGAAGACGGGAGGTGGGGCTGGTCCTCTCTAATTTCAACACTCTCATCCTCCAAATGAGGAGAGTGTGGTGAACGTGGCTGTTCCCCGTGCGTTTGTGAGACTAACTCCTGTTGTGAGGAGTCAGAATGGCGAGGAGAATCCGGTGCAAGCGAGAATGGGGAGTTCTCGACTTCTACCCTAGGGTTGACATCCCGGCTAGACATTGGTTTCAACTATCGGAGGGCCAACGTTTTCTTTATGCCCTGTCCTAACCGGACCTCTCAACCTCTCTGGTATTTTCAACTCCTCCCTCATTTTCTCCTTGTTCCTCCAGCACAACATCATCTCCAGTGCTAACATGCTCAGTCTCAACATCAGATACAACATTATGCACAATTCTTGTTGCTTGTTCAACATCAAACTCCGCTGAGGCACCAGGCTGTTCATTCACATCTGCTGAAGTAGATTCAAGTCTTTGTCTTGCAGATTTAGACGACTTATGTTTTCTTTTTGATTTCTTCTTCTTTGAAGTCTGCTTTAGGACACTTCTAGCAGACATTTTAAGTCGTCTACCTGGTGGTAGAGTTGGTTCATCAGGTAGAGCAGATGCAAGTGGTGTTGGATTAAGAATCGGTGATGAACGAGGTGGTGTTAGAATTGGTGGATTCGGTGAAACTACGGATGGTATAGGTGTAGATTGCGAAGGTGAAGATTGCGAAAAACGAACGGTTGGTGTAGATTGTGTAGATTGTGAAGGTGATGTTTGTGATGTAATGTTTGGTGTAGATTGTGAAACAGGTGATGAAATAGGTTCAGGTGAAGCAACATCTTGTTGAAACATAACTCTTTTAGACTTTCTTTTCCTCTGCTCAGAGGCCCCTTCATCACTAACCCCTCTTTTTCTTTTTGACGAACTAGGACCCTCACTTGGCGACCTATGCTCAGCTTGGGAAGGAGTCTGTCGGCTTTCAGACCCCATTGCTGAGACTAACCACTCGAGATAAGCCCTAAGGTGAGGACTCTGAGCAGGAACCAGATTTATCAGGAATGGTGGAATCGGAAAAGGTCTTACAGTTTCACAACTTGTGCCTCTCAAGTTGGATTTATACATTGCAATCACACACTTGAAGCTGTTCTCCAATTTTCTGTCTTCATTATCCATCTTCGATAATCAGTGTGAAGAATCTGATAAAGGGAATATATTTTCTGTCTTGTTTATCCTTTCCCTTGACAACTTGAATCATCTTTGCCCATATGATCTTTGCAAAGTCACACTGCACATTGTGAGTGACTGCATAGTAGATTGCCAAAGAATCCTTTGTCATAAGATCAATCCCTTTCTGTGATGGCATCAAACAAGTTGTAAGAATATTGTACATCGTATGCCAGAGAGTTGCTACATTACTTCTTCTGAAATCTCTCATTGTTGCCAACTCTCCTGCATATCCCAACGAATGAACTCCAGCCAACATTTCTTCAACTGAAGGTAGTTCTTCAGTTAAATAGTTCATCTTCTGACTCTAGAGAAAATTTAAAGTAGTCTGCTGTGTTATGTCTTTTACTTCCTCGTACATATTCAATTGATTGCCACAGCTCAAAGACATACTTCTCAGGTACAATTGCACCTCCAGTCAGAGCATTATTCAGTGGATGATAGCTAAGAATCTCTGGAATGATCGGGAATTTGCAAGCAAATGGAATGTGAAGTGCTTGATTGGCTTGCATTTTCATTGAATCTCCTTCTCTGAACATTGCCATCTTGATACTTTATTATTTTCTGTTAAGACAAACTGACCAAAGTTTTTGACCAGAAAAGACATGTTAAACACAGAAAAAAATAACAAAATATACCAACTTTTAAGAAACACATTTATTACACAGACAATGTTTTGCATATATATTAAAAATGAGAGAACAAAGTAGTACACAAAGGCGTTCGATACCGTGCATCTCACCCAAATATATATACAAAACATGACAATATATAGAATCACATAAGTATTAAAAGATAAGAAAACAAGGTAGTACACAAAGACATTCGATACCTTGCATCTCACCAAACATATGAAAATACTATATATAACACATATACATACATACATTTAAAAATTCAACACAAAATAATAATAAAAAGTAAACTTAGACAAAATAAAAAAAATTTGAAGAAAATAAAAATTAAAAAAATTTAAATTCTAATTTGTACTGTTTGCAGAGCAAAAACCTCTGCAAATAGTACATTTTGACAATCTGCCCAAGAAAAATGGTTTTAAAAAAAATTTCAAGTCAGGCACCAAGTCATCGAGTATTGGAGATAAACCTCGTGAATGCCGAGCTCAAAGCTCTGCAAATGAGCAGTTCAGATTCACTCCTTAAAAAATGTATGAAATTTTCTTTTATTGAACAACAAAAATGTTGTCAATTGATAAAGAACAATTTCAATATGAAAAATTTCAAATTGTACTGTTTGCCGAGCAAAATGCTCTGCAAACAGTTGGATTTAAGAACTTTGTGAAAAATTTTCATTTTGTACTGTTTGCCGAGCAAAAAGCTCTGCAAACAGTTGAATTTAAGAACTTTGTGAAATTTTTTTCATTTTGTTCTGTTTGCCGAGCAAAAAGCTCTGCAAACAGTTGATTTGAAAACTTAGTGAAAAATTTTCCCTTTGTACTGTTTGCCGAGCAAAATGCTCTGCAAACAGTGGATTTGAAAATTTGGTTGTCTTGACAAAATTGAAAATCCAATTTGAACTATTCCGAGCAATTAGCTCTGCAAACAGTTGTTTTCATACTTGGAAAAATTTTGAAATTCAAAAAGCACTGTTTGCCGAGCTCAAAGCTCTGCAAACAGTTGTTTAAAACTTGATCATTTTGAAAACAAAAAGACTTGAATGCCGAGCAAAATGCTCTGCATCAAGTAGTTTTAAGGACTTGGTGAAAAAATTTTGGTTTGTTAAAACAAGTATTTGCCGAGCTAAAAGCTCTGCAAATGACTCTTTTGATCCAAAAATTTGTTTGGGAAAAATATAAACTTGTTTTACCAGAATTTATGGTGATTTGAAGATTATCAAGAACAAACAATGCATTTGCCGAGCAAAATGCTCTGCAAATGGTACTTTTCATCAAAAACTCATGATTACCCAGCCCTTTAACAATCCAACCCAGAAAAACTCAAACACAAGCAGATTAAGACATAAAATTCATATTAACAACAAGTATAAGTCCTAATCATGCATCTATCATCATCAAAACATGAATCAACACATCATAGCAAGCATAGGAATTCGAAAAATTCAACTTGGCATTTAATCAAACAGTTGGAGTGCATAAAGAAAACAAGAAAGTTCACCTTTAAAACTTTGATCGAATGAAGACAGACGATGATTTAGTCCACAAAGATGATCACCAGATTACACCCTCTTCGATTATTATGAAATTTATGAAAAGTTTGATTGATTGATGTGACTATGATCGGTTTCTTTGAGAGAAAAAATAATGAAAAACTGATTTGAATTTGAATTGAAAATGATAATGGATCGCCCATTTTCTATTTAAAACACGAATCCGGGTCGCGGGTCTGGGTTTGACCCGCGTGTCAACCCGATCTCGAAATGATTTTGGGCTTAGGAAGTTTAAAAAAAAATTAAAATAAAAAAATAAAAAATAAAAAAAACAAAAATCTTTTTATTATTTTAGAATTTTCTAATTTTGTATTTGATTTTTCAATTTTAAACAAACACACATAACAAAAAAATAAATAAAAAAAAAAAAAAAAACAATAAGACAAACAAATATTCACATGCATTTGCACACTCCCCCTCAAATTAAGCATATTAGACTATACTAAATTTACAAACTCCCCCTAAAATCATGCATTCTACCCTTTTTCTCCCCCTCAAACATTGCATGTAATAACAAGTAAAAAACATCAATGTTTGAAACAGAAAATGAACATAGAATACATGGCATGAAAGCATTTAAGTTTGTAAATCTAGCATTCCCAACTTGGTTTTCAGAAAATTGAACCTGTTTTCATCCAAAGGTTTGGTGAAAAGGTCAGCAAGTTGGTAGTCTGTTGGGACAAAATAGAGTTTGATGTTACCTTTCTCGACATGATCTTTAAGAAAATGGTACCGAACATCTATGTGCTTGGTCTTGGTGTGCTGTACAGGATTGCAAGAAATAGCAATAGCACTTTTAGAGTCACAGTAGATGGGAATCCTGTTGAACTGAAATCCATAATCAGTCAACTGTGTCTTCATCCAAAGAACTTGTGAACAACAGCTTGCTGCAGCAACGTATTCAGCTTCTGCAGTAGATGTGGATACACAATTCTGTTTCTTTGAAGACCAACTGACCAATCTATCCCCTAGAAACTGTACACTCCCAGAAGTACTCTTTCGATCAAGCTTACAACCTGCATGGTCAGCATCTGAATATGCAACCAATTGAAACCCAGTATCCCTAGGATACCAGAGACCAAGGTTCACTGTGCCTTTCAGGTATCGGAATATCCGTTTGACGGCCTGGAAATGACTTTCCTTGGGATTGGCCTGGTACCTGGCACACATGCATGTGGCGAACATAATATCCGGGCGACTAGCAGTCAAGTACATGAGTGACCCTATCATACTGCGATATTTCTTTTGATCAAAAGATTTTCCATTTAAGTCAGCATTAATCTTTGTTCGAGCTTCCATGGGTGTTCCAATTGTTTGACAATCCATCATATCAAACTTTTTCAACATGTCAAGAATGTACTTAGATTGACAAATAAAAGTACCATTTGACATCTGTTTTACTTGAGACCAAGGAAAAAGTTTAATTCACCCATCATGCTCATTTCAAATTTCTTGATCATTAAAGTAGAGAAATTCTTGCAGTATTTAGGATTAGTTGACCCGAAAATTATGTCGTCAACATAAATCTGGATTAGAATGATGTCACTCCCTTGTAGTTTGATAAACAAGGTAGTGTCAATCGAACCTTTGCTAAAACCAGATTTCACAAGATAAGAGGATAGAGCATCATACCATGCACGAGGCGCTTGTTTCAGACCATATAAAGCCTTATCTAACCTGTAAACATATCCGGATGTTTGGAATTCACAAAACTTCTGGTTGTTCAACATACACTTCTTCTTTGAGAATTCCATTCAAGAAGGCAGTTTTAACATCCATCTGGTAGACTGTGAAGTTCTTGTAGGCAGCATAGGCAAGAAAAATCCGAATAGCCTCAATTCGTGCAACTGGTGCGAATGTCTCATCGTAGTCAATTCCATCTTGTTGGCAATATCCCTTTGCAACCAATCGTACTTTGTTGCGTACAACAACTCCAGTTTCATCCTTTTTATTCTTGAAGATCCACTTGGTTTTAATTGGCTCCTTGTTCTTGTAAGGATTTGGAACCAATTTCCACACCTCAAGTCTTTCAAATTGATTCAGTTCCTGCATCGCTTTCACCCAATCTGGACAACTTAGAGCTTCATTCACTGTCTTTGGTTCAACAATGCTCAGAAAATTCACAAACAGACATTCATTCGCGGAAGCGGATCTTGTCTGAACTCCAGTTGTTGGATTACCAATGACTTGAGAAATCGGATGAGCTCTAGTCCATTTGGTTGTGTGAGGAATTGGGTCAATTGGATCACCAGATTCTTCAGAATCAATAAAATCAGGGGTATGTTGTTCTGTCAATTGTTCAAGTGAAGTAGCAATTGGTTCAACAAAGTTATCTTGATCATAATCTGCTGGATTGGTTGATGGATTTGTCACTTGAGAGATAACATAGAGGTTGAGTATGCAACTCTGTATTATCGGTAGGTGGAGGAGAATCAGATGATGAACTAACATCTGATGATTGTGACGGTGTAGACTCATTGGGATCCATCTCTTTTGAATTTGAACTGGATGGTTCATTGGAATTCACATCAGATTCAGGAACATTCTTCGGAACTTGGAAAAATTCTTCAAACAAGATATCCAAATCTTGTGAAGTCGGAGTAGAGAATGATTTGACATTTGATGCAGTCTTAGTTGCGGAAGCTTGTGGACTTTGAAGTTCGGGTCTTGAACTGTGTTGTTCAAGAACCATTCCTGAGAGTTCATCAAATTTAACATTCATACTCTCTTCTATTCTCTTGGTTCTTCGGTTATATACACGATATGCAATGGATTCTCTTGAATAACCGATGAAATATGCCTCATCGCCTTTTGGTTCAAATTTGCCCAGATTGTCTCGATCATTGAGAACATAACATACACATCAAAAATGTGTAAAAAGTTAAGTTCACATTGGGCTTTCTTTTGTTAATCACCTCATACGGAGTTTTATCAAACCTCTTGTTAATTATGGATCTGTTTTGAGTAAAACAAGCAGTAGCAACAGCTTCAGCCCATAGATTCGGTGGCAACTTCGAATAGGCAAGCATTGTTCTAGCTGCTTCAACAAGAGTTCGATTTCGACGTTCAACTACTCCATTCTGTTGAGGTGTTCTGATAGCGGAAAATTGGTGTGAAATACCCATGGACTTGAAGAAAGAATCAATTGTTGAATTCTTGAATTCAGTGCCATTGTCTGAGCGAACAATTCTAACAGATGATTTGAGATTGACTTGGGTCTTCTTGATGAAATCAATAATCACTTGCGGAGTATCACTCTTTGCATGAAGAAAGAATACCCAAGTGTAACGAGAATAATCATCTACAATCACTAGAATGTATCGCTTTCCATGGATACTTTGAACTTTCATTGGGCCACACAAATCCATATGAATAAGGTGCAAAGGACCTTCTGTACTTAAGTGCTTCTTTGGTTTGTGTGATGCTTTCTTCATCTTTCCAATTGCACAAGCTGGACAAACATGTTCACTCTCATACTTGTAGTCCGGAAGACCTTCAACAAGTTGTTTATCCACGAGTGTATTTATCGTTTGAAAGTTAAGATGAGAAAGACGGCGATGCCATAACCAAGAGTTTTGTGCAGTTGCTTTCGAAAGAAGACAAATCTCTGAAGAATTAGATGGGATGTTGTTGAGATCAATTGTGAACAAATTATTGTCTCTTGTTCCAGTTAGAATATCCACACCATCTTCAGTCTGCACTTTGCATTCATATCTCCTAAATAATACTTGAAGATCATTGTCACAAAATTGACCAACACTAAAGAGATTGTGTCCTAGTCCTTCAACGTAGGAAACTCTCTTGATAGTGACTCCATTTTTAACAATGTCTCCATAACCAAGAATAGGAGCGATATGATCATTTCCGAATCTGAGAGTTCCCATAAACTTCTCAACAAAGTTTGTAAGAATGGACTTGTTTCCAGTCATATGACGAGAACATCCCGAGTCAACATACCATACACAAATGAGATATTCCTGCAAGGACAAGGAATATGGTTTAGGTACCCATGTAGATTGGGTCCTTGCAGGTTAGAGGGATAACATGCAAGTTTAAAAAAATAAACAACAAGCAATATTACACACAAACAAATATTTTATTCAAATAACAAACAATCACACAAAAATGTTCAAAAACACAAATACGAATTACACGCAAGGAAATGTAATGGTTTATACACAAATTTTGTTACAAGCGGGACTAGTCCTAGATGTATTAGCATTATCTAATGTATTTAATCTACGGACAATCCACACTTGTTTGACCTTGGTTGTATTCCCATCAATCTTGACTTTACTAGAAGCATGCAAAAATCTATCCTTAGGGATCCATCTACTGCTACTAGTTAAGCACAAGTCACCTGAAACACGAACATTCTTGAGTTAGCAAACAATTTGTCAACTTTGTTCTTAACAGGTTTCTTCTTGATGGGTTATGTGGTCTTGTTCACTTTCTTAATGTTATTAGGTGACAACCAACCATACTGATCTTTGTATTTAGTCTTTCCTGTGACAGTATCTCTAACCCTTTGTAACGTGCACTTAGGATTCTTCTGAGAATACATAGGGAAACTAGAATACCTAACCTGCTGAAGTTGTTGTTACCTAATGAGAAAGTTTCATTCTTAATAATCTTCGGACCACTGCTTGTTTTGACTTCTTTTTGTGACTGAGGTTCAGATTTGACCTTGTACATCTGTGTTTGCCTAGAAGTCTTTGATTTCATTGGGACATTGGGACCTTTCTGTGGTTTCGGACTTGAACCCGTCTTAGGTGATTGGTTGGTCTTGGGTTTTGAAACAGTCTTTGGTATTGGTTTGGTCTTTGGTTTTGGAGTCAGTCTTGGGTAATGGGTTGGTCTTTGGTTTTCGGAACTCATCGAATGGTGAAGGTTGTGAAGAGTGTGACTTTGGTTTCTTCTTTAGATAAAAATCAAGGTTTTCCTCCTTTTGAACAAAATGTTTTTCAAATTCAGGACCAAAATCATGATTTTCTTCCAAAAATGTTGACATTTCATCATTTTCCAACTTCACACTCACTTCACCTATCTTAATCGGACATGGACTTTGCTTGAGTGGAATTGATGCTTTTTCTTTCTCTTTAAAAGATTGAAGTGCTATTTTCTGAAGTTGAAATACAACTTTTAGATCATTAAGTTCCTTTAGCACTTTCACTTTTTGTTCTTTTTCCTTTTTAAACATTTGGTTTAAAGCATCAATTTCATTCAAGTCTGATTGAGTTCGCTCATGCAATTTGGTAAAAGTCTCAGTCTCGGAAACAGTCGGGAAGTAATGATCAAGAACATCATCAACGTCATTTAGATCACTATCAGTTTGAACAGACACATGAACAACTTTCTTGAAGTCTACATTCACATTTTGAACATGAATTTGATGCCTGTTTGCAAACTCATTAGTTTTCTCTTTCATAGATAAAATCTTCTTATTGATTTTCTCAATCGAATCAGAAAACTTTTTGTCAAAATCAACTTTGCATGTGTCAAAAATCTGTGATTCTCTTTCAGTTTGCACGGAAGCATTTACCAGTTCACACATAGAAAGCACAGCACATTCAGATTGATCAGAAACTTTGGAATCTACCTTGGGTTGGTCAATGACATAGTGATTTTGAGTCTGCAAATTTTCTAACAACGATTGCTTTTCATCAAGAGACTTTTGTAAATCCTCTATCACCTTTTCCAAAACTTTTTGTGGGACATAAGGTCTCAAGTTTTCAGCTTTTGGAATTGGATAATTTTCTTCTAAAGGTTTTTCTTTAAAACACTCAAGAATTTCAGGGATTATAGCCTCATGAGTTTCTTTTTCGTCTTTTTCTTTTTCAATTTTATGTGTAGGGTGACTGAAAAAATCATATGAGTCGTCCATTAACTCATAGTTAAAGTAGAATTTTGCACCCTTTTCTAGAAAATCATCAGCCTCATAATCACTATCTGTCGGTCTCACAAATTGGTCTGTCATCCCACACCTCAAATAAGATTCCTTGTATAGGGATGGGATCTCTTCCTGTGCTTTGAGCAAACATTTTGGATTGTTATAACCCAGCCCTGATGTGAATATTGTTTCAGAACTTCTTGGCCTATTTAAAAAGACTTGTTGATATGAACGATTGATCTTATACAATTTTTCTTGATAAGACTTGATTTCAGCTTTCAGCTCATCATTTTCTTTATCAAGTTTTTGTTTAAGAGAATCTTTTATACAACATTCATATTTTAGGTTAGAAATTTTGTTTTCAAATTCTGTCACATCAGGGATAGATTCTTTGAATTTGACATTTAAAGACTCAATGTCTTCAGCCAAAGCATTTGCTCGAAACATCTCATTGGTCTTTTCAACTTGAAGTTGTCTGACAGTCTTGCTCAGTTCAAGAACTTTGGTCTCAAGTTCTTGTTTCTCAAGATGCAGTTTGGAGGTCGGAGTAAACATGATTGCAGCTTTTTCAGTTTTCAAATTGTCAAAATCCTTTTGAAGTGATTCAAATTTATCTTTAGAATTTTGAAATTCGATCTCTTTGTCTTCCAAAAGCTTTGTTAATTGAGAAATCTGTTTACTCAACCCTTTCCCATACTTCATCGATTGAGCACACTTATTCATATAGTAATCTAAATCAGACTGAGTAAAGTTGATTACCTCATCCTCGACCTCTGAAGAACTTTCATCAGCTTCCTCCAACTCCTTTGATCTCTTGATCTTTGTCATGAAGCACACATTTGCTGCAAGTTCGTCTGTCTCCTCATCAGAAAGATGTAACCACTTGTCATCCTCAGCAAGAAGAGCAATTCCACTTTCTTCTTGTCTTGCCAGCAAAAGTTTGTACTTATAGTACTCGGAGTTCTTTTGTCGAGGTCTAGTGCAGTTGATAGCAAAATGTCCAGGAATACCACAGTTGTAGCATTTCTTGTCTTCATTCCTTTTCTCCATTACCTTCTTCTCAAACTTCTTCTGATTGTCATACTTCTTCTCACCACCAACAAAATCTTTCTTCTGATCAAACTTAGGAGCATTCGCATTTTTAGCATACGAAGAGACTGATGAAGTCCTAAGCTGATTGTTGGTTGGTTTTTTCTTGAAGAATTTCTTCTTTAAAGCCTTCGTGAAATAAGCGAGTTCCTTGTACATCTCTTTTTGTCTTTCATCAAGATCAGAATCACTCATATCACTCAAATCAGAATCAGTTTCAGACTCAACAAATCTTTGTTTTGACACTCTTGAAGTCTTCTTCTCAGCTATCAAGGCTAATGGATCAGAATGAGAACTCTCTTCTTTCTTCTTCTGGATTCTCTGAACATGCTCAACATTTAGTTGCAGCTTTTCAAACAAGGTGTGAATGGTGAGTTTTCCAAAATCTGATTGTTGGTTGAGTTGGGTTCCATACACTTGCCATTCCTCTTCCAGATTTTGATGAATTTGATGTTCAGTTCCATATTGGTTCTCTTCACATCATTCTTTCTCAGCTCATTGATGACATTGCAGAATCTGATGTACACCTCATTCAATGGTTCACCTTTTTGTTGTTTGAATGTTTCATACATGTTCAGAACAGTCGACAACCTAATGGTGTTTGATACATCTGATCCTTCCATCTGCTTCTCCACTTCATCCCAAATGTCTTTTCCTGTCTCATAGGAATCCACATTGCAGTAAATGTCATCAGGAAGTGCTTGGTATAGGTAGGCAATTGCACTTTGATCAGCCTCAACTCTGTTTCTCTGATCTGCATTCCAACTCTCTTCAGGTAAAACTTCTCCACTAACAGGGTTCTTTGGAATCTCAGGACCATCTTTGTATGATTTCCTTAACAGTTTTCCATTCTTCTGCTGTCTATCCAGTTCAGAAACCTTTTCTTCCAATGAGGATAAGATCCTCTAAACAAGACAGGTGGTCTTCCTTCAGAACCAAGTGCTAAAGCTTCCCTTGAAGCCATTGCAAGCAATAAAAGACTTAGAAAAAATTTGAGATTTTTCAATTTCAACTAAATGCAGAGCTTAAACCTCTGCAAATAGAACAAGTAAGAAATTTCAAAATTTTGATTTTTCAACCCACGCGAAGAATATTGATGAAAAATGGTTTTGAGAAATTTTCTTGAAAAATTTTGATTTGAGATTCTTAAAAACAACTAAGTGCCGAGCTTAATCCTCTGCAAATGGTGTAAGTGACCAAGTCGCAACCCAAGTACTTAGATCAACACACAAAAACAACTGAATGCCGAGCTTAAATCTCTGCAAACAGTACAACTTATAAAGTCACTTGGTCGAAGAATCAATTTCAACTATTTGCCGAGCAAATATCTCTGCAAACAGCACAAATAGAACTTGTACTTAGTCACACCAACCAAAAACACTTGTTTGCCGAGCTTAAACCTCTGCAAAAAATGCAAGTAGCACCAGTCTCAAATCAAGAATTCTCAAAAACAACTATTTGCCGAGCAAAAAGCTCTGCAAATAGCACAAGTAGCCTCAACCCTTAACTACAAATCCTTGAAACACCTATTTGCCGAGCAAGGAGCTCTGCAAATAGAACAAGTAACCAGAACACTTAACCAAATTTCTTGAAATAACTATTTGCCGAGCAATAAGCTCTGCAAATAGAACAAGTGGAGTTCCAGTACTTAGCCAAATTTCTGAAACACGTATTTGCCGAGCAAGGAGCTCTGCAAATAGTACAAGTAAGAACACCACTTAGCCAACGACCTCTGCAAATACGAGTAACCACAACACGACAAAATAGTCGGTTACTGGTTGTCTTCTTCGTTCAGCCAACACCTCATTTGCAGAGAAGACTGTAAATCTTCGATATCTTCTTCATTTTTGCGAATTAGAACTCGAATTTTATATCAAAATGTTCAGAAAATCAATGCGCACAAATCCTCAAACAAATTAGATGCTAATTTCAACTGGAAATCAACCCTCACGAACATGCGATTTGTAGAGCTCGATCAAAAACAACTCAAATGATGAAATTAGCTTCTGAAATTGATAGAGGATGATATACTGATTATAAATCGATCGGTGAACAAAATTTGAACAAAAACACACTTAATTTGCAGAAATCACTCAAACAGTGATCTCGGCAAATGAACCTTTCAGAATATAAGCCAAATTCTGAAATTAAGCACAAATTAAGCTTGTATTAAGCTTGTGGATCGTTCAGCAACTCTGATTGTGCTCTGATACCAATTGTAAAGTGAAGAATTCGAGCTTTAGTGTGTGTTTATGTGTGTGTTAATGGCAGTTTCTAGAGAGAGAAAGTAGAGAGAGAGTAGAGAGAGATTCAGGGAAAGTTTGGATAGTATTATGGGTTGAAAGGTTACAAATTACATTATGGAGGGGGTTTATATACATAAGAGCAATTTACACTATGCCCCCTTCCATATTAACATGTTTACATTCTAAGTACAAACAACATAAAGTACACAAATCAACTACTACATTTATATTTCTAACAATCTTTGACTTGCCAACTTCTTGAAAAATAATTTCTGGTTTCATTTCTTTTGGAAGTGCATCTAAATCAGTGATTATAGATGCCAAGTGAAGATCACCAGATTCATATGCTTTCTTTGATTAGCAAAAGTGTTTTTAATTGCAACATCTGGATTTGGTGATTTCATCCAAGATTTGATTATTTTTTGTTCTTTTTCAAGGATGTTTTTCAGTTCTTCTTTTTCCAATTCAAGAGTGGCAACCATAGACTGATAACTTTTAAGGGCCAACTGAACATCTTTCAGTTCTTTCAGTCTGGCCTGACTGGCGTTCAGTTCAGAAGTATTATTTTCAAACATTTTTAAACTTTCTGAACGCACAGTTTCAACAAATGAGATGTCAGCCTCTAAAAGAACCAAAAGGTCCAGTTTGTGTTCCTCATTACTTTCAAAACCAAAATCACTAACCTTTTTCATTACTATATCCACCCAACGACCAGATTCAACATCAGACTTGACCAAATGACCTTGATCTTCACGAGCCATGAAACACATGTCCCTTACTTCTTCATCATCAGATGATTCATCAGAATCTTCCCATTTTTCTGTTTTGGCAATCATACAACCATTATTGCTTGAGTTGTCTTGTGCCATGAGAGCTATATGGGCTTTCAGCTTCTTGTACTTAGCCTTATAGCTTTCATCAGATTTCTGAAAAATAGAATGGTTAGGGGCAGATTGTGATGAAGGTTGACTAGATCTGCATTCCTTCATGAAATGTCCTTTCTTGCCACACTTAAAGCATTCAAGATTAGACTTATCAATAGAAGCGCTGGAAGCAAATGGTTTTCCAGATCGATTAGATTTGGCCTTAAAACGATTGAACGTTTTAGCCAGCATGGCAACCAGATCATCATTGTCATCCTCATCACAACCATGAGTAACATTATCAGTAATACCAGTTTTTAACATTTCAGAAACTATCTTCTTCATTGAGTCAGAATGATCACTCTCAGAAGATAGCAGTGCAGTCCCATGTGGCTCAGAATACTGAACCATGACTGAACTGGTAGAAGCATGATTTTTGGCATCTTGCTCAGCCACAGCTCTCTCAGCTTTATTCTCTTCAGTGTATCTGAAGGCTCCATATAAGGAAGCAAGAGTGTGACTATGCAAGGTTTTTCCTTGTCTTAAAACCAAGATCAAATTTTCCCATTTAGAAGGTAAAATATCACAAAATTTTTCCAACAAAATTTCTTTGTCCTTCTCTACACCCAAGGCTTTCAATTGGTTTACCAGATTTGTAAATCTGATGTAAGTTTGTGTTAAAGTTTCACCAGGGAATGCAAAGAAAGATTCATATTTCTTATTCAAAGCAACTTTTCTTGTGACAATTGTCTCAGAAGTGCCTTCAAACTGAGTCATAAGTTCCTCCCACATTAATTTAGAATTTTCAAGTAAAACAAGAGTGGGCATAAGAGTTTCAGGAACTGCATACAAGATCATATTTTGCAGCTTGGTATCAAGGTCTACCAGCCTATGATCTTCTTCAGACCAATGATCCTTCTCCTTAGGTGTCATCCTAGGAGTCCCATCGGCATTACGAACAACAGTTGAAGCATTCATGGGAACATGAGGTCCTTCTTTTAAAATGGTGGTCAGATGTCTTTCAACACCAGCAATATACTTAAGCATGCATGCTTTCCATGTGATAAAGTTTTCACTGTTCCCATCAAACTTGGGAACATGATTATTTGGAAAGTGTACATGCACATTGTGCAATGGTATATTGTTGTTGATGACAGGGGGTGGGTTAGTACCATTAGGATTAGGGTTAGGTCCTTCATTGTTTTCGGGGTTAGCCATCACAGCAGATCTAGGTTAAGGAATATAATATTCAAACCTTCTGCTCTGATACCAAATGTAAGTCCCAAATTAGATGGTTTACCCGACTGGCAAGCAATTCTAACTGGAAATAGACCAGTTCAGAATGACGATCCAGATATGGATCAAACAATAAAGTAAATGACTGAAAGTAAATTGCAAGAAACAAAAGTGCTGAAACTATATAAATAATATATATAATCAAGTATGTAGCATTGAGACACGATATACTTTTCAAATGTATTTTATTAATTATGTTAAATAAAATACAAAGGTTGATGCAGAACAAAGATAAACACAAATGTGTAATATCTAAACAACCTTGAAATACAAGTGATCTAAATAACTTGGAAATACTCTTAAGATTACTTAGAGTATATCTCACAAGTTGCAATGCCAAAGTTTCAAGCTCTTTGCAAGTTGTGAGAAGCCTTATATTTATAGGCAAGGTTCATGCTGATGTGGACCAGGCCGTACAAATATGCATACTTTTAAGGTTAAGTGTGAAAGTCATTTGATGTGACATTTCACACTTTATTCCCAACCTTTTACTCAACCTTGTACCTTTAAATAGATAAAGCTATTAACCGGGTAAAGGTTGGTAAAGTAAAAAGGCTTCCTCGTAATCAGTGTAAGGTGTTGTAAGTACTTTACACTGAGATGCTTCAGTCTTTGATCTGGTAGAATCTTCTCTGGCTCTGCTTCTGAGATGATTCTCTTTCTTCAGTCTTCAGTCTTTGACTTCAGAATGAATGCTTTCAGTTTAGTTGATCTGAACTGAAGTGAAGCTTCAGTGAACTAATTCTGAAGTGCTTCAGAATTCTGTACAAGTATCTTCACTGAACTTCAATCTGTCACACCCCGACTAAGGCGGAAAACTCGGGGTGCAAGATAAGCACACGCGCACATGGATGTTACATAGGAATAACTAAATGAGTGCATAGATTAACCATAAATAGTCGAATACATAGTTCAAATAAGCAAAACATAAGTCACAAACATAGGTTCAATAGCATTCGAATAAAACACAAGATAAGTTCCCACGCAGGGGAAACGATTAGGCATAATGCCAACTAGCACATAGAAAAGCATGCAAAACTCCAAATCCTAAGCCTGAAGTCTGCTACGAGTCCCATGCTACCATCCTAGCCACGATTTACTTGATTACCTGAAAGGAATACTTAAAAGAGTCAACACAAAGGTTGGTGAGTTCGTAGGTTTCGAAATCATGTTTGTATACTTGAAATCCTCATTTGAATCACAAATCGTTTACTTGAATAATCACTTGAAAACGTCTATCATTTGAATGAGTATGTTTATGCCGTCAAATATGGATACGCGAATAACATAGTATGAAGTGGCTATAGACCTACTTACGATACATTTAGTATGAATACATATAAACGTGCCCTTACAGTCGACATGGCTAGAATGAATACAAGTATGAAGCCTCTTACGGTCCTAGACCTGGCTAAATGAATCCAATATGAAGCCGCTTACGGTCATAGACCTGGCTAAATGAATACCAATATGAAGCCGCTTACGGTCATAGACCTGGCTAAATGAATACCAATATGAAGCCGCTTACGGTCATAGACATGAGCTGGCTAGAATGTATATCAATATCATACAGTAGTCTAATAGCCATCGAATAACAATGAAAACAATTACGGCATAAATGAAAACACATTTTGTATTCCTTTCACCCCAAAACGTAAGTAAAAAGGGGCTACGAAAACTCACCTGACAGCTAGCAACAAGTTTAAGCTACACAAGATATCAGAAAGCAAGTAACCGGTACGCAATCAATCTGTTACAAGTTATCACAATTAAGTATGTATTCATTATAGGAGAGCGTACTCTTAACGTGCCACCAAGTGTCGACTAAGTTGTCCAAAAGCGTACTAGTTTGACTTTGACCACATTTTACAAGTTTGACCAAAGTTGACCAAATTACGAGTTTGACTAAGTTGACCAAAGTTGACTAAACCGACCAAAGTTGACCAAAGTTGACTAAACCGAGGTAGTAATCGAAATCCGAGGTCTCAATTGAAAGTTGAGGTCTTAAATTGATTTTGGGGTCTTATTTGAGATTTGGGGTCTTATTTCACTAAAGGACAAAATTGAAATTGAGAGGCTAAATTAAGAGGCTAGATTTAAGAGGCTAGTAAATCTGGGGTAGTATTTTACTAAAAGACAAAACTGAAATTGAGAGGCTAGATTTGAGAGGCTAAATTGAGAGGCTAAAATAAGAGGCTACACTTACGAGGTCGTAAATCTCAATTGCGAGGTCACAAATTTTGGGGTCTTATTTCACTAGAAGACAGAATGAAATTGGAATAGTGAGCGGGGTCGCAAATTGGGTGACGGGGTCGCAAATCAGAGTTGTTCTTCCCCAATTTTGTTCTAGAAAACCCTAATCGTTTCTTTTGATCGGAAAAGTGTTTTTAACATCAATTTGTATTTTTAGACCCACAAATATGATGGGAAAACAATACTAAAGTCGGAAACTCGAAAACGGACTTAAATCTCAAAGACCCATTTGAACAAAGTTTACAAAAATTGTACAAAATTCCTTAAATCTCAAGATTTTGTTAACGAAATCACACGAAACTTTGACAAAAGCTGTAGTATATGATTCTAAACGTTTTGGACGTAAAAAGTTTGTACTTGGCGGGTGTAGTGTGTGTATTAAAAGAAAAACCGAAAATTTACAAAAAGAAGAGCATAAAAAGGGTTTTGATTCTTACATCAAATCTGACCAAAATAGATGTTTGTGATGATGTTTAGGACGTAAAAACACTGTTATTGAAGCTAAATCTAAACAAAATAAGGTTTGATTTCCATAAAACTTGTTGTTTATGAGGTAGTAAAGTGAGGTAGTAAAAATGGGGTAGTAAGGGAAAATGGGGTAGCAAAAGTGTGTGTGTTTTTGCTAGGTGGCTAAGGTGATGGAAAAATGAGAGTGTGTAGAGAAGAGAGTATTTATATGTAGGGTAAAATAGAAGGGTTCCATGCTATGTCACCTTACTAGCCGAAAATACGATGCCAATTATGAAATACGAGGATTTCCAATTGTAAGTGCACGTCTATGTCAATAGCAGTCTAGATTGTTTGGGCTTATATTGTAATATGTCTTTGTAATGTGATTGTCATTAATGAACTTGGTATTATGCATAGAATACTAGATTAAGTTTAAGTATTGAATGTGTAATAAATCTGCTAAGTATGAATTGCGACCTCGCAATTCATAGAGGAAATGCGACCTCGTAATTGCAGGGTCAATTACGAGGCAGGACACGAATTGCGACCTCGCAATTGTGTCGAGCTGGGCTGAAATGCGAGGCCGACTCGCTGAAGCCCAAGTCGTATTGTTTCCTATAAATACCGAACCCTAACAGAGATTAGGGTTGAACATTTGTCGAAATATCAAGCATATTGTGCAGGTTATAGTCGTCAATAGCTGTTCCGCTAGGCCTAGAGAAGATCTGCGAGGCAGCAAATAATCTGAAGGCTTGTTGTGAATCACCAAGTTATAGTGAGGGATTCCGCACCTCAAGATAACTGTAGCAAGCTATTAACGATCCAGTTCAAGGGGACTTACAAGTGGTATCAGAGCCTCTTGGTTTAATACCGGAAGGTTATAGCTTGTTGGTGATAGACAACATCGATTTAGGGTCGTTTAGACGTGATTCTTTCACGAGTTTACGACCGGAAATCTTCTTTGTGTCATATTTTGGTGTTTGCAGCAGTCGAAAGTGATTTTTTGGCTTTTAGGGTTTCGAATTTAAGAGATTTAAAGGATACAGCATCGTTTGCGACCTCGGGCTCGTATTACCTCATCCAGCTCGTTGCGACCTGGGTAGCTAATTACGACCTCGCCAGTTCAATTGCGACCTCGTTTTTCGTTTGCGACCTCGTGAGCTCTTTAAGACCTCGCCAGTTCAATTACGACCTCGAGTATAATTGCGACCTCGTTTTTCTTTGCGACCTCGTAAATTTTGCGACCTCGTTTATTTTTGAACAGTTCGTGAATTTTGCTAGCTCGGAGAAAATGACGTCTCAATTACCCGCAAACTATCAAGCTTTGCTGAATCAGTTGATTCTGATGGATCATGAAACCGGAAAGGCCAACTCACCGCCCAAGTTGATAAGCCTTGACAGATATTTCAATTGGAAGGGCAGATTCGAGTCATATTGTAGACTTATGGATGTACGGATGTGGATTTGTATTGTCAATGGTTATGTTCATCCAACAGTGACAAATGACAAGGATATTCCTGGTTCGAGTGGAGGAAAACTGACTGATCCTGATCTGGTTAGGGAGGATTACAAGCAAGTTGATCCAGATGATCTGGAAGAAATGGATTTGAACTGGCAATTGGCTATGCTAACATTGAGAGTTCAAAGATTCACTGATAGAACCGGAAGGAAGGTCATAGACGGCAAAGTGGGATTTGATAAGACTAAAGTGAAGTGTTTTAACTGTGATGGTTTTGGACATTTTGCACGTGAATGTCAGAGGCCAAGACGGGACAACAATTCAGCTACAGGTCGTCAGAACTTCAATCAGGGTGGTTCTATTGCAAGTCAGAATTCAGGGCGTCAATATGCTAATACTGGGAACCGAAGCTCAGGAGAAACTGACAACTCAAGAGCTTTGGTTGTACAAAATGATGGTACATATAATTGGGGTTCGACTAGTACCGATGATCAGAATCATGCATTCATGGCTGAAATTCAAGACTTGATGATTCATTTTGTGATCATGATAGTTTTCATCATAAGATAAAAGAGGAACCTGAACCATCAGAACCAGTAAGAGCTGAAAGCAAAAATATGTCTACCGAAGCCGAGGCTGGCTTCATGGCACATCTTGAAGTTATTGAACAAAAGGAACCACTAAGGAAAACTACTGGGATATGGTTTGTCGATAGTGGATGTTCAAGACATATGACTGGTGACAAGAGACTGTTAACGGAGTTTACACCTGTTAAAGGGTCTTATGTTAGTTTTGCTGGTCCCAAGGGCGGAAGCATTTCTGGTATTGGAAAAGTCGTCAATGGGAAGATTAAAATGGATAATGTGAACTTTGTTGAGCAGCTGGAGCATAATCTGATGAGTGTATCTCAAATATGTGACAAAGGGAATCCAGTTCACTTTACAGAAAGGGAAGCCCTGATCTTGAAACCAGGTTATGTTATACAGAGGAATGGATCTTACTGAAGGCTCCAAGAAAGAAGGACATCTATGGTCTTGAATTAGGTGTACTTGATTCAGTGGAGCCAGTTTGTCTGCTCACTAAAGCTTCTGAAGATGAATCTCTGCTATGGCATAGAAGAATGGGTCATATCCATTTCAGAAAAATGAACTATATTACAAGTAATGGATTGGTTCTTGGCGTTCCAAATAAGAGATTTATGGTGGAAGATAAATGTGTACCGTGTCTTAAAGGAAAACAAACTAAGAAGCCACATAAGCCGAAGACTTAGAATTCTATTGCCTCTCCATTTCAGTTGCTGCATATGGATCTATTCGGACCAGTAAATGTTCGAAGCATAGGGTATATGTACTACTGTCTAGTAGTTACTGATGATTACTCTAGATTCTCGTGGGTATTCTTCTTGAAGACCAAGGATGAGACCTCTCAAATACTTATGGAGTTCTTTGAAAGAATTGAAAATCAGTACAACACAAGAGTGAAGAGAATCAGAAGTGATAACGGGACAGAGTTCAAGAATCAGATTATGGAAGTATATTGTCTGAGCAAAGGAATTGAGCATCAATTCAGTGCACCCTATGAGCCTCAACAAAATGGAGTAGCAGAGAGGAAAAACAGGACATTGATAGAGACCGCCAGGACTATGCTAGCTGATTCAAGGCTTCCTACTATGTTTTGGGGGGAAGCAGTGAATACTGCTTGTCATGTGTTAAATAGGGTTTTAATTGTTAAAAGATTTAATAAGACACCTTACGAGCTTTTAAACAATAGAAAACCAAATTTAACTGGGTTGGAACCTTTTGGAGTCCCATGCACGTTTTTAAAAGTTCGTGACCAACCCAAATTTGCCGAGAAGGCTGAAGAGGGAATTTTTCTTGGTTACATTCCGGGATCTCCAAATAGGCGGGTGTACAATATTAAGGCTGAAATAGTTGATGTTGGTTACAATGTCGTTATTTCTAGCTATAATCCCCCTGTACATCAAGGGTCTTACTATCTTGTTTAATTATGATGATGTGTTTACTTCCTTTAATGGTCCTATTTCTTTTGGTGCAGGTAGTTCAGAGGTGGATGATGTAGTATTGCTACGTGATCAGAACATCGGAGCAAGGTCTACTACTCCTTCAGAATCCGCGACTGCTACAGCATCAAAGAATAAAGAGGAATCAAGAAAAGATCAAGATACAGAGCTTGTGTCAACTTCACACAACATGCAGATGGTTCATCAAAGTATACTGAAGATAAGTGCACAAGAATCAGAACCAGTTACTCCACTTCCTCTCGGATCTATCGATCAAGGAGAAATAGGTTCAAATTTGGGTGTAAATCTTCAAGTTGATAAGGCTACACAGCATAGAGTCAACAAGTATCATCCAGTTGAGGATATTATTGGTGAACCAAGTGCAAGGGTTAAGACAAGAGCTCAAATTAATAAGTTATCTGGTTTATTCGCAGAGATGAAAGAAATCGGTATAGTTGATGAATGTAAGTTCAGCTGCTTTGTATCTCAAGAAGAGCCAAGTAATATTCAAATGGCTTTAAAAGATCCATCTTGGGTTGAAGCAATGCAGCAGGAACTTTTAATTTGATAAGCTCCAGGTATGGGAGCTCGTTGATTTACCTCCGGGAGAGTATCCTTTCGGCACCAGATGGGTCTTTAGGTGCAAAAAGGATGAAAAAGGCATTGTGACACGTAATAAAGCTTGGCTAGTTGTTCAAGGTTTTGCTCAACAGGAAGGGTTGGACTACACTGAGGTGTTCGCACCGGTTGCTAGGCTAGAAGCTATTCGTCTTTTCTAGCATTTGCTGCTTTCAAGGACATTAAGGTATATCAGTTGGATGTCAAGAGCGCATTCTTATACGGTACTGTCCAGGAATTAGTGTATGTTACTCAACCGCCAGGGTTTGAAGATCCAGATCATCCTGATAGAGTCTATCGACTGAATAAGGCATTGTATGGATTACATCAAGCTCCAAGGGCATGGTACGACAAACTGTCGAAGCATCTTCTCGAGAATGGTTTTGAAAGAGGATTGATCGATAGTACGTTGTTTACAAAATGGAAGGGAGAGGATTTCCTACTTGTACAAGTTTACGTGGATGACATTATTTTCGGGTCATCAGACGAAAAGATGTGCAAGGAATTTGAGCAGATTATGAAAGGGACTTTTGAGATGAGCGCTATGGGAGAGATGAACTTCTTTTTAGGTTTGCAAGTTGAACAGAAAAAGGACGGATTCTTCATTCATCAGACGAAGTATGCACAAGATATCTTGAAAAGATTTGGCATGGAAGATACTTCACCGATGGATACCCCTATACAAAAGAACCATCAACTTGGGATGTTTTCTCTTAATGATCCAGAAGTTGATCCTACTCGCTATAGGGCCATGATAGGTTCTTTGATGTATCTTACAGCATCAAGACCAGATATCATGTTTGCGGTTTGTTTGTGTGCTCGTTATCAGTCTTGTCCCAGGAAAGTCACATGAAAGCTGTTAAGCGAATTCTTCGCTACCTCAAAGGGCAACCAGTGCTGGGTCTTTGGTATTCGATTGGGGGAGACTTTGAGTTCGTGGCTTATACAGATGCTGACTATGGAGGCTGCAATTTTGATAGGAAATCGACTTCAGGTGGATGTCAGTTCTTAGGGGGGAGATTGGTCTCATGGCAATGTAAGAAGCAGACTTCTGTTGCGATCTCGTCTTGCGAGGCAGAATACATGGCAGCTGGTGGATGTTGTTCACAGGTTCTATGGATTCAGCAACAACTGCGTGATTACGGTCAGAATTTTCTCTGTACTCCTATTAAGATAGACAATGAATCCACCATATCCATTACCAATAATCCTGTTAAGCACAGTAGGACTAAGCACATAGACATAAGGTTTCATTTTATACGTGATTGTGCTGAAAAGAAATTAATAGTCCTAGAAAAGGTGCCGAGTGACTTTAATTTAGCTGATCTGTTCACTAAGGCTTTCGACCGAACTCGTTTCTAGTTGTTAGTCCAATTGATTGGAATGAGAAATCTATAGTGACAGTGTCTCTCAAAAGGAACTTTGTAAAATGTGTCAGTGTTTTGTGTCTTTATGTATGTGCATCATATAGTGTCAGAAAAACAAAATAAAAATGAGAAAAACCAGAAAAGAAAAAGAAAATAATAAATAGAGTAAGGTCACTGCATCAAGACGACTAGACGTGACGATACTTTAGCTTTTAAGCCTACTTAATTGTACTTTAAAATGCTCAGTTCAGTGATACCATTATATGATGTATCGGTAGGCACAAAGTACAAAGGTTTCCTTATAATCTGAACTTAAATGTATACAATGTTCTTATGGGAAACATATTCAGATATATGGCTGAGAATGCCTGCTTTTCAAATGATTAGATCTGGTCCTTAAATCTTACGAAAGATCTAGCATTGTAATTTTGTATATTTGGTTTTTATATAGAAGGTCTCAGGTACATACATGTGTATGTATTGCTTGTCGGATGTATATTTGTGACAAGATATGCTAATATCTTATTAATCTTTTGAAAATTATGGAGCTAATGTGGCCTTTGAGATTCGGACAAGTAAGTCCTTGGGGTGTCTTTGTATACCTAGCCTACCTAAAGCTTCCAACTTGGGATAGGTTGTCAGAAAGTTCGCTACACGGGTCTCATCGAAAGTCACGGGTTTTCATAAGCGCTTTAAAATGATGTCACAAATATGCAAGTACTTAGCATTATGCAATGTTGGGTATATTTCCGTACGTGAGTCAAGTTATGTCGCTTTGCGTGTGAGGAATCACCGACCTGTCACCGCTGACTTGATTCTTAAAGATCGTCTCCCTATAGTTACCAAATGTCTTAATTTTAGTGCTTGTGTCGATTGTGAGAGTATATCTGAATGTGGGTCACTTAAGTTCGCAAACTTGATTAAGTGGCATATTAGGCTACTCGGGTTACATGGTGACTGTCCTTGGCCAGGGTATGTCGAAAGTGTCACAAACCAAAAGGAAACTGGAAGTACCGAGTGTTTAAGAGGACAAACATATTGGTAATCGTTGATGGATCACTGTTCATAACTAATAATAAGAGAATTACTTCTCACTTGTAGGCTTATGTAACATGCTAATCTGATCTAATCAGCAGTAACTTTAGCTCTTGTAACTATGTTATTTGTGTGTGTGTGTTATGTTTTTCGTGAAATGTTTAAATTTTTATTGTATTGTATTGTTTAAATAAAAGTTCCTATTGCACGAGAGATATAGTCAGAATAGAATCTAGTTTCCAAAAGGACTCAACTACGTTCTATGGAACACTGAATAAACGAGTAGGGTAGTTAAGCGATAGTGTTGTGATCAAAAGCTAAAAGAAAGTGTGTCATAATTAACAGAATATGAGTTTAAGGAAAAGAACACAGAGTTGTTGATTTCAATAAACAGATATTGAGTTAATTTTTTGATCTTTAGAAAGAAGATTTTCATAAAAATGAACACATAGTTGTTCATAGTTTTGAATTGATCTTTGAAAAGATTTTTGTTGAATCAAAAAGATTTGGAACAGAGATTCTAAATGATTTTGCTTAGTATTGAACGTGCTTGTAGTGAATTATTTGGCTTAATAATAGACTGTTAAGTATATTCATTTTATCTTGTAAATTTTATTCAATTCTTCAGATTGTATGTTATTACTTTGAGAAGATTTGATGTTTGTGTTGAGATGTGCAGGACAACGAACAGATGTTTGATTTTGTAGGTTGTCAAGCAAGATCTCACAACGGAAGCAAGATAAATATCATGCAAAAGTATAAGAGATTAGGTTTCATTTCATATGTTTTACAGTGTTAAAGCCAAGTGACTATAGAAACGGAATTTATATAGATTTGCATACTGAAGTAGATATAAATGGAAGACCTTAGAATAAGTTATCCATAGATATACGTAGAATGATAGAATGTTGTTGGTACATATTCTAGTGACAACAGATTATAGAAATATAGTTTTAAGTTAATTGTGTATTGAACGATATGTTTTAGCGTTAAATAAGGTCGAAAGTCAAGATTGACCAACAAATGGCATGGTGGTCGAAATCCACCATATGGCGAATCCACCATATGGTCGAATTTGACCATTGAGGTCGAATTTGACATGGTGGTCGAACCATACCATCCATTGTCTATATATAGGAGATTAAACCTTTATGTTTAAGGTTAATCTTCCTAGTTCTTTGTTTCACATTTTCTAGCTTTTGTGTGTTATTCATAATAGAGATTATTATCAATAATACAAAGCTTATTATTCCATAGAACATATTGTCTTTCATATTGTTGTTTGCTAATTATAGAGAATTTCCGCACTCTATAATTGGTTAACTAATCTCATAGATCCGTTTGGCTAATAAGGGACTAACAAGTGGTATCAGAGCCATTGATCGTGTTTGGGGTTAGTGATTTCAACAATTGACAAATAAATCTCGGCAGTGTCTTGCTTGGAAGAGATTGTGTTCGTGAAAAGAGGTTTGTTTGATTTAATTAGAAGATTTGAAGGTGGTCAATTTCGACCATTGGAGGTCAAATTCGACCATAAGGTCGATCCCTACATAGGGTCGAATTGTTCCACCTTGTTGTCTATAAATACTACTTGTTCTATCATTCAATCGGTTGGTACTTTTAACTCTTAATTTTATTTTTGGTTTTGAGGTTAGTTTGAGTCTTTCGTAATTGATTTTGAACTTCATAAAATTCGTTTGAGTTTTGGTTTGAAATCTGAAAATTCGAAAGATTCTTTAACCTAGAAACTCAAAATTCAAAAGTATTTTCTTGAGATCATACGAATTTTAGAGAACTTCGAATTTTGTTCAAGATTTTAATCTGAAATTGTTTGAACTTTAAACCTGAAAAAAATTCTTTTGAATTTTGGTTAAAAGTTCTATTAATTTTTGGATTTAAACTTGAACAATAATTAAGTTTTCTAATCTAATCGATGGATCAAAAGATGTTAGGCCGATTGATGGAAATGGAACATGTAGTGGGCAAATCGACATCACCACCAAAACTACTAAGTATTGAAGATTATCCCTCATGGAAGACTCGTTTTGAAAACTATTTAAGATGGACTGATGTCCGTATGCTGATTTGCATAAAGGATGGTTTTAATCAAGCAACCGTTAGTTTTGCCGATGTAAAAGAAAAGGCAAAATGGACAGCACTTTCTGATGATGACAAACGGATGTTCGAGGCCGAACACAAGGCATATGGTTGTATTACTATGTGTCTGCCAGAGGACATTCTGCACACTTTTGAGCAAGAAGCATATGCTACATCAAAGGAACTTTGGGATGCCTTAGCTAATAGGTATGAAGGAGATGATGTAGTAAAGAAGGGAAAGAAGGATCTTCTGAAGGCTCAACATTTGGTTTTTAAGGCAATGAAAAATGAGACGCTTGATGAGTTGGTGAATAGGTATTACCATCTCATGACTGAGATGAGAAATCATGCAGTACCACTAACTGCTGCTGAAAAGAATGAGAAATTCTTAGATGCCTTACCATCTCATTGGGATTTCTATTCAGTTTTGGTTAAACGTGATCCGACTTATGCTCAAATGACTCTTGATAATGTTATTGCACATTTAAGAGGTTTTGAGTTGAATATTAAGAAGCGGGAAACCCAAACTGATGTCATGCAAAATCCAGAGATTTATCGTGCTAAGAAGCCAAATACTGCTGAACCATCTGGGTCAAGGGCAACTGCTTTTCTGTCGAATTCTACTGAGAAGACTGAGATGATAGGAGATGAGAATGGTTACTGCTTTGTAGCTGCATCGATTGAAAAGAATCAAGTTTCAACAAATTTAGCCGGAGGTTCACAAAGGACTCTTAAGGCTATGCCTTTGAGTGTTAAATCAGCTGAAAGTCATGTTAGTCTGTTGGCTGCTTTCATGACATCTTACGAAGCATTGATCTCTGGAAATCTAGTAGATCCGGAGTTGGCTGATTTGGAGTATGAGCAATTGGATCCTGATGATCTTGAAGAGATGGATCTCAAATGGCAATTAGCCATGGTAGCTCGTAGAGCTAGAAGATTTATGGGACGTACTGGAAGAGATTTGACCAATGGAAAGGTTAAGTATGATAAATCCAAGGTTAAGTGCTACAATTGTAATGGTTTCGGTCACTTTGCTAGAGAGTGTCATCGACCGAAGCAAGAGGCAACTACAAGTTATTCGAAGCCAAATCAAATCGCTGGAAATCAAAATTCTGGGGCTTCTGCTGGATCCAATGCTTTGGTTGCACAAGAAAAGGCTGAAAAGTTTGATTGGAGTACTATTGTGGATGAATCAGGAAATTCAGCCAATGCTTTTATGGCTGAAATTGTTGATCATGAGGCACCATCTGAAGAAGAGGCAACTCAGTCGATAGAATCAGAATCTTCTTCTGAAAATAAGGTTATTGAAGGTACTAGTGAAAAGAATGGTGGAGGAGAAGTCTTTAAGTTAAATATTGTTGAAGGACTAAAGATTGAGGAGGCTATTGGCTATATGGCTCGAGTCTCTGCTCCTGAAAATCAAAAGGTACCTCTCAATTTTAACTTTATAGCTGACATTTGTGCCTTGTATGTGAATTTGTCTAAGAAAACTGAGGGCTTAACTAGACTCAATGAAGAATATGCTTTAGGAATGCAAGCTATTAATAAATTAGAAGAAGAAAACTCTATGTTTCGAGAAAGAATTAAAGATTTAAAGCTTAAAATGAAAGAAGATGAAAAAGATCGAACTGTTTTGAAAGCTAAAGTCTGTGAGCAGGGTCAAATTATTGATCTTGCTACCACAGCTTTTGAAAATAAAGTCAAAGAATTGAGCACTGTCCAAAAGGATTTAGTTGAGGCAAATGCTCAAATTACTGCCTTAAAGCTTAAAATAGAGGATCTTCATCTGAAACAAAAGAGGGTAGATGCTTTTGAACCATTACCTAACAAGAAAGGAAAGAATGGGTTGGGTTATGGTGAAGTAGAACCACCTTTTAATGATAATTATTCTTTTCTCAAAACTGATGAAATAGAGTTAAATACAGTTAAGCCTGAAGATTTTTCTAAGACAGTTAGAATAACTGAACTTCCTGAAGTTTATACTTCTGAGGAAGTTAAGTCTGATGAGTCAGAAAAACTTGAACCTAAAATGATAACTGTGTTTACATTAAAAGGTCAGTCACGAGTATTTTCTGAAAAAGAATTTAGTTTGGATAGTTTTAATCCTGACAAAATAGATAAGGTTTGGTGTGTTGAAGAAAAAGATGTTTTATACTTGACACCTCCGTCAAAATTACCTAAGAAAGTACATTTTGAGGAAAGTAATAACAAAGTTACACACATTGAAAACCTTGAAGCTTCGAACTCTTCATCCACAGGGTCATCTAATGATCCTAAGGTTACTCAAAAGAAACCTGTTGAGAAAATGATTTGTTTCAAGTGTCGTGAAACAGGACATGTTGCAAGTATTTGTCCTTTAAGGAAAAGGAATGACCCACTTGCCCAGACTGACAATGTTCGTCCTTTTGAAAAAGTTGAATCCAAAAGGAAAGTTGAGGGTTTAACTAACGGTTTGGGTAAGGATTTGAAAAATCAGTCACAGGTTTCCACAAAAGGTAAAGTGTCAGTTGGAACTAACACAAACAGACCTGTTACACCATTAAGGGGGAGAACTCCTCAACAAGTTCGTCCTCCAAATATGGTTCAAGCAAAATCACCTATACATCACTATGTGACCAGTGCTCCTTTACCTCAACATGTTAGGGATCAAATTAGTGACTTGAGAAATTCTACTAAATTTGTCCCTGAATTGCGTTTAGAAACTGGTCCACCTTTAAGGTTGCCAGTGAATCCTAAGGTTTGGAAGCCTTCGGGATCGAATACGCATTCTGTTGCAAAATCTTCTGTTCCTAGTCAATACGATGGGGAACTGAGGGAGATTATTGTAATGGAAGATGGAAGACCCAAGACCATTGTGGCTTGGGTCCCCAATAAGAAATGATCTTTTGTTTGAATGTGCAGGAACAGTTGAGGAGAGCTATCAGTAAGTGGTATGTAGATAGTGGCTGTTCTCGGCACATGACAGGGGAGAGGGGATTACTGTGTAAATTTGTAAAAGTTCAGGGTGGTCATGTGAATTTTGCTGGAGAAAGTGGAGGAAGCATAACTGGGATAGGAAATGTTTCAAATGGAAAGATTACTTTAGAGAAAGTGAATTATGTTGAGCAACTCAATCACAATTTAATGAGTGTGTCTCAAATCTGTGATAAAGGAAATGCTGTGCATTTTAGTGTGACTGAAGCTGTGGTTCTCAAACCGGGATTTGAGATACCTGAAGATTGGATAGTTATGCGGGCACCAAGAGTAAAGGATACTTACATCATGGATATGAGTGTTGAAGATCCTGATATGGATGCTACATGTCTATTATCTAAAGCTTCTGAGTCTGATTCAGTCCTTTGGCATCGAAGGATGGCACACTTGCATTATAGGAAAATGAATTACATTACGAAGAATGGTTTAGTGCAAGGTGTACCATTGAAGAATTTTGTGTCTGAGGATAGATGTGTGCCATGCTTGAAAGGAAAGCAACATAAAAAGGCGCACAAATCAAAGTTAGTTAACTCTATCGAATCTCCATTTGAACTTCTTCATATGGATTTGTTTGGTCCGATTCAAGTGAAGAGTATTGGTGGTAAACATTATTGCTTGGTTGTGACTGATGATTATTCTCGATATTCTTGGGTATTTTTCTTAGCTTTGAAAAGTGAAGCGGTTAGTGTCTTAATCAACTTCTTCACTGAAGCTGAGAATGTGTATAATACACGGATCAAGAGAATAAGAAGTGATAATGGTACGGAATTTAAGAATCATGCTATGGAAGTTTATTGCCTAAGCAAGGGAATACAACATCAGTTTAGTGCACCGTACACACCACAACAAAATGGAGTCGCTGAGAGGAAAAATAGGACACTGATAGAGGCGGCTAGAACGATGCTGGCAGATTCAAAACTTCCTGCTATATTTTGGGGGGAGGCTGTGAATACTGCGTGTCATGTATTAAATCGGGTTTTGACGGTTAAGCGTTTTAACAAGACTAGTTATGAACTCTTGAATAACCGTAAACCAAATTTAACTGGGTTTGAGCCGTTTGGTGTCCCGTGCACATTGTTGAAGACTAGAGATAGACCTAAGTTTGGTGAAAAAGTAGACGAGGGTTATTTTCTGGGTTATAAATCTGGATCTCCGATAAAACGAGCTTGGAACAAAAGAGTTCGTGAGGTTCAATGGGTTTTCAACATTGAAGTTTCTAGCTATAAACCTGAAGATCATGATGGACACGAGGCATTGTTTGACTATGATGCAGTTTTTACCCCGTTTTCGTTTTCTATGGCTGATGAAGGATGCTCAGCTATTGATCCAGAATGTCTTTTGCAGAGTACTGATGATGGAGTTGTTCCAAGATCGAGCATACCAAGTTCAGTGTCTGACTCATCTGAGACTGGATCCCCTCAGCCGGTACATGATACTCCGTCTTCTAGTGGGACTTTTGACCCTTCTAGTGGATCTCCTTCATTTGATACAATGATCAATGAGGATGAATTCGAAGGTGAAGTTCCATTTGAGACTTATGGGAACTATCGTGTTCATAAGGATCATCCTCTTACCAACGTCATTGGTAGTTTGGATGATGGAATGCAAACTCGTGCTAGTCTTACAAGACAAACTAGCTTGTTTGCTGAGGTTAAAGATAAAGGTGACTTCAATGAATGTTTGTATAGTTGTTTCATCTCACAAGTCGAGCCGAAAAATGTTCAAATGGCTTTGAAGGACAATTCGTGGGTGGAAGCTATGCAAGAGGAGTTGTCTCAATTTGAAAAATTGGGAGTATGGCATTTAGTTGATTTGCCTGACGGACAATATCCGATAGGTACTAGATGGGTTTTTAAGTGCAAGAGAGATGATCGAGGTGTAGTAGTGCGAAATAAAGCAAGGTTAGTTGTGAAAGGATGTGCACAACTACCTGGGATTGATTATGATGAAGTGTTTGCACCGGTTGCTAGGTTAGAAGCGATTCGTTTGTTTTTAGCTTTTGCATCGTTTAAGGGCTTCAAGGTTTACCAACTTGACGTAAAGAGTGCTTTTCTTTATGGTGAAGTCCAAGAACAAGTGTATGTTGATCCACCGCCAGGGTTTGCTGATCCTGAATATCCTGATAGAGTTTATCGTCTGGATAAAGCTTTGTATGGATTGCATCAGGCACCTAGGGCTTGGTATGAGAAACTGTCAAAGCACCTTTTAGAGAATGGTTTTGAAAAGGGGCAGATTGATAGCACTTTATTCATAAAGTGGAAGAATAAAGACTTTCTGTTAGTTCAAGTTTATGTAGATGACATTATTTTTGGATCATCGGACATCAGCTTGTGCAAAGATTTTGAAAGGGTGATGAAAAGTAAGTTTGAGATGAGTGCAATGGGGGAATTAAATTTCTTCTTGGGATTGCAAGTTGATCAGAAAAAGGACGGCTTATTCATCCATCAGACGAAGTATGTTCAGGATATCTTAGAAAGATTTAAGATGACGGATGCAAAATCAATAGCTACTCCAATACCGGTCAATCATCAACTTGGAGCTGTTGTAGATAGTGATGAGCCTGTTGATCCCACTCTTTATAGAGCGATGATTGGTTCACTTATGTATCTAACGGCTTCTCGCCCTGACATTATGTTTGCTGTTTGTATTTGTTCTAGATTTCAGGCTGATCCAAGAGCATCACACTTATCTGCAGTGAAGCGAATCTTACGTTATCTGAAAGGAAGACCAAAACTGGGAATTTGGTATCCTTCGGAGGGTAACTTGGATTTTGTAGCTTATTCTGATGCTGATTATGGAGGCTGTAATCTGACAAGAAAGTCTACTTCTGGAGGTTGTCAATTTTTAGGAGGAAGGATCGTGTCCTGGCAGTGCAAGAAGCAAACGTCGGTTGCTAATTCGACGTGTGAAGCTGAATATGTTGCTGCTGGCAATTGTTGTTCTCAAGTTCTTTGGATTCAACAGCAGTTGCGGGATTACGGTTTGAATTTCACTAACACTCCTATTATGGTTGATAATGAGTCCACAATCTCCATCACTAATAATCCGGTCAAGCATAGTAAGACTAAACATATTGAAATCAGACACCATTTTATTCGTGATTGTGTTGAAAAACGTTTGATTCATATGGTTAAAGTTGATTCTGATTATAACTATGCTGATCTGTATACTAAGGCTTTTGACAGATCGCGTTTTGACTTTTTGCTTCAAGCAAACGGAATGAGGAATCCCGAGTAACGGATTTTGCATAAGACACATGTATAGTATCGTGTTCAAGTCAGTCTTGTTCGCTGAACTCAAAGCAATGGAGAGCTAAAAGTCTTCATCTAGTCCAGCAGCAAACGGCTCTGGTAAAGACTTATCAAATCCGTTAATCCCTGTTGCTTTGGGTAAAAGCAAAATAAAAGCAATGGAGAGCTAAAAGTCTTCATCTAGTCCAGCAGCAAACGGCTCTGGTAAAGACTTATCAAATCCGTTTATCCCTGTTGCTTTGGGTAAAAGCAAAATAAAAGCAATGGAGAGCTAAAAGTCTTCATCTAGTCCAGCAGCAAACGGCTCTGGTAAAGACTTATCAAATCCGTTGATCCCTGTTGCTTTGGGCAAAAGCAAAATAATGATGGTATGCATAGAGTCTCTGTTCTGCCTGACACTGCTGAACTTGCAGCGGCTGATTCTTCTGTTGACTGTCTGAAAAAAACTGCCGGTTCGTCGTGTTTCTACTACTTTCAAGTCATCTGTTCCAAGTTTTTATTTGCCTTCTGAAGTTGATCGTCTTGCTAAGCTAGAACATTATTATGGATTGTTACTTGAGCGGCTAGCTGCTAGTGGATCTGCCAATACTGCTTTGAAAGAACAATTTGATGGTCACTTTCGTGACCTTACTGAAGCAATGGAGAAACAGCAAGCTTGGCATGATAAGGCGATTGGTGAAGCATTGGGAGACTTTTGATAAAGTTCATAGCTGGATTAAGCATTGTGAAGATCGTCTCGCAACTTTGACATCTAGGGGGAGTGTTAGGATCCCTAGTGTTGCTGGTAAGACTGGAACTTCGAGAGATGCTGCTGATGATTCTGAAATACCTAAGGGTAGAAAGATGCCAAAGCGCTCGACATCTTACTTCTAATTGAAGAGCTTGAAGACATATCTGAAGTATGATATACATCTTTGAAGACTATTGAAGATTTCTATAATGCTGATGTCACGGGGGAGTTTGTTGGTACATATTCTAGTGACAACAGATTATAGAAATATAGTTTAAGTTAATTGTGTATTGAACGATATGTTTTAGCGTTAATAAGGTCGAAAGTCAAGATTGACCAACAAATGGCATGGTGGTCGAAATCCACCATATGGTCGAATGGTGGTCGAAATCCACCATATGGTCGAATTTGACCTTGAGGTCGAATTTGACATGGTGGGTCGAACATACCATCCATTGCCTATATATAGGAGATTATTTTTATGTTTAAGGTTAATCTTCCTAGTTCTTTGTTTCACATTTTCTAGCTTTTGTGTGTTATTCATAATAGAGATTATTATCAATAATACAAAGCTTATTATTCCATAGAACATATTGTCTTTCATATTGTTGTTTGCTAATTATAGAGAATTTCCGCACTCTATAATTGGTTAACTAATCTCATAGATCCGTTTGGCTAGTAAGGGACTAACAGTAGTTGATTATTGATTTGTAGTTCTAGACTAAGATAATGTCATATGTTTATGACTTATGATAGTGAAGAATAACAAATTTGGAGAAGAAAATGAAAAATGTAGTTCTAGATTAAGTCATTGCTATTATAGTAATGAAATAATAAAGAATAACATTATCATTATCTTGTATGTTTTTAAGCTTGTATGTGTAGGTGTAAGCACAAGAAGCTATATTTTACATGTTTTGTCTGAAGATGTTGATCATAATCAGAAGAAACATTATTATGAAGATAGAGACATAAGAATTGCTTTGGAAACAGGTTCCATGTTCCTGAAGTTTGAGCTTCAAGTTTCAAAGTTTCTGGTTTTCATGGAAGTCAACTAGTTCAGGATTGATTGTTGGAAATTCTACTTCTCTATTATATGCCGGTTATGCAAGGCGAGCAGGGACTCGAGCAATAGATCCAAGAAGGAAGATTGCATATGCTTAATTCGGAGGGATTTATCGTTGAGGGGGAGAACTACAACAAGCTATGGTGCATTAGTTGATTATCATGACGATACAGAGAGTTTGAAGTTTGCTGATCAAATCTGAAGTTTCAGAAGATCGAGTTTCGGGTATAGCAATTAATTTTTGTTGTCTCGAAATTATCTTTTTCAGTATATTTGCAGAGAAGTCAATCTAAGGAAGGATTTCTAAGCAAAAGACTGAAGTGTTCAAGACAAAGCTAAGATCATCAGGTTTTTATTATTTATATAGTAACTAGGAATAGACCCGTCCGATGGACGGGCTGAGTTTAGTATTTTGTATATATCGTTACCTAAACAATTAAAGTTTATATTTTACCTGATTGTACATTTTATGTTATGTGTTTTTTTAATAATTTATTAATTTTATGTTCTTTTAATTTTTTTTAATATATAATCTGTATCTTCCATTTAAAATTATAGTTTATTATCAAAACATAAAAAAACTAAATTGACCTATATTAATTAGTCTTTTTAGTTTTGTTTATGTTTTGTCTATATCAATTTTTAACATTATCTTTCTCAATTAAGTATAAAGTTACATGAATTTCTAATACTATAATGATTAGTTTTATAATTAATACTATATAGATAAAAGTAGGTTGTTGTAAAGTTGTTTTATTAAAATTTAAAACTATTTCAATGCATGCTATAGAAACTGTCTTAGTAAAGATTTCACATTGCATATATCTTATGGACTATGGAGTAATAATTAATACCATGATGTGATTGGGCGGTTTAGAACATATCAAAATAGGTTTGAGTCAAAACATGTCCTCAAACTGCCGGTCAAAATTTTCAATCTGGTAATCTGGTTATGCCGACCCACAACCATTTTTAATCCAAACTTCTTACAAAATTACTTGTGATTTGTATTATGATAATATATACTTGTATTGTTACAGCAATTCTCATTTGTTTTGGTAAACTGATTTTGAAGGTTTGGAGCATTCGACTACATTTCAGATGACTTTGACCTATCCTGTCCATTTGACCAGAATCTTTATGATGTGAAAACTATAAGTGCAATGCTGCAATAGATATGGTAACACCCTTTTGATAGTTCGCCATATTGTTGCACTTGATACACTGACGCCAATGATTATTTGTTGCAAGAGACTTTAGTGTCGCATCGCTAGAAGACTTGAATAGGAACGAATTCATATAGGTAGATGAAGTAATGTTGTAATGCCAAGGTACTTTGCACTTGATACAAAAAAGATAATTACAGATAATGCATTTAATCATCCTTGTTCACTAAGAAACAGTAGGTGAAGTATTTATGTTGTTGGACTTCAGTTTTAAACTAACTTGTAATTCAAGAAAAGATGAGTCAGTTTCGAGGCCCAACAACTTTAATAAAGGATCAGCTTGAATAAAGAATCAGCTTGAAGTTAGACCAGTTTACTGAAGCATCAGATTCGAGATGAATAAGCTTTGATGAACGATCAGCTTGAAACATGTAAAAATTGTATGACTACAGCATGTGTGTACTCTTTGCTGCTAGGATTATAATTTTATCAACTTAAAAAAAATAAGTCACATCCAAACACTTAAGAAATTTTGCAAAAAATATGTATATTACATGACCAAACTAATTGTGCACCAAATCGCGTCGTGAGGTTTTCTAATTCGAAGGTCAAACCCTAAAGGGTTTTTAGGATTTGTTGGCGATTCCCCGAAGGTAGGAACGGTGTTCCTTTACGCCAACTAAGGTTGTTTGATGTTGATGTCGAATCGTGTTCGACTTGTATTAGGGTTTTGGTTATCGATGTGATCGTGCGTGTATTGTCGATACTGTATATCGAATGTATTGGATGTGTAATGTGAAGGAGTCCTCTTCCTTTTATAGGAGGAGTTTCCTTGGAGAAGAAGGTTAGGGTTTTCCCTATTCCTTCTTGATGTCAACTCTTCTACCATTTAGGTTTTGTTAGTGCATGTTTCTCGGTGACAAAAGCATTCTAGATGTGTTACATATATTTGTGTATATCCAAGTCTTGTAATTTATCTTGTAATTACCGTTTGTCAATAATATTACCTTGGCATATCTTGTTGATCATATTGGGATCCATTTATGTTTATGTGTTTGTTTATTATTGTATTTTGCAGGTTTTAGACATAACATGTAAAGAGTCATTAAGTTAATATTGTTTCTGCGTTTAACAGCAGTTGAAATATTAACTTAATGTACTTCCAAAGGGAAGCTAAGTTATCTGTGTTTCTGCGTATTTACAGCAGGAGAAACAATAACTTATTGAATACTTCCAATAGGTAATATAGACAATGTTGTTTCTGCGTATCTACAGCAGTAGAAACATTGTCGTTAGCCAATGATTGGTTCTGCGTATATCTACAGCAGTTTAAACATTGGCTGAGTTAATATCGGTTCTGCGTCTTGACAGCAGTAAAGATATTAACTCTGAGTGTAATGTCGGTTCTGCGTCTTGACAGCAGTAAAGACATTAACTCAATATATCCTAAGTGTTATTTGAGGGTTCTTAGGAACAAGCAAATGTTTTGCTTGTTCAAATTAAGAACACTCAAATGGTCATTTGAGAGTTTCTTAGAAACAAGCAAAAGTATGCTTGTTCTCAAGAACTCTCAAATGGTTTGAGAGTTTGTGTGGAAACAAGCAAAAGTATGCTTGACCACAAGAACTCTCAAACGTTTTGTGTGTTCAGGGAAACACGCAAAACAGGCCAAAACCCTAATGGGCCTTGACAAATAGAAACACGCATATAGGTATTGGGCCTGCGTGTTTAGGAACACGCATATGGCCATATGCGTGTTTCAGAACACTCAAATGGCATTTTGAGTGTTCCCAGTCATGTGCCTATAAATAGTGGTGTGTGTTTGTGTGTTCAACAAGAGTGTAGTGAGAGAAACAGCAAAACCTAGAGAGAGAAAACCAAGAACACGCACGGTCTATCTTGTGGGTAGTTGAATCACGCACGAACCGCAAACACACACCCGGTTTGGACGGCTTGTAGACTTAGGTTACCACGTCGGTTGGTAAGGTTTGTCCGGAGAGCCGCTTTCACTATCTGTTAGTGCATGTTTCTCGGTGAGAAAAGCATTCTAGATGTGTTACATATATTTGTGTATATCCAAGTCTTGTAATTTATCTTGTAATTACCGTTTGTCAATAATATTACCTTGGCATATCTTGTTGATCATATTGGGATCCATTTATGTTTATGTGTTTGTTTATTATTTGTATTTTGCAGGTTTTAGACATAACATGTAAAGAGTCATTAAGTTAATATTCTTTCTGCGTTTAACAGCAGTTGAAATATTAACTTAATGTACTTCCAAAGGGAAGCTAAGTTATCTGTGTTTCTGCGTATTTACAGCAGGAGAAACAGTAACTTATTGAATACTTCCAATAGGTAATATAGACAATGTTGTTTCTGCGTATCTACAGCAGTAGAAACATTGTCGTTAGCCAATGATTGGTTCTGCGTATATCTACAGCAGTTTAAACATTGGCTGAGTTAATATCGGTTCTGCGTCTTGACAGCAGTAAAGATATTAACTCTGAGTGTAATGTCGGTTCTGCGTCTTGACAGCAGTAAAGACATTAACTCAATATATCCTAAGTGTTATTTGAGGGTTCTTAGGAACAAGCAAATGTTTTGCTTGTTCAAATTAAGAACACTCAAATGGTCATTTGAGAGTTTCTTAGAAACAAGCAAATGTTTTGCTTGTTCAAATTAAGAACACTCAAATGGTCATTTGAGAGTTTCTTAGAAACAAGCAAAAGTATGCTTGACCACAAAAACACTCAAACGTTTTGTGTGTTCAGGGAAACACGCAAAACAGGCCAAAACCCTAATGGGCCTTGACAAATAGAAACACGCATATAGGTATTGGGCCTGCGTGTTTAGGAACACGCATATGGCCATATGCGTGTTTCAGAACACTCAAATGGCATTTTGAGTGTTCCCAGTCATGTGCCTATAAATAGTGGTGTGTGTTTGTGTGTTCCATTTGCACTTTTCAACACACCTATCCTTCCACTTCCAACCATTCTTTTTCCTCTCCTCTTCTCCCCCCCTTATGTGTTCTAACAAGAGTGTAGTGAGAGAAACAGCAAAACCTAGAGAGAGAAAACCAAGAACACGCACGGTCTATCTTGTGGGTAGTTGAATCACGCACGAACCGCAAACACACACCCGGTTTGGACGGCTTGTAGACTTAGGTTACCACGTCGGTTGGTAAGGTTTGTCCGGAGAGCCTTGCAACAACTTCTATACTGTTCTTGTTAGTGCATGTTTCTCGGTGAGAAAAGCATTCTAGATGTGTTACATATATTTGTGTATATCCAAGTCTTGTAATTTATCTTGTAATTACCGTTTGTCAATAATATTACCTTGGCATATCTTGTTGATCATATTGGGATCCATTTATGTTTATGTGTTTGTTTATTATTTGTATTTTGCAGGTTTTAGACATAACATGTAAAGAGTCATTAAGTTAATATTGTTTCTGCGTTTAACAGCAGTTGAAATATTAACTTAATGTACTTCCAAAGGGAAGCTAAGTTATCTGTGTTTCTGCGTATTTACAGCAGGAGAAACAGTAACTTATTGAATACTTCCAATAGGTAATATAGACAATGTTGTTTCTGCGTATTTACAGCAGTAGAAACATTGTCGTTAGCCAATGATTGGTTCTGCGTATATCTACAGCAGTTTAAACATTGGCTGAGTTAATATCGGTTCTGCGTCTTGACAGCAGTAAAGATATTAACTCTGAGTGTAATGTCGGTTCTGCGTCTTGACAGCAGTAAAGACATTAACTCAATATATCCTAAGTGTTATTTGAGGGTTCTTAGGAACAAGCAAATGTTTTGCTTGTTCAAATTAAGAACACTCAAATGGTCATTTGAGAGTTTCTTAGAAACAAGCAAAAGTATGCTTGTTCTCAAGAACTCTCAAATGGTTTGAGAGTTTGTGTGGAAACAAGCAAAAGTATGCTTGACCACAAGAACTCTCAAACGTTTTGTGTGTTCAGGGAAACACGCAAAACAGGCCAAAACCCTAATGGGCCTTGACAAATAGAAACACGCATATAGGTATTGGGCCTGCGTGTTTAGGAACACGCATATGGCCATATGCGTGTTTCAGAACACTCAAATGGCATTTTGAGTGTTCCCAGTCATGTGCCTATAAATAGTGGTGTGTGTTTGTGTGTTCAACAAGAGTGTAGTGAGAGAAACAGCAAAACCTAGAGAGAGAAAACCAAGAACACGCACGGTCTATCTTGTGGGTAGTTGAATCACGCACGAACCGCAAACACACACCCGGTTTGGACGGCTTGTAGACTTAGGTTACCACGTTGGTTGGTAAGGTTTGTCCGGAGAGCCGTTTCACTATAGTAACCAAATACGGGTGTTATATTCACGCAAAAAGATATATATATATATATATGTGTATATATATATATCAAAAAGGTAGATATATAAACCGTGGGTTATCTCGAGGAATTCCGCACCTCGACATATCCTTAAGTCAATCTCGGTTCGGTAAGACCCGGGGGACTTACAACTGGTATCAGAGCCGCAGGTTATTATCAACCTTGGTTCGAGATTGATCACGGTTTGGGTATCCCGTTTTTGCGTGTTCTTAGGTGGAGAAGTGTTTTCGGGCGCGTTTTGGAATAAAGGTTCAAACTTGACGCCAAAATAAGACATATCTCATTCCTAAGATCATTTTCTCAAGATTTCATTGATCAAGGAACAATATCGGGTTCGGGATCTAAGAAATTGTGAGAAAAGTGTGTTTTGCGTGTTCTTGTACAGTACCTTTTGCGCGTTTCCTGGTACTGTACCTTTTGCGTGTTTCGTTAATACCAAGGAGATTTGAGTGTTTCTTGAAATTTGAGTGTTTCTTGAATTTTGAGTGTTTCTTGGTTTGCTTGTTCTTTTGAGAGTTCTTGAGGCTTTGAGAGTTCTGGTGATTTTGAGAGTTCTTGAGGTTTTGAGAGTTCTTCAGTTTTGCGTGTTCCTACCTCTTGCGCGTTTCATTTGCGTGTTCCCATTTGCGCGTTCCATTTGCGTGTTTCTGTGATTTGCGTGTTTCAATTTTATATATAATACACAATGGCCGCAAATTATCTTAACCAATTAATACTTATGGACCATGAGACTGGTAAGGGTAATTCACCACCCAAGCTAATGATCATTGACCAATACTTTTCTTGGAAAGGTCGATTCGAATCCTTTATGCAATTCACAGACATTAGAATGTGGACTTGTATGACTGAAGGATATAGTGCCCCAACATATGAGGACAGTGGTGTTAACAAAGTTTATGCTTACCAAGATATGACTGAATCTAATAAAAAAATATATGAGGCAGAGAAAAAGGCACTATCATGTTTAAAAATGTCATTGCCACAAGAAATATTACATTTATTTAATGGATTCAATACATCAAAAGAACTTTGGTTAGCATTAAAAAATCATTGTGAAGGGGATAAAACACTTAAAAAGAATCGTAGAGACCTTCTAAGCATCAGTATAATGTATTTAATGGGTTAAGAAGTGAAAACTTAGATCAACTAATTACAAGGTACTATCATTTGTTAGCCGAATTGCAAGCATTTGATGTTACCTACTCTGAGGAAGAAAAAGTCGAGAAATTTTTGAGTTCTTTGCCGGAAAAGTGGAGTAACTACATTACCACTTTGCAGGAAAAAGCAGATTTCTCCGATATGTCTTTGACTCAGATAGTTGCTAAGTTTAGGGGACAAGAAATGAAACTAAAAAGGAGGGAAGCAGGATATAATAATGCTCAGATTCCCGAGCTTTATTACGGTAGGCCTACGATCAATGTAAGTCCAGGTTCCCCTGAAGGAAGCACAAGGGAATTCCTGAGTGAAGATGTTGACTTACAAAAGATCTCGTTTGACTCTGAGGGGAACATATGTCTTGTTTCAAGTCAGAGTGACAATGTAGGCAATCGTGGATATCCTACCTCCAGTGCTAGTTCCACCGTGCCTATAAGTGTCAAATGTGCGGAAAGTCACTTATCCGTTCTTGCGTCATTTGTGACATCATATGAACAGTTTATCCAAGGAAAGGTTCAAGATCCTAGTCTTATAGAGGAAGACTACGAGCAGATTGATCCTTTGGACTTAGAAGAGATGGATTTGCAATGGCAAATGGCTATGCTAACTCTTCGGGCTAAACGGTTCCTATCAAGAATAGGGCGAAAGGTCGTGGGTTCCAAGCTTGGCTTTGATAAGTCAAAGATAAAGTGTTACAATTGCGAGGGCTTTGGACACTTTGCTAGGGAATGCCAGAGACCTAAGAAGGATGATAGGTCTATTGTGACTCGTCAAAACTTTAACCAAGGTGGATCAGCAACTCCTTCAAGTGCTCCACAACGAAGATTTTATCAAGGGTCAAGTCCGAATGCTAGTAACTCTTCTCAACAAAACAGTTATCAAGGTTCCAAAGTTGAAAGTCCAAACTCTAATAACCAAAATGGGTCAAGAGCTTTGGTGGTTCAACAACAGGAAGGTTCGTATGACTGGGGCACGATTGTTGAAGAAACCAACAATGCCTACATGGTCGAGATCAGTTCAGATATGTCATCAGATTCTGAATCAGAGATTTCAGAAAGTGATGACTCTAGATCATTCAAAAACCCTGAAAAATCAATAGTTGTGAGCAGTTCAAACAAAGTCGAAGATCAAAAGACAATATCGGGTCTGGTGAACTTCATGACGAACTCAACTATCACAAAGTGTCCAGTCTCAGTAGAAAGGACTGACAACATGTGGAATATCGATACTGGATGTTCTATTCATGCCACTGGAGATAGTAGTGTTCTGTCAGACTTTGTTAAGATTTCTGATGTTCAGGTGAACTTTGTCGGACCTACTCAGGGGATCGCAACTGGTCATGGCAATGTGAGCGTCACTAATCTTCATCTTGACAAGGTGTATCATATTGAACATCTTAGTCAAAATCCTTTGAGTGTCAGTCAAATGCATGATGTATGTCATGAGTGGGACAAGAATCATAAAAATGTTCCATGTCTGGCTCCTGAAGCCTCCAGGGTTGATGAGACATCAACAAGCGGAGGAGTTATTCTGGAAGAAAACGAGACATTACATTTGAGACACTCAAAGTCAACTCCATTAATTCCTGTGAGAACAATGGATGAAGCTTTGGAAAGACTCTCATGCATTGAAGAGATGAGAGAGTATGGAATTCCAATTACGGAAGAAAATCTCATGAGTTTCAATAAGAAGAAAAATGTAAAGAGGATTTCCTGCTTCATATGTCGTACAAAGGGACATGCTGCTAGTAAGTGTCCGAGTAAAGGGATGAATAGAGTGTCTGCTCATGCAAGGTCAAAACCTTCAGATACTGGGATATGCTCAAGCAGTGATGGTCTTTCATCAGACAACTTATCCAGAATTAATGAGAGAAATCTGAGAAGTAATTCTCAGAAAGATAAAGGAAAAGATATGACGGAAGAACAATACAAGAAATCAATAGGAAATCTTGTTGGTTCTTCTCAAAAACTTCCCATGCATGCTTTATCCACTCAAAGATCAAGAGATTCAGTGATGAAATCAGTTGGAGAATGTCATTTCAGACAAGTATCTAATCTTACGACTTCTTCAATCCACTCTTCTCAAAAAAGGAGATCAAAGAATTCAGGGAAGATGTATCCTCCATACTCACATGAAGTGAAGTCATCCACCAAGGATACAGAGTATCACAGTTCCTATTATGATCGCTTTGCTGGAAGAAGTGGTGACGGTTTCAGATCAACATCTCAGAGCTATAAAGTTGATGAGTCATCTAATGTTTTTCAAAGGAAACAACATCAAGATAATTCAATTCAATTGAACGAGATTTTGGGAAAAGGAGGATGGGGAGAATTTGCATATCGGGATGATTCGGGAAGAATCCGGACAAAGAAGGTCTGGGTTCTTGACGAAGAAAACTAATTTTCCTTTATTTGTGCGGAGGACACGGTTAAGGAAGACCATGTATATACGGTTATCGGTGACTGAGTCCTAGGCACACTTATTTTAGATAACATAGTGGGTTATCGTACTTATAAGATTTTTACTTCATTGTAAATCATTGTGCAAGTCCTATGTATGTTATTTATAATGTGTTTATAAAGGAACGTATTTGGGAAAAACGAGTATATATAAAGTGCTACTTTATTTTATGCTTGTTAATAAATCATATATGATAGCATGATTATTCATATAATGGTTGCTATCTTATGATTAATATGCAAAGATGATTTATTTATGATGGTTACACTATGGCCTTTGATCGATCGCCTTTTGAGTTGCTAGTCCAGTTGACTGGAATGAGTAATCCTTAGTTATCATCTCTCAAGAATCATCATTTATTCAGAAAATAACACAAAAAAATATAATAATGGTTTAAGGGGAGTCGTTACCGCAGGAGACATGAAGAAAATATATGGCACTTAAGTTTACTCATTTGCTATATCCGATCTTTCTGTAAGTAATTGCTTTTTCTAAAACTCACCCTAATATACCGGATTAAGCATGACTATTTTAAGATAGGTTAGAGTAATTTTGATTCAAAAATTACTGTGATCGATTTTCTAATTGTATGCTTCGTAAGGTATATTGCAAGGACAGTATTAAGCATGACTATTACAAGATTTGTTAGAGTAATTTTGATTCTAAAATTACTGTGATCGATTTTGTAACTTTATGCTCCGTAAAGTTCTTGCTTGTTATATAAAAAGAGGTTCTATTGCACGAGAGACGATAGTTTTGGGTATCTGGTTTCCAGGGGGAGTTAGCTGTGTTCTGTGTGAACACTGATTGAATGTGTATCATGATAAGGATTTAGTGTAAGTAGAGACAAATTTGAGTGTGTTTAGTACACCTCGAATTAGGTCTTTTATATAAATTGCACGAAAGGTTAAGTAAAATACTTATGGTTTCGGTCAAAATGGGTCAAACGGAGTCACTATGTTGACGTATTTGACAGATATTTTGATTAGCAATTTATCTCAAATAATTGAGTCAAAGATACTTGATGTGTGAAATAACGGGATGAAAGGCTTTGAGTCTAATCTTAATTGGGAGACTCAGCCATTGTTTATCAGTTATATTTCTGTTTAAGTACTCTCAAGCTCAATTATTTATCCTTGAGATGAATACGTGTGTTGTATAGATCTCATGAGTTTGCTGATGTGGTCGCAGAATTATTTATTTTAATTGGGAGTGTGTCAACCATGAAGATAAAGGATCTCCAAAGTATATGAAAATTGGGTCTATCCAGTCCGGAATGGAGAAAACTCAAGCTTATATTGGAAGCAGAATATACTTACACATTAACAACTCAGCTAAATTCAAACGGAGACAAATATGATGATGGAGAGATTGTCTATGTGTTATTCAATCTTGTGTCATTAATTTTTGTTGTATTTGAATTTGTAAAACAGCATTGATTGTGTCCAATGTCTGTTAATGTCAAATACTTAGCAATGTTGTAAGTCCCCCGGGTCTTACCGAACCGAGATTGACTTAAGGATATGTCGAGGTGCGGAATTCCTCGAGATAACCCACGGTTTCTATATCTACCTTTTATGATATATATATATATATATATATATATTTTGTGTGAATATAACACCCGTATTTGGTTACTATAGTGAAACGGCTCTCCGGACAAACCTTACCAACCAACGTGGTTATAATATATCACTATATATATATATATATATATCTTTTTGCGTGAATATAACACCCGTATTTGGTTACAATAGTGAAACGGCTCTCCGGACAAACCTTACCAACCAACGTGGTAACCTAAGTCTACGAGCCGTCCAAACCGGGTGTGTGTTTGCGGTATATATCACTATATATATATATATATCTTTTTGCGTGAATATAACACCCGTATTTGGTTACAATAGTGAAACGGCTCTCCGGACAAACCTTACCAACCAACGTGGTAACCTAAGTCTACAAGCCGTCCAAAACGGGTGTGTGTTTGCGGTTTGTGCGTGATTCAACTACCCACAAGATAAACCGTGCGTGTTCTTGGTTTTCTCTCTCTAGGTTTTGCTGTTTCTCTCACTACACTCTTGTTGGAACACACAAACACACACCACTATTTATAGGCACATGACTGGAACACGCAAATGGCTGTTTGCGTGTTCTGAAACACGCATATGGGCATATGCGTGTTCTTGAAACACGCAGGCCCATTATTATTTGCGTGTTTCTATTTGTCAAGGCCCATTAGGGTTTTGGCCTGTTTTGCGTGTTTCCCTGAACACACAAAACGTTTGAGAGTTCTTGTGGTCAAGCATACTTTTGCTTGTTTCCACACAAACTCTCAAACCATTTGAGAGTTCTTGAGAACAAGCATACTTTTGCTTGTTTCTTAGAAACTCTCAAATGACCATTTGAGTGTTCTTAATTTGAACAAGCAAAACATTTGCTTGTTCCTAAGAACCCTCAAATAACACTTAGGATATATTGAGTTAATGTCTTTACTGCTGTCAAGACGCAGAACCGACATTACACTCAGAGTTAATATCTTTACTGCTGTCAAGACGCAGAACCGATATTAACTCAGCCAATGTTTAAACTGATGTAGATATACGCAGAACCAATCATTAGCTAACGACAATGTTTCTACTGCTGTAGATACGCAGAAACAACATTGTCTATATTACCTATTGGAAGTATTCAATAAGTTACTGTTTCTCCTGCTGTAAATACGCAGAAACACAGATAACTTAGCTTCCCTTTGGAAGTACATTAAGTTAATATTTCAACTGCTGTTAAACGCAGAAACAATATTAACTTAATGACTCTTTACATGTTATGTCTAGAACCTGCAAAATACAAATAATAAACAAACATATAAACATAAATGGATCCCAATATGATCAACAATATATGCCAAGGTAATATTATTGACAAACGGTAATTACAAGATAAATTACAAGACTTGAATATATAAATATATGTAACACATCTAGAATGCTTTTGTCACCGAGAAACATGCACTAACAGTCTCCCCCTTGACACTAGCATCTAGATGTGATCTTTAAGTCTTCGTTTGTCATCCTAAGTGCTGGCCAAAAACTCTCTTCAGGAACTTCAGAGGTCGTCTACTTTCTTCTGCTCTTTTTCTTCCTTTTGACATGAATCTCTTTCTCAAAATTCGAGTCAGATTCCGTCAATGACTCCTTGCTTCTGCCTGCAGCAAGTCTTCGAGTTCTTTCTTGATCAGCCCGAGATCCTGGATCCTTTGGCTTAATCATGTCGGCCATTGCATTTTGATATGCCACGTCATCGTGTCCGAACTTAGTGAAGATCTCGTTTTTCAGAGTCAAGGTGCCTGAAGAGTCAGATGATAAAACATCACCTGCAGAAAGTGGACTATCAGTATCATCTGATCCTGATTCCATCTGATGACCAACTCCTACATCTCCAGTTGGTCGTTCCTGGTCACCAACTCCTACATCTCCAGTTGGTGAGGGAAAAGCATCGGCAGGAGCTTTCCCTTTGTCTTCAAGCTGTGGGGGCTCGAGAGGTACCAGCAGCACCAGGCTGGTTTTGCTCCCCCTGAGATATGGCAGTCCTCGTGCCTATTGGAAATCTTGAAGTCTCTCTTTGTCTGCTAGGATCATCTCCCTCGTCCTCTCTTCTTTCCCTCCTAAGGGCATCATCCTTGCAGGTTGGCTGTATCTCCCCTGAGACTTTAGATTTCCAATAATCTCATTCAGCTGGTCATAGTCGTCATCGAAGCTTGTCAAACCCGCAGTCTGGCTCTTTATCACTTCATTGTGGTTTGCCAATCTGTCAGCAATCTTCTTAAGGTGCTCAGAAGTTTCAGATTGGATCGATTGTAGAGCTTCATGCCTTGTTCGAAGCTGAGCATTCTTTGCCTTCAGCTCTTCAAGCTCCTGACGATGTGATTCTTCCTGCTTAGACAGATTCTCTGTTAAGCCCGTAACCAAAGCTCTCATGTCAGCCATTTGCTTTTCCAACCCTGATATAGTATCATCGTCGGTTTGTGAGCTGCTTGGTTGGGAAGACATCACCGATGGTCGAGGAGGGATAGTTGGTGGAACAGTCGGTCTTGACTCCGGCTGTCTGATTGTGGATGCATGTGGTTGTTGGATTGCAGAAGTTCCAACAACCGGAAGTGTAACAGTGCTAAAGTGGAACTGATGTAGTGGCATCACTGGTGAAAGATGTGAATGCAGACCTGCGTTGACAATCTGATTCTTGTACTTGTTGGTTCAACCGGTGGCCTCATCATCAATCCCTTACCTGCTCCCCTAGGTCTAGCAGTTACTTCCACAGTATCACTTTGCACATGCTCAGACACATGCCCTTGTCCCTCTTCAACTGCCACACTCATCATTGCACTAAGTCTTGGAGACTTTTGAGTGCCAGATGTGCCTTCATCAGCTCTCTTTCTCCTCCTGAGCTGTAAAGGCGAACTATCTTCTTCATCTTCCTCCTCTGGCTGGTAATCTGCATCAGCCTTTAGTTCCCTTTCAGATTGAGCAGCACGTTGCTCTTGTAGAAGCCTGAGTGCTCGTTATTGAGGGTCCTCTTGACCATCATCATCATCATCACTGGAGCTCTCCTCTTGATCACTCACAGTGGCATGAGAATCATTACTTGCCTCATCATCGGCCTCTTGATCCTCGAACAGTGCATCAATCTCTGCCTCTAGATTGGCCTGTGCATCAAAATGTTGAACCTGATTGATAACATCGTTAGGTTCCAACATTTGCTGTGCAACCTCCGCAGCTTCTTCAACATTAGCTCGACCTTGTTCTACCTGAAAGAACAAGTCATCGACAGCTTCTGTATTATAATTTATCGTATTTTTCCCATTCAAGAAATTCTCGATAAATGTCACAACTTAAGCAACTCACAATGTACAATCATTAAGTTAAGACCCGATATGTCTCTAATTAATGAATAACAAAGTACCATTGCTAAGTATTTGACATTAACAGACATTGGACACAATCAATGCTGTTAAATTCAAATACAACAAAAATTAATGACACAAGATTGAATAACACATAGACAATCTCTCCATCATCATATTTGTCTCCGTTTGAATTTAGCTGAGTTGTTAATGTGTAAGTATATTCTGCTTCCAATATAAGCTTGAGTTTTCTCCATTCCGGACTGGATAGACCCAATTTTCATATACTTTGGAGATCCTTTATCTTCATGGTTGACACACTCCCAATTAAAATAAATAATTCTGCGACCACATCAGCAAACTCATGAGATCTATACAACACACGTATTCATCTCAAGGATAAATAATTGAGCTTGAGAGTACTTAAACAGAAATATAACTGATAAACAATGGCTGAGTCTCCCAATTAAGATTAGACTCAAAGCCTTTCATCCCGTTATTTCACACATCAAGTATCTTTGACTCAATTATTTGAGATAAATTGCTAATCAAAATATCTGTCAAATACGTCAACATAGTGACTCCGTTTGACCCATTTTGACCGAAACCATAAGTATTTTACTTAACCTTTCGTGCAATTTATATAAAAGACCTAATTCGAGGTGTACTAAACACACTCAAATTTGTCTCTACTTACACTATACCCTTATCATGATACACATTCAATCAGTGTTCACACAGAACACAGCTAACTCCCCCTGGAAACCAGATACCCTAAAAACTATCGTCTCTCGTGCAATAGAACCTCTTTATTATATTTTTGTGTTACATTTTCTGAATAGAATAATAAAATAAAATAACAAAATAAAATAAAATAAAATTAGTGGTTCTTGAGAGATAGAGACTAAGGGTTTCTCATCCCAGTCAACTGGACTAGCAATTCAAAACGTGATCGATCAAAGGCCTTAGTGTAGAAATCAGCTAAGTTATCATCAGACAACACCTTTTCAAAATGGATTAACTTCTTTTCAGCACAGTCACGAATAAAATGATATCTAATATCGATATGCTTCGTTTTACTATGCTTAACAGGATTATTGGTAATGGAAATAGCAGATTTATTGTCAATTTTGATAGGAGTGTTAGAGAAATTCATACCGTAGTCACGCATTTGTTGCTGAATCCATAATACTTGTGAGCAACAGCTACCAGCGGCCATATATTCTGCTTCACAGGTAGAATTGGCAACGGATGTCTGCTTTTTGCACTGCCATGACACTAATCTATCTCCTAAAAATTGACATCCTCCCGAAGTTGATTTTCTATCAAAATTACATCCACCATAATCAGAGTCTGTATAAGCATACAAATCAAATTCTCCTCCACTAGGATACCATAATCCAAGTGATGGTTATCCTTTGAGATACCGAAGAATTCTTTTTACTCCTTTCAAGTGTGACTCTTTCGGACAGGATTGAAATCGAGCACATAAGCAAACAGCAAACATGATATCTGGTCTAGATGAAGTAAGATACATTAGAGATCCTATCATTGACCGATATAATGTTGGATCAACATCTTGATCTGAACTGTTGACAACTCCCAACAAGTGATTTACTTGTATTGGAGTCCCTATGGGTGAAGCATCATCCATACCAAATTTTTTAAGTATGTCATAGACATATTTGGTTTGATGAATGAAAATTCCTTCCTTTCTTTGCTCAACTTGCAAACCAAGAAAGAAATTCATTTCACCCATTGTGCTCATTTCGAATTTGCTTTTCATGATTTCTTCAAACTCTTTGCACATGTTCTCATCCGATGCACCAAAAATAATGTCATCTACGTAAACTTGTACCAGTAAGAAATCATTACCTTTCCATTTTGTGAATAATGTGCTATCAATCTGGCCTCTTACGAACCCATTTTCCACAAGATGTGTGGATAATGTATCGTACCAGGCTCTGGGTGCTTGATGAAGACCATATAGAGCCTTATCCAATTTATATGCTCTATCGGGATAGTCAGGATCAGTAAACCCAGGAGGCTGAGACACATAGACCAACTCCTGTACCTTACCGTAGAGAAATGCACTCTTTACATCCAATTGGTATACCTTAAAACCTTTGAATGATGCAAATGCTAGAAAAAGCCTGATTGCTTCTATTCTGGCAACTGGTGCAAATACTTCGGTGTAGTCCAATCCATCTTGTTGTGCAAATCCTTGAACAACTAGCCAAGCCTTGTTCCTAGTAACAATCCCTTTATCATCCCTTTTGCATCTGAACACCCATCTTGTTCCAAAAGGATTGATATCAGCAAGCACGTCTACCAATTCCCAAACCTTTAATTTTCTGAATTGGTCTAATTCTTCTTGCATTGCATCCACCCAAGATGGCTCCTTCAGTGCCATTTGCACATTCTTGGGTTCCACTTGAGAGATAAAGCAACTGTACTTACATGTTTCCAGTATACCCGTATCTTTGATGCTAGCAAAAAGACTTGTGATTTCCTGAAGACTGCTTCTAGTTTTAACACCAACGTTAGGATCTCCCAAGATGTTTTCTATGGGATGAGCCTTCGTAATGTGTTTTTGTGTGACACGATCAACATCAAGATTTCCTCCCAAATTGGTGGAAATCTCTTCCTCAATATGAACTGAGGGATGCTCCTCCGTCACAACTTGTCCAGAAGTATTCTCAATCGAAGTATCTGTACCCATTGGTTCATCAGATCTTCTTGAGATAACTTCTTGCTCAGAATCCTGTTGTTCTCTTCTTTCCTCAGAGATTACATTAGATATAGGTCCTCCGTATGATGGTGATGCAAAGATATCGTCATCACGGACCACCACAATATCATCTGAGTTATGCAACTCTATCATAGATGGATTAAGAGAATTGAAAATATCCTCATAATTGAACATTTTCTCAGGACCTGAATGAATGCCGGGTGAGCAACTTGTAATCTCAACATTGTATGCAATGTCAACTTTACCGGTTACTTTGTTATAAACACGACGATTTGGAGTTCCTGGAACATATCCAAGAAAGTACCCTTCAATTACCTTTTCATCAAACTTCGCTAAGTTTGGCTGAACTTTTAAAAAGGTACATGGTACACCAAAAGGTTGCAAGTGACTCAAATTTGGTTTTCTATTGTGTAACAGCTCATAACACGTTTTGTTAAACCGTTTCACCGTGAGAACCCTATTGAGTACATAACAAGCAGTGTTTATAGCTTCACCCCAGAATAAGGTGGGAAGCTTAGAGTCAGCCAACATTGTTCGTGCAGCTTCAATTAGTGTTCTGTTCTTTCGCTCAGCAACCCCATTTTGCTGAGGTTGATATGGAGCACTAAATTGCTGCTCAATGCCCTTGCTGAGGCAATAAAACTCCATCATCCTATTCTTGAACTCTGTTCCATTGTCACTACGAATTTTCTTGACTCTAGTGTTGTAGACATTTTCCACTTTTGCAAAGAAATGCACAAGTATTTGATATGTCTCATCCTTAGAGGTAAGAAAGAACACCCAAGAAAATCTTGAAAAGTCATCCGTGACAACTAAACAGTAGTACATTCCTCCGATACTCCTCACACTTACTGGACCAAATAAGTCCATGTGTAGAAGTTCAAAAGGACCGGCAGTAGAATTTCGAGACTTGGACTTGTGGTTAATCTTGTGTTGTTTGCCCTTTTTGCATGGAACACATTTATCCTCGCTACCATATCTCTTTAATGGAACACCTTCCACCAACCCATTTTTGGTGATGAAGTTCATTTTTTGAAAATGAAGGTGTGCCATTTTTCTATGCCAAAGCAAAGATTCTGATTCAGAGGCTTGAGATAAAAGACATGTAGTCTCAATCTCAGGATTAGAGATACCCAATGCCATTGCATATATATCTTTTTTCCTTGGAGCCCTCAACAGAATCCACTCTTCAGGAATCACATATCCAGGTTTTAGGATAAGTGCTTCCTCTTTGGTGAAATGAACAGGATTCCCTTTATCACAAATTTGAGATACGCTCATCAAGTTGTGATTTAACTGCTCAACATAATTCACCTTTTCAAGCTTGATTTTCCCATTTGTGACATCACCAACCCCGGTAATTGAACCACCTTTGGGACCAGCAAAGCTTACATATGCTCCCAATATTTCAACAAAGTTTGACAGTAATGATTTATCTCCTGTCATATGTCTTGAACAACCACTATCAACATACCATATGCTTATGGCTCTTTTTAATAGATCATGTTGTTCATCAGGAATATTCATCTTTTCCATGAAGTTAACCAGACCATCTATGTCTATATCCCCTGAGACCTCAGATGTCTTGACTTCAACTTTATCGACACACTCTGCAACCTCACTATCAGAACTATCAACAAAAAGCCCCACACTACTTGTCTCTGCCAAAAAGGCATTAGACACATGTGTCTGACCATTGTTTTCCTTTAGATGACGAACCATCAACCCTTTTGAACCTTCATCATGTGTAGTCTGATAATTTCTTTGTTGCCATGTGTTGGAAGCATTTTGTGCCACTCCACCGTTGTAGAAATCTTGATAAGTCACACTAACTTTATCACCATTTCTAGGTCTCTGGCATTCCCTTGCAAAGTGTCCGAAACCATCGCAGTTATAACACTTTACTTTTGACTTATCAAAGCCAAGCTTGGAACCCACGACCTTTCGCCCTGTTCTTGATAGGAACCGTTTAGCCCGAAGAGTTAGCATAGCCATTTGCCATTGCAAATCCATCTCTTCTAAGTCCAAAGGATCAATCTGCTCGTAGTCTTCCTCTATAAGACTAGGATCTTGAACCTTTCCTTGGATAAACTGTTCATATGATGTCACAAATGACGCAAGAACGGATAAGTGACTTTCCGCACATTTGACACTTATAGGCACGGTGGAACTAGCACTGGAGGTAGGATATCCACGATTGCCTACATTGTCACTCTGACTTGAAACAAGACATATGTTCCCCTCAGAGTCAAACGAGATCTTTTGTAAGTCAACATCTTCACTCAGGAATGCCCTTGTGCTTCCTTCAGGGGAACCTGGACTTACATTGATCATAGGCCTACCGTAATAAAGCTCGGGAATCTGAGCATTATTATATCCTGCTTCCCTCCTTTTTAGTTTCATTTCTTGTCCCCTAAACTTAGCAACTATCTGAGTCAAAGACATATCGGAGAAATCTGCTTTTTCCTGCAAAGTGGTAATGTAGTTACTCCACTTTTCCGGCAAAGAACTCAAAAATTTCTTGACTTTTTCTTCCTCAGAGTAGGTAACCTCAAATGCTTGCAACTCTGCTAACAAATGATAATACCTTGTAATTAGTTGATCTAAGTTTTCACTTCTTAACCCATTAAATACATTATACTGATGCTTTAGAAGGTCTCTACGATTCTTTTTAAGTGTTTCATCCCCTTCACAATGATTTTTTAATGCTAACCAAAGTTCTTTGATGTATTGAATCCATTAAATAAATGTAATATTTCTTGTGGCAATGACATTTTTAAACATGATAGTGCCTTTTTCTCTGCCTCATAATTTTTTATTAGATTCAGTCATATCTTGGTAAGCATAAACTTTGTTAACACCACTGTCCTCATATGTTGGGGCACTATATCCTTCAGTCATACAAGTCCACATTCTAATGTCCGTGAATTGCATAAAGGATTCGAATCGACCTTTCCAAGAAAAGTATTGGTCAATGATCATTAGCTTGGGTGGTGAATTACCCTTACCAGTCTCATGGTCCATAAGTATTAATTGGTTAAGATAATTTGCGGCCATTGTGTATTATATATAAGATAGAAACACGTAAATCGCCTAAACACGCAAATGAAACGCGCAAATGGGAACACGCAAATGAAACGCGCAAATGGGAACACGCAAATGAAACGCGCAAGAGGTAGGAACACGCAAAAACCCAAGAACTCTCAAAACCTTAAGAACTCTCAAAATTTAAGAAACACTCAAATTTTAAGAAACACTCAAATCTCCTTGGTATTAACGAAACGCGCATATGGTACTTGTACTTCAGAAACGCGCAAAAGTACAATTCCCAAGAACACGCAAAACACCACTTTCTCACTATTTCTTAGATCCCGAACCCGATATTGTTCCTTGATCAATGAAAACTTGAGAAAATGATCTTAGGAATGAGATATGTCTTATTTTGGTGTAAAGTTTGAACCTTTATTCCAAACAACACCCGAAAACACTTCTCCACCTAAGAATCACGCAAAATGGGATACCCAAACCGTGATCAATCTCGACATTCTATAGTGCATCGTGTAATTGTAAGTCCCCCGGGTCTTACCGAACCGAGATTGACTTAAGGATATGTCGAGGTGCGGAATTCCTCGAGATAACCCACGGTTTCTATATCTACCTTTTATGATATATATATATCACTATATATATATATCTTTTTGTGAATATAACACCCGTATTTGGTTACTATAGTGAAACGGCTCTCCGGACAAACCTTACCAACCGACGTGGTAACCTAAGTCTACAAGCCGTCCAAACCGGGTGTGTGTTTGCGGTTCGTGCGTGATTCAACTACCCACAAGATAGACCATGCGTGTTCTTGGTTTTCTCTCTCTAGGTTTTGCTTGTTCTCTCACTACACTCTTGTTGGAACACACAAACACACACCACTATTTATAGGCACATGACTGGAACACGCAAATGGCTGTTTGCGTGTTCTAAAACACGCATATGGGCATATGCGTGTTCTTGAAACACGCAGGCCCATTATCATTTGCGTGTTTCTATTTGTCAAGGCCCATTAGGGTTTTGGCCTGTTTTGCGTGTTTCCCTGAACACACAAAACGTTTGAGAGTTCTTGTGGTCAAGCATACTTTTGCTTGTTTCCACACAAACTCTCAAACCATTTGAGAGTTCTTGAGAACAAGCATACTTTTGCTTGTTTCTTAGAAACTCTCAAATGACCATTTGAGTGTTCTTACTTTGAACAAGCAAACATTTGCTTGTTCCTAAGAACCCTCAAATAACACTTAGGATATATTGAGTTAATGTCTTTACTGCTGTCAAGACGCAGAACCGACATTACACTCAGAGTTAATATCTTTACTGCTGTCAAGACGCAGAACCGATATTAACTCAGCCAATGTTTAAACTGCTGTAAATATACGCAGAACCAATCATTGGCTAACGACAATGTTTCTACTGCTGTGGATTCGCAGAAACAACATTGTCTATATTACCTATTGGAAGTATTCAATAAGTTACTGTTTCTCCTGCTGTAAATACGCAGAAACACAGATAACTTAGCTTCCCTTTGGAAGTACATTAAGTTAATATTTCAACTGCTGTTAAACGCAGAAACAATATTAACTTAATGACTATTTACATGTTATGTCTAAAACCTGCAAAATACAAATAATAAACAAACACATAAACATAAATGGATCCCAATATGATCAACAAGATATGCCAAGGTAATATTATTGACAAACGGTAATTACAAGATAAATTACAAGACTTGGATATACACAAATATATGTAACACATCTAGAATGCTTTTCTCACCGAGAAACATGCACTAACAAATGGTACTTTGTTATTCATTAATTAGAGACATATCGGGTCTTAACTTAATGGTTGTACATTGTGAGTTGTTTAAGTTGTGACATTTATCGAGAATTTCTTGAATGGAAAAATACGATAAATTATAATACAGAAAGTGTTTGTATTTGGCTTTATCGTGTTCTCTAAAGAATTCTTTTCGTTAATCATATCGGGTTCAAGAAGATTCTGTGTGAATTTTCAAAGTGTTAATCAAGTTTGTGGAAGTTGACTTTCTGTAAGTCAAGGTTCACATGAATCGATAAATAAGTTTAACTTTACATGCAAAAAGTACCAAGTGAGCTCATATGCATTTGTTGATGCATGTTGATGTGACAACAGCAACTTAGATTTGATTATGTCTTAGTCATTTATATGTAATTGATAGATTATGGACTTTGTGTTTTAGTAATGATCGATTACATGTTTTGGTGTTATATATGTTTATATATGATGTTTGTTATGTATGTCATACAAGTACAAACATAATATATGTTAGGTTTCTTGTACATAAAGTACTTGGAAAATAACTAAGCATAATATGTTGATGGTATTTAGTACTAACGAAGATAATCTTCGTTAGGAACTAACGAAGATAATCTTCGTTTTATGGACTGGGCTGCTAAGTTCGTAAGAACAAAGCCCAGCAGGCCCAATATCAATGTAAACGTATATAAACGATTGGAAACCCTAAAATAGGGTTCCAGTTCGATACACACAAACACCAAAGCGACTAAGTTCGTTGCTAACCTATAGCAAACGAATATAGATCACATAAGGCTGATTATATTGAGATAATTAGCAATATAAACGATAACTAATCAAACTAGTTATCTCGTGAGGATTCCGCACTCACGACATAACAATAGACGATCTCGAGAGCGATCCATAGCTATCGAGGGACTCACAAGTGGTATCAGAGCCATTCGATATCTTATCGAAGGGTTGAGATCGTTTGTTTGGTTGTTATTCTCTCAAAATCTCCCAAACCACCTTTCTGTCGTTAAGTTCGTTCACCTTACGAACTTAGCGAAACGAAGTTAGCAAACGAAGTTAACTTAATTTCGTTCTAATTTTTCATCTAACGAAGATAGAAAACGAAGTTATCTTCTTTTCGTTTTGAATCTTCTTCAAACGAATTTAGTTCACGAATTTAACTTATCTTCGTTCAGATCCTTGTCTACGAACTTAATTTATCTTCGTTCAGAACCTTTGTCAACGAATTTAGTCATCTTCGTTCAGATTTTGCTCTTACGAACTTAGCCTATTTTCGTTCAATATTTATCTTCGTTTGAACAGTACTTTTCTCTTATGGCTTCTTCGTCTTCAACCAACAATGCTGTTGCCCAATACCTTAATTCTCTAGTTTATCATGATCATCTGGTAGGGCGTACTAATTCTCCACCAAAATTAGTCTCATTAGCTGACTTTTGGGCGTGGAGAGGTCGATTTGAAGATTTCATTCAACGAGAAGACTTGAATATGTGGATCATGATCACTGAAGGTTATGAATGGCCCACTCTTACTGTGAATGGAGTAACTTCTACATACAAGGTGGGAGAATTAACAGGTGAAGAAAAGACTAACTATGCTATTGAAGTAAAGGCTCTCTCTACTCTTCGTATGTGTATTCCTCAAGAGTTGGTGCACTTGTTTCCTAAACAAGAATACAAGACTTCAAAGCAATTGTTCGATGCTATTGAAGCTCATTGTGAAGGTGATCCACTTTTGAAGCAAAATAGAATTAAAATGCTTAAGAAACAATTTGATTGCTTCAATGCCACAAAGAATGAACAAGTTGAGGATCTTATTCTAAGATATCAACATCTTCTTGCTGAATTAGCTTATTTTGAACTTAGATACACTCCTACTGAGATAGTGGATAAATTCTTGGATGGTTTGCCAAAAGCTTACAGAGAATTTCGTCATGGATTGCAAGAAAGAGCTGATTATGCTTCTCTTCGAATAGATGGAGTAATATCCACACTGAGAAACAGAGAAATGAAGGATAAGGCAAAGGATCTTCAAGACAACTTCACACAAGATCCATCTCTCTATCATGCCACTATGAAAAATCCAACAGCTGACGTTAATGCTTTCTTTTCTGGAGTTGGTAATTCTGGTGAGACGGACAATTGTGGTGCACAAATGGATGGAGATGATTCTTTTGGATTCATAGCTACTGATGCTGGCAACAAGGGAAAAAGGACTAATGACGGTGCAAAGACTGGAAATATGAAATTCGGAAACATTTCATCTTCTTCTGCGGGTTACAAATCCATGCCTATGAATATGAAATCAGCTGAGGGTAGGATGAATGTATTTGCTGCAATGTGTGCTGCACATGAAGCTTTTGTTGCAGGAAGAATCACAGATCCAGCACTTATTGATGAAGATTACGATCAGATAGATCCAGATGATGTTGAAGAAATGGATCTGAAATGGCAATTGGCAATGATCACCAGGAGAGTACAGAAGTTTATGAACAGAACAGGAAGACAGCTTACTGGAGGTACTCAAGGATTTGACAAGTCAAAGGTGAAATGCTATAACTGCGATGGTTTTGGACATTTTGCCAGAGAATGTCAACGGCCTAAGAGAGGCAAATGTTACTCCTGCACGTCAAGATAGAGGTGGTAATCGTCCTTTCAATCAAAATCCTACTAGAGCTCTTTTGTTGACTGATGATCCTACTACAAATGTAAATGGAAATGACAAGGCTGTAGTAGCTGTTCAACCAGATGGTTCTTATGTTTGGAATCTTCCACATGATGAGAACAATAATGCTTATTTGGCCGAAATTCTTGATGATATGGCTCAAATAGTTGATTCTCCCGATGATTTCTTGGACACCACAGTCTACCACAGTGAAGAGCAATTGTATGAAAATACTAAAAGTTCGAATGTGGAATCTGTTGTTGCTGGTGTATATGATACTGATTCCGAATCTGACAGTGAGTTAGAAGATGTCAAGAACCTTGACGAAGTGAAAGCTACTGAAGAGGTGAAAGCAGCTGAGGTTAAAGATGATTCTGCCACAGAAAAGGGTGAAAAGACTATTGAGGAGCAGATGCAAGATTTTGAGATTCCGGCTGGCATGACTGTGGATGACTTTGTTGCCTACATGGCAGATTGCAAAGAGGCAGACCAACAGGGAGTTCCTAGGAAACCAATCCATTTATGGTACCTTGACAGTGGATGCTCCAGGCACATGACAGGGGACAGGAAACTCTTGTCCAATTATACTGGTATAAATGGGTCGTATGTTTGTTTTGCTGGATCCAAGGGCGGCAACATCACAGGTCAGGGAGATGTCGTCAATGGACAACTTACTCTAGAAAGAGTAAACTATGTGAACAACTTACTCATAATCTAATGAGTGTCTCACAGATCTGTGACAAGGGCAACAATGTTCATTTCACAGAAAAGGAGGCATTCATCTTGAAGCCGGGTTTCATTATTCCAGAAGAATGGATTATGCTCAGAGCTCCTAGGAAGAGAGACATCTATGGCTTAGTTTTAGGTGTTGATAATCCATCGGAGCCCCTCTGTTTGTTGAGCAAAGCAAATGAGTCTGAATCTCTCCTTTGGCATCGTAGAATGGGACATATCAACTTTCGGAAGATGAATGAACTTGTTCGTCTTGAATTAATTGACGGTGTTCCAGTTAAGAAGTTTGGGATGGAAGATAAATGTGTACCGTGTTTGAAAGGAAAGCAACACAAGAATCCTCATAAACCAAAGGTGCACAACACTATATCCAAACCATTCGAACTACTTCATATGGATCTCTTTGGTCCTGTGAATGTCAGAAGCATTGGAGGGATGTTTTACTGTTTGGTGATCACTGATGATTACTCAAGGTACTCATGGGTATTTTTCTTGAAGACAAAGGACGAGACCGCAAACCGGTTTATGGATTTTGTTCGACAAGTTGAGAATGTCCATGAAGTTAAAGTTAAGAGAATCAGGAGTGACAATGGCACTGAGTTCAAGAACAATACTCTTACGGTTTTTTGCTTGACCAAGGGTATTCAGCATCAATTTAGTGCACCGTATGAGCCACAGCAGAATGGAGTAGCTGAGAGGAAAAACAGGACTTTGATAGAAACAGCTAGGACGATGCTTGCTGATTCAGGGCTTCTTGTTACTTTCTGGGGGGAGGCAGTGAATACAGCTTGTCACATTTTAAATCGGGTTTTAACAGTTAAACGGTTCAAGAAAACTTGTTATGAACTTTTGCACAACAAAAAGCCGAATTTGCAAAATGTTGAGCCATTTGGTGTTCCTTGTACCTTTCTTAAAGTACTTCCTCAGGGAAAATTTGATCCTAAATCTGAGGAGGGTTTCTTTTTAGGTTATGTACCTAGTACACCAATTCGGCGTGTGTACAATCAGAAAACTGGCAAAGTAAATTTTGGTACAAATGTTGTCATTGTCAGTCATAAACCTGCTGTACATATTGGTCCTGCTAATGACTTCGATTATGATGGTGTCTTCACCTCTTTTCGTGGTCCTGTTTCTTTTACAGGTGTTCCGATTGTGGAAGATGTAGTTACTCTTCATGATCCACTTGAAAGTGGGACGGTTCCTGTTTCTTCTCCTGTTTCTTCACCATTCATTAAGCCTGCTTCTTATTCTGGAGAGTCAAGTGGGACCAAAGAAGCAGACTCTACTTTAGAGACTGCTCCTAAAAATCTTACTGATCCTTTACATATACCGCTACCTGATGATCCTTTCTATGATACTGATGACATGGAAGGTGAAAATCAGGAAGAGCCTAAAACTCCAGAACAACATGTGCAGACTAACTTGGGAAATGATCTTACAGTCGACACGGTTCCTCAAACAAGAGTCAACAAGGATCATCCAGTAGAGCAAATCATTGGTGATGCTTCTGCCTCTGTTCGCACGAGGAATCAGAATAGGAAAAATTTGTCAAGTATGTTTGCTGAAGTTAAGGATTCTGGGGCAATTACTTGGTACTTGTACTTTTGCTTCATCTCTCAGCTTGAGCCTAAAAATGTTGGAATGGCTCTTAAAGATCCGTCATGGGTTGAGGCGATGCAAGAAGAATTGGCTCAGTTTCGGAAGCTTGATGTATGGAAGTTAGTTGACCTACCTCCGGGTGAATCTCCTTTATCAACGCGATGGGTGTTTCGTTGTAAAAAGGATGACAAAGGTGTAGTCACTCGCAATAAGGCTCGGTTGGTGGTTAGAGGATTTGAGCAACAAGAAGGCTTTGATTACGATGAGACTTTTGCACCTGTAGCTAGACTAGAAGCTATTCGATTATTTCTGGCATTTGCTAGTTATCAAGGTATAAAGGTGTATCAACTTGATGTAAAGAGTGCCTTTTTGTATGGAGAAATTAGAGAAGAAGTGTATGTAGATCAACCTCAGGGGTTTGAGGATCCAGACTTCCCCAATAGAGTATATCGTCTTGATAAGGCTCTATATGGTTTACATCAGGCTCCTCGATCATGGTATGAAAAACTATCTACTCATTTGCATGAAAATGGTTTTACTCGAGGTTCTATTGACAGCACGTTGTTCATCAAATGGAAAGGGAAGGACTACTTGCTTGTACAGGTTTACGTTGATGATATCATTTTTGGTTCATCTGATAAGAACATGTGCAAGGAGTTTGAGCAGAGCATGAAGGCTAAGTTCGAAATGAGTGCTATGGGGGAATTAACCTTCTTCCTTGGATTACAGGTGGATCAACTGAAGGATGGGTTCTTTATTCATCAGAGCAAGTATGTTCAAGATCTTCTTACCAGGTTTCGAATGACCGATGCTAAAGATGCAATTACTCCAATTCAGACTAATCATGGGCTGTGTCCTGATAAGACTAATGATCCAGAAGTCGATGCAACTCAATATCGGGTTATCATTGGTTCCTTGATGTATCTGACGGCTTCACGTCCAGACATTACCTTTGCTGTTTGTATGTGTGCTAGATATCAGGCTAATCCGAAAGAGTCACATATGAAAGCTGCGAAAAGGATTCTACGTTATGTGAAGGCCAAGCCTCGTCTAGGGCTTTGGTATCCCATGCATGGTTCCTTTGAATTCAAAGCTTATACTGATTCGGATTATGGTGGCTGCAGTTCGGATAGGAAATCAACGTCAGGTGGATGTCAACTTTTAGGGGGGAGAATTATATCGTGCAGTGCAAAAAGCAGACATCTGTTGCACAGTCTACCTGTGAAGCAGAATAGCTGCTGGTCAATGCTGTTCTCAGGTACTTTGGATACAGCAACAATTGCGCGACTATGGTATGGATATCTCTGAATCTCCTATTTGTATTGATAATAAGTCTGCCATAGATATTACTAAGAATCCGAAAAACTTTAAAGTCACCAAGCACATAGATATAAAGCATCACTTTTTGCGTGACTGTTTTGAGAAAAAGCTTATTCATTTAGAAAAGATTGTTACTGATGATAACCTTGCTGATCTTTATACTAAAGCTTTTGATAGACCTCGTCATGAGTTGTTATATCAACTCAATGGTATGAAGAATGCCGAGTAGTTTCTCTCAAAGAACTTAAATTTTTTGTTTCGTGTCTTAGTAGTTTAAGTCGTACATAGATAGAGTCAAAAATACAAAAAGAGTTGTCTTAGTATAAGTCTGTATATATCTAGTGTCAGAAAAATACAAAAACATCTGAAAAATAGAAAATCCAAAAAATATAATAAATAAAGTAAGGTTACTGCACTACATGATTAGACGTGACGATACTTTAGCTTTTAAGCCAACTTAATTGTACTTTAAAATGCTCAGTTCAGTGATACCATTATATGATGTATCGATAGGCACAAAGTACCAAGGTTTCCTTTTAATCTGAACTTAAATGTATACAATGTCTTATGGGAAACGTATTCAGATACATGGCTGAGAATGCTTGTTCTTAAAATAGACAAGTCCTTTAAATCTTATGAAAGATCTTGCATTGTCATTATGTATATTTGGTCTGTATAAAGAAGGTCTCGGGTACATATATGTGTATGTATTGCTTTTTCGGATGTATATTTGTGACAAGATATACAAATATCAAATAAATCTGTTGAAAATATGAAGCTAATGTGGCCTTTGAGATTCGAATAAGTAAGTCCTTGGGGTGTCTTTGTATACCTAGCCTACCTAAAGTTTCCAACTTGGGATAGGTTGTCAGAAAGTTCGCTACACGGGTCTCATAGAAAGTCACGGGTTTTCATAAATGCTTTAAAGTAAAATTAATGTCACAAATATGCAAGTACTTGGCATTATGCAATGTTAAGTATATTTCCGTACGTGAGTCAAGTTAAGTCGCTTTGCGCGTGAGGAATCACCGACCTGTCACCGCTGACTTGATTCTTAAAGACTTTCTTACTTTACTCACCAAATGTCTTAATCTTAGTGCTTGTTTCGATTATGAGAGTGTATCTGAATATGGGGCACATAAGTTCGCAAACTAAATTGTGGCATGAGTAACTTACTAGGTTACATGGTGACTGTCCTTGGCTCAAGTAATACGAAAGTGCGACAAACCAAAAAGGAGACTGGAAGTACCGAGTGTTTAAGAGGACAAACATATTGGTAATCATTTTTGGATCACTGTTCATAACTAATAATAAGAGAATTATTTCTCGCTGGTAGGCTTATGTAAATGCTAATCTGATCTGATCAGCAGTACCCTAATCACATGTAAATAATGAATAAATTAAGATAACTATTGTGTATAGTATAGTTTATTATTCTGTAATTTTTATTCTAATTTATTTTTCTATTTTATTGAGTCAAAATAAGTATTTTCATAAGTTCTTATTGCACGAGAGATTCTGCTTAAATTCTGTTGAGTATATGTTTTGCTGAATTCATTCATTTGAATTCTTGATGAGGTTATGCGATTTGTACAAAAGAAGATTTTCTGATATGGACATTAATTTGTTTAAGTTTAGAAAATGATCTTTTAAAACTTTGTGACAAGTCAATGTTATTTGAAATCTCACAAGTTTCAGTTTTTACAAGTTATGAATTTAATTAATAACTTGGTGATATTTTAGGGTTTGACAATGGAATGACCTCCCTTGATCTTATGTTAAATTCTTGAGTAGTTCATAATTGTTAATCCTAATTTTGTGTGTTTTAGCTTAACTTTTCTGCATTGTTATGCCTTTGCTCTTAATGCGTTAATGAGTTTGTGGTAAGTGTGCAGTGCTCAGGTTAAGAAGATAAAGTTGGGGTGCTGATCCTTGATTACAACACAGTGTTATTCATACTGATGATATCGTTGAGATAAGATCTTTGGTGTGAAATGACAATGTTGTGATGCAATAATGAGCACGTGAAGAAAGAATACATGAATCTGTCTTTGGAGTATTTATTTACTTTAGATTTCATGTATTTGGTGAAAATAATCAGTGTTGATACTTGTTCTTTTGATTTTCGTACCTTAACTTATGACATGAATTCGGAAACTTTACAAAGTTCTTCATTGGATTTTTGGACTATTCATTGTTTGTTAGTTTTGTAGACGGCATCTTATATGGGACTTAAGTGTTTCAAGATCGTTTGCCGTCAAGCATCTCAATGAGTAGAGAAATGCTCTCCGTATCATGGTCGTGGTTGGTAACGATGTTAATATGTTCATTGATTATCTTCAGGTTTGTTAATGGTTGATTTTAGATCATGGGGTTTTGTTTCAATTCAAGATTGTAATGTTTGTAAAATACTTACATTATGATGATGATTTTAGATGGTGGTACTTTTTGGTACAAGGCATGCACAAGTTGTTTTTAACGAGTTGTTGCTATGTACAGGTTTAGGTCAAAGGGGTCGCATTGTGGACAGTTTCGTGATGACGAATCTTGAAAAATTTTCTAAGTACAAACTTGTTCTTACGAAGATAGTGATTAACTTCGTTTTGACTTGTTCTTACGAAGATAGTGATTAACTTCGTTTGAAATTGTACTTCAGAAAATTGAACTCATTTTGTTACATCTAAATTCGTTTCATTTGATTTTAAACGAAGATGATCTCTATCTTCGTTCCTTTTTGTTTTACGAAGGTTAACTTCATTTTACTTATTTTCGACTGACCCTTTTACCCGACCCATTTTGACCCATCTTTTACCCATCCATATATATATCCAACCTTAATTCGTTTTTTCTCTTTTTTATTACCAAACGAATTTAAGCTGCTTAACCCCAATATCTTCATCAATCAAATACTTTGATTTCAGTTGATTTTCGGTTTATTATTTCGATTTTTGTTGAAATAAGTATTTCAGGTATCTCATCTAGCATTGTCATTCACAATTCCTCAATTTTTGATTCTAGTTTTTGCCCAATTTTTACATGAACTCATTCGGTTTTAAAATATATTTTAAATTCTAGGGTTTAATTTCGTTCTTGATTTTAAATCCATTGGATTCTTAATTCGTTTACAAAATCGATATGGGTTATGTTCTTTTTAAGTGTTACGATTGTTTTGTAACTAATTTCGGGCAAAACAAGGGTTAATCAATGTTATTGAAATCGACTTATTTGATTTTGGAACCAACAGACCGTTCAGAATGACTACGAACTTAAATGATGACAAACGAACTTAGACTTTTTCCTTCAACTAACGAACTTAGAAGTTCTTGTGACAAACGAACTTATTTATGCTTCACAAGCTATCTTCGTTCATTGTTACCAACGAACTTAATATCTATTTTCGTTTAATGTTATCCAACGAATTTAAAGTCTAACTTCGTACATTCTTCACTTACGAACTTAAAGACTAATTTCGTACTTTTTTAACTTATGAAATTAGTGATTAAGTTTATTTAAGCTGCAATTCATTTAATCTTATAATTGTTTTTACATTATGATTTGTTTTTGCAGAAATGGCTCTTGCTCCACGTCAGTTCTTTAAGAAGCACAATTTGGCCTTAAATTTGGATCCAGATCAGCATAATTCTGAACGATATCATGAAATGTTTGACTTTATTGCTCGTTCGAGGCTTTCTTTTGCTTTCACTGATTCACCTAGATTGGTTAGGCAATATATTGATGATTTCTGGAGGACTGCTCATCAAGTAATGGTTAATGGTCATAGTTTTGTTCGAGCAACTGTCCAAGGAATCACTTTTGATTTTAATGCTGCAATACTTCGTGAAATTCTGCACTTGGGTGATGAATCAGACGCACCAGTAGAATTAGCTTATGATTTTGACCTTATTCGTAGGTGTTTTCAACGAATGGGATTTGTTGGTCAAATAAAGCTTCCATTTGATAAGAGTGGATTTCAAGGACGTTGGAGATACCTAGGCTTATGTTTTGTTAGTAAGTCTGAGCAATCGAAAGGCTGGATTTGATCAACTTTCTGCTACGATTTCTTCACAGATGATTGCTTTGGTTTATAATCGACCTTATCCGTTTTCAACATACTTCTTTCATGAGTTTATTGGTCAAATTAATGCTAAACCGAGAAATAGGTTTCTCTTATATCCACGTTTTGTTATGGCAATCGTTAGGCACTTTTGTCCTAACTTGATATTTGATCAAGGTCCTCTATGTACCTCATGCTTGGCCATTACGTTTATATGCTGATTTAGCAGCTAACACTGGCAATGTGGCTGGTCTTACTGATCCACCACTGTTTGGCCATCTGATTAATCCAAATTATCGTTCTCGTTTTGAGGATGATATGTTAGTGGATGATGAAGATAACTCTGATCATGAGGATGACGAGAGTTCAGATGACAGTTCTGATGATGATTCTGATAGTGGGAGTGATGGTGATGATGATGTTGTTGAAGAAGACACAGATGATTATGATAGTGTCGCGGCTGATTCTGGTAATGAGCATCGAACTAAGATGGCTCATGATGTACCTGCGGTTTCAGGAAGTGATCATTCATATCACTTCTCTCGAGAAGATGTACCTGGTGCTTTACGCCGAGAGCGTCGGAGTAAGGCTTGTCATTCATCTCCTGTTCTTTCTGATGCGGATCAATCCGTTAATGCTGAATATGATGCTCAAGTTAATCAGGATGATGGTGTTGCACATGAAGCTGTACTTCCAAGTCCAATTCACGAAGGTACAAGTACTGATGGACTAGAGGACACTGGATGCTCCTCTCACTTATCGCAGAGCTAAGCGTACAAGAATTTCTGAGGATACTTCAGTATCTGCAGCTGCTGCTGATATTCCTGCTGTCTCAACAGCACCAGTTCCTACTGTTGCTGGCAGTGTACCATTACGTCCACTTTTGCCTCCTGCCAGATCAATATTGCCCAGATTGCCTACTTTTCCTCCTATTCCTTCAGATTACTCCCTCGTTAGGCGAATAGATGTTCTTCAGACTCGTGTTGATACTTTGGAGTCTGATCTTACGAATGTTCGAGGTGCTCTGACCTTTTTAATCAACTGGGTCAAGAATCAAGGGGGAGATGTTCCTGAAGAAATTTGCAGATTGTCAGCAATTCAGTCAAGACGTCAGGATGATGATGATGATGCTGATAATGCTGGTAATAGGAGTGATTCTCGCCCAGTTTCTGACAAAGGAAAAGGGGTTGAGACTCAGGGAGAGACAGAAAGAGATACTACCCAGACTGGTACTTCTGGTGCGGGTGGTTCAAGTGCTCCTCGAGAGGCTGAAGTTATTGAAGCACTTGATTCAGGTAATTCTTCGAAATCGGTTGATTATTTAAGTGATGATCAGGTTGAAGCTGAAACTGAACGATTAAAACGTGAAGTTAAGGCAAAATTTGGACATGACTGTAATACCGAAGAAAATGCTTTTCATTCTGTATTTGATAACTTATTAGATAAACAGCAAGAAGCAGAAACTGAAAGAGAAAAGGAATTACAGATTCAAAGGCAAACAGCCTTGGAATCTGATTCTGATTCTGATTCAACTTATGATTATGATAAAGATTGATAAAGTGTATATTAGGTTGCATGTAATAAGTTTACGTCATATGAATGTAATCTATCTTATTTCAATGCAATTGTATTTCATCTTTATTATCATTATCATGGTTATTTACTGTATTCTGGTATTCATTTTGTGTAATCTTAATAGATGATACAGATGATACAATATCTAGCATGGCGTGAGAGACATTTCAGAAGTTTGTGTGAAGAAGACTTACATGAACTAGGAAATAACAGGATTATCAATCCAAGTGGTTATGGTCTTGCAGATGTGGTTAGTAAGAATCTTCATGAAGATTTCAAGATAAGATCGAATATGAAAGATTCTGAAAAACCAAATTTTCATATTGAACCAAGACGAAAGAAGAAAGTGGTTAAACCAGATAAAAGTGTTGAGTTTATTCAACGAGATATCAAATGTATGATCAAAGTCCCTGCCAAGAAATGGGCACAAGATGTCTTGGATAAAATGGATAATTGGGAGATTGATCGAAACTCTGGTGAAGCCAAGATGTATGCAGACTCAAAGAAGAAGATATTGTTGAGAAGGATGTATGATCCAATGCAGTTGGTGAACTTCTCAAGAAATGATCAGAGAAAATTATATGATACTGAATGTTCATTTTTGCCATTTTGGAAGAATGAAGAAGATCGATATCGTAAGATTCTCCAAGTCTGTTTACATGAGAATATCCATGCAAATAGCAAACGATTGTTATTTGATGGATGATGAAGATTTTTGAAGACTGAAGAAATCGAAGATGCTGATGTCAAAGGGGAGTTTGTTGATGCATGTTGATGTGACAACAGCAACTTAGATTTGATTATGTCTTATTCATTTATATGTAATTGATAGATTATGGACTTGTGTTTTAGTAATGATCGATTACATGTTTTGGTGTTATATATATGTTTATATATGATGGTTGTTATGTATGTCATACAAGTACAATCATAATATATGTTAGGTTCTTGTACATAAAGTACTTGGAAAATAACTAAGCATAAGATGTTGATGGTATTTAGTACTAACGAAGATAATCTTCGTTAGGAACGAACGAAGATAATCTTCGTTTTAAGGGCTGGGCTGCTAAGTTCGTAAGAACAAAGCCCAGCAGGCCCAATATCAATCATAAACGTATATAAACGATTGGAAACCCTAAAGTGAGGTTCCAGTTGATACACAAACACCAAAGCGACTAAGTTCGTTGCTAACCTATAGCAAACGAATATAGATCACATAAGGCTGATTATATTGAGATAATTAGCAATATAAACGATAACTAATCAAACTAGTTATCTCGTGAGGATTCCGCACTCACGACATAACAATAGACAATCTCGAGAGCGATCCGTAGCTATCGAGGGACTCACACATATTACAATTGGGTTAAGTATGCATATTAGTGTTAAGTGGGTATAAATAAAGTGCATTTACGAGTTAAACTTATTAAGGTCACATGCGTGTTTTGCCAAGTGAACTACATATGCGTGTTCTGCCAAATGGGCTAAGTATGCGTGTTAGAGTTAAGTGGGCTTAAAATGCGTGTTTCACTGTTGGGCCTAATATGCGTGTTTTGCCAACTGGGCTTAATATGCGTGTTCTAGTGACACATAAGGGTTTGCGCGTTCTTGTGGATATAAAGGGCTGACACCTCGCATTTAATTTTATCTTTTAAAATTCATTTGCGTGTTCTTGTCAAAAGCTCTCCACATTTGCGTGTTCCTGTGCACTGTTCACTCATCGATTCACATACTTGATCCATACGTGTTTTAGACACAAGAAACACATATATTAACACTCATTGAACAAAGGTAAATGATTAACAAGGTTTCTAAGTCCAGATTTCGTGTTTAAATGACCAAATATTTAGGGTTTTTATTTCGAATATAAATTCACTAAATGGGACTATTAACTTGAAATGGATGAAGAAATGGAACCGAAAAACTGATAAATCGGTCAAATAGAATGCTATTCGTACCATGTTTAAGAGTTTTAGGGTTCTAATCGTCTGGATTGTGTTTTGGGAAGATGAACAGTGTTATGCGTGTTCTTCACCATATGCGTGTTCTTCATCATATGCGTGTTCTTGTGAACCCAGAAATTCATCTTCAAACACCCCCAGAATTTGCGTGTTTGTGATGACGTCATCACACCCAAACACGCAAATGACCTGATATGCGTGTTCTGGAGTAAAATACACCATTTGCGTGTTTCATGACTTAGAAAATTTTTAAATTAAAATTTTTCAACAAGTAAAATATGAAACATAACACGCATTGACTAGTCAAACCCGACACCATATGTGTGTAATGTCACCATATGTGTGTGTATAAGGAATTCATTTGTTTCTAGGACTTCGAAAAATTTTCAAAAAGGGAAAATTTTCAAATAAGTCAAATTAGAAAGCGTGAATTGCCTTATAATTGAACTTTAAAATTTAAGTAAAACAAATGGTTTTCGGTTAAATTTTAGTAAAGTTCAATTTGTCGTTTATTAAAACTTAGGGTTTTGGAAGGTTATGAAACAAATGGTTTCGCGACCTTGGAAAACCTTGGAAGTTTTAATTTCGACGTGTTGATTCGATAAAATTGGTGACGTTTTGGAGGTTTATGAAACAAATGGTTTTGCTAACCTAGAAAATGTTAAGAATTTTATTATTCAACCTTTTTGTCGATAGTTGAAGTTGGTAACATTCTCCGAACCAATGAAACTATGAGTTTCAAGGGTTTTTGAAAATGTTAAGAGCTTTAAACTTCGACTTTAATTGTTGTTGCTAATCATTTTGTTTGGTTGTTGTTTGTATCTTTGTGCAGATGGCTGAGAGACACTTTCACAGAACTCATAATTACTTGATTAATTTGGATGTGAATCAGCCCAATGCTGAGAGATTTGTCAGGATTCTTGAGTTTCTGCAGCAATCAAGAATCAGAAATATTCTCACAGCTGACCCAGTTATCTATCTGACTTTCTTAAGTCAATTCTGGGAATCTGCAAGGTTGTTACCCGGTGCTATCCCAAGTATTGAAGCGAGGGTGAACAATCAGACCTTCCAGTTCACTGCCTCTGACTTGATTGGTATTCTTGACTTGGGAACTGAAGACCAAGAGGGAGGAGTGAATGGTCCAACCACATACCCCCAAGCACTTAGATTGGGAGCATTCCGAAGGATGGGGTATGTCGGTCCTGCAAACCGGAACACATTTCAGAAGAATTGTTTGATGGGCAGGTGGAAATTTTTCTCACATGTGATTCTTGTTGCTTTGAGCAATAAGAAATCGGGTTATGACTCATTGAATGTCGAAACCCAATCACAAGTGATTTCTTTGGTGCTGAACAAGCCTTATAGCTTCTCTCGTTATATCTTTAATGAGATGTGTAGGCAGATAAGGGCGAGGGATGATGAGATTTTTGATGTATCCGAGGTTCGTGATGCTGATCATTAATGCTCGACTACCCAATCTTGTTCCGGAGGGTCCTACTGAATCGGTGACTACGATGCCTAATCGTATCTTTAACGATAGTTATAGATACCGTGGAAATCTTCCACAACAGGCTCGACCGAGGGACAGAAACCTCTTTGGTGCGCTTGTTAATCCCGCTTATGTTGCTCCAGAACATAATGGATTTGCGCATGAGGACTCTGATGTTGAAGGTGATTTTGCTGCTGCTCCACAGCCGATCCCTCCACAACCTCCTGTTGCACCAGTGATACAACAACAACAACAACAACAACAACAACAGCAACCAGAACAACCACCTCCAGCTGCAGCAGAGGCTCCTCAAGAGTTGTTAATCCAGGAAGATGCTGCTGAAGCAAATCCTGAGATAGTTGCTGAACATCCTCCTGCACAGAACCAAGAAGTCAACATGGATGTTGATGATGGGGTTTGGGTGCAGAGCACGTCGATAATATGGTTATTGATAACCAAGACGACGCTGCTGATGACATTGGAGGAGATGTCAACCAAGGAGAAGGAGGAAACGGGGATGATGATGGAGATGATAATGGGGACGATGGTCAAGATAATGCTGCTGGCAGAGTACCCATAGGTCAAGGTGTTGGTAGTACATCTGCAGCAGTTGATCTCCCCATGGCCGAAGCTGATTCCCGACCAGTTGTAGAAGAAGAAGATCCCTCTGGGTCAGGGCGAAGTCTCAGCAGAAAGAGACAACGTCAGGACACCGAGGTGTCTAATGTAAATGAGTCCTTTTTTTTATTTTTTGGGTAATGGGTATACCCCTGTCAATTATATTCCATCATCAAAACATTACAAAACAAGTAGCATGGTTGTAATACCATACTAGTTCATCTGTACTGACAGAATGCCAATACAGCTTTAAAAGAAATGCCCTCACGGGCCCCCTCATAGTAAATAAAGGAGACCCGTGATGCAGGAAATGAACCAGCTAGGTGACTGGACAGGCTCAGATCACCCAACTATATCAAGAATCACATGAATCTATCAAATGAAACTATGACTAGCAATCTAGTAACAAGAATGTAGACAAAGCTAGTCTAAATAGCACCCTTCATAAACTGGGCAGTCTCTCCTGTATCTGTCTCAACCTCCTCTATGTCTTCTGGATCTGTGGTGATACCTGGTGCTGACAAAGAAGGAATATCCTGCTGAGATATACCACATGTATCTGAATGTGTATCTGGTGTTCCCCTGACTGGCTGGGATGACTCTGTAGATGCTAAATTGTCTGGATCAGTCATCAGTGCCTTGCTTTTAGATATGGTAGGCCTTTCTGGTCTCTTAGGGACATACTTAACCTTGGGCTTAGGGATATGGGTGCCCGCTGCCACTTGGGCCTTCTCCTTCTCCTCTTGGGCTGCTGAAAGCCCTGCTCATCCTGCGGTACCTGTATATCATGTGTCTTAGTGCCTGAAGGACCTGCTACAGTAGCTTGGGCAGTTCTGGGTGCCCCAGCTTCCATTTCCTCAGCAGACTTTGGCCTTTCAACACAATCAATAAACTTGTGCCCAAAAACAGCACAATGAGAACATCTATCCGGCTTCCAGAGATACTGTAATCTAAATTTCTGCATTTTACCCAATACAACTGCCTCAACAAAAGCTGGAATATCATGCTCAGCATTTACTTTAATCAACACCCTAGCAAACATAGCCCTACCCGACTTTTTCTCAATCATTTCCTCAGTGAATCTATCCAAAGCAACGGGTACACCCAATAACACTAGCAATGTGACTAAGAACATCATAATCCCACATGGTAGAATCCAAATCATATATATTAACCCACATATGAACAGAAGTAGGTATAATCTTATCATTCTCAATCCCAACTTCCCATTTCTTTAACAAAACAGGAACATCATTAAATAGCCAAGGTCGATTATTAATCACAAAATCCAAACCCTCAGCACTATCAAACTTAAAGTAAAACCTACCCTGATTGTTCAACACCACATCAACTAGACCATACTTTTTCCAAAGTCGAAATGCATGAAAACGAACAAAGGGAAAAGCAGGTCTCTTACCAACAAAATAACCAACCAAAGTTAACATCCACTGCTTACTTTGTTTAACAATGAGATCATCAGGTATAACAGCATGTCTAGAACCAATCTCAGTGAAAACAGGAGGATAAAAAAGCTTACGAGTCCTACGAATGTTTGACGCTTCTTTAAAGAGATTAGCATAAGTGGTAGGTATTTGGTTACGTTTCAGACTAGAATGAGAAAAGTGTTGGTCAGTAATAACAGGAACTCCTTTCTCATCCAGGTTTGCATGTTTAATGACACCAGCAGTAGTGTCATGAATGTCATGACCTTGCCAAGTGTTTTGTACCTCATTACCATTATCATCTAAGTGCACTGTAGGTCCCACTTCCTTAATATTAATGCATGAATTAACCTTATGATTTTTGTTCATATCGGCAGCGAATCTCAGCAGAAAGAGACAACGTCAGGACACAGAGGTGTCTAATGTAAATGAGTCGTTCGGACTCATTGCGGAGACATATTCTCTTGAGGTAGAAGAGACAAGACATGATGTGGATGAACCGGGAACGAGTGTTCAAGAGCCTGTGCAGGACTTGACGGAAGCTATGACTGAAGGACCTCTCCATTCTGAAGATAGGTAAAGGATTGATGGGTGCATCTTCCTCAGAGTTCAGCAGCACCATCAACTCCTCAAGTTCATGTCAGTCCGCCTGTCATCAAACCAGCTGTGGTATCACTGGTTCGTGCAGAAGATGACCAGTCAACCCCAAAGATCGTCAGACTTTTGGGAATCAAGATTGGAGATAGACCAGTCTTGATGACTGCAAGGCCTAGCAGCTCTACAATCACACCAATCATGTCTTCGTCGATGACTCCACCATCTACAATAAGACCATCAGTGACTTCTTCACAGCAAGGAGCTGCTCAGATTAACAAGGATAGAGTATCCAAGTTAGCTGAGGACATCCAACGGATGAAAGCTCTAGTTGCAGGCTTGTCTGACAAGCTTAAAGGTAAAGAAGAGTCACACCGAAGAGATGCTGACCTCATAAGACAAAGTCACCTAGAACTGGAGAATAGCCAGTATGACCTACAAGAAGCCCAGGAAGCAACAATCAACTCCGTTACTGGGATTGTTGATTCTATTGGGGTGCACCACAAATTGCTGAAAGGTCAGGCTAAGCATCTCGAGAGCTTAGGTAAGAGGTCTGCTGAGCTGCACAACAAGATCAAAAATCTTGAATCTCAGGGGGAGAAGTCTGGATGCAAGGAGGACACTCTCAGACATCATCGAAGGGATGATGAGGATGAGGATCCAAGTGGTTCCAGACAGCAGGAGGAGATTCAGAGATTTCAGGGCTCAAACGTCAATGCAGCTCAGGGGGAGCAAGGTCAGCAAGGTCAATCTGGCCAAGCTTGTGCTCCTTCATCTAATCCACCGGCCGTAGAGGAAGTGGCTGGTATCCAGGAACAACCGACTGGAGGAGTAGGAGTCGGCATTCAGGTCAGACCAACTACTGAGGAAGAAGTTGGGAGTGAACCCCTGGACGACATTGCTGCGTACTTCAATTTTGATGAGTATGGGAGCATGTTTGAAGATCCATCAGTCTCTTCAGCTCAAGACAAGTGTTTATATATCGATGCAATACTTGATCTACTTGATCCAAAAGTAAAGGGATCAAATGAGCTATCTCTACAAGCAACCGTTGCAGTGGGCAAGGTTGGGGTAGATAATCAATCAGAGTTAGACTCAAATCGGGAGTTAGATACTACTGAGGTGATTGAGAAGAAGAGCAGGATTCCAGTGGAAGCAACACCTGAATTTCCTAATGACAGGGTTTTTGGCCAGCACTTAGGAGACAAAACGAAGACTTGAAGGTCACATCTAGATGCTAGTGTCAAGGGGGATACTGTTAGTGCATGTTTCTCGGTGACAAAGTCATTCTAGATGTGTTACATATTTTTGTATATATTCAAGTCTTGTAATTTTTCTTGTAATTACCGTTTGTCAATAATATTACCTTGGCATATTTTGTTGATCATATTGGGATCCATTTATGTTTATGTTTGTTTATTATTTGTATTTTGCAGGTTTTAGACATAACATGTAAAGAGTCATTAAGTTAATATTGTTTCTGCGTTTAACAGCAGTTGAAATATTAACTTAATGTACTTCCAAAGGGAAGCTAAGTTATCTGTGTTTCTGCGTATTTACAGCAGGAGAAACAATAACTTATTGAATACTTCCAATAGGTAATATAGACAATGTTGTTTCTGCGTATCTACAGCAGTAGAAACATTGTCGTTAGCCAATGATTGGTTCTGCGTATATCTACAGCAGTTTAAACATTGGCTGAGTTAATATCGGTTCTGCGTCTTGACAGCAGTAAAGATATTAACTCTGAGTGTAATGTCGGTTCTGCGTCTTGACAGCAGTAAAGACATTAACTCAACTTATCCTAAGTGTTATTTGAGGGTTCTTGGGAACAAGCAAAAGTTTGCTTGTTCAAGAAGAACACTCAAATGGATTTGAGAGTTTCTAAGAAACAAGCAAAAGTATGCTTGTTCTCAAGAACTCTCAAATGGTTTGAGAGTTTCTGTGGAAACAAGCAAAAGTATGCTTGACCACAAGAACTCTCAAACAGTTTGTGTGTTCAGGGAAACACGCAAAACAGGCCAAAACCCTAATGGGCCTTGACAAATAGAAACACGCATATAGGTATTGGGCCTGCGTGTTTAGGAACACGCATATGGCCATATGCGTGTTTCAGAACACTCAAATGGCATTTTGAGTGTTCCCAGTCATGTGCCTATAAATAGTGGTGTGTGTTTGTGTGTTCCAACAAGAGTGTAGTGAGAGAAACAGCAAAACCTAGAGAGAGAAAACCAAGAACACGCACGGTCTATCTTGTGGGTAGTTGAATCACGCACGAACCGCAAACACACACCCGGTTTGGACGGCTTGTAGACTTAGGTTACCACGTTGGTTGGTAAAGTTTGTCCGGAGAGCCGTTTCACTATATAACCAAATACGGGTGTTTATATTCACGCAAAAAGATATATATATATATATATATAGTGATATATATATATATATCATAAAAGGTAGATATAGAAACCGTGGGTTATCTCGAGGAATTCCGCACCTCGACATATCCTTAAGTCAATCTCGGTTCGGTAAGACCCGGGGGACTTACAGTTAGGATCCTTTTAGGGAATCGAACTAGGCAAGGATTGTGTTTATCTTTGGAAAGGATTTATGATCCTTTGTTCTTCGTCCGATGTTAAGCACCTTCGTGCTTATGTCCTTCGTGAGAGAGCTTCGTATTGGTTACCTTCGTATAGTGATTCGAAGGGGTACATCGTCAAGCCCCCCAGTCTAATATTATAGACTGCTAGGGCTATGATTTTAGACTATAATCGTAATCTTCTTGAATAATTATCTTTGAAGGATGATATGTACATTATTCACCTCTTTTTGTCGTCTTCGAGTTCTATTGATACTTTATGCAGATTTTTCTCGAAGGCAACTTCTATTCAAAGGACTGTTTTTGCAACCTACTTATTTATCGAGGGGCAAAAGACGGTGACTTTTTCTTTAGGGGGTAAAAATGAAAAATAGGTAGTTGCATGTAATTTAATTGATGCAAGTGGACTGCTATTTGCTTGTCTTGGAAATCGTGGATCATAATTCCCATAAATATCGACCCGCCTTTTTCCTTTTTCCCTTCCACTGTTCGTTGTTCCTTCTTCCCTTTGACTTGAGTATATCGACGATTTGTTACAGGTACTCTTCTTATCTTCTCTTGGTATTATTATGGCAAAGATAGGTATTAAGTCGACCTTTTCCTCTATTACCGTAGATCAACTTAGGGACTTTGTAGATAGCTACTTCCCGGGGAAGATTAGGTCTTTCCAATTACCTGGGAAAAAACAAAGCACAGTTTCTCCCCCCGGTGGCTATGTTGGTATATACCTAGACTCTTTCGTTCTTGGTAATGTTAGGTATCCATTTTCCCCATTCTTCCTTAGCGTGCTTAGTCATTATGGAAATCATTTGTCGCGATGGCACCCTCAAGGTCATGGGAAGATTATGGCCTTTGAGATCATGTGTCGTGCATATGGGGGTGAACCAAGAGTTGATTTATTTAGTAGGTTTGCGAATATTTGCGATACGGGTGATTGGGTTACCATACAATATAGACCAGAATAATGCTAGTGTTTTGAGAAGGGTGGGGTGACTATCAGAGGATGGAAATATCGCTTTGTCTTTATGAGTGATTCTTTAATTCCCAATGTCTTTAGCGTCTTGGTAGATAGGGCGGTATTAGAGGATGTAAAAAAGTGTGTTGATCCCATCCCTCCTGGGGAAGATTTGAGCCCCTTGTTTAAGGAAATTAGTGAGAATCATATAGTTGTGTTGTCGTACCCTGATAGTGTTCTTTTCAAAGCGAAGGTTATAGATGTTTTACCACCTGGTGAAGAAGAGATGGATGGTAAGCACAGGTTTTGCTTTGTTATACTTGTCTCTTATGTTTCTGCTTTTTAGCTTGACTCCTTTTCTTTTATGTAGATATGAGTTTCATGGGTTTTGTGAGAAAAGGGGGTCAAGATGTTATGCAATCCTCTGTTGAAGCTGCTACTGAGTCCCAACCCATGCCTTCTATTATTCCAAGGGCAAGCCATATTGAAGGGCTTGAATCATCTCCTCCCAAGGGGTTGATCCTTCTAGAAGGATCCCCTCCTGTTGTAGTGAGGAGGATGATGATGTGGAGATCACTGGTGTGAAGGCAAGTGATTGGAAGGTCCCTGAGGAAGGTATTGGTTCACGTCTTCGTAAGAGAAAAAAGACTCCCTCACCTTTAGGTCCTTCGTCAAAGAAGAAGAAAACGAAGCTAAGAGGTATACGTCAAATTTTTCTGCCATCATTTTTTTTTTTTTTCTTCTTGGTTCTTTTGTTTGCTTTTTACTTTTGCTTGCTTATGTGCAGCATATGCTATTTTTGATCGTGCAGATGATACTCCCCCAAGTCTTATGATGATGAAGATGATGTTTCTCTCGATTCCCTTCGTGGTATGAGTGATTTAGGCTTTATTAAGTCTTATCACAAACATGCCCAATGTCAGAGCAAGATGAATGTTGTTATTAAGGAGCGTCTGCAGTCAGTATGTTCTCGTGCCGAGGACTTGTTGGAGCAGCTGGAGAGAAGAACCAAGAGTGTGAGAGGCTGAAGAAGTCTGTTGAGGAGGTCAAGGGCCAATCAAATGAGGTCTTGGCATTGGAGAGGAAGCTGAAAGAGGCTGAGGTTGGTTTTTTTTTTGGTAAAGGGGAATTTAAACCCCGGTAAGCTTTTATAAATCACCCAAAGGATTATTACAAGTAGTTTAGGTACAAGTGGATTGACAGAGTGTCAACCAATTCAAAAGAAAATGCCCTCATGGGCCCCCTCATAGTAAATAAAGGAGACCCATGATGCAGGAAATGAACCAGCTAGGTGACTGGACAGGCTCAGATCACCCAACTAAATCAAGAACACATGAATCTATCAAATGAAACTATGACTAGCAATCTAATTAACAAGAATGTAAATAAAGCTAGTCTATATATCACCCTTCATGAACTGGGCAGTCTCTCCTGTATCTGACTCAAACTCCTCTATATCTGCTGGATCTGTTGATAATGTTATGCCTGGATCTGGATCCTGCTGAAGTATAGTGGGGGCAGATGGTTTGCGAACATCATCATTGTTTAAGGCACATAGTGCCTCAAACGGGTTACCAGTAGTAATAACTGGTGCAGAAGTAGAAGGAAAATCCTTCGGAGAAGCAGCACGTGAACCGGTATGTGTATCTGGAGTGACCCTCATAGTCTGTGATGGATCTGTAGATGCTGAGGTATCTGGAGCAATCATCAGAGCCTTGCCAAATGAGTTGGCAGGCCTCTCTGGTCTCTTAGGGACATACTGAAACTTGGGCTTAGGAATCTGAAAGCCCGATACACCTTGGGCCTTCTTGGCCCTTCTACGTCTCTTCTTAGGCTGCTGAAAGCCCTGTTTATCCTGTGAACCCTGAATATCTTGTGTTTTAGTACCTGAAGGACCTGCCTCATTAGCTGGAACAATATTAGTTGCCCCAGCTTCCATCTCCTCAGAAGACTTAGGCCTATCAACACAATCAAGAAACTTATGCCCAAAGACATCACAATGAGAACATCTATCCGGCTTCCAGAAGTACTGAAGCCTAAATTTCTGCATTTTGCCCAACACAAGTGCCTCAACAAAAGCAGGAATATCATGATCAGCACTAACTTTAATCAACACCCTAGCAAACATAGCCCTACCCGACTTCTTTTCAATCATCTCCTCAGTAAATCTATCCAAAGCAACGGGTACACCAATAACACTAGTGATGTGACTCAAAATATCATAACCCCACATGGTAGAATCCAAATCATAAATATTCACCCACATATGGACTGATTTAGGCCTAATCTTATCAGACTCAATGCCAACCTCCCATTTCTTCAACAAAACAGGCACATCATTAAATAACCAAGGGCGATTATTAATAACAAAATCCAAACCCTCAACACTATCAAACTTAAAGTAAAATCTACCTTGGTTGTTCAAAACTACATCAACCAAACCATACTTTTTCCACATTCGAAATGCATGAAAACGAACAAATGGAAAAGCATGTCTCTTTCCAACAAAACAACCAACCAAAGTCAATAACCATTGCTCACTTTGTTTCACTATGAGATCATCTGGGATAACAGCATGTCTAGTGCCTATCTCAGTGAACACAGGAGGGATGAATCTAAGCTTACCAGTCCTTCGGATGTTTGCCGCCTCTTTAAAGAGATTGGCAAAAGAAGTAGGAATTTGATTACCTTTCGGACTAGTATTAGCAAAATGCTCATCAGTGATAGGTGGAACACCATTTTCATCTAAGGTCGTCGTCGTTTCATTGACACCAATTGTAGTGCCATTGATTCCATGAGGAGCATTATGTGAATGCTCAAGTGGGTTATTGAGTAGATCAGCAGCGTGAGTTAATTTATCCAAGAATGATGCAACATTAGCAGTATCATTCTTAGGAATAGAATTTGGGACAAAATGGATATCAGGGTCATGAACAGGAGCTGGCTTAAAATAAGAAGAGCCAGGAGGAAACTTTGGAGGATCCGGCATAGGAGGCATGTGAGAAACAGGTGTGGTATTCGACAAACCATCACCATGCAAATCATTCAAAGTACTACCCTCATCAACTTGAGAAACAACTTTTTTGTCCCACGAATCAGCCACTTTCTCAATGGTGGTCGTATCATCCAACTTGTCACAAGGTGAAGTTGAAACAAGATCATCCCCAGCAATTGTATGATCACTAGTAGAATGTGATTTCTCAACAAGCAAATCAGGAGACGAATAAACAGGTGTATGCACCTTAGACCGCAAAGATAGAGACTCTATCAAATCATTAGCCGCTCGAATAGCAGAAACATATGAACCCTGCTTAGCACCTGAATCCTTCTCATCATGCGAATTGACACTATAATTCATCGCAGGAGAAGGCTGAACAGAAGCATCCCTCGGATTAGGGTTTTCAATGACGTTTTCAAAACTAGGGTTTTCAAAAACCCTAGCCTCCATTAAATTAATAGATTGCGTCAAAGAACCCGAATCATGATCAATCCCAATCGTCCCTCCACAATGATCAGAAACTGAATGAAGTGAAGAACCAACAAAAGCTTGTCACCCTCATTAAGCAAATCAAGACCCTTCTGCAGCATACCTTCATCAATAATCAATGGTGATAAAGGGGTGGTTAACGGCGGTTGAAAGGAGAAACTATGGTTTTCATTATCCAAAATTAGGGTTTCGGATTGATAATGAACCCCACCACCAAACGACCCTCCCCCATCCACCAAATTAATCGGCGGTGAGGTGGTGGTGTTCAATGGTGGCAAGCCGGTTACGGTTTGAATGGGATTTAGGGTTGGGTTTTTAATATCAAAAGAATTAGAACAACCCCCAGATCAATCGATTGAGCTTTCTTATGCAAAATTGAACCATCCCCATCAACAATCAAAGCATCCCCAGCCTCGATCGTCCCCACCCCACCGATTCAGTGGCGGCCGGAATTAACAGGCAGCGACGAAGATGAGCAAGAAGACGGCGGCGGCTGTGGATTTGAAAGCAATTGATGGCCGATCGAAACAGTAGCACTTGAATCAACAGATTTGGAGGATATCTAAGATTTATAATTTCTTCATCAGTTTTTTTCTTTTTCCCCTTCTTTTTTCGTGAATGAGGCATTGTATGTTACATAGAATTGTAGGGAATTGAAAAAGGAACGATTTGGTGAAAAAGAGAAGATTTCCGGCCAAAAGTGGCCGGATTTGGCCAAGAAAGTGGCCGGCGGCCAAGGGTGGTGAAATCGCCCCTCAAGAGTAGAAAATGAGGTCTTAGCATTGGAGAGGAAGCTAAGAGAGGCTGAGGTTGGTTTCAAGATCAGGGAGGATGAAATTGCTGAATTGAAGCAAAAATTGACCAACTCTGTCTTGGACCTTAATTTGGAGAAGGAGGTGTCTTCGGGGCTAGCTAAGCAGGTGCAGGAGCATATTTGGAGCGTGCTGGTTTGATAACCGATGTGATCCCTTATGCTTGCAGGGCTTTGGTTGATAGTGATGAGTTTGGGAGACTTGTGGCAGCAGTGATTACGGCGAACAGGGATGACGAGAGGTCACTTATCCTGAAGAAGTTGAGTGATGATGGGAAGGTGGACTTGGCTTCTTATTCTGATTTCAAGGCCAGTACAGCTGAGATCATTGATCAAGCAGTGGCTGATTATAAGAATGCGGATTTCCCCTTCATCGAGAAGATGACCTCCGATCCTGCTGCTTCGTATAAGTCTTTGATGCACATCGTTCCCGAAAAGTTGATCCATCTCATCCTCTGCTCCTAAAACATAGATTCTGGTGTCCCTCCTGTGATAGCTCCTATTCAACCTTCCTGCCCAGAGGTCTCTGTTGATGATGTGGCTGCTTCCTTTTGATCAAACAATTTGACTGTTGTGTTTAAGACAATTTATGTTTCGTGTTCTAAACAATTACTATTTTTTGATCCTACATTATATGTAGGGTATATGTTCATCATGGTTAGTGTGGGCCATGATGCTTATGGACATGTTGTTTTTTGGCCTTTGTGAAGGTCAAAAAAGTCTTTTGGAGGTTTTAACACCTTTTATTCTTTTACACAATCCCTGGGGTGTTCCCTTTTGGATTTTCTGTGTCTCATGTTATGTGCATGGTTACGAAGGTAGTTTCCCTTGTAATTTCCATGTCTTGTTTTTTGCATGGTTACAAAGGTAATTTCCTTCGCAATTTCCATGTCTTATATTTATTTGCATGCTTCGTAGTAAGAATCTTACTTACGATTCGGCTCTTATGTTATGTAGGCGTCCCTTTGAACATACATTTTTGGCCTTAGTAGCATGTCTTTAGTTGGTTAATTTGTACGTACATGGTAAAAATAATAATACGATAGGGAGCGACCCTTCGTATGCATAAGAGATCACTTTGTGACCTAAAAAACAAAAATTTCATTAATCACTGTGTGATTACATAAAGTCCTAATAGGATTGCTATTTATTTTCCATAAGGGCGTAACCTATTACATTTATCACTCTTGTGAGAAAAATAAAGGCCACAAAGCAACCTAGGTACACTGTACCTTTAGTCTTCGTCTTCCTTTGCTCCAAAGGATCCAGTGGATTCCTCTGGGTCAGAGGTCTTTAAAAGCTTTGGTGAGTTTGAGGTTGATTCCTCGCTCTTTTGGGAACCTCGATTTCTGACAAATCTCCATCTTCTTTATAAATCATAAAGATTGTTTGTTCCGGGGCTTTGTTCCTCTCTTGGCTTCCTTCTTCATCTTTTACTTTGGTATTTGCCGAATTTCCACTAGTAGGTGACCTAGCTCTCCCTCCTTTATAGCTTTGCTTATTGCTTTCCTTAGGTTGATGCAGTCATTAGTGTCATGACCGTGATCGCAGTGAAACTCGCAATACTCATCGTAATTCTTCTTGTTTTTGTTGCTGAGCTTCGGAGGGGGTGCGAAGGTCTTTGCTACCTTTTCTGTTGCTAGGATCGCCCTTGGGGTCTTGGTAAGCTCTGGAAGGATTGCCCTTTCTTTC
>CM067167.1:222373336-222392259 GCA_034093135.1 Erigeron breviscapus | reverse complement strand
CTTGCCCCTACTGCGAGGAATACTTGAAGATGCTATTAGTTACCCATAGTTGCTGCTCCTTTTAGACATTTGATTTTCGTTATGACTATTATGTTTTGATATAACTTGGGTACGGTTGTTTTATGTTGGGCAACCGTAGGATTCCCTTTTATACTATTTTGATGATGTGACGAGTAACACCTACTTTTTTATGAATAAACCAAACTAGATTTTATGGTTTGGACTTTAAAACGTTATTCCGCATTCTTTAACACCGTTAAGTGAAAAGTTTTTGAAAATCCGTATTTTTAAACGACGGGTGTTACAAGTACCTTAAATGTGCTCCAATTGTTAAAAAGGACGTTCTTTGTTATGCATATATAACACCAGAGACCAGACCACCTCCTCCTATCTTTCATTTTCAAAGTCTTAATTTCCTTTTCTAGAGTAACTACACTTTATGTCATCCTCTCATTTTCGTGGTTAGTCATTGGGTCTATGGCAATGAGGTTCCCATCCCCCTAAATTTCATGTGGCTATTTGTTTTATCTTGCATAATTTATTTATTTTTAAGACTTTCTCGCTAATTATAACATATTGTATAACACGCTTGTAATTGGATGTCACTGTGGTGTCTCGAATGCTAATTACTAATTGTCTCTTTTCAAAAAAAAATTAGCTCGTAGTTTGATTGCTTGAAATTTGTAGAACTATGGTGTTTTTGTTACAACCATCACTAAAGTGGTCTAATGTTTTGACGTTTTGATGCTGCCTTTATAAGAGATCTCGAGTTTAGACCTTGCTAGCCTGCTAGGTAAATATTTTGGTGGTGGCCAAAGAAAGGTTTAAAAAACGGTCACAAGAACACCCCAGTTAGCCATCATACATCCAAGGCAAAAAAGTTGACCTCATTGAAAGGCCTAAACACAGTAGTTAATGCAGTATTCGTACTAGATATTTATAATGATATATTATATTGTTTTACAGCAGTAAGTATGATAAACAGAAAATTAATAAAAGTATATAAAATAATGATTTCAAGCTAAATAATTAATTAATTATCATCCCTAATTGTTACCCATATTGTTGTCCAGCTCAAAAATTAATTGAAGGTGTCAAACTAAAGATAGTATTCAGAAACCCCCAAAAAAAGCATTCAGTGCATTCTACTTCTATGACAATAAACTGCAAATCCTTCAGTGCCAGACAAAGTAGGAGCGCATAGTAAAAGAAATCCGGATAAGGATGATTGCACATGTCAAGAAGAAAAATGTTAATTGTGTAAAAACATTTTCAAACAAGTTCTAGGCCTGGATCTTTAATTCCATGATTTGGTCTAACATAAAAAGGATCATGTGTTCAAATGCCAGAAAGGAAACAAAATAGAATCTTAGGAACTTAGTACAAGATACATGCTGAAAACCAAATCAGATGGAAACCGTCTACAATTTGTCAAATAGGACTCCCATTTCATAGTCGACCGATAACAGCTTCAACCTCCTCCGGGGTATACAAGTGATAGGTAGGAGCAACCTTCGCAATATCCACATTATTGGGAGTAACCTGAACTCAAAACAAGTGTATTGTAAGATCTACTAGCTTACAAACCACAATCAATTTGCATATGAAGCAATTAAAACAAGGGTCATTTTTGTTGTACATTGAATAAAGTTCAATAAATCATAAAGCATGATTGCTCCTAACCATCGGATTATTCTAAACATAGGTATTGCAGTTCTTTTTTCTCTCTGGGTGCGTTAAGTAAGAAATACATTAGAAAGAAAATATTCTCTAGCTTAGATATGTCAAAAAAAGGTTTAATTAAATCCCATGCTTTCATGGTCCCTGTCTCTGCCCCGAAACTGGCCAACATATAGGTCTATTCCGCGCTTTCTAGGTGTGCATCTCCATTGATTAACTTGATAAATAATTTCATAACATACAACCATTTGTATGAACTCCATGGAATTGTTGGGCCAAAAGGTGATGGATACCATGTAAAATAAATATATAGAAAAGAAAACTAAAAAAGATGACCATGACACTTGATAACAACGTTATTACAGGCTCCATGTGCACTAAGATGCAAGGGGTCCCCGGGGCCTAAGCCCAAGACACAGAACTAGGTAAGGGCCTCATGAATGCGAGGCACATCATATTTTATAGATACAAGTGTTAAGACTATATATTCATAACTTAGAAAGGTAATTACAGAACATGAAGTATCAAACTTAGTCCATTTCAATCCTTGTAATATTAAACATACTTACACTCTATATTAGACATCACACATAGTATATTTCCATATCATGGCATCTGGTATAAGCTAAGTATGAACAACGTAAATAAAAAATATTAGCTCATCAATCAAGAGTAATAAACTCCAAGTCATTATCAAGTGTATTATTCCCTCTTAGTAATTGATGTCATAATACTTGAAAGATGAGAAACCATAACTTAAGATTGATATCTCTATAAAGAAGATGATCTTAAAAAGACTAACATAGTCCAAAAGAACAAGCAAATTTGGTTCAGTTGGTCGTATTGCCTATATTTCTTTTTACCGCATTGCGACTTTATTTGGAAACGGCGCAGGTTGTAATCGTATTGCCTATATTTCTTTTTACTGCATTGCAATTTTTTTTTAGTTAGAATGATGAGTTTACATGGGTTTCTTAACAGTGTCTTGTCTCTACATAAAAAAAGGCCCACGGTTTGAGCTGGTGGGCATCCAAGCCTAGCCGCACTTTTAAAAACCATGGTTGACAGGTTTTAGAGCTCATAACCTTTGGAATATAGAAAAACTGACCTTTTCTTCCATGACTTGTTTCAAGATAGAAAGAGCGATTGTTTCAGCTTCTTTTAGTGTCAAGTCCTGCAACAATCCATATGATACGAGCAAATCATTTTAATTTAATATCTGGGTCAATGAAATTGAAGATGATAAAGTAAATGAGCACTCTATGAGACCTTATTATATTGCTCCTGCAGAGAGCTGTCAGCACCTTCCGAGCCTGAACCTATAGCTTTTCCATTGCACTGCCAGAATGTGCCTGATGGATCCGTATAGTATCTGCAAACGTAACAGACTTATTATTTATCCTGACAAACCCTAGGGTTCCTACAGATCTAAGATAAACTTATAACAACCTATATAAACAACAATCCGTATGTATAGATTCACAATAGCTGGTCTATATCGATCTGAAATATATATGTGTGTGTGTAAATTTATAAACTTAATTGAAGTAGTATATTTGTGTATATAGATAATATGAATATATGATATAATAGATTGAATTGCCTTAAAAATACAATTCAATTGTGATTGGAGTACAGATATAAGGATTTTGTATTTCAGATCTGCATTTTTGCAAAGAATGAGATTGATTATGAGTTGAAATTTCTTTGTTTGAGTGAGAGTGTAGTGTCTATATGGCGTCAGTTAGTATTTGAGCGGGTGAGTGGGCTACATGCTATGGTTTGGGTTATTCGGGTTTTAACTTCACTAAAACTCTACCAATAATCAAACCAAATTGGGTTAGGGTTGTTCGGGTATGAATTGGGTTTGGGTAATACCCATATAAACCGAATTAGGCTGCTCAATAGGCATTATGTATAACGAGACAAAGTACCCGCGCGTTGCGGCGGTGAGATGCCACAGGGTGATAGGTCATAGAGTATGATAGGTCATAGGAGGTGATAGGTCATAGAGGTGTGATAGCCAAATGCCTTAGCCGTCCGGGCTCCGCCCTCGGATTTAAAAATTCGTCGAAAGTATATCGAATGACATCTCTAATGAAAGAGCATGAAATTTTAAGAACACCCATATAATTTTTATAATTTATCGATGTACGGTTTTTGAGATAAAAGATTTGAATGAATTAGAGGAATAAAATGATTTATGGAGGAGAGAGAAAAATAAGTGGTTGAGATTTGAGGAGAGAGAAAAAAATGAGTGGTTGAGATTTCTTCTAAGGGTATTATAAATAAGTGATAGGGGTATTTTGGGGTTTTTACTTACTTAAAGTTGAAAAAATGGAGGAAACAAATGCTTTATAATGTAGTAGAGATATATTTCAACTAATAAATATGTACCAGTACATGACAATAACATGGTTATCTATTAATAAAAAGATTACTAAGGCTGTGTTTGGTTTGTGGGAAAAAGAATGAAGGAATCACTTTCATCCCTATTGAAATTGTTTGGTTCATTGCTTTGGGATTACAATTGGATATCGATCCCATCAATATAAGCATATACTAAACCCACCAAAGGTGGTGGGTTTCAAAACTCATTCCCATTCCTACTCTAAAACCAAACCTGATTTCAAACATGATACCAAAATAAAGAAGTCACAAACAAGTGTTGAGATCAAGACAAAAAAAAACTTTAGGAAATGGGAGGGACTGGGAGGACTCATAGTCTTAAGCACACTGAAAAGAGAGAAGAAACTTAAAAAATGGAAGCTGTTGCAATTGTTATTCCAATTAAACTAATAATTCCAAAGGCTTTTTGAGAACAACTTTATAACAACAAACATAAGTTTTCGTTTGTTACAAATTCTAAAAGGAAGAGTTTTTCCTTTATAATTGAAAAGATACCATGTGACCTCATGAAGTTTAAACAAACAAAAAACTTTTTGGATTATTCGGGCTACCTCGAACTGAAATTGAAAAATCTAAATACCGACCCAATCTAAAGCATATGGGTTCGGGTTATTATTCAGGTCTACCAGCAAACCGATAACAAGACCTGTAAAAGCTTGTTCGGGTTTTTAGTTGGGTCAAGGTTAAAAGGCCACCCATATTTCACATGACTGCTAAATATGACCATATAGTTTAGCATAAAGAAAATGAAAGAGCTACTCAAATTGAGAAAAGAGTGAACATACAGATTCCGATATTACTGATGTGCCTTAAGCAAGTACTATAAAGCACTGATAGACGCAATGAGCATATCAGGCATAAACTTTAAAAAATTTCTTTTGCAGTTCTTTGTTTTAGTTATTGGTAACATGTAATATTAGTTTATACGCAACTAATATAATATATATACAAAAACAAATTAACAACAATTTAATTGAAATGAAGAGATAAACCGAAAAGAAGGTACTTACAGGCTGGGACCATTTTCATCATGGCCTGCAATAAGAAGAGATACCCCAAAAGGTCGAGACTGCAAAAACAAGGAAAATTTAAGATATTAGTTGAAGAGTCTCACAAGCAAGAGGTGAAGCTATCCCTAATAACAGAAACCCTAAATCCACAACTTAACACAGCTACACATGCCATCGGGTGGTCAATCACCACAAATTCACCTACCAGAACAGAAAAATACCTCTACAGTAGTCCTCTATTAACAAAACACCTATGTCCTATTTTTGCACCAAAGCAGCTCAACGGAATAAATATACATGCAGAGAGAAGCTACCATAGAAGATTATCAACATTCAAATACTCAATCATACTAATAATGTTAAAAGGCAGCTGAATAGAACATGCACTCGCAGTACAAAGCTTCAGGAAAGATGGTAATAACTCAGAAAAGTTTGTATGTCGCAGGGAAACTAAACATAGAGATAAGGTTTACTAACCATAGATTCTTCATCTCCTTCACCAAATCGCAGTGCCAAATCACAAAGGGCTTGGGTAGTGGACTCTACCGTCATTGGTTCACCATAGGAAAACCTATGATTCTAGATTACAAACCAAACATTAATATCGATGTGATACTCATTCACAGTAAATTAAACATTTTATTGATAATAAACTCGCCTGCGTTTCAACTCGTGCATGCTCAACAAGTGTTCGGGCATCTGCAATTAATCCACTCATGGCACAGCCAATATGCTCGTCAATTTCCATAATTTTCTCAACGCTACTAGGCTCCTGAAACAGCATTTAACATGTCAGTAGAAGTCGAGCTTTAAGATTAGTAAACTACATTCAGTAAGGAAGAAGTGCAATAGCAGCAGCACCAAGTATCAATATATCCTACATTTCCTGGTTAAAAATTTATGATACAAAAGTATATTTCTATTTAACGTCATAATCTCAATTTCCGAGTTAGTTTAGCCACCATTAGATATTGCTTGAGTATGCACAAGTTACTTTTTGTACAGAAAGAGAAGGAGAGGAAAGAAAACAAATAAAACCTCATTCGTGAGTTTTTTGGGAACATAGGGAAAAGGAAATTTAGGGCTTTTTAGTTTGACACTTTTCCATCCAGATACAGATAGACTGGGAGAGAAAACACTCCATGTACTTGTATAGTTACAAACCTATTCCTCTAACACTCCTCTCACACTCATAAAGCTCTTCTTTTCACTAAAAACAACAGCATAAACATCTACTTCCACAACCCCACGCGATACTCAAAACATGTAAATCTCAAAACATACTAAAAAAAAAATACTGAAGAATATATTCATAGACATACTAAAAAAAATACTGAAGAATATATATAAATATATATAAAACACGGAATTACCAGGAGCGGTGAGGTGATACGCTTTTCAACGGCAAGAACAACTCCTTCCTTGGTCTTCAAACCGATGGCAGTGGAACCTAACTGTAATCACAATATGAAACAAATATAAGAAGGAAACACAGAAACAACAACCATTAGGGCCATAAACAAGCAGAATATTAGGCGAATAGTTCATGAACCATTTGGCAGAAAATTTATTTAAGTTCATTTATTTAGTAACGAACAAACATAAACAAGATTTCCTGTTCGTTTATTTAGTTCGTACGAACACAGCATATGTCTCTATTCATTCATTCATATGTTTACATTTTTTTATTTTTTTTGTTCCTTTATGTGTTAGGTCATTTGTTCAGCTAAAAATTAAGCAAACAAACATACTAGAATTTCATTTCATTCGGATCGAAAGACAATATAACATATATAAAAGCAATTAAATAAAAAAAAAATACGAGTAATACCTTAATGGCTTCAATGGCATATTCAACCTGAAATAATCTGCCTTCTGGAGAGAAAGTGTTAACACCTCTATCATACTCTGTCCTGCATTCCTCATAAATAATAATAATTATTATTATAGGCCAATTAATATAATATATATACGTACATATACTGATATACATATAAATAAGATTTCTAAACAAAAAAAAACATAACTAAAAACGATACCTTGTTAAAAACATGTTGAAGATTGAATAGAAGAAGATCGGTCTGCAATTATTAGTTTAGAAAGAAAAAAAAATCCAGAAACAAAGAAACAAAAATTTGGGGTTTTGTTTATTTATAAATCGAAATTTTTGTATTTATTCTTGGGAAGGAAGTTAAGTTATACTAGTATAGAGTGGCTTGGCTTTGTGTTGGTGGATCGGGTCGGGTTCACAATCATAACCAGGCCTGAAAACGATATTGGATATTTAGATAACTGGATTAGCCTTTGTAAGATTAGGCCTTTTTATATATATTATTATTGTTGGGCCTATGGGCTATGGCTCATCTCTTTTTAAGTTAACAAACATTTTGTTCTATTTTATTTTCATTATCGTATTAGAATTAGAATTAGAATTAGAATTAGAATTAGAATTAGAATTAGAATGTATATGTGAATGTGTAGTGGAATCGAATACTTCTTCCTCCGCAATGAATTGTAGTGGTCGCGTATCATTTTTACGAGAATTTCTTTTTCTTAGTCAATTTGTTTATATGTCTGAAATCTATTAATGGATGTGTAAAATGAATTCTAGAGTTTAACGTAGTGGTATTTTATTAAATAATGGTTGTGAAGGGTTTAAAGTATTGATAGAATATAATGGTTTATCTATATATATACTTCTATATTATATTATATTATAAAAAGAATAGTCTCCTTATTGAAAGTTATATGAAACGAATTGTCTAAGATGCCCTTGATGATTAAATTACACTATCAACATTTTATCTTTTAAAATATCTTCTTGTTGAAAGTTATATGAAAAGAATTGTCTTGCTGTAATTAACTAATAAAATCTAGCGAAAAATAATAAATTAACTTAAGATTGGCTTGTACCAATAATTTAAGTCACGTTCGACGGTTAATGAACATGGAGTGTTGGTCATAGTAGGTTTGCAACTCATTCCAATTTTTTTGTCATGTGAATGTGATTCGATTCATATGTTTTCAGCACTCTAATGCAAGATTCTGCTCGTTTGAGACTTAAAGAGAGCTCATAGTTTTTGCATTAATATGTCTTGGGTTTGGCCCACGTATATTTATATCTTTAAATTACTTAAACTTTCACATATGGCCATATGGGTTACCAAGGCAAAGTACCCAATAACATCTCAAGTAATATATTTATCATGTCTTCTTTCTCTTAAATATTTTACAAGCATGTTTAATTTGGGTATTTGGTTGTCATTTGGGTAGTTGTCAAAAATCCAGCCAAATCTTACAACATTGTTAACACTAGATATTCCTTTTTTCTAATATCAGAATAGGAGATTATTTTAGAGCCTAAAAAAATCTAAGGTCTCAATATTTTATATATTAGACTTAATATTTAAACTTTAGGCTAAGTATCATTATATAACTTAGATTGCAGTAACATCCTTATTGGTTTTTTATCAATATCTATATTTTTTATTACTAGTAGTTCAATAACATAAGTCGAGCTATTTTTTTTTTCTGTTTACTTAAATTTATAGAACTAGGTCTTTAAATTGATTTCGTTTAAAGCCTCCAAAAACCTCAAACCGGCACTGCCTCTTTCAACCCTCGTTTACAAGGATCGGGGTTGGCATCTTGCAACCTGAAAGTACTTCCATATTTGATCCTAGTAGCAAAAAATGTTGATAACACAATAAGGTTACCAAATCTTGAGTTGATCAACTACAATACTTTATATTTGTAATGTCTAATATCATTCAAGGACCATTCCCAAATTCAATCTGCAAGTTGAATCCTTTATTACATTTCAATATCTCCGATAGCAAGTTTATTGGAGTAATTCTGCAATGCTTAGAAAATCTCACCTCTCTTGGCTTATAAATTAAAGTCAAGATTCATATTTAAATGTTGATCCTTAATTTTTTTACCTTTAGTAAATAGAGAAATGTTTGAGTGACAAACAAATCTTTACTAACAATGTTTACAAACATATGTGGACAAATGAAATAAGGAGAGAGAGTGAATAAAGAGGAAAAAAAAAATATAATTTCATTGGTTATGAATGACACATATGTTTGTAAACTTTGTTAGTAAAAGTTTACATTCTAGCATTGCTTAATTTTGTTGAATCTCCAATACACATGCCTTTCAAAGGAATAAATAAAGTAATAATAAATACAAATGTCACATTTTGTAAATGTGATGGAGCAAAAACTTAAGTGATTTCCAATCATGACAACAATGAAGATGATGATGAACCCTATTAATCTTCAATCATCTATCCTTAAAAATCTTGGAAATCTACATCCAATTTCATGCACACTTCATCAAAAACAACAAAACACAAGATCATCAAAATCATTGCTCATTACAAAATCCCATGATAATACCAATAATCACACTTCACTCCAAACTTCACAAGAATTATCATCAGCTAAATCACTTGTCCATGAATTCAACCCCAATATCCCAATTCAAGAAGCCTTGACCCCACCAAGTTCTTGGTACACATCACCTTCCTTTCTCTCCCTTGAATTCAATAAAGTCTTCTTCAAAGGATGGCAAGCTGTTGGTAATCTATATATATATATATTTCTCGTATCTATATAACTTGTACTAGTATTTTTTGATTGGTTTTAAGCTCAATATTGACTGAAAATTAAAAGTCAACCCCATGAAATGACTTACTCTGTGTACCTTGTTATTGACATAAAATGATCATATAATCCATTTTCCAAGAATCCCTTAATGATAATATTGACATTCAATATAAGAATCTGTAAAAAATACTTTTAAAAAAATGTTTTGGAAAAACAAACAACTAACATTTGCCGTTAAATATTACTAATTTACTATGTTTGATTGATGTTTAGGATGTACTGAACAAGTTAAGGAGGCTAATACTTTCTTTACTGGAAGGTAAATCTAGTATACATTTCTATTTAATATATTGGCTTCTTGTTAAATGGTTAAATTTAGTTAAATGATATGTATGATCAGATTAGGAAATGTAGAATATGTGGTGTGTCGAGATGAAAAGGGCGAGTTACGTGCATTTCATAACGTATGTCGCCATCATGCGTCCTTGCTTGCCTTTGGAAGTGGAAAGGGATCTTGTTTTGTATGCCCTTATCATGTGAGTTAACTTCTGCTTTTGTTGCGAATTGCTATTGTTATTTATTTTTATTTTTATTTTTTTGAACTGAAATGATAGAGTTAGTGAAAATGTTAATTTTTTCAGGGATGGACATATGGATATGATGGATCACTTTTAAAGGCAACCAGAATAACAGGGATAAAGAACTTCAATGTTAAAGTATGGCTTCTCCTTTTTTGTGATTAAACGATTTCGTAGCTCTTTTTTGATATTTAAAACTTGTGTTTTGGTTGGTTATTTATATATTTGAGTTTGATGTTATGTTCAGGAATTCGGGCTTGTTCCATTGAGGGTAGCCATTTGGGGGCCGTTTATCCTTCTAGATTTACAAAGAGAGGCGTTTCCTCAACAAGAAGCTGGCGATGCAGTGGGGATGGAGTGGCTTGGCAGCACTTCACAGATACTAAGTACCAATGGGGTTGATACTTCTTTAAGCTATCTTTGCAGACGTGAATACACTATGGAGTGTAATTGGAAGGTGCAGTTTTAAAATCTCCTGTAAGCCCATTACCAAATCACAGTAGGAAGGTTAGGCTGGTGGGTAAGATTTAAGACCTTAATTTCGACATGCCTTAGGGTTTAGTTCCACACGTGCTATTGATTACCAGGTAGGTCAAATGTGTTGGATACATCAAAACCAAGTTGAGAGTGTGCAATGTTTTTGCAGGTGTTTTGTGACAATTACTTAGATGGTGGGTATCATGTACCTTTTGCTCATAAAGATCTTGCATCAGGTCTTAAACTCGACTCCTATTACACAAGGGTATGCTCCCTACTTTGTCAATCGCACGGTATTCTACTTGCATTTGGAGTACATATACTAATTCTGTATATCGGAATGTCAAGTGTTTAATGCTAACATTATATTTTGTTGTTTCTTTTAAGGTATATGAGAAAGTAAGCATACAAGGATGTGATGGGGGTGAAATTCAGGGTCAGGAGGAATTTGATAGGCTTGGGTCAAAATCTTTATATGCTTTCATTTATCCGAATTTCATGGTGAATAGGCAAGTTCAATGATTTGATCTTGCTCTACACTGATATGGTCACTATATCTTAATCATTTAAAGTTCTGCGATGGCTGAACACAGGTATGGACCTTGGATGGACACAAACCTAGTACTTCCGTTGGGACCCCGGCGATGTAAAGTGATTTTTGATTACTTTCTTGATGCTTCTCTAAAGGTAATTTTACTTGAACTCACCTCCACATATGCATGCTGGTCTATAACGGCTCCTTTTGTAGGATGACGAGGCTTTTGTGTCTAAGAGTTTAGAAGGCAGTGAGCGGGTTCAGGTATGAATCGGTCCTCTCTAACATTTGGTTATTTGGATATGTATGGCAAATGCCATGTGTGACCTGTGATTTTATATGAATGGCAGATGGAAGATATAATGTTGTGTGAATCAGTTCAGAAAGGGTTGGAATCACCAGCCTATGGAAGCGGTCGATACGCTCCTATGGTAGAGAAAGCTATGCATCATTTCCATTGTCTGCTACATCAAGATCTTATCAAGTGAACTCATGTGTCATGACACTCAGGAAGGTTAAGTATCTGTTACGAGATTCATTTAGATAACTTTGGAATATCATAGTACAAGTTTCGGTCTGCTAAAAATCCAAATTTCTTAGGTAGTTCATGTAGAATAGAGGAAATGCAAGCGAATTACTACACTTATAAACAAATTGTTACAACTACATGTGAGATATCCAAAAGAATAGTCAACTACTTCATGACATGTGTTTGTAAAAATTCATCTGTAGGCATATTATCTCTCAGTTGAAAACTGGTTATTTTGTTGCAAGGTTAAACAGCCCAACGACTGAAAACATTTTTCGTCCGACTTTTCTCAACTTGCACCTTTCGTAAAAGATATAGCTAAAAACATATTAAACACAACATATAACTTTTAACCCATCCGAATCGTTTCTTCTTGTGCTAACATGTCTAAATTTATGTAGTCAACCAATTATAAATTTCACCTCTAGTGAGCAAAAGTCACTGCTTCCTGACCAGTATAGTAAACTCTGGTTTTGTTAAGGCAATGCAAACAAACAAACAAACAAGGGAGGAATTAACATATAAAACAAACTATTCCAGCATGTACAGCTTGTTCGGATTAGGCTCACGCAGAAGGAAACACACCAAATAACAAAATGATAATAACATCAAGCACTAGACCCTCAAACAGTGCACCATCCGAACATAAATCCAGTTAAAACAGCTCTAAGAGTTAAAATTCTTGACCCGAATCCAAAAGAGAGCTCAACCATATTGTTAGATGTATAAGTTGCTGTTACCCGTCAGATTTGACTATGTCCAGAAGACCAAAAACTAAAAAAAAAAATAGCAATCATCTACGAACTGTCTGTACTCAAGAATCATCCTCATTTTCTTTAGATGAACCTGTGATTTATAAAAGAAACAAGAGTTTTAAGTTATAAACAATCATATTCATTATCAGACTTATAACAGAAGTTGTTTCAAGTCCCATATGATGTACCTCTATCTCTATGCCTTGTGCAACATGCAAACATCCCAGTAATGTATTCACTGAAGGGCTTCTCAGGGACAGGTATCAATTTTCCAACAACCGCAAGAGGCCAACTATTGAAAATGACATATGAGGATAATTAGGAAACATCATGAAAAATATACTCATCAGAAGCCAACAATTGAGAATGACAAATGAAGATAATTAGAAAACATTATGATAAAAGTATTCTTCAGAAAAGTAGAGCAGATGTGCTTGTTCAGAATTGAAAATACAAACAAACCTGATAATGCCAATTACAATAGAAACTAGCCACAGTTGCCAGCTCAGCCTTACAGTGGTCGTAAATTTCCCGAGAAACATCACTATCAAAACCTGGAACACACAACTATATGATAAGTTCATCTGTTTGTAAAAGAGGGGAAAGTGTATTTCAGTCTTACTTGAAGAACCACAGTAAGGCCCACGATTCCCATGAATAGACGATTTTTAGTAACTCCTTTGAAAACATTCATTTCATCAGGCTTCCGAGCATTGAATTCATTAAATATCTGCAAACAAAAAAAATTAGTGACTTGTTAAAATAGAGCTGCAAGTAGAAATTTGGTATCAAATTATCCGAAGTCAGGCACAATTACCTGAGCAAAGACAAAAGCATTGAAAATGAGAGTATTTTTCTCTTTGATAGCATGCTCATTAGGATCGTGTTGCGAGTGCAAAAGTTGCCTGCCTCCGAAATTGAGTACAAGAAGAACCGATATTTGATAGAAAGCCTATAGAATACCACACTAATATCATTAATATACTAAATTTAAGAAACATGACATTGTTCATATTAAGGAATCTCAAATAAAAATCTACCTGTATCAATAAATTCCTCCACATAATATTTGTAATCAGCGGTTCCCTGAGGAGAAAAGGGGAAGAAAATCAGTAACTAAAATAATACATACACCGGTATATACAAGTATATATAGAATATATAAATAGAGCAAACTCAGATCAGTTATAAACGATAAGCCAATGCTTAATATAACCTGCGGCCAACGGGATGTCTGTCCATGAGGTGGTCAGTAGGTGGTTCAGTGGCCAGTGCAAGTGCACCAAGAGTATCCATTATGAGATTCACCCAAAGAAGCTGCACACGAATATACACAAGAGATCATTCTGGGGCCATGTTGACTATATTTCATTATGAAAAAGAATGAGAAAGATGTACCTGCACTGCATTAAGGGGTACATCACCAGAGGACACTGCCGAAAAAAAGGACAGGAAACTTATTGTACAACGTCGCGATGACAGGAGCAGAACGAGGTCCAGGATATCAACGGTAACGAGCGGTAAATATGGATCAGAAAGGGAGGGTCAGGCGGAGGCTATATCACGAGACAATTCATGAGAGGAAAATCCCTGCGGGTTCTCCTCTCTTCCTCTGCTTTTATCATCATCCCCTTCCTTTTTTTACCCCCTACAGATATCTGTCTCCTCTGCTTGTCCGCCCCCTCTGCCTTCTCTCCACCTCGCTCAAGAAATAGCACTTGGGATAGGAAAGAAAGACAAATAACGGAAAATAAAGGAAAAGGACACTGGGAAGGTAAGGTGAAAAGGAAAGGCTTACGGGCCATTCATTAAAGCAAAAGTAAAAACAAAATTAAGTACCTTTACAACTGAAGCAAAGTTGTCATCTAAGATTATAATGTCACTACTTTCCTTGGCCACTTCAGTTCCAGCAATTCCCATAGCAAGACCAATATCAGCCTAAATTGAAGTATATTGTAGACCCCCCATCCCTTGTTATCCCCCGTCCTAGACCTTCCCTTTCTGGGCCTTGCCTTTTTGCTTTCCTTTCGAGCACCTCCGCGCAAGTCTTGAGGGGAACCAAAACATAGGTTGACAGGAACGATCGGAGTTACTAGAAGAGGTGGTTCGATATGCAAAATACTTGTATCTACTTTGTTTTTTTTTTGGGAGGAAGGGGGATGTAGAAAATGAACAAAAGAAAAGAACAGAGAGGAAATTAAAGAGACTGTTTTTAAGTTGGGGACCGAGATAGGGAGAAGAGACTAGAGCGAGGACCACGAAAGATACGCATACAAAAGGGAGGGGTGAGGACAGGAGAGGAGAGGGGGGCATGACGGGAAGAGGGGGAGGGGAAGAAAAAGCAGAGAAGGGCCGGCGAAACCAGGAGAAAGCCCCCCCCCCTTCGGAGTGCAATTGTGAGACAGAGCTGTAGCGTGTGTTACAGGATAGGCAAAACTGAGCTCTGGTGGGCAGCCGCAGGATTTCAAGGGAGCATGATATGGAGTATCACCCGACCCAGTGACGGATCATGTAATGGCAGCCAAGAGTATTTGTTGGGGATCGAGAGACGAAAGATAGTTCACTTTTCCGGACACAAGATACGGCTTCCTCGTGGTAAGACAATGCTGCAGCTGGCATTTGCAAATTCGCCCTATGAGATACGCCTACCCCCCTTTCCGCCCCCTTCCCTTCCTAGTGCTTGGTCCAAGGGCCTTCCCGTCTCCCCGGTAAGGCCTTGTCACCAACGTCCTCTCTTCGATTATGTAGTGAAGTATGATGACTGCACAATGTAGTCAATACAGTTTGTTCCTCCAACTAATAGTTGCAGAATGATACCACTGGGCCCCTCATTGGGACTATTTAAGATGTTTACATGGCCATGTCCAAATGAATCCAGATGTGTCTGGATTATGTTTGGTAATCTTAAGTAGTGATGAAATGAGAAACATAATCGTTAAATCATGAAATGACATTGATCCATATTCATGTTTAACACGGTATCTGAACAAAGGGATAATAAATGCCTCAACCATTTAAATATACTTTAAGAAACTATACTTAAATATTTCTGGGAGCATTTGCGTGTTGCTAGACGCTAACCAATGTTATTTCCTTCATTTGTTACGAGCTCAAGTGGGAGCTGTTAGTATGTGATCACGTAAAATGAACGTATGTCCGGAAATGATTTAAGCCTACGGGGTCACACGTCTCGACACAAATCAAGCAATAAGGAGAAGCCAATCGTTGCCTGTTCGTGATCAAGTGCTAGCACGCATACATTCGAGTGTTGTGTGTGCGATCGTAGAGAGGTTTTTCTTTAAACCTTATCATAAAGTTTTTCACTTTATCATCTTCAATTAAAGGTACATGCTTTCTTTCCTTGGTTAATTAATTAATTGCATAGTTTAATCTTCCGTTGCGTGCTTTGTGATTTAATTAAACAGCTTTTTTGGACGAAGAGCCGACCCATTAAATTGAGCTTTCCATTTCACAGAAAAAGGTACCTCATCCTCTTTAACATCTTTCACAGGTAAGGACATTATATCAATGTTGCCAATCGGTATCCCAAGGATGTCACGAACAACTTTTCTATCAATTTTGATACAACCGGTTGATATGTTCATGACTAAACCTTTCGTATCAAGGTTTTCAACTACAAAGTAACCTAAACTGCCACTAACCTCCTGAATTGGCATTCCAATCAGGCTCCCAAACCCCATATCTCTTACTGCTTGTCTTTGTTGTTCATTAAGATCCTTGATAAGATGATACAACCTATTCGGTGATGTTCTAACTCTAACAGATTGATGAACTTGTTTTTTTTCTTTGCAAATTTTTTTTTAATTGCCACTGCTTTCTGTACTTGTTTCTTTGGTTTTTCCTTTCTTAACACCTCTTTTGCAATATCTGTGCGGCACCTTTTTGACCTTCTGCTGCTTTCATTAAACTCTTCTGTATCATTTTTATTTGATCTCTTTTTAGACCCCTTAGCAGATTTCGTAGTATCCATGGAATCTGCTATCATAAAAAGTAGACATATATTAAAAACACATACAATCAATCTATCATAAATACATTCTTATCATTACAATAAATCTACTAATTCTTTACATATAAATCTGATTTTTAAAAATAAATAAGCAAAATAATTATGTATCGATCAATAAAACCTAATCGAACTATATGTAAACTAATAATATTCATCAAACACATTATCAACTACAACAAATTAAAAAAAGTATCGACAAATAATTAACCACCAAAATACATAAATATGTTCATATTCATAACAAACTAACAACGAATTTCACGGATATATAATTACAAAAAATGTAAAAGAAAAAACGATTGACTTACCACCGTTAGGGTTTGAAATTTGGGGAAAACGAGAGATTTGATGATTGTGAATTGAATTATGTGTTTGTAATTAGAAATTCGATCTTTTAAAATGGATCGATTTTATTATTGTTTCGATTTTATGAAGAACATAATTTCCGTTTTTTTCTTTCTGTATTTCTTTTTTAATTCGTTTTTTTCTCTCTCTAGTTTCTATCTCTTGTTTCTCTCTTAAACAAAATGAAACTAGGAACCATATTTTTTAGTTTTATTGATGGGTTCAGGTGTGTTGGTGTGTATGGATTTATATGGTTAACTACAAGCCCAATAATTATTTTTGAATATGGCCCAATACTTGTGTAGATTTTGATCCATGGCCCAATAGTTGTGTAGACTTTTGATCCATCAATGTAGTCTAATAAGGAAATTTTGATAAGTTGTCTTGCCTAAGGATGCATGCTAGCTATTGATTTGACAGTTAAAAAGGTAGGTCGGCACAGTTGGAAGTACATATTTTCAAATGCGCCAAAGGAGCTTCGTGGACAAAGAGTGTAATTCATATGGGAATAAGATAAGTATACTTTTTATTTTATACTTTGGTTATCTGTGACATCCGTAGTAGTTTTCGTCTTGAATATCCATACGTCTAAACCTATGAGGAAGTTACTCTAGCGTTTGTTGACCCCAAAATGCTTTGTCTCTCGGAGGACATCACCAATGAGAGATTATATAAAGTACTTGGTGTCTAGGTTTAGTGTACTGGTTTTATTCTAAGTGCAAATGAAACCCTATTTTCATAGGACTGATTCAATCTTTTTAAATTTTAGATACAAGACAAAAACCAGAACCTAATAACTAAAATATAAATAATTTTACTCGTTTAAGTTTTTGGTTTTGGTCAAGTTAAACTGTTTTTGGGTTGGGTCAAGTTAAGAATAGACATTTGTAGTAACAGATTTTCCTTTATTACTAACCAAAACATTTTTGTTTTCTTTTTAATAATCTTGAAATTAATTACTTTTATAAACTTAATCACACACAATATATCGAAGACAACATTTTCATATTCGTAGATGAAAAAAATTCATCTCAATGGCAGCTCTAGTTAGGCTATCATCACACTACTAACACCACAACTTCAATCCATAAAAATAAAGTGCTAGCAAAACCTTCGTAACAAAGCTTTAGAAGGTTTGGTTTGAACTATTTTTTTATTATAATACTTATACATTTTAATAATTGTTTTATTAAAATAAAATTTTGTGTTGGATTCATATGTTTAAACAAAAACAAAACGTTTTTAGGAAAATGAATTAGTGGTAACCACATGTCACCTTCTTAATGTTTTTTTTTCCAGAACATTCAGTCGGTATGAGAACATCAGGGAAACCTCACCTTATAATGGTGAAGCCTTGCACGTACCATAGACAACGAGATGTTGACCATGGACCGTTACAAGTATTCGGAGGAAAAAACCCCAAGACTTGCCATCTCTAAGGATCAAATGATGATTATTAGGCTATTTGGTTAAAAGGATTTATTATTTTCCTTTTTTACAATTACTTTTATACTTTTGAAAAAACTTTTAAATATTTACATTTAAAATAACATTTGGTATTTAGGTTTTCGGATCAAAGTCTCCCTCATTTCCCCACCTTCCGTCTTCTACCCCCATTTTTCTCTTCACCGTCTTCTTTCCAATTTAAAAAAAATGAGATTCAAATCCAAGGGTTATTTATCACCAAGTATGATCATCTTCTTTTACTGTTTATATGTTCTTATATTCCTTTAATATTTTATTATATTCGATAATTATGTTTACATGTCGTTTTTTTCATATATTGCAGAGAATAGTATGTTTCAAATTAAAGTTAATACTGAAAAAGGAAAATCAAAAATTCAATTTAACTCTGATAAAGGGACGATGCCTATTACTATTGATTTTGGTGATATATGGATCTGATGATGACGCAAAAACGAAAAAAGGTACATAAATATTTTATTTTTTTTTTTCATATTA
>CM067167.1:222353182-222372336 GCA_034093135.1 Erigeron breviscapus | reverse complement strand
AAGTTTTAAAGTTCTAACCTCTCTATATAACTAAGAGAGTATATGAAAAATCCTATGTGACATCTTTATTTAAATGACAATTAGGATTTTTGTTTAGTTGTAATTATTTTAAATATTTGGTATTTTTTTATAAGGTGTCCTTAACTTTCTCTTGCATAGTTGTAATATTTAGGAAAGTTAAGTTATTATAAAATATATGTAACATTTCATCTGCTCCGTATATGTAGGAAGTAGTTCGTGTTTACCTTTTTAAGTATTCACTTTAATTCATTACTCAAATTGATTTTTTTTACTTTTAGTCCCAACGTATTTTTCAAATGATGATTGAATGTATACTACCATATTCTATGACAATATTAGAAGAAAGATTTTAAGTGATAATTTGAATTTATAAACAATAACTATATATTATATTATATTTAATAAATATATATCATAAAAAAGACTTTTATGATTTATAAATTTTTATGTTTCATTAATCATGCTTTAACATATTTCACGTACATCATATATTCATAACCTATAATTTATTGTTTGCATTCTGACAATTTTTAATATTATCATAAATTATCATCTTTATGTATTTTTTTTATCTATGTTGCCCGTCACCGCACAACGTGCGGGTTTAATCTAGTTTGTTTATATTTACGGTACATAATATTTTTATGCATAATTTGAATGTAATATTATCAAAATTTGAAATACAAATTAAATAAATTGTTTAGAAAAAATATTTTTATTTCTTTTTAATTGAAATTAATAATTTTTTTATATAAATCATCAAATACTTATTTTTTAATTTTTTTTTTAATAAATCAGGGTTAGAAAACTAATCAAGGTTTCTTGTTTATTTTATGTTATAAAAACTTATTGAGTATTATTTATATTTGTTAGGATCCAGTTTTACTGTAACTGGCCAGTCTCCAGTTGCATCTGGAGACTACGAAGATTTGTCCAGAAATATATTGAAGTCCAGTTGCAACGTACAGTTAACGCAACTGAAGACTTCCTCCAGTTGAGATCTGACCAGATGAAGAATCATTCAGTTGAAGTCGAAGACAACAAGTGGAAGATAAAGAATGACAATGGCAGCGAAGCCCAGTTGACATTCTACTCAGATACAAACTGGAGACCATCAGTGTAAAGTACTTACAAAGCTTTACACTGATTACGAGGAAAGACCTTTATGCTTTATGTGCTATTACACGGATAAAAGGATTTATCTATGTATAAAGTACAAAAGGTACATAAAGCAGGTTGAGTAAAGTTACTTTATTCTATAACTTTACACAGCATTTTAAGGAATTAAATGCTATTCCTTAAATGCTATCAACCATATTTGTACGGCCAAAGTTGACATCCCAATGTCAACTTTGCCTATAAATAGAGGTCTTTGCACAACAAGAAAATAACTTTGCATACCTGCAATATTCTTGGTGAGCTTGTGCAATATTCTCTCAATCGCAAAAAGGAACATTTCACAACTTTAAGTGTTTCGATTGTTTAGAGAATTTCCAAGTATAGATCAATTGTATTTCATAGGTTGTTAGGATATTTACATACTTTGTATTATCTTTGTTCCGCAACAACCTTGTAATTTATTTAAAGTTAATAAATAAATTACACTTAAAAAATACATATTGTCTCATCAATTTACTTTACAAGTACTTTCTATTATTGCATTGTCATTTACTTATTGTCACATTAATAAGTAATCTATCCAAGAACTTGGTATACACTCACTGCAACTGGTCGTCTCCAGTTTAGTGTTTATATTGCAAAGTAACCCCACCATCGACATAGAGGTGTCTTCAGGTAGTACCATCTATTGAGTTGGGACTTACAAGTGGTATCAGAGCAGAAGGCTAATATACTTGCCTAGATCTGCTTAGATGACTACTACTGAAGGTGGGGATGGTTCTGGTCAAGGTGAAAACCCTCTTAATACACCACCTGTTCAAAATGTTAATACAAACCCTCCTCCTCCTAATGCCCCTAACCATGTCCATGTACATTACTCAAACACTCCTGTTCCCAAATTTGATGGAAATAGTGAGACCTTTGGTACATGGAAGGCCAGAATGCTCTTGCATTTTGGTGGGATAGAGAGGTATATGCTGAAAATCCTTAAGGATGGACCTTATATACCCATGTCTGTTGGGGTAAGTCCTCTTCTAGATCCTACTGGAAGAAGAGGTTCCAGAGAAAAGCTCGAAGACCATTGGTCTGATAAGGATCGTAGACTTGTAGATCTGGACACCAGACTCAAGAACATGATCCTTGGAGCTGTCCCTGAAGACTTAATTCCAACACTTGTGTTGTTCCCCAGTGCCAAGGCAATGTGGGATGAATTAGTCATTCAGTTTGAAGGAGGTGATGACACCATTATCACCAGAAAGGTTGCCCTGAACAAGAAGTATGAATCCTTCTTTGCTCTTCCCAATGAAAGTCTAACTGGTACTTACACCAGGTTTTCTAGCCTCATTAATCAGTTGAGAGGCTTGGGTGTTGAGAAGGATAAGGATATTCTTCTTGATAAGTTTTGTGATATTCTTCCTTCCAAATGGGAAAATATGGTTCTTGTCTTGAGACAAGGTAAAACCCTACACAGTCACACTCTTGCATCGCTCTATGGAGCCTTCAGATTCACTGAAGATAATAATGCAGCAAGACTGGTGGCTGAGCAGGATACCATGAACCATGCCCAGAGTCCCAAGGTTGCTAGCATAACTGAGCGACCTTGTGCTGCTTTAATGTCTGCAGAGAGTGTCCAGTCACACTCAATGAAGGAGATGTTAAACAATTTCTTGAACTCTGGCCTGACCACTGAAATCAGTGATGGTTGTGATGAAACTGACGATGATGATCTGGTAGCCATGATTGCTAAAACCTTTAATAGGTTTAAGCATAAATCTAAAAGATTTAATGGCCCAAACAATGCTTCCTGCTCCAACTCTCTGGATAAAGCCAATCTTACCTGCTATAAGTGCGGTAAGAAAGGTCACTTTATGAAGGAATGCAGATCTAGTCAGATGAACAACCAAACTGGTCCCCCTGTCCCTAAATTTAGTAGGCCTGATGATAGCTACAAAGCAAAATACAAAAGCTTAAGGCCCAGATTGCCCTCTTGTCATTTGAAAGAGAAAATGAAAAGAACAAATGCATGATGGCAAATACTGAAGGAAAATGGGAATACTCTGATGACTCATCAGCTGATGATGAAGAGGAAAGAGACATGTGTTTCATGGCCTTGGAAGATCAACAGCAACATGTGGCAAAAGAAGATGTCATCACTGGAAGATGGGTGGACATCATTTTGAAAAAGGTATGTGATTATGACAACCAGGTTGATCCAGAACTGAAACTAGACCTTGCTGAATCATTAAGTGGTGATTTAGCGTTTGTGGAAACTGTTAGAGCAGACAGTGAAAGATATCTGGAAACTATCTTAACTGAACTGACAAATATTAAACCACAATTAAATGATTTACAAAGTGTCCAGTTGGCTCTCAAGGAGTCAGTTTTAAAAATTGAGGCTCTTGAACTTGAAAATCAAAAATTAAAATCTGATCTTGAAAAAGAACAAATGATTATCAAGTCGTGGGTAAAAGCATCTGGAAAGAATTATGATGCTTTTTCAAGAACTATTGATGCCCAGAAAAATGCATGGAAATCTGGAGATCTGGAGATGGCAGCTCTTATACCAGATCTTCATGCATTGCCTCCAGCTCTTAGGGTTGAAACTCCATATGATCAACCTAAGATTGTCAAAACTGAACCCATTGAGACCACCCCCATTGAGGTTAAACCTGGAGCCAATCAGGCTAGAGCTCCAGTTAAAAAGGCATCTGGTAACAAGCCTTTACCTCAAAAGTCTAAGGAGCCCAAGACTCAAAAGACCAAAACTCCAGCTGAACCTAGGTCCAAGGTTCAGCAACCTGATGAAAATAATATTTTGTCCAAACTGGAAAGCCAACTCCAACTTTTGTCTAGACAGGTTCAGAGTTGCACTGCCAGGATTAAAAATCTGGAAGGAGGTTCATCACCTCCAGTTGAAAAACAAAATATTAAAACCCCCTCAAAAACAAAACAAAAGGTTCCATCTGGAACAAAATCTGGAAAGAAAAAGGGGAGTAAGTATCAAATACCAATCGTTTTTACTCCTGGTCCTGGAGCTGATAACAATGCTCCAGTTCCAGTCTCCAGTTCAACACCACCAGAATCAACTGTGACTTCTCAGGGAGAGTCCAGTGAACCCATCAACAAAAGATGGGTTCACAAAAAGAACTAATGATTTTTGTGGTTGTGCAGGGCGATCGAAAGAAGAATATCTGGTATCTGGACAGCGCAGCTGGACGGACAATGACCGGATGTAAGCCCCTGCTGGAAGAGTTCACTGTCCAAGATGGACCGACAGTGACGTTTGGTAATGATCAAAATGGAAAGACTGAAGGATATGGTGTGCTCAATAACAGACAGGTCGAATTCAAAAGAGTTGCATTTGTGAATGGTTTGAAATACAACCTGATTAGTGTTAGCCAACTTTGTGATGATGGCTACAGAGTTTTGTTCGATATTGCTCAAGGCACCATATTTAACAAGGATTGGAAAGTGGTGATGGTTTCACCAAGAAAAGGAAATGTGTACATCATGGATATGGAACCAGCTCCAAAAGAGCAGTGCTTCTATACCAAGGCTGATGAGGACACCAACTGGCTGTGGCATAAAAGATTATCCCATCTTAATTTCAAAAATATTAACAAGTTGTCTCGCAAACAACTGGTAGATGGGATACCTCAGATTTCTTTCAATAAAGAAAAGCCATGTCCAGGGTGTGAGATGGGCAAGCAGAAAAGAGCCAGTTTCAAAACAAGGCAAAACTTTAGCATCACTGAACCTCTTCACATGCTTCATATGGATCTCTTTGGTCCAGTGAATGTTCAAACTAGAGCTGGAAAGAAGTACACTCTAGTTGTGGTCGATGAATTCACCAGATATTGTTGGGTGGTATTCCTCATATCCAAAAGTGATGCACCTGCTGAAATCATCTCACTCATCAAAAGAATTGAACTCAAGTACACTCGAAAAGTCTGTCAGTTGCGAAGTGATAATGGTACTGAATTTCAAAATAAGGTACTTGAAACATTTTGAAATGACACTGGCATCTCTCAAAACTTCTCATCAGCACACTCTCCAGAGCAGAATGGAGTTGTGGAAAGAAAGAATCATACACTGATAGAAGCGGCCAGAAGCATGCTATCTGAATCAGGTCTTCCCACCAGTTTCTGGGCTGAAGCAGTTGCAACTACTTGTCACACCCAAAATCGGTCAGTCTACATCAAGAGACATAAGAAGACTGCCTATGAAGTACTCAGGAATCGAAAACCAAATATTGGATATTTTCATGTATTTGGTTGTCCATTTATATTTTAAATGATTCCAGTCAGCTTGGAAAGTTTGATGCAAAAGCTGATGAAGGTGTATTTTTAGGCTATTCAGATATTCAAAAGGCCTTTAGAGTTTATAATTATAGACTCCAAAAGGTTCACGAGACAATTCATGTCACATTTGACGAGTCAAGTGATGCAATTAACAAGAGACCAAGCCTTGATATTTCTCAGTCGTTCCAATAAATTTTGGTGAAACTGACCAAGTTCATCAGTCAGTTGTTTCACCAGAAGATGTTTCCAGTTACACTCAATTGGAACCAGTTAAGAAGAAGAGCACCACCAGTGACACTTCATTTTATCCCTCCATCAGTTTCAACTTACCACAGAAACTGGTGATTGGATCTGATGTACGTACCACTCCAATATCAGCACCAGTTCAAACTCCAACTTCTCCAGTTCTTCAAGAAATTCCTTTTAATGAAGAATTTCATGATGCAAATCGTGACCTCATTGACTCTGATGAGGATATAGAAGTAGTTTGGGCTGATCCTCCTCCAGAAGCTGCTGCAACTGAAGAAGATCGCCAGGTGACTTGCACTGATATTGTAATACACCAGCCTAGTCAATACACTAAATGGACTCGAGCACATCCAATTGAACAGATTGTTGGAGATCCAAGTAGTGGGGTTCAGACTAGAAGAGCCACCAGTGAGCAATGCTTAAACGTCACCTTCTTATCACTGATTGAACCGAAGAAGATTGACGAGGCTATGGCAGACCCAAGCTGGGTGGAAGCTATGCAAGAAGAGCTCATCCAGTTTGAAAGGAATAATGTGTGGGAACTTGTTCCTTGTCCACCAAGGTTAAAGAAAGAACCCATTGGTACAAGATGGGTCTACCGAAACAAGATGGATGAAGATGGCAATGTTGTCAGAAACAAAGCCAAATTAGTTGCCAAGGGTTATTGTCAGGCAGAGGGCGTTGATTTTGATGAAACTTTTGCTCCAGTTGCAAGACTTGAAGCCATCAGAATATTTCTGGCTTATGCAGCCCATCTGCAGTTCAAAGTCTTCCAGATGGATGTCAAAAGTGCGTTCCTTAATGGAACATTGGAAGAAGAAGTGTATGTTAAACAGACTCTAGGCTTCATCAATGAGAAGCATCCTCACTGGGTATATAGACTGAACAAAGCTTTGTATGTCTTAGACAAGCCCCAAGAGCCTGGTATGATACTTTAACTAAACATCTTCTCAAAAATGGCTTTCAAAGAGGTGCAATAGATAATACCTTATTTATCTTGAAAGAAAAAGGTAATATCTTATTGGTACAAATTTATGTTGATGACATTATATTTGGTTCAACTGATGATGCAATGTGTAAAAGGTTTTCTAAAATCATGTCATCTGAGTATGAAATGAGTTTAATGGGTGAATTAACATTTTTCTTAGGTCTTCAGATTAAGCAAACTGAAAATGGAATTTTTATAAACTAAGAAAAATATGTCAGAGATTTGTTAAGAAAATACAAATATGATTCAATCCCATCGAAAAACACACCTATTGCAGCACCTTTAAATTTGGACTCTGAGCCAACTGGCAAACCAGTGAACACCACTGAATATCGTGGTATGGTTGGTTCACTGATGTATTTAACTGCCAGTCGACCAGATATAATGTTTGCAACATGTCTATGTGCCAGATTTCAGGCTAACCCAAAAGAATCACATTTGCATGCTGTTAAGCGTATCTTCAGATACCTGAAAGGGTGTCCTAGCCTTGGTCTTTGGTACCCCAAAGGCTCAGGGTTAGATCTAATGGGTTATTCAGATTCCGATCATGCAGGTTGTAAGATTGATAGAAAATCAACAACTGGTGGTTGTCATTTCCTCGGAGGAAAACTGGTAAGTTGGACCAGCAAGAAGCAGACGTCAGTCTCTATGTCCACTGCTGAGGCAGAGTACATTTCTGCGCCAGTTGCTGTGCCCAGATTCTCTGGATCAGAACCAGTTACTAGATTATGGTCAAAAGTATACAAGGACCCCAATCTTTTGTGACAACACCAGTGCAATTGCTATATCTCACAACCCAGTGATGCACTCCAAGACAAAGCATATTGACATCAGGTATCATTTCATTCGTGATCATGTTATGAAAGGAGACATTGAAATACATTTCATCCCCACTGACAAACAGCTCGCTGATGTTTTTACAAAACCTCTTGATGAGAAAACTTTTAAACATCTCATCAGCGAACTGGGAATGTTAAATCCTTAAAACTGGATATTTTTGTTATGAACGCGTCAGTGACACTGATGAAGTTCTCCAGTTGAGGAGGTCCAGATAATCTTTGCTCGCCAGGCTATCGAACGCATTTGTGATACTATCCTGGCACTAATTGATTTCTGGATCATCATTTTAGGGGGAAAGACTCAAAATATTTTTCTAACCAAAATTCTTAAGTTTGAAAAATTGCAACTGGAGAACTCTCCAGTTGGAATCTGGCACTGGACTAATCCTCCAGTGTAAATGTTCAGTCTTGTCTTAAAACTGGTGGTCAACCAGATTTTCATAACGTTGGAAAATACTTGGTCAATATTTGTGACACGTGATGGTACTCGAGTGTTTTAACCCACTCAATATCGTCATATGACGTGTTTAAAGTCATTTTTGTAAAAGACAACTATTTTTATTGGGAATATGAAAGTTAGTGGGCGCGTGGGTAAGCTGAGCCGTCGTAGCATTTAATGCTGACACGGAGAATTAAATTTTTGGTTCAAAATTCAAATTAACTTTTGTAAAAATATCTACAAAATTGAGTTTTGATAATAAAATAATTCTTGGTATTTCATTGGGATCATAATTTTCCTTATAAATACCCCTTATTTACTCCGATCACATTTACTTTCTTTTACATTCCTTCATTTACTTCCAATCATCATCAAAATAGCTTCATTCCTCTCTCTGCTTCATAAATCAAAACCCTAATTCCCAAATTTTCAGTTTCATATTCAAATCTTTCAAAAATGGCACCTAAATCAAGAAGTAGGGATGTAAATCTGCTTACAGTCCCTTATAATCCATCAACAATGTCAAACGAGCCAGTGGTGCCCCTTCAAATTCCACATCAATAAAATTAAATCCAAACAATCCCATGGCTAGTTTGAGAGGGACTCAAGCCGCCGATACACTAATCGGGAGAATCCAAGCATTTCTTCGTGATTCTCCCCTCGGTGAGTCTTTTTCCCTCAACCCACGCAAGATGTACCATGAGTACTTGTGTGAGTTTTGGTACACAGCAGAACTTTCCGAAGACTGTTCATCTATCACCTTCACCCTTAAAGATGGATCAGTCGAGTGTACCATTACTGCAGAAATGTTGAGGGATGCTCTGCACCTCAACTACTGGAGACAGGGTGAGTCTCCAGTTGTGATATCCCAAAATATCAATTTTCGCCAAGTACTCCTTGATATGGGAAACAAGGAGTGTTTGGAAAATGGGGTATTAAAAATCAAAGGTGCTATGACTATGAAGGGCCTTACACCATCCTGGAGGTACTTCTTCATTCACCTAGTTGAAAGCATGGGTGGGAGTTCTGGTGGATTGGACCAGATCAACTCCACACAAGTAGAGATGGCTTACTGCTTGTGGAATGGACTCAGAGTGGACTTTGCTGACATTTTATTCAGAAGCCTGGTAATTAAACTGAAGGGCTCCAGGGGATTATGCATCCCCTTCTCCAGGTACTTGTCACTCTATTTTCTACAACTTCTGGGCAGTGAAGAATATCATAATCCTCAATCACTGTACACTGTCCCAGAGTTGCTGAGGAATCTTGACTCCCTAACATCTGTCGATGGGGAGGTTGAGATCCCTCAGAGAATGTTGCTGGCATTCTCTAAAACCGATGCACCAGTCCAAGGTGAGTCGGAAAGACAACTGGGCGGGCCTCAAAACAATGAGGGACCCACCAGTTCGTCTGCTGGAATCGTGACCATTGCCGAACCCGGGCAACAGTCTAACCCCTCCAGCTCCAGCGTGTCTGTCCCTTTAACCATCTACCCTGGAGACCTCCCAACAGGTCCTTCAGGTGCTCCAAAGGCAAAAAGAACACGTCGCCCTAGGAATAAGTCAGAACTTGCCACTGACAGTAGAAAGTCAAATGGGACAACCGCAAGCAGCCACCCTCGCAATTTCTGTAGGAGAGGGTGGTGAAGATGATACTGGGCTACCCCAACCCAGAATAGAGTTAGAGTCTGCACAAAGTGTCCACAGCCTATCTTCTGACACTTCTCTTGCACGAACTGACGACGTCTCTGGCCAGTCACAGCTGGAGACTGAGGTTCCAAACTCTATGGCTGATGATGTTATAATTGTGGATAGAGCAATTGTAACTGAGGCAACCCCAGTGACCTCTATCCCTGGTGAAGTTACCCTGGTAACTGAACCTTCAACAGATGCAACCTTCCAGGAAACTGGAGAAGGTCATCTGGAGACTGACCAATCTGGTCAGCCCTCAGTTACATTCATGGATCTGGACATGAATGTTAATGACGAGGAAATCCTTATTGAATCTTCGGATTCTGAAGGTACTGCTTCAGACATTGAGATTTTTGATTCTTCTGTACAAGATCAAAACCCTTCATCTCATGTCTCGCCTCCAGAAGCTTCAATTTCAATTTTACCATCTCAAACAAATGAGCATACTGAAACTCCATTTCCCACATATAACTATATGTCTGGAAACAGACGTATGGCACCATCACCATCTGGGCAGTTCTCACTCCTTCGAGAAATGCCACCACCACCGCTGCCGTTGGACACACCTGAGCATTCTCAGCATGTCCAACAATTTGAATTTCCTGTCCTTCCTTCTTCCACCACTTCTGTTATTATTCCATCAACTACTGCGATGTCAACTGGGGAGGCTTCTCTCAATTTGCCTCCTCCAGTTACTCCAGTGGTAGCTGCTGCTGGTCCAGTGACACGTTCTCCTCCGTCACTGACACTCAATTTGCCTCCTTCCAAGCCGACATCCAAAACCTTATTCAAAGGGTGGAGGATGTTCAGAAGGCAATTGATAAAAATACCAAGTCCCTCTCCAGATACAACAAGGACACCACCACAAATTCTAAGGTTGTTGATCTGGGGATAAATAAGTTTGCAGAAAATGAGGATTTGGTATTCAAGAAGCTCAATGAGCTGGTCGAAGGCTGTAACAATCTGGCCACTTCTCTAAAGGAAGCCTTTGACCTTACTCAGACCAAAGTCACTACTTCAATCTCCAACTTGCTGGGTAACACTGTTAGACAATCAGAAGTTGATTTGAAGGAGATTGAAAAGCAGGTTAAAGACTTAGTTGAAAAACCTGGCTTAAATGTGACTGAGCTTGGGCAGCAGTTGATGACTTCAGTTGGTCAGAGGATTGATGATACGCTGGGTGCAAGAGAAACACAACTGATTGAAAAGGTGATAGCTAAGATCACCAAGCTGGCCACTCCTCAGGTTGATCTGGCCCCACTCACTACTGAGATCAACCAGTTGAGGGGCAACATAGATACTTTAAACACCCAGGTATCAAATCACACCCAGTCTATTGACAAGCTGACAACTGAAGTAGAGAATTTAAAGAAAAAGGATGAAGAGGTAAAGGAAAAGGTGGTCTCTGGTCTTGATGAAGATTCTAAGATTTTGGGAGAACTGAAGACTGGTCAGCAACAAGTTGCAGCAAATGTTCTGACCCAGTCTAACGAGACCAACCACCTGTGGAGATCCTTCCGAATGATGTGCACAATTTTTAAAGAATGCAAGGACATGCAATCATGGCAGCCTCTTGACCGGTTGCCATATAACCATCACGACTGGGAAGTCATAAGGGCAGGTCTAGATGCTGCCAAGGGGGAAAGACGTGCAGTCCTTGCACCAATTGCAACTGGGAGAAATTGTAATAGCTGCCAGTACTGAAGCTGGTGAGCAAAGGATTGAAGAGTATGAAGATGTGATTGATAGGGGGAATGTTGATAAGGGCAAAGGGAAAGCAACTGATGAATCTGCCCAGCCGGCCACTGATGTACCAATGTTAGAAACTGGCAATCTTGATAGGCTTCCTCAGTTTCAGAAAGTGATAGCAAAAGATTGGCAAGACTTGGTAATGAAATCAAAGAAAGAAAGAAGATGAAACAAGTAAACCAAGCTGAAGCCAGAGAACATCTTGCAAAGATAAAAATGCTTGATGTAAGTGATGCTCTTCTTTTGGGAATCACAAAGGAGGAATATGCCAAGGTCAAAAATGATGCAAGGATAGTGGGCATGTTAAATGAAATGCTTGATATTGAACTTGACAAACACTATCCTGATGATGAAGCTGAACATGATGCCAGAAATCTGAACATATCTGTGGAGAAGGCAAAAGAGAATCGGGCCAGTGGGATTATTAAAAGAATTGAAAATGTCAAGAAGGTTGTGAAAAGGGTTTTGAATCCACCAAGAAGGAACCCTCAACCAAGAAAACCACTGCACAGAGATGCTGATCTAAGAACCTTCATTGAACCAACTGGCGAAATCTCAAATGATGACATCAAAGTTGCTGTGCAGGCTGCTGGAGCTGGGACTATTAAAATTTCAAATGAATTTGAAGCCAGAAACTATTATTCCCAGATCATGGCAACCAGAAAGCACAGTGGGGCAATAAATGGTATCTTTGTAACAATCAAGCCAGGCACCAAGTTCTTTCATGTTAAAGTCAGTTATACTAGAGGGCCACTAGTTAAAACTGATAATCCTGGTATGATGCAATATGGGTTCTCTGAATGGGTTGAGATGGTGAACTTTTTGGAAGCCAAGGCACAAAATAATAGGTTTGAGAAGGCATGGGTCAACTTCTTAAAGGGCAAGATTCAACATAAAGAGAATCTGGAGCTGAAGTTGAATATTGATCCTGAAGACTCTCGTCCTATCTCTTCAGTGTCAAAGAAAAGGAGAACTGGCGAAGGGCCATCTGTTTAAGTTCTCCTTCCAGTTTATCTACTTGTATTTTTATTTACATTCTGTAACTTGTGTAAATTTCATTTCCTTGTATAAATGAAGTTACCAGTTTGTAACACAAGGTAGATAATAGATTAAATCTAACAAACTCAAAAGAAAAACCCAAGGCATTTATTAATCTATAAAAATGCCTTGGAAAATTTAGATAGATTTAATCAAACAAGTCTTTCCAGTTCATACTTGTATAGATACAAGAACTGAAAAAGACTTGGCAATATTTCAGGACAAATAGGGGGAATTTGTTAGGACCAGTTTTACTATAACTGGCCAGTCTCCAGTTGCATCTGGAGACTACGAAGATTTGTCCAGAAATATATTGAAGTCCAGTTGCAACGTACAGTTAACGCAACTGAAGACTTCCTCCAGTTGAGATCTGACCAGATGAAGAATCATTCCAGTTGAAGTCGAAGACAACAAGTGGAAGATAAAGAATGACAATGGCAGCGAAGCCCAGTTGACATTCTACTCAGATACAAACTGGAAAACATCAGTGTAAAGTACTTACAAAGCTTTACACTGATTACGAGGAAAAGACCTTTATGCTTTATGTGCTATTACACGGATAAAAGGATTTATCTATGTATAAAGTACAAAAGGTACATAAAGCAGGTTGAGTAAAGTTACTTTATTCTGTAACTTTACACAACATTTTAAGGAATTAAATGTTATTCCTTAAATGCTCTCAACCATATTTGTACGGCCAAAGTTGACATCCCAATGTCAACTTTGCCTATAAATAGAGGTCTTTGCACAACAAGAAAATAACTTTGCATACCTGCAATATTCTTGGTGAGCTTGTGCAATATTCTCTCAATCGCAAAAAGGAACATTTCACAACTTTAAGTGTTTCGATTGTTTAGAGAATTTCCAAGTATAGATCAATTGTATTTCATAGGTTGTTAGGATATTTACATACTTTGTATTATCTTGGTTCCGCAACAACTTTGTAATTTATTTAAAGTTAATAAATAAATTACACTTGAAAATATATATTTCTGTGAGTCCCAAATATAGATGATTAACTAAACCCGACTGGCAAGTACAACTAATCTTGATGGACAAGTTAAGTTTACGATCCAGATATGGATAACAAGAAACAATTGACTTAAAGTAAAATGTAAGAACTAAATGGCAGAAACTATATAAAGATATATATATGTATAATCAAGTATGTAGCATTGAGACACGTTGTTTTCTTTCTAATGTATTTGATTTATTGATATATAAACAAATACAAGGATTGTTGCGGAACAAAGATAAACACCCAAGTGTAAGTATCTAAACAATCCCGAAAAACAAGTGATCTAAATAACTTGGAAATACTCGTAAGTTTACTTAGAGTATATCTCACAAGTTGCAATGCTAAAGTTTCAAGCATTTGCAAGTTGTGAGAAGACTTTATATTTATAGACCAAGTTCATGATGACATGGACAAGATCGTATAAAAGTGGTTGTGAGCATTTAAGGAATTAAACTTAATTCCTTACATGCTTGTACTAGGAAGAGTATATAAGTCAGTTGATGTGACTTATAGTACTACGTTCCAAACTATACTTTTACCTTGTACCTTTTATTAATAGATAAATCTATTAACTGGGTAAAGGTATGTAAAGTAAAAATTCTTCCTCGTAATCAGTGTAAAGTGTTGTAAATACTTTACACTGAGATGCTTCAGTCTTCGATCTGGTAGAATCACTCTTTGCTCGCTTCTGAGATGATTTCTCTTCTTCATACTTCAGTGTTTGACTTCAGAATGAATGCTTCAGATTTATCTTGATCTGAACTGAAGTGAAGCTTCAGTGAAGTAATTCTGAGACGGCTCAGAATTCTGTACAAACGTTTTCACTGAACTTCAAGCTATTTCTGAACAAATTATACTTGGTCGATTTCTGACCTAACAAATTCCCCCTATTTGTTCTAAAATAGTGCATGCATCTCAGACTTCTATCTATACATGTCTTGTAAGTCTGAAATGCAAGTTTTTGTTTAAGTTGTAAAAATTTTCTAAGTACATCTTATAGATCATTGATGTCTCAGAATTTTACTTGTGGTTTTTCTAACTTAAACTTACCATCTACTTATTGGTTACATTTTGCAACATATATATACAAACTGAAATGTTTGTTACAAATGTAAATATATTACAAGTACATGATAAACTGAAAAAGGAACTACTTCTTGGCAGGCCTTGAACCAGAAGGTGCCTCAGTAGGTTTCCTCTTCAGTGGAGAATGATCCTTCTTTCCAAACAATCTTCCTTCAATTTCTACCTTGGCCTGCATCTTTTGTTGTATTCTTGCTAACCATGCACCAATCAAGGCAGATTTCGGCTTCCCCCTCAGAATTTGGATCATCTCCCTATGCTCTGAAATCCCAAACTCGTGAACTGAAACTTGATTATATTCTTCAGCTGCCCTACCTTCTCTTTTCACAATCAAATCAAATAACTTCAATCCATCAGCCTTTGTAACTTCTATATCAATGATTTTGGCCTGATGCGATCGATGATTCATGTAATGATCATACTGGTCCTTCTCATGCTTTCTTTCAAGTTCAGCAGCATCATCAGATGGTTTGAGAGAAGTAAAGACAACATCACGAGAATTCTTTCTTGCAGACCTTGTTCCAGTTACTTTGGGCTTTGTGGTTGGTCTGAACAACTCTTTTTCAACCTTCAAAACTTCGGCCAGAATTTCCTTCCTTTTAATTGCCATTTCCTTTTCTCTATTTCTTTTCAAGTCTTCAATAGACAACTTGAAGGTTAGACTCTCTAGCTTTTGTTCCAGAGGTGAGTAATTCATCCCACATTCATACTCGAGCATATCAACAACAGCCTTTTGCACTCTTGGATCATTTTTGATTTTTAAGTATCTTTCCAGTGACAAACCAAGAGCTGCAGCATCTATATGATCAAGGGTCCCCATCTTCAGATGTTGTTCCCTTTCTCTTTCTTTGTTTTCCCTCCACATGATGAATTGATTGGAGACCTGCTTTTGCAAAGCTTCCAATTTCTTACTATCAGCATCAAGATCGTGCAAGGGATAACCATGTTCATCCACATTCTCACCAACAACAATCCCAGAACCCTTAGAACTTTTCTTTGGTTCTTCCACTGCTTGGGCCTTGCCCTTGTCTTTCTTAGCAGGTTCAGTTTCAGATCTCTGAACTTGTTCCCCTGAACTGAGGCACTACCAGATGGCACCTCAGTTTGCTTCTTGGTTGCTTCAATGATTTCTTGTGTACTTGCAAGCAGACCAATAGGCACACCTTTTCCCCCTTTGGGGACCTCTGAAGGCAACTTAGCGAATTCTTCGATGGCCATTTGCATGCCTTTCAGTGGTTCCCAACTTTGTTGTTGTAAACATTCAGAAATTCCTCTAGAAAGCTGAGCAAACTGAGATCTTAATCTGAAATTGGAGTTCAGATTCAGCGACTCTTTATCCATTATTTCTTTTAAATGCTTTCTATCTTCTTCAGTAAATGAAGCAGGGGGTGGAGGAGCAACAACACTTTCCTTCTTCAGAAGAGTTAGAATTTCATCTAACTGTTTGGACTGATTCTGAACTGAGCCTTCAAGTTTGGACACTGAATCTTTTACTTCATTCACAGCCTTGTCTACTTTGGTATATGTGTCTTTGGTTAGTTCAGCAATCATCACTCTAACCTTCTCACCAACCTTCTCAGAGACCGATTCTGAAATCTGAGCAACTAGATTCTGAGTTAGCTCAGACTTCAGATTATCCAAAATACCAACACTTATAGAAGCCCCAAGTTCTTTTTCATTTATACTTGGCTTCTGAACCAACTCATGTACTTCTTTTCCAACAGCCATAAAATCTTGCTTCAACAACTGAACACAAGATGTCAAGTTTGCAACCACCGAAGCTTGCACATCTCTTTTTGTTAGCTTGAAGGCTTCTCTTATTGCAGAGCTCACCTTGTTGCAAGTCATCACCAGCTCATTCAGCTTCCCAACTACTAGTCCTTCGTTTCCAGCAACCTTGGTTAACTCAGTTCCAAGAAACATCTGAGCACCTTTCATTTTAGCCACAGAACTAGTATTGGCAGTTAGAGACTTGGTTAAGTCCTCCACCCTTAGAATAAGGCTTTGGACTTCGGTTTGAGTCTTCTCTAACTGTGCTTCTACATTTAAAGGAGGTGGGGGCTGTGCAGAAGCAGGAGCAACAAATGGTAGATTACCAAGCCCTTTCAGAACATTGTTCAGTTGTAAATCAGTTGGACTCTCAGATTCTGTTTCAGAATCCAAGTCCGTTTCAATTTGGGCATCATACTTAATAGGCGGTGGGAGTTGGTGAATTTGGGGGTGAAGAAATTGAAGTGAAGGATTAAAGGTACCGGCTGTAACATAGGCAGGATTAGTGCCCGGTGGAAAAATTGGATGTTGATGAGATGGAGGTGGTGGAACGTAAGGATTAATATCTTGTTCTTGTTGGATTTCTAGGGGAGGAGGAGGGGCGTTTGCGAGGATGGTGGCTGGCTCAGAATCAGATTGATTCGCCTCCAATAATCCCTCGTCAAACTCAAAATCAGCAAGGGAATCGAGATTCCCCTGAGGTAGCTCATCGTCATCCCAGAAAGCATTCACTTTTACAATCTGGTCAGATATGCTCTGGTTTGGGTCACTAGTACCCGCACCAGTTTCTGGTTCAACATCTGCAGAAGCAGGTGCATCGTTACCAGATTCAATGATTTGCTCAACCTTATCTTTAGGTCGACTAACGGGTCCCACATTCTTTTGTGGCCCACTTAGTGACCTTTCTGAACCAGCTAGTGTGGCTGAAACAGTTTTATTAAATACCTGAAGCATAGCAGTGGATAGTTCAGGCTCATTTTCAGCAGTGGATGCCTTTGAAAAATCTCTGCTGTATTCAGGCACTGAAGCTTCAGGTCCAGCTTGATTATAAGCTTCACCAAGAATATCCATGAAACATAAGCTTAGAAATCTTGGAAAGGCAACATGCAGACTTCTCTTTCCTTTTAGTTTTGTAATTAGCTGAGAAAAGAGAATCTCAGCAAAGTCTGCTTGTATCCCATTCCAAATATAATACCCCATCTCAACTTGGGGTAATGAAAGTTGGTCCAACCCTCCATGGTTGCCACCAAGACTTTCCACAATCTGGGTCCAGAAGAACTCCAGCAATTGCCAAATCCAGACATAAATATGTGTCCGGAGGTCTTCAGATTACCATCAGCATCCTCCATATCGCCATGACCGGTGGCGACTAGAACCTCCCTGAAATTGACTCCTTTGAGTCGTTTAGCAAATACCTGGGAAGGTTTGAGGTAGTTCAGATGAAGGGAATTTCTGAACCCCTCAAGAGTAATGACACACTGCTTGGTGCCCTCATTGAGAGTGAAGGAGATGGATTGTTCATCTTTGCTCACCAGCAGTATACCAGAATTCAAGCAAGTATCGATGATACAATGCCTGAGGATTAGCGGTCAGAGCATAATGAAAAGGGGATTTCTCCCAAAAATTATTGATTCTTCCCATTAGCATTTTGGATTTCACATTTAATTGAGCCAAGAAATTGCTCATGTTAAATCGAATTTGTGAAGAGTGAAATTCTTTGGCCATGTGGCAGATGTTTTCACATCATCCGATGGAGTATATTTAAAATTGATGAGCGATTTGGGTTGTGAAGAAGATGATGATTTAGACATTTTTTAAGAATCAAAAGTGAAAGTGAAAAGAATATGAAGAGTTAAGGAATTTGAGAGTAAATATGAGAGAGATTGATGATTGGGAAGTAAATGAAAAACGAAGTAAATGAAAGAATGAAAAGGAATTTGAATTTAAGATGGAATACAAAGTGATTTTCCAATTAAAAACAATTTCTGGAGTCAAGTCCGCATTAAATGCAGAGACGTTTGAGTGACCCCACCCTGCAACACTTTTTCAGAAAAAGTACTCATTTCTTTCCTTTTACGGCGCAACTTGTGTGACACATAAGCATGACCAACGTAAGTTAAAAAAAATAGTATGCAGTAGGCCACGTGTACACACAATTGACCAAGTATCAAAAATATCTTGAAAGGATTGTTGTCTTTCAGTGATGACAAAATAAATTCTGAGCATGGTCAGCTCCAAAGAGATCTGAACCATCTCAGTTAATAAAATTCAACTGAAATAACTTTGATTTTCTGAAGTGCTTCAGTTAAATACGTTTTTCTGAGCAAAAAGGTTCCCCCTCAAAAATGAAGGCTTATTTTAAAGTTTGAAAAAAAAATATTTAACATTCCCCCTGAAGTGATGATCCATGAATTAATAAGTGCCAAGATAGTATCACTAAGGCGTTCGATAGCTAGGCAAGCAAAAATTGCATGGATCGCTCAGACTGGTGAACCAGATCAGTGTCACTGAGGCGTTCATAACAAGATTACCAGTCTAAGGATTTAACATACCCAACTCACTGACCAGATGTTTAAAGTTTTGACATCTAAAGGTTTTGTAAAAACATCAGCGAGTTGCTTATCAGTGGGAATAAAGTGCAATTCAATATCTCCTTTCAGAATATGATCACGAATGAAATGATACCTGAGATCGATGTGCTTGGTTTTCTAGTGCATCACAGGATTGTGAGATATGGCAATGGCACTAGTGTTATCACAAAAGATTGGAGTCTTTGTGTAAGTAACACCATAATCAGTCAGCTGGTTTTTCATCCATAGAATCTAAGCACAACAACTTGCTGCAGAAAA
>CM067167.1:222334384-222346884 GCA_034093135.1 Erigeron breviscapus | reverse complement strand
TTTTTTTTTTTTTTTTTTTTTTTTTTTTTTTTTTTTTTTTTTTTTTTTTTTTTTTTTTTTTTTTTTTTTTTTTTTTTTTTTTTTTTTTTTTTTTTTTTTTTTTTTTTTTTTTTTTTTTTTTTTTTTTTTTTTTTTTTTTTTTTTTTTTTTTTTTTTTTTTTTTTTTTTTTTTTTTTTTTTTTTTTTTTTTTTTTTTTTTTTTTTTTTTTTTTTTTTTTTTTTTTTTTTTTTTTTTTTTTTTTTTTTTTTTTTTTTTTTTTTTTTTTTTTTTTTTTTTTTTTTTTTTTTTTTTTTTTTTTTTTTTTTTTTTTTTTTTTTTTTTTTTTTTTTTTTTTTTTTTTTTTTTTTTTTTTTTTTTTTTTTTTTTTTTTTTTTTTTTTTTTTTTTTTTTTTTTTTTTTTTTTTTTTTTTTTTTTTTTTTTTTTTTTTTTTTTTTTTTTTTTTTTTTTTTTTTTTTTTTTTTTTTTTTTTTTTTTTTTTTTTTTTTTTTTTTTTTTTTTTTTTTTTTTTTTTTTTTTTTTTTTTTTTTTTTTTTTTTTTTTTTTTTTTTTTTTTTTTTTTTTTTTTTTTTTTTTTTTTTTTTTTTTTTTTTTTTTTTTTTTTTTTTTTTTTTTTTTTTTTTTTTTTTTTTTTTTTTTTTTTTTTTTTTTTTTTTTTTTTTTTTTTTTTTTTTTTTTTTTTTTTTTTTTTTTTTTTTTTTTTTTTTTTTTTTTTTTTTTTTTTTTTTTTTTTTTTTTTTTTTTTTTTTTTTTTTTTTTTTTTTTTTTTTTTTTTTTTTTTTTTTTTTTTTTTTTTTTTTTTTTTTTTTTTTTTTTTTTTTTTTTTTTTTTTTTTTTTTTTTTTTTTTTTTTTTTTTTTTTTTTTTTTTTTTTTTTTTTTTTTTTTTTTTTTTTTTTTTTTTTTTTTTTTTTTTTTTTTTTTTTTTTTTTTTTTTTTTTTTTTTTTTTTTTTTTTTTTTTTTTTTTTTTTTTTTTTTTTTTTTTTTTTTTTTTTTTTTTTTTTTTTTTTTTTTTTTTTTTTTTTTTTTTTTTTTTGTTTTTTTTTTTTTTTTTTTTTTTTTTTTTTTTTTTTTTTTTTTTTTTTTGTTTTTTTTTTTTTTTTTTGAACAGTCAAAATATTATATTGATATGAAAGAAACTAGCAAGTTGCTAGTATTACATCCATAAGATAGAAGTTCAGAAGGAAATCATGCAACAGGGGTATAACAAATAAAACTAGCATGAAACTAAAAATTGAAGGTGCTCCAGCTTTGCCAATCAATTCGGTGTTTTGTTGCTCGGTTTGATATCCATAAAAAGCTTTGGATTTTGATTTCTTTTGTGGCGAATCTGATTGAAGGAAGTTTGTTAGAAAATATTCGATCGTTTCGACACTTCCAGATTACCCAACAGTAGGTGATGATTATCAGGTTGAAGAAGCTTCGTTTCGTTGGGTTGAGATGAAGGATTTTATGTATCTCAAGTAGCTCTTTGATGCTGGAGGGTTTGATTGCCGGGAGATTGCACCATATGCGAATAAAATTCCAGAGGAATTTAGCAAAGCTGCAATGGAGAAACAGGTGTTCAACTGTTTCAGTATGATGGTTGCAAAGTGTACAAATTGTCGTGGCGAGTTGGACATTTCTTTGTGACAGAAGATCAGCTGTCGGGATTCTCTTCATTTCGAGTCTCCATCCAAGAATATTGGCTTTAAGTCTTGAACTTCTCAGAGTATGAGCATTGCGGAAACTTGATCTTGGCTCTTTAGATTTGAACATGAAAGCCTCTTCTTGACAATCTTAACTTTGTCACACTTCCCCTTAATTAATGAATCTTTCTCTTGAAGCATTTGGACAAACATCTTTTTCATCACAAACTTCCCCTCGATCAAACAATCATATTTGCGTACCACCAACGCTTATGTATAGGGTGTACCCGCGGCGTACCCACCACGTTGGCGATAACTATCTTCAAAGAAAAATTTGGGGATCACTTTAGTCAACAATTTATCTTTCTTCCCCTCAACTGATAAATTCTTCTTTCAAATAAACTTGTTCGACTAGAAATTTGAGCTTGATTTGTGCAAAAATGGAGTTAGTGTGTGAAAAGGTGAAGTGTGTGTTTTGGAGGTTGAAGATGGAGATTGAGAGAGAATAATTAGAGTGAAATGGAATGATTAGGATAAATGTGGGGAAAAGCTTACAAATAATGTGTGGAAGGGGGCTATTTATATCATAAATCTAAGTTTCACTAATGCCCCTTCCACCTCTAAAACATTTACATTTTAACACCATTTTAGATTTCTAACATTCTTCCCCTTGGTGTTGAAATGTAATTCATGCACGACATCATCTATAAATACGAATTTGTTGATGAAGGTCTTCGAAGCTTTCATTTGTGACATCAACTCATCATTCTTCTTCAAAGTTTGTTTGTCAATTTCATTCCAAACTGCAAGGTCTCCAAATTCAACTTGAAGTTCTTTCATCTCATTTGTAAGTCTCACATTTCCAGCTCGATAGTAGATCATTTGTTCTTTCAGTTTGACATTCTCAGCTTGTAACGTGACTACTTCCTCTTGAAACTTGACATTTTGTTAGCAAAGGGTGAAATGAAATGAAAAGGTAATTGTGAATGAAATTGCAACAAATCAGCTATGGATCGTTCAGATTAACTGATTTTGCTCTGATACCAATTGTTAAGTAGAAATTTGAGCTTGATTTGTGCAAAAATGGAGTTAGTGTGTTAAAAGGTGAAGTGTGTGTTTTGGAGGTTGAAGATGGAGATTGAGAGAGAATAATTAGAGTGAAATGGAATGATTAGGATAAATGTCGTAGAAATTTGAGCTTGATTTGTGCAAAAATGGAGTTAGTGTGTTAAAAGGTGAAGTGTGTGTTTTGGAGGTTGAAGATGGAGATTGAGAGAGAATAATTAGAGTGAAATGGAATGATTAGGATAAATGTGGGGAAAAGCTTACAAATAATGTGTGGAAGGGGGCTATTTATATCATAAATCTAAGTTTCACTAATGCCCCTTCCACCTCTAAAACATTTACATTTTAACACCATTTTAGATTTCTAACATTCTTCCCCTTGGTGTTGAAATGTAATTCATGCACGACATCATCTATAAATACGAATTTGTTGATGAAGGTCTTCGAAGCTTTCTCATTGTCTTCAAGATCTTCCATCAAACTTGGCTTTACGTCTTTAATCTTCACACTTACCTTAAAGATGTTTCTTTCAGTCTTGAACTTCTCAGAGTATGAGCATTGCGGAAACTTGATCTTGGCTCTTTTGATTTGAACATGAAAGCCTCTTCTTGACAATCTTAACTTTGTCACACTTCCCCTTAATTAATGAATCTTTCTCTTGAAGCATTTGGACAAACATCTTTTTCATCACAAACTTCCCCTCGATCAAATAATCATATTTGCGTACCACCAACGCTTATGTATAGGGTGTACCCGCGGCGTACCCACCACGTTGGCGATAACTATCTTCAAAGAAAAATTATTAATTGAATGACAAATTGCAACAAATCGAGCTATGGATCGTTCAGATTAACTGATTTTGCTCTGATACCAATTGTTAAGTAGAAATTTGAGCTTGATTTGTGCAAAAATGGAGTTAGTGTGTTAAAAGGTGAAGTGTGTGTTTTGGAGGTTGAAGATGGAGATTGAGAGAGAATAATTAGAGTGAAATGGAATGATTAGGATAAATGTGGGGAAAAGCTTACAAATAATGTGTGGAAGGGGGCTATTTATATCATAAATCTAAGTTTCACTAATGCCCCTTCCACCTCTAAAACATTTACATTTTAACACCATTTTAGATTTCTAACATTCTTCCCCTTGGTGTTGAAATGTAATTCATGCACGACATCATCTATAAATACGAATTTGTTGATGAAGGTCTTTGAAGCTTTCTCATTGTCTTCAAGATCTTCCATCAAACTTGGCTTTACGTCTTTAATCTTCACACTTACCTTAAGGATGTATCTTTAAGATCTTCCATCAAACTTGGCTTTACGTCTTTAATCTTCACACTTACCTTAAAGATGTATCTTTAAGTCTTGAACTTCTCAGAGTATGAGCATTGCGGAAACTTGATCTTGGCTCTTTAGATTTGAACATGAAAGCCTCTTCTTGACAATCTTAACTTTGTCACACTTCCCCTTAATTAATGAATCTTTCTCTTGAAGCATTTGGACAAACATCTTTTTCATCACAAACTTCCCCTCGATCAAACAATCATATTTGCGTACCACCAACGCTTATGTATAGGGTGTACCCGCGGCGTACCCACCACGTTGGCGATAACTATCTTCAAAGAAAAATTTGGGGATCACTTTAGTCAACAATTTATCTTTCTTCCCCTCATGATGAATGTGTGGCAACATGTTCATCATGTCTCTTTGAAGTCGAAACTGGGGAATCAACCATTATGAAGTAGTAGTCCAATAAACAACATCTTTAGCCCGGGTTATACACTGACATGTGTATAAGCCATTTCATCGAATTACTTACAAACAACCTTTGGGACCCATTTTTGTGTAGGCCCAACGGTTTTTGTCTTGACATTCCAAATGTACGTGTCATCGATTCGACGAATAGAATCTGCAGTCCATGGTGGGTGAAAACTCGAGGTTGTTGAAAAGTTGAGTTTTTGTGGACGCAGTGGAGATGCAAAGACATTCACTTCTTGCACGGTAATTGGTTTTGGTGCAAGTTCATAGAGTTGCCAAAGTGAGTATTTGATTGTCTTTGACTCAGTTGACTTTGGTTTGTAGACAGGTTTCCATTTGATCTTGGTCAACTGAGCTTTTGCTTGAGAGATGAACTTGGTATTGTCTTCAAATGACAAGAATGGAATGAGAGTCTGTGTTCCATCTATAGTAGGCTTCGACGAATACTTTCTATCCTTGAATAAGGCATAGTTAGTAAATTGAGAAGCTTTATGTTTAGCAGGAGATGAAACTTTGATCTTTGAGCTCTTTGGGATGGACTCAGTGCAAACTTTCTTTGGAGCATCAAGTTCAGTTGGAAATATTGGACTTGCATCATGATAAACTGAGCCATCATCACTTTGAGTGTCACAAGATGTTGATTGTGTTTGCAATTCCATCTCAAGTTCAGAGATTCTCTTTCGTAGAGATGTTTCATTTGATTGATATTGCAAACAATTCTCTTCAAGAGTCTTGATTTTGTTGCAAACATCTTGTCTCTCTTTCTCAACTTTGTTCATCTCATCAATAAACTTGCTCTCCATGGTTAAGAATATAGATGTCTCATTTTTTGACTGAGATTGAAAACTTGAAATCTTTTCTTGCAAAATAAGTTCTCTTGATTTGCTTTCCAAGATACTATCATTCAGCTTCTTGTTGGAAGTTTTCAATTCTGTTTGAAGTTCTTTTATCGCAGCTTTCATTTGTGACATCAACTCATCATTCTTCTTCAAAGTTTGTTTGTCAATTTCATTCCAAACTGCAAGGTCTCCAAATTCAACTTGAAGTTCTTTCATCTCATTTGTAAGTCTCACATTTCCAGCTCGATAGTAGATCATTTGTTCTTTCAGTTTGACATTCTCAGCTTGTAACGTGACTACTTCCTCTTGAAACTTGACATTTTCAGATGCAGTTGAATGAATCAATATCTTCATCACTTGACAAGGAGTTGTTTCAGATCGCAAATGAGTAGTCATACAACATGAGCACAGTCCACCTTTATGAAGTTTCTCTTCAGATGAAGTAGGTGTCTTGAAATGAAACGATCTTGAAATGAAACGATCTTGAAATGAAACGATCTTGAAATGAAACGATCTTGAAATGAAACGATCTTGAAATGAAACGATCTTGAAATGAAACGATCTTGAAATGAAACGATCTTGAAATGAAACGATCTTGAAATGAAACGATCTTGAAATGAAACGATCTTGAAATGAAACGATCTTGAAATGAAACGATCTTGAAATGAAACGATCTTGAAATGAAACGATCTTGAAATGAAACGATCTTGAAATGAAATGATCTTGAAATGAAACGATCTTGAAATGAAACGATCTTGAAATGAAACGATCTTGAAATGAAACGATCTTGAAATGAAACGATCTTGAAATGAAACGATCTTGAAATGAAACGATCTTGAAATGAAACGATCTTGAAATGAAACGATCTTGAAATGAAACGATCTTGAAATGAAACGATCTTGAATGAAACGATCTTGAAATGAAACGATCTTGAAATGAAACGATCTTGAAATGAAACGATCTTGAAATGAAACGATCTTGAAATGAAACGATCTTGAAATGAAACGATCTTGAAATGAAACGATCTTGAAATGAAACGATCTTGAAATGAAACGATCTTGAAATGAAACGATCTTGAAATGAAACGATCTTGAAATGAAACGATCTTGAAATGAAACGATCTTGAAATGAAACGGTCTTGAAATGAAACGATCTTGAAATGAAACGATTTAAAATGAAACGATCTTGAAATGAAACGATCTTGAAATGAAACGATCTTGAAATGAAACGATCTTGAAATGAAACGATCTTGAAATGAAACGATCTTGAAATGAAACGATCTTGAAATGAAACGATCTTGAAATGAAACGATCTTGAAATGAAACGATCTTGAAATGAAACGATCTTGAAATGAAACGATCTTGAAATGAAACGGTCTTGAAATGAAACGATCTTGAAATGAAACGATTTAAAATGAAACGATCTTGAAATGAAACGATCTTGAAATGAAACGATCTTGAAATGAAACGATCTTGAAATGAAACGATCTTGAAATGAAACGATCTTGAAATGAAACGGTCTTGAAATGAAACGATCTTGAAATGAAACGATTTAAAATGAAACGATCTTGAAATGAAACGATCTTGAAATGAAACGATCTTGAAATGAAACGGTCTTGAAATGAAACGATCTTGAAATGAAACGATTTAAAATGAAACGATCTTGAAATGAAACGATCTTGAAATGAAACGATCTTGAAATGAAACGATCTTGAAATGAAACGATCTTGAAATGAAACGATCTTGAAATGAAACGATCTTGAAATGAAATGATCTTGAAATGAAACGATCTTGAAATGAAACGATCTTGAAATGAAACGATCTTGAAATGAAATGATCTTGAAATGAAACGATCTTGAAATGAAACGATCTTGAAATGAAACGATCTTGAAATGAAACGATCTTGAAATGAAACGATCTTGAAATGAAACGATCTTGAAATGAAACGATCTTGAAATGAAACGATCTTGAAATGAAACGATCTTGAAATGAAACGATCTTGAAATGAAACGATCTTGAAATGAAACGATCTTGAAATGAAACGATCTTGAAATGAAACGATCTTGAAATGAAACGATCTTGAAATGAAACGATCTTGAAATGAAACGATCTTGAAATGAAACGATCTTGAAATGAAACGATCTTGAAATGAAACGATCTTGAAATGAAACGATCTTGAAATGAAACGATCTTGAAATGAAACGATCTTGAAATGAAACGATCTTGAAATGAAACGATCTTGAAATGAAACGATCTTGAAATGAAACGATCTTGAAATGAAACGATCTTGAAATGAAACGATCTTGAAATGAAACGATCTTGAAATGAAACGATCTTGAAATGAAACGATCTTGAAATGAAACGATCTTGAAATGAAACGATCTTGAAATGAAACGATCTTGAAATGAAACGATCTTGAAATGAAACGATCTTGAAATGAAACGATCTTGAAATGAAATGATCTTGAAATGAAACGATCTTGAAATGAAACGATCTTGAAATGAAACGATCTTGAAATGAAACGATCTTGAAATGAAACGATCTTGAAATGAAACGATCTTGAAATGAAACGATCTTGAATGAAATCTTGAAATGAAACGATCTTGAAATGAAACGGTCTTGAAATGAAACGATCTTGAAATGAAACGATTCAAAAGAACTGGGACGATCTTGGTTGAAGATCGTCTTAGAGTCATCTTCTTCATCAGAACATCAGTTTTATACATAAACTCCATTAACGACTTCTTAAAGCTTCAATAACTTTCGAATTACTAGGAATTAGAACATGAAAACACTTGCAAACTGTGTGTTTTTACCTCCGCAACAAATCTATGAACAAAATTCAACACCAAACACAACAGATTCGAATCCCACAAAATCGCGCCAAAAATGCAAAAATTCAAACTCGAGATTTAGATCGAATTGGAACTTGAAACTTGACAGGATTATGTTTTCAACTACTAGGAATCTATTGGTGAACAAATATCGAGGTAAAATCAACTGTAGAAAAATCCCACAGTTGATGAACTAAAACAGTTTCGGAATAAAAATTCGAAAATTGGATAAGAATTGCAACAAATCGAGCTATGGATCGTTCAGATTAACTGATTTTGCTCTGATACCAATTGTTAAGTAGAAATTTGAGCTTGATTTGTGCAAAAATGGAGTTAGTGTGTGAAAAGGTGAAGTGTGTGTTTTGGAGGTTGAAGATGGAGATTGAGAGAGAATAATTAGAGTGAAATGGAATGATTAGGATAAATGTGGGGAAAAGCTTACAAATAATGTGTGGAAGGGGGCTATTTATATCATAAATCTAAGTTTCACTAATGCCCCTTCCACCTCTAAAACATTTACATTTTAACACCATTTTAGATTTCTAACATTCTTCCCCTTGGTGTTGAAATGTAATTCATGCACGACATCATCTATAAATACGAATTTGTTGATGAAGGTCTTCGAAGCTTTCTCATTGTCTTCAAGATCTTCCATCAAACTTGGCTTTACGTCTTTAATCTTCACACTTACCTTAAAGATGTATCTTTAAGTCTTGAACTTCTCAGAGTATGAGCATTGCGGAAACTTGATCTTGGCTCTTTAGATTTGAACATGAAAGCCTCTTCTTGACAATCTTAACTTTGTCACACTTCCCCTTAATTAATGAATCTTTCTCTTGAAGCATTTGGACAAACATCTTTTTCATCACAAACTTCCCCTCGATCAAACAATCATATTTGCGTACCACCAACGCTTATGTATAGGGTGTACCCGCGGCGTACCCACCACGTTGGCGATAACTATCTTCAAAGAAAAATTTGGGGATCACTTTAGTCAACAATTTATCTTTCTTCCCCTCAACTGATAAATTCTTCTTTCAAATAAACTTGTTCGACTTCATTATCCTCTTTCTTCCCCTCATGATGAATGTGTGGCAACATGTTCATCATGTCTCTTTGAAGTCGAAACTGGGGAATCAACCATTATGAAGTAGTAGTCCAATAAACAACATCTTTAGCCCGGGTTATACACTGACATGTGTATAAGCCATTTCATCGAATTACTTACAAACAACCTTTGGGACCCATTTTTGTGTAGGCCCAACGGTTTTTGTCTTGACATTCCAAATGTACGTGTCATCGATTCGACGAATAGAATCTGCAGTCCATGGTGGGTGAAAACTCGAGGTTGTTGAAAAGTTGAGTTTTTGTGGACGCAGTGGAGATGCAAAGACATTCACTTCTTGCACGGTAATTGGTTTTGGTGCAAGTTCATAGAGTTGCCAAAGTGAGTATTTGATTGTCTTTGACTCAGTTGACTTTGGTTTGTAGACAGGTTTCCATTTGATCTTGGTCAACTGAGCTTTTGCTTGAGAGATGAACTTGGTATTGTCTTCAAATGAAACGATCTTGAAATGAAACGATCTTGAAATGAAACGATCTTGAAATGAAACGATCTTGAAATGAAACGATCTTGAAATGAAACGATCTTGAAATGAAACGATCTTGAAATGAAACGATCTTGAAATGAAACGATCTTGAAATGAAACGATCTTGAAATGAAACGATCTTGAAATGAAACGATCTTGAAATGAAACGATCTTGAAATGAAACGATCTTGAAATGAAACGATCTTGAAATGAAACGATCTTGAAATGAAACGATCTTGAAATGAAACGATCTTGAAATGAAACGATCTTGAAATGAAACGATCTTGAAATGAAACGATCTTGAAATGAAACGATCTTGAAATGAAATGATCTTGAAATGAAACGATCTTGAAATGAAACGATCTTGAAATGAAACGATCTTGAAATGAAACGATCTTGAAATGAAACGATCTTGAAATGAAACGATCTTGAAATGAAACGATCTTGAAATGAAACGATCTTGAAATGAAACGATCTTGAAATGAAACGATCTTGAAATGAAACGATCTTGAAATGAAACGATCTTGAAATGAAACGATCTTGAAATGAAACGATCTTGAAATGAAACGATCTTGAAATGAAACGATCTTGAAATGAAACGATCTTGAAATGAAACGATCTTGAAATGAAACGATCTTGAAATGAAACGATCTTGAAATGAAACGATCTTGAAATGAAACGATCTTGAAATGAAACGATCTTGAAATGAAACGATCTTGAAATGAAACGATCTTGAAATGAAACGATCTTGAAATGAAACGATCTTGAAATGAAACGATCTTGAAATGAAACGATCTTGAAATGAAACGATCTTGAAATGAAACGATCTTGAAATGAAACGATCTTGAAATGAAACGATCTTGAAATGAAACGATCTTGAAATGAAACGATCTTGAAATGAAACGATCTTGAAATGAAACGATCTTGAAATGAAACGATCTTGAAATGAAACGATCTTGAAATGAAACGATCTTGAAATGAAACGATCTTGAAATGAAACGATCTTGAAATGAAACGATCTTGAAATGAAACGATCTTGAAATGAAACGATCTTGAAATGAAACGATCTTGAAATGAAACGATCTTGAAATGAAACGATCTTGAAATGAAACGATCTTGAAATGAAACGATCTTGAAATGAAACGATCTTGAAATGAAACGATCTTGAAATGAAACGATCTTGAAATGAAACGATCTTGAAATGAAACGATCTTGAAATGAAACGATCTTGAAATGAAACGATCTTGAAATGAAACGATCTTGAAATGAAACGATCTTGAAATGAAACGATCTTGAAATGAAACGATCTTGAAATGAAACGATCTTGAAATGAAACGATCTTGAAATGAAACGATCTTGAAATGAAACGATCTTGAAATGAAACGATCTTGAAATGAAACGATCTTGAAATGAAACGATCTTGAAATGAAACGATCTTGAAATGAAACGATCTTGAAATGAAACGATCTTGAAATGAAACGATCTTGAAATGAAACGATCTTGAAATGAAACGATCTTGAAATGAAACGATCTTGAAATGAAACGATCTTGAAATGAAACGATCTTGAAATGAAACGATCTTGAAATGAAACGATCTTGAAATGAAACGATCTTGAAATGAAACGATCTTGAAATGAAACGATCTTGAAATGAAACGATCTTGAAATGAAACGATCTTGAAATGAAACGATCTTGAAATGAAACGATCTTGAAATGAAACGATCTTGAAATGAAACGATCTTGAAATGAAACGATCTTGAAATGAAACGATCTTGAAATGAAACGATCTTGAAATGAAACGATCTTGAAATGAAACGATCTTGAAATGAAACGATCTTGAAATGAAACGATCTTGAAATGAAACGATCTTGAAATGAAACGATCTTGAAATGAAACGATCTTGAAATGAAACGATCTTGAAATGAAACGATCTTGAAATGAAACGATCTTGAAATGAAACGATCTTGAAATGAAACGATCTTGAAATGAAACGATCTTGAAATGAAACGATCTTGAAATGAAACGATCTTGAAATGAAACGATCTTGAAATGAAACGATCTTGAAATGAAACGATCTTGAAATGAAACGATCTTGAAATGAAACGATCTTGAAATGAAACGATCTTGAAATGAAACGATCTTGAAATGAAACGATCTTGAAATGAAACGATCTTGAAATGAAACGATCTTGAAATGAAACGATCTTGAAATGAAACGATCTTGAAATGAAACGATCTTGAAATGAAACGATCTTGAAATGAAACGATCTTGATTGAAATCTTGAAATCTTTTCTTGCAAAATAAGTTCTCTTGATTTGCTTTCCAAGATACTATCATTCAGCTTCTTGTTGGAAGTTTTCAATTCTGTTTGAAGTTCTTTTATCTCAGCTTTCATTTGTGACATCAACTCATCATTCTTCTTCAAAGTTTGTTTGTCAATTTCATTCCAAACTGCAAGGTCTCCAAATTCAACTTGAAGTTCTTTCATCTCATTTGTAAGTCTCACATTTCCAGCTCGATAGTAGATCATTTGTTCTTTCAGTTTGACATTCTCAGCTTGTAACGTGACTACTTCCTCTTGAAACTTGACATTTTGTTTGCAATTCCATCTCAAGTTCAGAGATTCTCTTTCGTAGAGATGTTTCATTTGATTGATATTGCAAACAATTCTCTTCAAGAGTCTTGATTTTGTTGCAAACATCTTGTCTCTCTTTCTCAACTTTGTTCATCTCATCAATAAACTTGCTCTCCATGGTTAAGAATATAGATGTCTCATTTTTTGACTGAGATTGAA
>CM067167.1:222274384-222329384 GCA_034093135.1 Erigeron breviscapus | reverse complement strand
ACCAGCACCAGCACCAGCACCAGCACCAGCGCCGCACCAGCACCAGCACCAGCACCAGCACCTTGGTTGTAGTTTTCTCTACAACAAGCAAATGAATATAATGAAACACGAACATATTAAAGAAAGCTCAATCTGATAATATCGGTAGAGATTTATAGCATAACTCAAACGCGTCATATGAATTACTCCGTACATAGATAAAACTTTTATTGGTCAAGGGCAGGAACAAATTACAAAAAAGTTAGAAGACAATTAATTAATTAATTACCCGCCCATGTTGAGAGGTTGAGGTGGAGGCATGAGGAAGGTTGGATCCTGGTCGACATAGTTATGCTGTTCCCATTGATGAGCGTTTTCTGTTATTGATGTCTTGTTTTTCTCCTTCTCCTTGATCTGCTCGATCATATATCATGGAATCAACATTTGAACCACTTTCATATATATGCTAGCTAGCTCTTAAAAAGTTCTAATAAATGAATTTAAACAGCCATCCTGATTTTTTAAGAATGAAAAGTGAGGGGATAGACACAATCGAGAACAGAGCTAGATCACACAACTTACTTTCTTAGTCAAAGTAGCATTCTGCTCCTGTATTGCCTTTCCCTGGTGATATGATTCATTTATACATTAAAGTCAGATAGATAAAGCATCCAGAAACAATAAAATGAAATACTAGCTAGGATCTGATATATTCAATTATTTGTCTAGATGAAATCTTATCGAAAAGTAACTTCTATTCGAGGTCAAGTGATCAAGCTCCAACTATTAGCTTTTTGAACGCTGCTAGCTGGAGCTCGTTAATATCCTAATCTAACATAAGCTTTCATCTCCATTGTACAAATAATAATCATGGACGCAAAAAAGCTTCCACAATTAATCCACCTCTTCTTGATTAAGTAATTAAACACTCGATCGAATGTTCATTAACTGTAGAAGCAAAAAGTAAAGGGGCCGGAGGAAAGGAAAAATGCTCACCTTTTTCTGAAGCTCGGAGATTGATTCATGTAGGAGCTGATTCTGTAAAATTAATAAAAATTCCGGTAAATCCACCTTCTATAAATGTAACTCGATCGGTACACATATCAGTAAATAGCTAGATTAAATAATAATTCTGCAGATGGAATTGAATACGTATAGTACTTTTCTTGTGCGGATGTTCTTGAGACCAGTATCAAGTTGCTGCTCCAAATTTTGGATTTCTTTCAAGCTCAATGACTCAATATCTTCACCCATATAGTGCCTGATTGAATATATAGTTCAGTATATGAAACATTTTTTAGAAAAAAGAAGTAATTAACTGTTTAATTAATTAAGAAAGAAAAATATAAATACAGTTCTTCTTTTGATCAAAAAAATAAGGTTTTTATTTTTAACAAACTAGTAATTAAAAAGGCTGTCGATCACCTGTGATTTCTTTGTAAAAGCTCAGCCCTAGATTTGAGTTTGTTGTACTCTAGGGTCCAGCATCGCTGTGGATGTATATATTATAAACAGATATAAATAATATATATCATCAAGCAAAACAGAAACAAATTAATAGCTGGTACAGTAAAATCATTTTAGCAAAAACATATATGGCAGATTACTTTAGCAAAATTAAACTAGATTAATATGAACTAGATAGAGTACCGGGGTAGCATCGGTTGCAACTAGCTGCCTCTCAGTGTAAGAGTATCGCTCATATCGCTCCAAGATGCTTTCCATACTGCGCAACAAGTCAATAAAATATCATATACGTACTATTATACAGTATTTACTAACAGTCCAGTTTAGTTATGACATCATTTGTGTAAGTGATAATTAAGAATTCCAAACAAAAAACTTGGTCCAGACTATTAATGGGAGCAGCGAGATTCTGATCAATGCTCAGTACGTTTTGTTAAGTCGGAATGCAAAAGCTTCATTTATAAGGTGAAACAGTAGTAGCGTTTTTTTTTTTCATGATTGGAGGACAACATTACCTGACAGTCAGCTGAAGTGAGGAAGATTGTATTGGCAAACTGACTGATTTTAATTGACATCACAACAAAATTGTGTATATATATTGATCAATACAAAAAACTATCTCGTTTAATTGTATTGTGTCTAGGTGTAAACAGTCTTTCAATTCATATGAACTCAATCTTTGCAACTTCATTGATGCAGACTAACACGAAATGTTACATGATCGATCGATGCTTTACTTTCCGCATATACCGTATTATCGTCTGCCGGTTAGAAGCCGATAATGGATAGCCTATCGGCTTTACTAACACTTAAATATAACCTAAAAATAAAGAAGTAAATTTTGGGCATAGATTAAATTTCACATAAATCATTAACAGGTGATTTTAATTTTAATTGAACACCATTTCTAATAGATCAAGGGTTATCGTATTAGACAACATTATTCGTACACTGCATATATTTCTTCAAACGCATTTTTGCAACTATGTAAAAGATTTTACTGTGCAACATGATTTCTTGGTTGCAAATTTCCTCTTATTTGGTATTAACCTTAATACATCTACTCTTAATCCTTCTCGTTGTTAATCTCATAGGTAGGATCCTCCTATCTTTGGCTAGGGATAAGATCAAATCAAAACCTGGACTAGACTGGACCGGTCAATCCCTAAGAAACGAAAAAAATAACAAAAAAAAAAGAAACCCGGGGACCGAACCAGGTGGACAAGCAAAACCCTAAAGACCGAAATATTGTTTTGAAATTGTACCTTATGTTGGAAACGACATGCATGCACTTTGAAATTTATATTCAAAGACCGGACTGACTCAGCCCGAACAAGCAAAGCCTGAAAACCGAAATGTTGGGAAAAAGTAAGACAGGAAATCGGACCGAATATGCTAATTAAGATCGGCCCGGTCCCAGTCCAAGTAAAATAGTTTCATTCGATTTGCGGGTTTTTAGGTTTTTTGGGGCATACTGCCAAAACGCGAATCAAAATGGTCATAAATGATAGTTTTTTGAAAATTCATAATTAAATAGATGATGATATGTGTATAGAGATACAAAAATATATAAACAAAGAAAAATAAATAAAGAATTAACGAAGTATAAAATATGATACACAAATATAAATGTCTAAAAAGAAAATTAACGAAGTATAAACTAAAATGTTTTAAAAATATATTAAGAAAATTAAAAAGAAAATAAAATGTAAATTTAAACAAGAAAGAATAAAAGTTAATATTAAGTAAAAAAACAATAATAATTAATTACAAAGAGCGTCCATATGGTTTGTCAAAAAATACAGGGTTCATTCTTATCTTTTATAATTTACGGTTTGATCTCAAATTTGAAGACAAAGGAGTTGGTTTTTTAACCAAAAGTGTTGACTTTTTAACCAAAATTATTGGCTATTAGACCAAAAATGTGGACGGATATCAAAAGTCAAGGAACAAAACCATAATTTATGAAAGATAACAAATCACATGAACTGTGTGTAATTCAAAATTTTAATATATACGAGTATTTGACACAGTTATTTGTTAGAAAGCTTTGGTGTTATACATTGAAAATGAATTTTTTTTTTATTAGACAACATTTTATCTTATTCTTACTCTTAAATTGCATATATGTCTAAAAAAACCCTATGATTCTCAAAAATCTTTATTATTCCACCCCCACAGATGTAGAAAGTGGGAATCGAATCCATATGGATCCTTCTAAAGTCAAAGATATTTTTGAATTCACTAATGAATCACCAACCCCATTGACTAAAGATGAAATATTTTTGATGCTTGAAAGATGCTCTTATTGTATCAAAATGGTGTAAAATATTGGTACTTACATTGAAAGTGCTTTAAATAATGGAATTCCAAAATTTCGTTCTATCAAGAAATGTTGAAATGTATAAATCAAACAAACACTTAGCTTTTAATTTATTTATTTTTACTTTTTTTGAATGACATATTAGATCACTGACAAGCTATTGGCTCACTGGATCATCCTCATTCCTTGATTACAGAACCTAAAAAGTAAAAACCATCTACAGGTGGAACTCATCATTGGTAAGAAACAATCCTTGACCCAACATTAAACCTTAATTTTTTTTTCACATGTGAGACTTGAACCCATGACTTCCTCATTATTGAATTAATTGAATAACCCACCTCCACTACTTGGAGGATCGTCAGCAAAAAACCGTATATTTATATAAGTTTAACACTTCATTAGTTAATGTCACAACACTTCCCTAGCTAGTATGCATAGCTTATACAATAATCCTTATCACTTTCTCATCACTTTCTTTTATCATTTTTATTTTTATCATCAATTGACTAAACAAAATTAAAAGTTACAGATTTGTAAAATAAAAACATTACATTAATAATAATAATCTTTAATTAGTTGGTTGCTCGTTTGCGGAGGGGATGAAAAATGAGCCAGTGATGAAATTAAGTTGAGAATTTGATAAATTTGTGAACAAATCGTTAGCTAGTGATTGATTGTTACTTTGAGGCATGGCCTTTGATATTCAACGGTAAAATAAAAGAACTAAAATCAAATTCCAGATCTCCACTCATTACAAACTTAACCAAAGAGGGGAAAAAAAGGTCAACAACCCGTTGTAATGCATGCTAGCGGCATCGGTTTTGAAGGGCAACTAATGAACACTCTATCTGGAGGAATGCCATGGTGGGCATTAATTGGAAACTTCTCATGCTTCCCCAAAAAGTTTGATTTGTCTTTGTATGCAGTTATAAGGGTTTTAACCTTAATATGGGAAAAATAGTGAGGCTCGACCATAAAGATAGACAAAGTAAGCGAGATATCGACAATTAACATTGTCAATCAACTGACTTATAACCACATAAAAAGAGATGTTACAATGAATTGTAGAAAGCACTGAGGAATCGGTTTGGCAAAAGGAAACATCGCTGAGGTTTTAGTAATCAATCAAGAAGCGAAATTGCGAGAAGAGGGTATATATGGAAAAAGGAATTTCTAAATATAATTTAGGAAGGAAATATGATTTGCGAAATGTAAATCTAGACCTAACAAATAGCTAGTATGCGTATAACTAGGTCCCATATATATAGTTTAATTTCATTATCGTTGATGATTATAAACTCGATGAAGCTTCCCCAAATATTTCCGGTCAGTTATGATCATCTCCTCTTTGTAAATCCCTGGATCCCAGTAATAATTAAAGACAAGTAACTTTCGTAATAGTGATCGATGATTAAATTTTATCGACTAAACCCTCAATTAATCTGTAATTCTCTTTTTAAGTCTGTAATATACGTAAAGCTGATTTTTGATAAACAAAGGAAGTGTGTGAGTATATATTTATGTGCAGCCAAATTACGGCCAAGAAACATAATTCCATGTACGTAGATTCTCTTTCGGTTCTATAAAAAATCCAAAGGAAAAGTTTTTGTCACAAAAAAATGACATGAATTTCAAAACTCGGATTTTTAAATTACAAATGAAAGATATAAGAATCAAGGCAGTTAATTAATTTTATACTCAAGGTTAATTTTATAAGACTGCTTTTAAAATAAAATATTTGGAGGTACAAATCAAATCGGTTAATTTCTCGTATATAGAAATAAAAGGTTTACAATACACAGTAAGAATATTATACAAACCATACATTAATTTATGTATTTTGATTTTTTCACATCTTTTAACATAGTTATCATTTTTCCTTTTCAATTCACTGAAACATACCAAATCTACTTTGGATCATATACATGACTTTTAACATGAAAACATGTACACCTACTCATATACCTCATAAGTAGTAGTACATACTCTTTCTACATTTTTCAAGTGTAGGTACAGATATAGTAACCAATATATATTATACAAAAAGTATATAAAAAAAAGTATAGATTAACCAAGTTATTACTTTTATAAGAAAGAAATTATCAGCAAATTAAAACATAGCTTTGATTGATTTAGATTAATATTATCTTTCCGAAAAATATTAGTGTATGTTTGGCAGAGGGCTTTTAGGAGCTTAAAAGCCCCGAGCTTTTAAAAAGAAGCCCCTCTTAAAATGGTAGCCTTGTTTGGATACGCATCTGAGATCAAAAGCCTCAGCTCCTAAAAGCCCCGAAAGGTCTTTGAAATAAAAGCTTGTGTAAGAAGGGTTGAAATAAAAGCCCCAGCTCCTAGCCCCATTTTCAAGCTCCAGCTCCAAGCCCCTAACTACAGTCCCAGCTCGAAGCTTTTGTGCCAAATATACCCCATATCTGAACTTTTAATCAGTATATGCACACACTTTAGAGTACATGGAAGAAGAATCAATCAATTATACTATATATATATATATATATATATAAAACAAAGTGAAAAACTGAAGGTTATATATATTTTCCACTGTGGTTTAGGTTTATCCAAGAGATCACTGTTGGATCAAATTTTGAGAAATAGAAGGTGACAGTTGTATAGTAAAAGTATACCAAAAAGTATTTGTTTTTTCCAGATCTGAATTTTGGTAGGTTAATCTATCTTAATTTAATTTTTGATCCATGAGGTTGAGATGAAAATATTATAATATTTTGTATTATTATTTTAGGTTTTGTATATTAAGTGTCTATTTTTGGAAACAAACCTGAAAATTGTTTAAGATTTATAACCCTACATAAAATAAAAAACATATGTGTGCATAAAATCTATCTATCTATCTATATATATGTATGTATATATAAAAGAGGAAAGAAAAAGAGTACCAAGAGTCAGTAGAAAACTCAAAGAGCTTTCCTTTGTTAGAGAAGACAATTAAGGCAACTTCAGCATCACAAAGAACAGAAATTTCATGGGCTTTCTTCAATAAGCCACCTCTCCTCTTTGAGAAAGTTACTTGCCTGTTTATCTTGTTTTCTATCCTTCTTAACTGTACCTTTCCTCTACCCATCTTTCTTGAGAAAACCAAACAAACCAAATCCAGAAACTGAAGATACTCTTGGCTAGAAAAGGAAAGCTAGATGTAAGTTTTTTGTTATTGTTGTAGTTGTTGTTATCTTTCTAGAAATAAAGGGGTTATAAGTTACTTTTTTTATGGTTTACTGAACCCTTCCTTTTTCATCTAATGAACTTCAAACACCCTTGGTTTCCATGTTTCAGCAAAAAGGGGAAGAAATTTATTATACAAAATGATAAAATCTTATATACTACACATGAGCCAAGATGCCAAAAGAGTTATGTCCCAACTTTGTTGGTCAGTCTCAGCAAACAATTTGCTTGTTCCTTACAATAGCAATAATTGTACTGTAGTAGTGATATAAGGTCCCAAAAAAGACGTATTTACCCTTACAAAAATGGTTATACATCAAGAGTATAAGGAGGGTTGACACATTTGGCTAAGCTTCAATTAGAGTATATTTATTATTTTGGGTTCATATTACATATGGTTTATATAATAATGTTGGTGTTGTGCATATTTCTTTTTCAGATGATAGATTGGTATGTGTTCTCTATTCTCTTTTTGGTTCCCATTCGGTTAAAGGAAACTTTGATTGGATAATATTGTATCGTACATACTCAATGTATTTATGTTCCTTTATCCAACGTGTTGAAACTTTATACATTGGATATATATTAATTTAATAATTAGAGGATAGTAGATATATTGTTCATTCATTAAGTAGATCGTATATATTTGAGTCAACAACGACCTAACTTTTTTATAGCTTATTTGAATCATATAAACTTACTTCATTTATCTAGTTTACATTTTTATGTGCAACTTAATTTTATGAAGACTCTTAAAACTTATACGGTTTTTGTGTTAAAAGTTAAAAATATCATTGTTATGGCCTTAATTTCTCCTAAACAACAGCCATCGATAATTATTTTCTCTTTCTTCATTTTTACCTTTAGCTTAACTATGAAGGACCAATGACATAATTCAATCTTCCACCACAATATATACGTATAGAAGATAATTAAGGCGTTCAACCAAAGGAAGTGTTTAGGTAGGTGTACTTGGTTTTACCTTTATATTACAAAGAGTTCAGAGAAAAGTGTTTAGGTAAGTGTTTAGTAAGACTAACTTAAACACTCGATGTTAACGAAAAACTCTAGCCTTAATTAAGTCTGACTAAACAAAAAAACATTTAACAATTTGTATGCTAAGCTCACTCGTACTTACTTAGGAGCTTGCTTGCAAACTAGTTTAGTAAATACTCTTTAAAGTACTGAATGCTAAAACAAGGAATGTCTAGAGATGCATCGACTCCAAAAGTCGTAGGCAAGGTGCTTATTGTTGAATCATAAGTATTTTGTGAATCAGTTGGGATAAAAATCCCACTAACAAAATGAAGTTATAATTGTGGTTGATGTATGTACGTAGTCCAGTGTGTATATGTTGATCTTCTGATTCATCAAACAGTTAATTAACGTTCAAGTAATTTGAAGAAGCAATTCTGTTGAATTGGAAGTTTCACAAGAGTGTTACTAGAAAAAGCAGTGTGGTTTAGATCAGTGGTAAACACTCTGGCCTCTGTCTCCCAGAGACCAGAGGTTCAATTCTCATCCTATGCAAAGGCCGGAGGTAATTTTCTACCATTTAAGTAGAAACTGGAAGCAGTATCTCTACCCAGATAGAGGTAAGGTATGTCATCTTAACCTCCCCCGGCCGTGGAGTTATTGGTGCCCAAAATGTACTTGTAAAAGATGGGAGTGAGCAGTTCCTTTTCCTTTTCCGTTATAAGAGTGTTATTACTAGGAAAACTATGCAAATTAACTATTTCAAATCCTAGTGAATTGGACTAACAGCTTAATTGCTTTGCTTACTCCATATATTATTGTTCATCGAAAAACATGCATGTTTCTTATTGTTGTCTAAATCAGGTGATGGCTAATAACATTATACTTTGTCCATGAATATATGTATGCACATGGGAGAAAAATCAAGAAATCAAAAAAAGTCCTTCGCAGATTCTTTGGTAGATGATCATGACGCACTTAAAAGACCAAGTGGTATTCAAAAACCATGTGGTTCATATATGTATGTCTTGTTATACGCCGTCAGCTTCACATTGGTTACAAATATACTGTTGCTTTATATAATTCATGAGTCGTGACTCTGTGAATTCTTTCAAACTTAATTTACAAACGTACGTCTCGTTTTTAAAATAATTTAATTAGTTAACTTAATTAATTCAATATATCTTAGTTTAAGAGCAAGAATTTGGGTTCAATAACTAAACCCTTGATAAAATTTTGGTGTGTACATGATTGACTTATGAACTTTTTACAAATACGAAAGCAAGTACCCGTGCGTTGCGGCGGTGAGAAGGTGGGGGTGATAGGTCATAGAGTGTGATAGCTCATAGGAGGTGATAGGTCATAGAGTGTGATAGCCAAATGCCTTAGCCGTACGGGCTCCGTCCTTGGATTTAAAAATTCGTCGAAAGTATATCGAATGACATCTCTAATGAAAGAACATGAAATTTTAAGAACACCCATATAATTTTTATGATTTATCGATATACGGTTTTTGTAACATCCGTGAATTTTGACCCGTTGACTTTACGTGTAATATGACTAACAATTTAAGTTAATGAATTATTTGGGTCGTTTTATGAATTAAATGACAATGTGTTATATTCGGGTCGATAATATGTTTTGATCGGTGTTTAAATGTGTAACGATTGTAATTTGGCTTGAGAAGAGAAACGGGTTGGCCCGTGGGTCACCCACGATCCATCAGCCCCTTTGACCCATTTCTCCCCCCCTTATCCTTCCCTTTACCCTTCATTTGTTTTCTATCTCTTTTCTCTCTTTTCTCTCAAGTAAAAAGGGCAAGACAAAAACCATTTCATCCCTTCATCTCTCTAGCATCGATTGGTGTTTTGAAACTGATATAGCACTAAGATTCATAGTCATCTATACCACATTATCGTCTATACGAAGAATCAAGGTTGTAGTGCAAGCATTTTAACCCATTTTGACCTAAATTGGGTTCTAGCTCGGAAAGGAAGTTTTGGTAAGTCTAATTCATCCCATTTACTTCTATTTATGTTGGTTTACTCGTTTCTAGTCATCTCGTACATTTACAAGTTCTAAATCGCCTTAAAATGAGTTTTGGGTCGAATTAGGGTTTAATTAGGGTTTGAACGATTTGGAGAATTTGATGATGTTATGGATGGAAATATGGGTTTGGGTAAGTGTATTTATGCATTAGAATGTCAAATGTAGCTTCAAAACGAGTCCTTTAACCCTGCAATGCGATTTAGGGTTTTGGTTCAAGTGAAAATGGGTGTTGGTTCTTGATTTTCTGCATAAACTGCTGCTGGTCGTGTTGCTGCCCAGTAAGGGGCGTAACCTACGGCCCTATGGGGCGTAGGTTACGCTAGTTATATTTTGACTGGGCGTAGGTTACGGCCCTTTGGGGCGTAGCTTACGCCGAATGCTCCATCTTACGCCAAAACCTACTGTTTACGCCCCTCCAAACGCCAACAAAATTGCACTTTAGAGAGCACCGTACCTTACGCCCCCTTTACACTAAAACTTTATAAGGGGCGTAACCTACGGCCCTATGGGGCGTAGGTTACGCCAGTTGTACTTTCCAGAATTTATTGTTTGACCTAAATTGACTTTCTGGACCTTTTTACGCGTCGAGCATTGATCTAATTCACTTCTTATCTTATGTAACCATGAATAAGAGTCTTAAAAGTCATTTAATGTCGAGAACCACTTTGAGAACCTAATTGGGGTTTTGTCGAGAAATTGTTAAGTTACGTATATGTGTTTATGTATGTTGATGTGAATGTATGTGATCGATGTTTAGGTGTTGGACGTGAAGTGAACATTGTACGACAATAACTTGACTTTATATCAATCTTAGCTTTTCATAGCCGATCAAGGTGAGTTTCGTATCTCCCTACTCGCTTGAGATTCGGGCTGAAAAGTGTAAACTTGCGTGTTTACTTACGTTGTTGATTGATTGATTGATTGATTTGGTTTGAATGTTGGATTGTTGAGACGGTTATCACGCTTGAATGACTTGGTTTATGTTTTGTTAAGTATTTCATTAATATTAGGATAGACGTACATACATGGAAGTCGGTTACGCCTTCATTGGGTTTTAGATGTGGTGGGAAGGCTGCGGGTGACCCTATATATAAGCATCTGGGACTCGAAGGAAGTAGAATCCTCTTAAGTGTATGTACGTATAGTTGGTTTGATTTGTGATTATTGGTTTATGATTGACGAATATTGATTGTTGGTTCATGACAGACGATTGTGATTGATGCATATACGATTGATGGTAAGCATGCATACATTGTACATAATCCCTCGGTTGAGGAGTGGCTATATCCAAGTGTATAGATGTATACACTATCTGATGGATGAAGAGTTCTTGATTCCGAGTATATAGACATATATATCTCGATGTTTTTGAGATACAGCCTTGTTCATTGTGATGACAGGCGGGTATCGTTGCATAGGTGACCTGAGTTCACGCATAGGATAGGCATGTTGGCTTATTTATGCATTCGGCACTTGCATTGTTATGTACTTCATTTGTGCATTCATATTACACATTTACTTGTCTTGTGTAATCTTGTTGTTGGACGTTATTATGTTACTTAGAGGCTCGCTGTAAGTCATGTCTAGCCTCTACTCGTATATTGTGATTATTGACGTTGGTTCTTTATGGACCATTACTACGAACTCACCAACCTTGTGTTGACTATGCTTAGTACACTTTTCAGGTAATCAGGTCCTCCCCGGACGTGGAGTTTAGTTGCTTGCTTGCTGTTAACCCGGGCTTTGGACTTTATGAATCAAGGATTCATCGACCTTCTCTTTTGCATTATGCTTAGGATCGATTTGCCATCATCTGGATGTTATTTTGTAACCTTGATGGTTATTTGCTCCTTATGTATTTTGGTACCTGTTTCGTATTGTAATGGATTCACTGAATCTTTATTTGCATTTAGTTCTTGCTCTATTGTAATTTCACCTTGTGCTATATGATTTCCGTGATACTTCGAGCCTCGGCTTGGGGTGTTACAGAATGGTGGCCCATGCGTGGTCGTAGAGAATTAGGCGGTTTGACCTAGACTACGGCTTAAGTTAAAACTCTTCATATAGCATGCATGGTTAGGAAATTTGTGTGCAACGTGAATTCTGTGAACCCTAGAAAGTGTATATTGTGAGTTCGTAGTTAAGACCACTTATGTGATGGCTTGAATTCAACGTGATGAATGTGGAATGGGTACAATGTGGTTAATGTGTTCATTGATTGAAATTGATTGTCATTGATATGGATTGTTGTTACTGATTGATGTTTGTTGGATGCTTTAGAGCAAAATGAAGTTATGTTATTAACTTAGTATAATATTGTGGCAACCCTAAAAGAACCCGATCAACTCTTTTATGGTCGCCCAACATTATAACAAGTTAATGACATCATGGATTGCACATGCATGGCTTAGAGTATAATAAGGAACCGATATGCTTGATGGAAGTTGATTAGGTGGAGGGTTAGCCATTGGTACACCCTGTATACATACCCGGTCGATAACTAGAGAGCATATCGAATTCGGATTATACCTTGAATCATTCGTGTTAGTTATTTGATTGCATGATGTTTTGAGCATGATTACTTGAGTTAATGATAGACAATTGTAATGAATTTGACATGATGACATGCTAAGTAACAATCCCATAGGATTCTAGCACTCTTGCCTTAGCTTAATGATATGAAATGAGTATGTGGTATCGGTATGAGAGCATTGACTGTTAAGTAGAAATTTGAGCTAGATTTGTGCAAAAATGGAGTTAGTGTGTGAAAAGGTGAAGTGTGTGTTTTGGAGGTTGAAGATGAAGATCAGAGAGAAATATGGTTGAATTATTGTGATTAATTAAGGAAATGGGGGAAAAGCTTACAATTTTGGGTATGGAAAGGAGTATTTATACACTAGACTAACTTTCACTAATACTCCTTCCATTGTTAAAATAATTACATTTTAACACCATTTTTGGATTTCTAACATTCTTCCCCTTGGTGTTGAAATGTAATTCATGCACGATATCATCTATAAATACGAATTTGTTGATGAAGGTCTTCGAAGCTTTCTCATTGTCTTCAAGATCTTCCATCAAACTTGGCTTTACGTCTTTAATCTTCACACTTACCTTAAAGATGTATCTTTAAGTCTTGAACTTCTCAGAGTATGAGCATTGCGGAAACTTGATCTTGGCTCTTTAGATTTGAACATGAAAGCCTCTTCTTGACAATCTTAACTTTGTCATACTTCCCCTTAATTAATGAATCTTTCTCTTGAAGCATTTGGACAAACATCTTTTTCATCACAAACTTCCCTTCGATCAAACAATCATATTTGCGTACCACCAACGCTTATGTATAGGGTGTACCCGCGGCGTACCCACCACGTTGGCGATAACTATCTTCAAAGAATAATTTGGGGATCACTTTAGTCAACAATTAATTTGGGGATCACTTTAGTCAACAATTTATCTTTCTTCCCCTCAACAGATGAATTCTTCTTTCTCTTCATCAAAATTCAAGAAAGCACACACACTTGTTTGACTTGTTTGACTTCATTATCCTCTTTCTTCCCCTCATGATGAATGTGTGGCAACATGTTCATCATGTCTCTTTGAAGTCGAAACTGGGGAATCAACCATTATGAAGTAGTAGTCCAATAAACAACATCTTTAGCCCGGGTTATACACTGACATGTGTATAAGCCATTCATCGAATTACTTACAAACAACCTTTGGGACCCATTTTTGTGTAGGCCCAACGGTTTTTGTCTTGACATTCCAAATGTACGTATCATCGATTCGACGAATAGAATCTGCAGTCCATGGTGGGTGAAAACTCGAGGTTGTTGAAAAGTTGAGTTTTTGTGGACGCAGTGGAGATGCAAAGACATTCACTTCTTGCACGGTAATTGGTTTTGGTGCAAGTTCATAGAGTTGCCAAAGTGAGTATTTGATTGTCTTTGACTCAGTTGACTTTGGTTTGTAGACAGGTTTCCATTTGATCTTGGTCAACTGAGCTTTTGCTTGAGAGATGAACTGAGAGTTGTCTTCAAATGATAAGAATGGAATGAGAGTCTGTGTTCCATCTATAGTAGGCTTCGACGAATACTTTCTATCCTTGAATAAGGCATAGTTAGTAAATTGAGAAGCTTTACGTTCAGCAGGTGATGAAACTTTGATCTTTGAGTTCTTTGGGATGGACTCAGTGCAAACTTTCTTTGGAGCATCAAGTTTAGTTGGAAGTATTGGACTTGCATCATGATAAACTGATCCATCATCACTTTGAGTGTCACAAGATGTTGATTGTGTTTGCAATTCCATCTCAAGTTCAGAGATTCTCTTTTGTAGAGATGTTTCATTTGATTGAAATTGTAAACAATTCTCTTCAAGAATCTTGATTTTGTTGCAAACATCTTGTCTCTCCTTCTCAACTTTGTTCATCTCATCAACGAATTTTCCCTCCATGGTTAAGAAAATGGATGTCTCATTTTGTAACTGAATTTGAAGACTTGAAATCTTCTCTTGCAAAATAAGTTCTCTTGATTTGCTCTCCAAGATACTATCATTCAGCTTCTTGTTGGAAGTTTCCAATTCTTTTGACATTTTTGAAATCTTGGACTGCAAAAGATCATGTTCTTTTTGAACACTTTCCATGTTGGACAACTTTAGATCATTTGCATGTTTGAGCTCTTTGTTTTCTTCTTTGAGATGTTGAACTTCAAGTTGGAAATTGTGGTGTTGTTCCAAAATATTAAGAAGCTTTTCCAAATTAGCTTGTTTTCGTTCATATTCAGCCACAATACAATTCGTTGAACGATACTTGTCACCACATGAACAAGTTTGAGTACCATGATAATGTATCTCTTTCCAACTTGGTTCTAAGCCCGTTAAATCTTCTGTTAAGGAATGAATAAAATCTTTGGATATTTCAATTGACATTTTGTTAAGCAAAGGGTGAAATGAAATGAAAAGGTAGTTGTGATTGAAATTGAAGTGAAAGAATTAAAATTGAAATTTGGAGATTTTGTACTTCAGGTTCAGGTTTCCCTCCAAATTTTTCCGCCGAAATATGTTCTCACGAAACTTTGAATTTCATGTAAACTTTGGATATCATGAACGTAGGAAAAATTTGATAATTTCTAAAAAATTTTCGCCAAAACTGCGTCGATAACGGATGAAAATTGGCCTAAAAATTTTTAACGCTATCAAATTTTAAATCTCCATGAATTATCCCTTTTTAAGATCCTGGGCAAAAATTATTTTTCCCGCCAAAAGACTTTTTTTTTTTTTTTTTTTTTTTTTTTTTTTTTGATGTTTGGAATTGGAACGATCTTGTGAAGATCTTGGTGAAACGATCTTGGTGAAGAAATGAAACGATCTTGGTGAAGATCAGGAAATGAAACGATCTTGAGTTAATCAGGAAATGAAACGATCTTGTGATAGATAAAAAATGAAAAGATCTTGAGAAACAGGAAATGAAACGATCTTGTGAAGATCAGGAAATGAAACGATCTTGGTGAAGATCAGGAAATGAAACGATCTTGAGTTAACAGGAACTGGGACGATCTTGATTGAAGATCGTCTTGGAAATTTTGGTGAAATTTGGCTAAGTATGAGAAATGAAACGGTCTTGAAAAACTGGGACGATCTTGATTGAAGATCGTCTTGAAAATTTTTGGTAAAATTTGGCTAAGTATGAGAAATGAAACGGTCTTGAAAAACTGGGACGATCTTGATTGAAGATCGTCTTGAAAATTTTTGGTAAAATTTGGCTAAGTATGAGAAATGAAACGGTCTTGAAAAACTGGGACGATCTTGATTGAAGATCGTCTTAGGTGAAAATTTGGTGAAGATCAGGAAATGAAACGATCTTGGTAATCAGGAAATGAAACGATCTTGAAGATCGTTCTGTGAAGATCGTCTTGGAAAATTTTGATGAAATTTGGTTAAGTCTAGAAATAGAAACGATCTTGGTGAAGATCAGGAAATGAAACGATGTTGAGTTAACCAGGAAATGAAACGATCTTGGTTAAGTCAGGAAATGAAACGATCTTGAGTAATCAGGAAATGAAACGATCTTGAGTTAATCAGGAAATGAAACGATCTTGTAAATCAGGAAATGAAACGATCTTGAGAAATCAGGAAATGAAACGATCTAGGAAGATCGTCCTAGTGAAGATCGTCTTGGTCATCTTCTTCATCTCAACATGAACAGCAGCAGTTTTCTCCATTAACGACATGGCAAAGCTTCAATAACTTTCGATTTACTAGGAGTTAGATCACGAAATAACTTGCAAACTGTTTGTTTTCACCTCCGCAACAAATCTATGAACAAAATTCAACACCAAACACAACAGATTCAAAACCCAAAAAATCGCGCCAAAATCAAAAAATTCAATCTCGAGATTTAGATCGAATTGGAACTTGAAACTTGACAGGATTATGTTTACAACTATCACGAATCTATTGGTGAACAAATAACTGTGATTTTATGTGATTTGAGAGTGTGAATTTTGATGAACAGTGAAAACGATTTTGAAAAAAAATTCGAAAATTGAATGAAAATTGCAACAAATCGAGCTATGGATCGTTCAGATTAACTGATTTTGCTCTGATACCAATTGTTAAGTAGAAATTTGAGCTAGATTTGTGCAAAAATGGAGTTAGTGTGTGAAAAGGTGAAGTGTGTGTTTTGGAGGTTGAAGATGAAGATCAGAGAGAAATATGGTTGAATTATTGTGATTAATTAAGGAAATGGGGGAAAAGCTTACAATTTTGGGTATGGAAAGGAGTATTTATACACTAGACTAACTTTCACTAATACTCCTTCCATTGTTAAAATAATTACATTTTAACACCATTTTTGGATTTCTAACATTGACTACTTGTGTGACTAACATGTGAGCATTTGAGACTAACTTTCGGGTCAACGTGTTGCTTACCTTATAGAAGATGGTGGGACCAAGAAGGAATACGACTAACCATAGCGATGAGCCGGATTTGGCAGCCATGATCGCCCAAGCGGTAGCAAATGCCATACCTACTATCGTAGCCCAAGTCACGTCAAGCCTTCGAGGAAACAATGAAACACGTGAAGCTAGAGTAAATATGGGTGATGACGGGGTGTTAAGTGAGTCGTCGACCAAAAGAAAGAATGTCGTGGAGTCTAGTGGAACGAAGAAAGTTGGTAGGTTCGACACTAAGTGTGTTAGCAAGGGAAGAACATTTGCGGCATTTAAGTCGGGGAGACGAGAGTATATGGGCTCTCTACCGAGGTGCAATAGGTGCACCCGACATCATGCTCCTACCTCTTCCTGTGGGACATGCTTCAATTGCAATAAGATTGGGCATTTGACTAAGGTGTGTAGGAAACCGAGGGTGGCTCCCTTGAATGCGGTTCCTCTTCAAGCCGTTCATCCCCAAGCCAACCACCATCGGAGCCAACGGGGTGTTTGTTTTGTGTGCGGTAGCCCCGACCATTATAGGGATGCTTGTTCAAGATGGGGTGAACCACAAGCCGAAGTGGCGACTTCCCATAATCAACTTCAAGTTGCCATTCCTACCCAAAACCACGACCAACCAAGCCGTCAAGCGCAACCTCGAGGACGAACCTTGGCGGGAAATGCTAATGAAGCCCGCAAAGATTCCGAAGCGGTGATAGGTACATTCCTTCTTCCCTACCACTACGACGCAATGCTATTTAATTTTAGGACCGATTATGGCCTCACTTCCTTTTGCTTGATTTCCTTGATTTACAATTATCCGTATGCCTAGATTTGAATCTTGATCTTTAAATGATTGTGAGGTGCTAAATAGGTCTAGCCGAATTGCTTGGTGGTGATAGGTTGACTTAAACGATACCAAAATTCTTTATTAACCTCATGGCCTTTGACATTGAGGACTCGATGTTATTGTAAGTATGGATTAAATGACGACTGTAAAAGCGGTTAGTGAATTTTAACGAGAGAATTATTAAAAATGTCTTTGTCAAACGGTAAAATTCTTAGGATCCAAGACGAAATATCCGATTCATCTAACTTCGAGTTCTTAGAGCCACCGTCTCTAGAGTAAAATCGAAGACCGTTGCTATTATTCGTGACTTACCCGATATCTTTTCGGATAATTTGCCGGGATTATTCCCATCTCGATAGCTAGACTTTTGTATTGATTTAAATCTCTAAACGCCGCAACCGTAGCTAAAACTCCTTATAGGCTTGCCATAAACGAAAAGCAAGGAATAGGAACGCGACTCAAATTACTCCAAGAAATTTCGCCCTAACCAGCTGCCAGGGGAAAACACCTATCCTATGGTGCAAAGGAGAGACGAGTCGGTTAGGATATATGATGAATTTCGGAAGTTGAATGAGCTTACGGTAATGAACCGATATTTACTCCCCAGAATAAATGACTTGTGTGATCAATTTCAAGTGCCAAGTATCTCTTCAAATTTATCTTTACTCGGATTATCATCCACTCCGGTTACAAGAAGACGACATTCTCAAAACAGCGTTCTGTATGAAGTATGAACATTTTGAATCCACCACTTCGTCTTTCGGGTTGATTAACGCACCGGCGGTGTTCACGGATTTGATGAACCGGGCGTGTCGACCATAATTGGACAAGTTGTCCTTGAATTTATTGATGACAACCTCATTCACTCGAAAATGAAGGAAAAACATATTAAGCGCGTGCGCAAAGTGCTCGAATTAGTTAGGAGGGAAAAGTTGTATGCGAAATGCACCAAGTATAAAATTGGGGTTGAAAGAAGTCCAATTTCTTGGTCACATGGTAAGCAATGATGATATTCATGTGGGTTCAAGTAAGATAGAGGTTATCAAAATTGGAGACGACCCGATACGCCATCCGAGATTATACCCATCGCAAAAAGCCCCAACACATCTTTAACAGGAACGAGTCGAACACGAGACAAAAAGACGATGATTGAACTCCTTAGTGACTACGATTGTAAGATCCGTTACCAACAGGGTAAAACCAAGACGGGCTAGAGCTATGAGCCTCACGATGGGGCCAAATATTCGTGACCGGATCATTGAAGCCCAAATTCAAGCCACCTTACCGGAAAACTTTGGAGACGAGAGCCTAGATGGCATGGAACAACAATTCGACCAAAAGAATGATAACGGGCTATACTTGGTTGAAAGACTTTGGGTTCCTATTTTCGGAGACTTAAGAACCCTTATTATGAATGAAGCTCATCAATCGCCTTATTTGGTCCATCCCGGGTCGGATAAGATGTACTTTGATTTGAAAAACTTGTATTGGTGGCCGGGCATGAAGCGTGATGTGGCTAAGTATGTGAGTGAGTGTCTTACTTGCTTACAAGTCAAAGCCGATCACAAGAAGCCACCCGGATTATTGGTACAACCGGTGATGCCCGAATGGAAGTGGGAACATATTTCAATGGACTTCATTACTAAACTACCGAAGACGAGAAGCGGTCGTGACACAATTTGGGTGATAGTAGATCGGTTAACGAAGTCGGCCCACTTTTTAGCCATTCGTGAAACCGATAAATTTGACACTTTGGCTCGTTTGTACATCAAGGAAGTAATATCTAAACATGGAGTGCCGATTTCTATCATTTCTGATAGGGATGCCCGTTTCAAATCAAACTTTTGGGAAGCCTTTCAAAAAGCAATGGGTACTCGACTCGACATGAGCACGGCATTTCATCCTCAAACGGATGGCCAAACCGAGAGAACCATTCAAACACTTGAAGACATGTTGAGGGCTTGTGCAATTGATTTTGGTGGAAGTTGGGAAGACCATTTGCCGCTAGTTGAGTTTTCATACAACAATATTTATCATGCTACCATTCAAATGGCGCCCTTTAGAGCATTGTATGGTAGGATATGTCGTTCTCCTCTAGCTTGGGCGGAAATTGGAGAAAGTCAACTTATCGGGCCAGAAATTGTGGTTGAAACGACTAAGGTAATATCTCAAATTAAAGAGAAGTTGCAATTGGCCCGTGAACGTCAAAAGAAGTATGCCGATGTGAGGCGGAGACCGTTGGAGTTTGAAATTGGTGATTATGTACTTTTAAAAGTGTCACCTTGGAAAGGGGTTGTACGTTTCGTGAAGAGGGGAAAACTTACGCCAAGGTATATTGGTCCTTTCAAGATTCTTGAACGGGTTGGAAAGGTTGCCTACCGATTAGAATTACCACAAGAGCTTAGCGGTGTGCATGATGTGTTTCATATTTGTAACCTACGTAAGTGTTTGGCGGACCCTACACATCATGTGCCCATGGACGAGATTGGGGTGGATTCGAACCTAAATTTTGTTGAAGAGCCGGTAGAGATCTTGGATCGTCAAGAAAAGAAACTCAAGAATAAACGCTACACGATTGTTAAGGTTAGATGGAATGCTAGACGTGGAGCCGAGTCACTTGGGAGCGAGAGGATCATATGAAATCTAAGTATCCGCATTTATTTAGTAATTAGTGTTTTGTTGAATTTCGGGACGAAATTCTTTCAACGGGGGAATAATGTAACATCCGTGAATTTTGACCCGTTGACTTTACGTGTAATATGACTAACAATTTAAGTTAATGAATTATTTGGGTCGTTTTATGAATTAAATGACAATGTGTTATATTCGGGTCGATAATATGTTTTGATCGGTGTTTAAATGTGTAACGATTGTAATTTGGCTTGAGAAGAGAAACGGGTCGGCCCGTGGGTCACCCACGACCCATCAGCCCCTTTGACCCATTTCTCCCCCCCTTATCCTTCCCTTTACCCTTCATTTGTTTTCTATCTCTTTTCTCTCTTTTCTCTCAAGTAAAAAGGGCAAGACAAAAACCATTTCATCCCTTCATCTCTCTAGCATCGATTGGTGTTTTGAAACTGATATAGCACTAAGATTCATAGTCATCTATACCACATTATCGTCTATACGAAGAATCAAGGTTGTAGTGCAAGCATTTTAACCCATTTTGACCTAAATTGGGTTCTAGCTCGGAAAGGAAGTTTTGGTAAGTCTAATTCATCCCATTTACTTCTATTTATGTTGGTTTACTCGTTTCTAGTCATCTCGTACATTTACAAGTTCTAAATCGCCTTAAAATGAGTTTTGGGTCGAATTAGGGTTTAATTAGGGTTTGAACGATTTGGAGAATTTGATGATGTTATGGATGGAAATATGGGTTTGGGTAAGTGTATTTATGCATTAGAATGTCAAATGTAGCTTCAAAACGAGTCCTTTAACCCTGCAATGCGATTTAGGGTTTTGGTTCAAGTGAAAATGGGTGTTGGTTCTTGATTTTCTGCATAAACTGCTGCTGGTCGTGTTGCTGCCCAGTAAGGGGCGTAGGTTACGCTAGTTATATTTTGACCGGGCGTAGGTTACGGCCCTTTGGGGCGTAGCTTACGCCGAATGCTCCATCTTACGCCAAAACCTACTGTTTACGCCCCTCCAGACGCCAACAAAATTGCACTTTAGAGAGCACCGTACCTTACGCCCCCTTTACACTAAAACTTTATAAGGGGCGTAACCTACGCCAGGGTGGGGTATCGTTGCATAGGTGACCTGAGTTCACGCATAGGATAGGCATGTTGGCTTATTTATGCATTCGGCACTTGCATTGTTATGTACTTCATTTGTGCATTCATATTACACATTTACTTGTCTTGTGTAATCTTGTTGTTGGACGTTATTGTGTTACTTAGAGGCTCGCTGTAAGTCATGTCTAGCCTCTACTCGTATATTGTGATTATTGACGCTGGTTCTTTATGGACCATTACTACGAACTCACCAACCTTGTGTTGACTATGCTTAGTACACATGATTGTGAATTTAGGAGAGAGAAAAAAAAATGATTGGTTGAGATTTGAGGAGAGAGAAAAAAATGATTGGTTGAGATTTGAGGAGAGAGAAAAAAATGATTGGTTGAGATTTAGGAGAGAGAAAAAAATGATTGGTTGAGATTTGAGGAGAGAGAAAAAAAATGATTGGTTGAGATTTAGGAGAGAGAAAAAAATGATTGGTTGAGATTTAGGAGAGAGAAAAAAATGATTGGTTGAGATTTAGGAGAGAGAAAAAAATGATTGGTTGAGATTTGAGGAGAGAGAAAAAAATGATTGGTTGAGATTTAGGAGAGAGAAAAAAATGATTGGTTGAGATTTGAGGAGAGAGAAAAAAATGATTGGTTGAGATTTAGGAGAGAGAAAAAAATGATTGGTTGAGATTTGAGGAGAGAGAAAAAAAATGATTGGTTGAGATTTAGGAGAGAGAAAAAAATGATTGGTTGAGATTTAGGAGAGAGAAAAAAATGATTGGTTGAGATTTAGGAGAGAGAAAAAAATGATTGGTTGAGATTTGAGGAGAGAGAAAAAAATGATTGGTTGAGATTTAGGAGAGAGAAAAAAATGATTGGTTGAGATTTGAGGAGAGAGAAAAAAATGATTGGTTGAGATTTAGGAGAGAGAAAAAAATGATTGGTTGAGATTTGAGGAGAGAGAAAAAAATGATTGGTTGAGATTTAGGAGAGAGAAAAAAATGATTGGTTGAGATTTAGGAGAGAGAAAAAAATGATTGGTTGAGATTTAGGAGAGAGAAAAAAAAATGATTGGTTGAGATTTGAGGAGAGAGAAAAAAATGATTGGTTGAGATTTAGGAGAGAGAAAAAAATGATTGGTTGAGATTTAGGAGAGAGAAAAAAATGATTGGTTGAGATTTAGGAGAGAGAAAAAAAATGATTGGTTGAGATTTAGGAGAGAGAAAAAAATGATTGGTTGAGATTTAGGAGAGAGAAAAAAATGATTGGTTGAGATTTAGGAGAGAGAAAAAAATGATTGGTTGAGATTTAGGAGAGAGAAAAAAAATGATTGGTTGAGATTTAGGAGAGAGAAAAAAAATGATTGGTTGAGATTTGAGGAGAGAGAAAAAAATGATTGGTTGAGATTTAGGAGAGAGAAAAAAATGATTGGTTGAGATTTAGGAGAGAGAAAAAAAATGATTGGTTGAGATTTAGGAGAGAGAAAAAAATGATTGGTTGAGATTTAGGAGAGAGAAAAAAATGATTGGTTGAGATTTAGGAGAGAGAAAAAAATGATTGGTTGAGATTTAGGAGAGAGAAAAAAAATGATTGGTTGAGATTTGAGGAGAGAGAAAAAAAATGATTGGTTGAGATTTAGGAGAGAGAAAAAAATGATTGGTTGAGATTTAGGAGAGAGAAAAAAATGATTGGTTGAGATTTAGGAGAGAGAAAAAAATGATTGGTTGAGATTTGAGGAGAGAGAAAAAAAATGATTGGTTGAGATTTAGGAGAGAGAAAAAAATGATTGGTTGAGATTTAGGAGAGAGAAAAAAATGATTGGTTGAGATTTAGGAGAGAGAAAAAAAATGATTGGTTGAGATTTGAGGAGAGAGAAAAAAATGATTGGTTGAGATTTAGGAGAGAGAAAAAAATGATTGGTTGAGATTTGAGGAGAGAGAAAAAAATGATTGGTTGAGATTTAAGAGAGAAAAAAAATGATTGGTTGAGATTTAGGAGAGAGAAAAAAATGATTGGTTGAGATTTAGGAGAGAGAAAAAAATGATTGGTTGAGATTTAGGAGAGAGAAAAAAATGATTGGTTGAGATTTAGGAGAGAGAAAAAAAATGATTGGTTGAGATTTGAGGAGAGAGAAAAAAATGATTGGTTGAGATTTAGGAGAGAGAAAAAAATGATTGGTTGAGATTTGAGGAGAGAGAAAAAAATGATTGGTTGAGATTTAGGAGAGAGAAAAAAATGATTGGTTGAGATTTAGGAGAGAGAAAAAAATGATTGGTTGAGATTTAGGAGAGAGAAAAAAATGATTGGTTGAGATTTGAGGAGAGAGAAAAAAATGATTGGTTGAGATTTAGAGAGAGAAAAAAATGATTGGTTGAGATTTAGGAGAGAGAAAAAAAATGATTGGTTGAGATTTGAGGAGAGAGAAAGGGTAATATAGTTATTTTAGGTAAATATAGAATTGATAGGGGGCATTTTGGAAAGTAAATGTTGAAACTTAAAATTTAGACAGGACCTTTTTGCTTTATAATATAGTATATAAATATGTAGATATATATTATCATTAAACTGTAAAATAATTGTACATTTACCGGATTTTGATAACACTATAAGAAAATGTCGTTGAAATATGAAAGATTAATTGTAGAAATCCAAGTTAAAACCACCAATATATATGAACAAGACTTAAAAGTTCAAAAGGTATATAAATTTATAAAAATATATACAAATCGTAACAAAACTACGTTGAAATCAGAAGAATTCACTAACATTTTATAGTACATAAACTTTCGGGTGTTTTGTGGTTGGTTTGAGCTTTCTTGTCCTTTAAAATGGTTGGCAAGGTGTCAACGTTTAGGTTGACACTTGACATATATGGATCACATCCAATGGGGTGTCTTAGTTATTAACATATAGTGCTTCAAAAATTACCCTCCCCATAAAAATTATCCAGTTTTAACTTTTAGGGCGCGTTTGGTTCGCAGAATGTTTTTGAAAGGAATGGAATCTATCAAAGGAATTAGAATTTGAAGGAATGGAATTTGATGGAATGTTTTTGATTTTTTGAGAATTCAAGTGATGGAAGGAATGAAATTCCTTCCTCCATCCCCATGGAATGGAGATTCCATCAAATGATAGAATGTTTACATTCCTACGGAATGATATTTCTCTTTCTTTAAACAACCAAACGCACTAAGGAATGGAATTCGATTCCAATTCCATCAAATTCTGTGAACCAAACGCGACCTTAAACTTTTAAAAATTTTGATCTTTAATTAATTTTTTTATTATAATATTTGATATACAAAATTCATAAGATGAATTAAATTTTAAATTTACTTTCATTGTTATAAATTGTCTTATTAATACGATCGATGAATGTAGTTTTTAAACGTCTTAGTTTTGCTATACAAAAAGGAGTGGCGGCGCAGCTTGTTGCCCGTTTGCCTTTTATTTCTATGTAAATTACTATATCTATCAATGAAAAACAAGGAAGTTGCTATAAAAAAAAATTACTGTATTTAACTTAAAAAATAAAAAGTGTACAATCTCGACGGAGATTATTGTACTTTGGCTTTGATAGAAAATGGATCAAAGTGCTACGTGTCTGTTTCCTATAGGAGAGTCCGTACAAGCTTAGTTACTCACATACATTTCATTTCATGTGTATGCTACAACAATTCCATTTCCATCTTTCCCTTTTCAATATCTCTTGGTCCCATATAAATATATCTTCTTGGTCAATATGATCATCCGATCCCTTCCTTTGTAGTGCAAACACACCAATGGAACCACATACCAAGTACATACGTGCACGATGTCACAAACTACACCTTATGTCAAGAGCGGAAAAATAAGGATGTATAACCGACACATTTTCTGCAGTCTCCCACCAATTCGGATAAGTTAAATCACGTAATACTATGATCAAAGGGATCTGGAGTGGAATTTGAACCCCTCACCTAATCGAGCATCACTGAAGCACACCCAAACAAGCAAAAGTATAACATACAATAATGATAACCATGATAATCTGATTCTAGGCATATATGGTCATAAACCTCACAGCCGGTGAGACGTATAAATTGCTTTCAAGGACACTTTCCTTAATCATATTTCCACTTTAGGTATTCTTAATTAAGCTTGATTAATTAAGTACATGAATTCTGCTTGATAAGTACAGGAAAAGTGAGCAATAAAAAGTGAGTAACAAACTAAACAATAGCAACTTATTGAGCACAAAAAATGCAATACTTATCGCGTCGGCTTGCTATTTTATCAATTAAGAATTAAGACAACTATATATATACTATGCATAATCTATCATCTACAAATTTGTATAAAATCAATGATGATATTCTTGGGTTGACAATTCATTAAAGCATCCATCCTGGTATAACTCCATTAGCATTTTGTAATGTGCTTGGATCATCATTTGGTGCCTCGTTATTGAAGCTGATATACACACAAAAATTATCAGCGAATTAAGGTAATATATATATGATTGAAAAATACATTTCTCAATTAACACTTTTAAGTATGATGATAAATGTACGTACCCAGTTTGCATATTGTCATTGCAACCAAAACTTTGAAAACAACCCTCCCGGTGAGGAGGCATTTGTTCGTTCTCAAAGTTACGCTCGTCGGCTTTCCATGATAATTGGTAAGCTGCAGTACTTTGTTCCAACTGTCAAAACGTAGTGAAAATATGAGTTAAAATAGTTTATGTTGCTTGGTATATATGCAGTCATCATGCTCATATAACAATATTTCCCTGTTTCTTATATATGTATGTATTGGTCTTAACAGTCTTAATAATTATTGGTATGTTCAAAATATTCAGACCCATAACGTTTAAGTAATATTTATGATATTGGTGTTTAATAATTAAATTTGGTTGGGTTGGATTTTGCGTACATTTTGAAATGTATGAATAAATCTGCCAACAAAATAATAGTCTGAATCCACCTACCCAAACACCAAAAAATTTGCTATCAGTATAAAACTCGGATTGTGTTTGTAATTCTAGTTTGTTGCTAGCTATTTTTTTCATTTCAATATAACATCTTCATAATAATATATATATATATAATATATATATATATATAGATATATATATATATATATATATATAATATATATATATATATATATATATATATATATAAAGTCAACGCATTTAGTAGAGTCTATTGGCTCTTGGGGTAACAAAGTAGTTTAAAGTTATTTGGGATGGTTTATAAGTAATGTAGATGTAGATTTGCCATTTAAATAAGATAAGTAAAAAAAAAAACAATTAATATAATCAAAAGCAGTCAATCAGGGTTTGATTACATACCTTATTTTTAAGGGATTTGTTAACTTCCAATAATGACTGTTCCTGTAACAAAATTATAACTTAGTTTTCTTTCATATTTTCTTAAGACAATATTTTGTCCACCTTAATTATATATAAACTAGAAGATAAATAAATCTAAGAACTAATAATATAATGTGATGAAATTTATGTGAATACATGGTAGTCTGGAATATGTTTCAGACTGTATATAGCAGCTAGCTAGCTACTGCTACGATATGACCAATATGATGGTACCTTTGACAATATGGCCACTGCAACGGATCCAAAAGAGAACAAAACAAACCAAGCTTAGCAGAAAGTACGACTTCGTTACTTTATTATATAAACCACGACAAATGCTGGAGATATAGACGCATATATGTAATTAATTAATATGGAAAAATTATACATACACCTCACCGGGACACACACCATAACGTCGGTTTTGACATGGGACCGAGGGGTTCAAATGAGGCGAGTCAGTTTGGCTAGTTAGAAATTATGAAACATATTTAACGTTTCGGTAATTCTTTTTATTACCTGAAATTGAATCGTCTTAGACGGGTAATTCAGTTACCTAAAAATTTATGTAATTTTCGGTTTGGATCTCGGCTAATTATTTATTAAAGTTATATTAATATAAAAAGTATTTTTTTTTTGAACGGCAGTTTAATATAAAAAGTAATGATAAATCAACCTTTAAAATACGTAAGCATATATGTAATTGGTGTCGATCATACAGTTGGGTTTGTTTTTCACCCCTACTGTGGTGCATGATCAAGGCAGCTAGCGTGTCACGGCGTACATATATTTTGTTCTTTTAAGGTATTAAATGACAGTTTGAATATTTCATTTGAAAAATGTTCAATTGTGGTTTTGATTTGACCAACTTTTTTGGTGCAATGTATTTATTCTAACATAGTCGTTACTACTCGTACGTACTCTTATCATAATTTTATTGGTGGCTTCATTTTACTACAGTCGGCAACAGTTATTTTTTTTCCAAAATTATTTAGTCTCGTGAATTTACTACTACAATTACAATGTTCACGTGCGCAGTATATCACGTAGGGAAGAATCATCCATTTTTATTGGTTTCTTTACTTTTCTAGTTTTCTTCTTATCATCAATTATATGTAATTAATTAGTCGATTTTATACGTATCTAAATGTCTAGTCTAATCAAATTAATAAGTAGTTTTAATACACACAAAATTTTGTTTCATAGTCCGACCATTAAAACCCCCGTGAATACCTCCTTCGGAAAGAAAAAAAAGTTACTACCTCCCTCGATTTAAATATTCACTTTGACCTTTTGTAGTATTATGTCTTTGACTTTAATTTTAAATACTTATTACTCCCTCCGTCCCATATTAAGTGTCATAGTTCGAGTTTTTGAGTCTTTTTCTTTCGAATTTAACCGTAAATTTTTTTGTGTGTGTTATATAACACTGGATATACCATATACGAATTGATTGAGTTTTAAATGTACTTTTCATTTATATAACTTTTATTTAATATAAAAAGATATTTAACGGTCAAATATAAAAAGTATTTTTTTTTTGAACGGCAGTTTAATATAAAAAGTAATGATAAATCAACCTTTAATATAAAAAGTATTTTTTTTTTGAACGGCAGTTTAATATAAAAAGTAATGATAAATCAACCTTTAAAATACGTAAGCATATATGTAATTGGTGTCGATCATACAGTTGGGTTTGTTTTTCACCCCTACTGTGGTGCATGATCAAGGCAGCTAGCGTGTCACGGCGTACATATATTTTGTTCTTTTAAGGTATTAAATGACAGTTTGAATATTTCATTTGAAAAATGTTCAATTGTGGTTTTGATTTGACCAACTTTTTTGGTGCAATGTATTTATTCTAACATAGTCGTTACTACTCGTACGTACTCTTATCATAATTTTATTGGTGGCTTCATTTTACTACAGTCGGCAACAGTTATTTTTTTTCCAAAATTATTTAGTCTCGTGAATTTATATAAAAAGTATTTTTTTTTTGAACGGCAGTTTAATATAAAAAGTATTTTTTTTTTGAACGGCAGTTTAATATAAAAAGTATTTTTTTTTTGAACGGCAGTTTAATATAAAAAGTATTTTTTTTTTGAACGGCAGTTTAATATAAAAAGTATTTTTTTTTTGAACGGCAGTTTAATATAAAAAGTATTTTTTTTTTGAACGGCAGTTTAATATAAAAAGTAATGATAAATCAACCTTTAATATAAAAAGTATTTTTTTTTTGAACGGCAGTTTAATATAAAAAGTAATGATAAATCAACCTTTAAAATACGTAAGCATATATGTAATTAATTAGTCGATTTTATACGTATCTAAATGTCTAGTCTAATCAAATTAATAAGTAGTTTTAATACACACAAAATTTTGTTTCATAGTCCGACCATTAAAACCCCCGTGAATACCTCCTTCGGAAAGAAAAAAAAGTTACTACCTCCCTCGATTTAAATATTCACTTTGACCTTTTGTAGTATTATGTCTTTGACTTTAATTTTAAATACTTATTACTCCCTCCGTCCCATATTAAGTGTCATAGTTCGAGTTTTTGAGTCTTTTTCTTTCGAATTTAACCGTAAATTTTTTTGTGTGTGTTATATAACACTGGATATACCATATACGAATTGATTGAGTTTTAAATGTACTTTTCATTTATATAACTTTTATTTGCTAATATATAACACAAACAAAGAATTTATAATACTAAAAACTTAAATAATAATAACACATAATAAAAACATTTCATAATACTAAAAATAAATAAGACTAACACATAATAAAAACATTTCATAATACTAAAAATAAATAAGACTAACACATAATAAAAACATTTCATAATACTAAAAATAAATAAGACTAACACATAATAAAAACATTTCATAATACTAAAAATAAATAAGACTAACACATAATAAAAACATTTCATAATACTAAAAATAAATAAGACTAACACATAATAAAAACATTTCATAATACTAAAAATAAATAAGACTAACACATAATAAAAACATTTCATAATACTAAAAATAAATAAGACTAACACATAATAAAAACATTTCATAATACTAAAAATAAATAAGACTAACACATAATAAAAACATTTCATAATACTAAAAATAAATAAGACTAACACATAATAAAAACATTTCATAATACTAAAAATAAATAAGACTAACACATAATAAAAACATTTCATAATACTAAAAATAAATAAGACTAACACATAATAAAAACATTTCATAATACTAAAAATAAATAAGACTAACACATAATAAAAACATTTCATAATACTAAAAATAAATAAGACTAACACATAATAAAAACATTTCATAATACTAAAAATAAATAAGACTAACACATAATAAAAACATTTCATAATACTAAAAATAAATAAGACTAACACATAATAAAAACATTTCATAATACTAAAAATAAATAAGACTAACACATAATAAAAACATTTCATAATACTAAAAATAAATAAGACTAACACATAATAAAAACATTTCATAATACTAAAAATAAATAAGACTAACACATAATAAAAACATTTCATAATACTAAAAATAAATAAGACTAACACATAATAAAAACATTTCATAATACTAAAAATAAATAAGACTAACACATAATAAAAACATTTCATAATACTAAAAATAAATAAGACAAACACAACATAAACATTCGTGTATAGTTCATTACACTCCCAGATATTAATCCCTTAAAACTTCTTCACAATGTGTCCAACTAGGCCTTGTATTGTTGTTTGCCATTTTAAGAAGTATAGAAGGAAAGATGTGTGTATAAGTTTGAAAGATATTGGATGAAAGTGTGTGTGAAATAAGATGTGTGAAAATGAAATTGTGAAAATGGAAGAGATTTTGGTTATATGAAAGTTGTGGTGTAAAAAATGGAAGAATAAATGGGTTTTTATGGGTGAAAAGATAGAAAAAAGGGGTAAAATTTTTATTTTTTTTAAAAAAATATTGATGTAGCCGTTTTTTGGGGTGGGGGGGGGGGGGCACGACTCAACGTTCCAAATTTCCTACCCAAGCTTGCTAACTTACTCGATTTGCTACCAGATTTTGGCTACCCGACTCGTACCCGAGACCCGGCGGCGGTGTACCCGATCGGGTTCGACGAAACCGACGCCTATACCCGATGGGTACTCCCTCCGGCCTAACTCTTTTGTACTCATTATTTTCCATTTTACCCTTAGACATATGCTTATAATGACATTATCCTCCTTTCATCATCTCTCACATCAAAAATACATCAACCAAGATACCCCTATGAACACCCCCTGCCTATAAGTCATCAATCTTCTTCACCCCATCATCATTCCTTTTCTTTTTTCGGTAAAACGTTGCATGCCTGCTCCCTATGGCCCGCTTTTGCTCGTCGTGTACGTTGCCCCGTAGAAAAACCCCTCGACCCCCCCCCTTTTCCGCCATATGCCTATCTATAGCATCTTCGAAGACGCCATGCCAATAAGACGCCCTCAAGTCAAGACACCTTATAGGCACCAACCTTATAGACATACAATTGACTCTTTTTTTGTGTGTGTCCCTTTCAAGTAATTAAAACTTGGGATAAGTACCTGTGAATGTAATGAACTATACACGAATGTTTATGTTGTATAATAAACTACTTAAATGTTTATTGTATGTAACGAACTTGAAAATCCCGATTATTGGATGTATCCGACCAATCAGAAACTTACAAGTGGCAACTTACATGGTTGCCACATATACCCGAATACATCCAATAACCAAGATTTGAAAGTTCATTACATAAAATAAACATCCTAATAGTTTATTACACAACATAAACATTCGTGTATAGTTCATTACACTCCCAGATATTAATCCCTTAAAACTTCTTCACAATGTGTCCAACTAGGCCTTTTATTACCAAAACGATATCGGTTTGCTAACAGCAGAAATGGGCTAATATGGATACATTTTAAGTTTTATCAACTTGGAAGATTGAGAATTATGATATCTTAAAATAGGAAGAAAAAAAAAATTGAGAGAAAGATCTGACGGTTTGGATCGGAAGTGACAAGTCAAAATGCGTACATAATACAATAAACCTTAAAATTAAGTAAAGATAAAAGCAATTACGTACCTTTTGCTGTAATTCTGAAAGTTGACTAAGCATACGTCGAGTCTGCAGTTAACATTTGCATAACAATAATAACATCTCAACATTGTGCCCACAAGAAAAATAGAGTACTCAAGAAATATAGAAGTCTTAAGTCTTTATCCTATAACTAGCTATAATTTAGCCTTGTTATGTAATTTACCTTGGTCAACCGGACTTGCCTTAGAGACGAATCCAATTGACGCTCAAGCTGGTCGAGCTCCTTTGATCCCAACCGCTCCAATTCTTCTCCTAGATAATTCCTGATAAGAGATCTATGCAATTAACAAGATTCATATATATATAAGCCTACAAAAAGTTAGCTAGCCAGCCAGGGTGTTCTCGAATTAAGAAGGCGTTTTCAAGATTACAGTCACATAATTAAACGGTTCACATGGAATATCATATCATGGATGTCGCTGCGTTTTTATATCACTCAATCGATCACTTGTATGGTTACTAGATCCAACCAATTATACCTTTGAGATTGTTGCAAGATATCAACTTTTGCTTTCAATTTTAAATACTCCTGGTAGCTGTCCTGCAAGGTTCATGATGATTGATAATAAGTAGTCCTATTGCTTGTTCCTTAGAAATATAAACTAAACTTGACTGCATTAAACTAAATTTAAAACCCCCTCATGAGTATCATCGCGCGCTATAGAGCCGTGGAAATGTAGTTTTGCTTGCTTGTAATATTTGTATTGTGACCAAAATGAATTGAACGGGATATTTAAATAGTACAAGTATAAAAGATCACGTCAACCTATACATATATAGATCAACATCAAAGACCGAAACGCTACCTGTGAATCTTGATCTTCATGGTTAGCTTCCATTGTGCCATAGTTGCATCTGTGGTACCTTTCAAGTGTCTTGGACATGCTAGAAAATGTTTAATAAAAGTAGATTTAGAAAATATTTGGTGGCCAAGAGAAAAATGAACGAGGTCTAAATTTTTTGTAAACCAGATGGTTCGGCCATGGTTCTACCACTGCATTTAGCCATCATTGCAATATTGAGTTAGAAAATTTTTAGCATTAAATTAATTAGTTAGTGCGTGTTTTGTAACTATGTAATAGTTTAGACCTTTTAATTAAATGCATGGAGGGGTTAGTGTGTAATTAGAGAAGGACCTCAATGTAAATAGGGAGGGTGGTTAAGTGTAACTTACTCCCCTATATAAACCCCTCCACCCTTTGTATTTCCTAAGCCTTTAATCATTAATTCCATACCAACTTCTCTCTAACTTACTTTCTCTCTCTAACTTCTCCTTCCACCTCCTACACACACAAACACACACTAGATCTAGATTCAACATATATCATCATTTAAGCACAATTTTATTGTTTACAATTGGTATCAGAGCAAAATCACATCTTGTGTTAGATCCATGGCTTGATTTTGTTCATTTTTGTGCTAAATTGTGTTTTTCCCTTTTTACCAAACCCGGTATTAGTGAAGAATTTACCAAAACCTGTATTAGTGAAGAATTTACCAAACCCGGTATTAGTGAAGAATTTACCAAAACCTGTATTAGTGAAGAATTTACCAAACCCGGTATTAGTGAAGAATTTACCAAAACCGTATTAGTGAAGAATTTACCAAAACCTGTATTAGTGAAGAATTTACCAAACCCGGTATTAGTGAAGAATTTACCAAAACCTGTATTAGTGAAGAATTTACCAAACCCGGTATTAGTGAAGAATTTACCAAAACCTGTATTAGTGAAGAATTTACCAAACCCGGTATTAGTGAAGAATTTACCAAACCCGGTATTAGTGAAGAATTTACCAAAACCTGTATTAGTGAAGATTTTACCAAAACCGGTATTAGTGAAGATTTTACCAAAACCGGTATTAGTGAAGAATTTACCAAAACCTGTATTAGTGAAGAATTTACCAAACCGGTATTAGTGAAGAATTTACCAAAACCTGTATTAGTGAAGAATTTACCAAAACCTGTATTAGTGAAGAATTTACCAAAACCCGGTATTAGTGAAGAATTTACCAAAACTGTATTAGTGAAGATTTTACCAAAACCGGTATTAGTGAAGAATTTACCAAACCTGTATTAGTGAAGAATTTACCAAAACCTGTATTAGTGAAGAATTTACCAAACCCGGTATTAGTGAAGAATTTACCAAAACCTGTATTAGTGAAGAATTTACCAAAACCTGTATTAGTGAAGATTTTACCAAAACCTGTATTAGTGAAGATTTTACCAAAACCTGTATTAGTGAAGAATTTACCAAACCCGGTATTAGTGAAGAATTTACCAAAACATGTATTAGTGAAGAATTTACCAAAACCTGTATTAGTGAAGAATTTACCAAACCCGGTATTAGTGAAGAATTTACCAAACCCGGTATTAGTGAAGAATTTACCAAACCCGGTATTAGTGAAGAATTTACCAAACCGGTATTAGTGAAGAATTTACCAAAACCTGTATTAGTGAAGAATTTACCAAAACCTGTATTAGTGAAGATTTTACCAAAACCGGTATTAGTGAAGAATTTACCAAAACCTGTATTAGTGAAGAATTTACCAAACCTGTATTAGTGAAGAATTTACCAAACCCGGTATTAGTGAAGAATTTACCAAACCCGGTATTAGTGAAGAATTTACCAAAACATGTATTAGTGAAGAATTTACCAAACCCGGTATTAGTGAAGAATTTACCAAACCCGGTATTAGTGAAGAATTTACCAAAACCTGTATTAGTGAAGAATTTACCAAACCCGGTATTAGTGAAGAGTTTACCAAAACCTGTATTAGTGAAGAATTTACCAAACCCGGTATTAGTGAAGAATTTACCAAACCCGGTATTAGTGAAGAATTTACCAAAACCTGTATTAGTGAAGAATTTACCAAACCCGGTATTAGTGAAGAATTTACCAAACCCGGTATTAGTGAAGAATTTACCAAAACCTGTATTAGTGAAGAATTTACCAAAACCTGTATTAGTGAAGAATTTACCAAACCTGGTATTAGTGAAGAATTTACCAAAACCTGTATTAGTGAAGAATTTACCAAAACCTGTATTAGTGAAGATTTTACCAAAACCGGTATTAGTGAAGAATTTACCAAAACCGGTATTAGTGAAGAATTTACCAAACCTGGTATTAGTGAAAAATTTACCAAACCTGTATTAGTGAAGAATTTACCAAAACCTGTATTAGTGAAGAATTTATCAAACCCGGTATTAGTGAAGAATTTACCAAAACATGTATTAGTGAAGAATTTACCAAAACCTGTATTAGTGAAGAATTTACCAAACCCGGTATTAGTGAAGAATTTACCAAAACCTGTATTAGTGAAGATTTTACCAAAACCGGTATTAGTGAAGAATTTACCAAACCCGGTATTAGTGAAGAATTTACCAAACCCGGTATTAGTGAAGAATTTACCAAACCCGGTATTAGTGAAGAATTTACCAAAACCTGTATTAGTGAAGATTTTACCAAAACCTGTATTAGTGAAGAATTTACCAAACCCGGTATTAGTGAAGAATTTACCAAAACCGGTATTAGTGAAGAATTTACCAAAACCTGTATTAGTGAAGAATTTACCAAACCCGGCATTAGTGAAGAATTTACCAAAACATGTATTAGTGAAGAATTTACCAAACCCGGTATTAGTGAAGAATTTACCAAACCCGGTATTAGTGAAGAATTTACCAAAACCTGTATTAGTGAAGATTTTACCAAACCCGGTATTAGTGAAGAATTTACCAAAACCTGTATTAGTGAAGAATTTACCAAACCTGGTATTAGTGAAGAATTTACCAAAACCTGTATTAGTGAAGATTTTACCAAACCCGGTATTAGTGAAGAATTTACCAAACCCGGTATTAGTGAAGAATTTACCAAAACCTGTATTAGTGAAGAATTTTACCAAAACCTGTATTAGTGAAGAATTTACCAAAACCTGTATTAGTGAAGAATTTACCAAAACCTGTATTAGTGAAGAATTTACCAAAACCTGTATTAGTGAAGAATTTACCAAACCTGGTATTAGTGAAAAATTTACCAAAACCTGTATTAGTGAAGAATTTACCAAACCCGGTATTAGTGAAGAATTTACCAAAACCTGTATTAGTGAAGAATTTACCAAACCCGGTATTAGTGAAGAATTTACCAAACCGGTATTAGTGAAGAATTTACCAAAACCTGTATTAGTGAAGAATTTACCAAAACCTGTATTAGTGAAGAATTTACCAAACCGGTATTAGTGAAGAATTTACCAAAACCTGTATTAGTGAAGAATTTACCAAACCCGGCATTAGTGAAGAATTTACCAAACCCGGTATTAGTGAAGAATTTACCAAACCCGGTATTAGTGAAGAATTTACCAAAACATGTATTAGTGAAGAATTTACCAAACCCGGTATTAGTGAAGAATTTACCAAACCTGTCATTAGTGAAGAATTTACCAAAACCTGTATTAGTGAAGAATTTACCAAACCCGGTATTAGTGAAGAATTTACCAAAACATGTATTAGTGAAGAATTTACCAAAACCTGTATTAGTGAAGAATTTACCAAACCCGGTATTAGTGAAGAATTTACCAAACCCGGTATTAGTGAAGAATTTACCAAAACCTGTATTAGTGAAGATTTTACCAAAACCGGTATTAGTGAAGAATTTACCAAAACCTGTATTAGTGAAGAATTTACCAAACCCGGTATTAGTGAAGAATTTACCAAAACCTGTATTAGTGAAGATTTTACCAAACCCGGTATTAGTGAAGAATTTACCAAACCCGGTATTAGTGAAGAATTTACCAAAACCTGTATTAGTGAAGATTTTACCAAAACCGGTAATTCTTCATAATTTCTCAAATTTTGTTAAATGGCTTTGTGGTTGTGTGTTTTGGTTGTGAAAATACCTGGTTTACTCCAAAACCGGTATTAGTTCTTATATTCTTCATTTCACAAAAAGTCACTCTGCCAAATTTTTCCCTCGAAAACCGGTATTAGTTCATAATTTCTGAAACCCTGTATTAGTTCATCATTTCTGAAACCCTGTTTTAGTACTACATTTCTGAAACCCTGTTTTAGTACTACATTTCTGAAACCCTGTATTAGTTCTTAAAAAAAAAAATGTCAACTATTATACCGAATGAGTTTGTTGAGACGGTGTTAGATTTTTAATGGGTGAACAGCCAAGTTGGGAAGAAATACGTCGTCATGATAATCACATTTGTATGTGTTGTACCAGTTCGTTTCCATGTGGAGTGGTTATTTTTGAGGAAAAACAAGTCGATGTGAAAATATTTAAGACAATTATGACACAACACAACAGTTTTCAACTTGAAATTAAGCAACTCAAATCTGAGAACAAAGAGCTCAAATCTGCTAATAATTTCAGTTTGTCTGCCATGGAAAGTCTTCAATCTGAAGTTGATCGAATCAAATCTGAGAACAAAGAGCTCAAATCTGCTAATGATCTCATTTTGCCAAACTTGGAAAGTCTTCGAAAAGACAATGATCATTTGCAGTCAAAGATTATCAATTTAACCAATGAGTTGGATATTTCTTACAAAGAGCTCATTGAAACCATCCTCGAAACCCAAGTTAAAGAACTTGTTTTGCAACAACAACTTTCTAAGCTCAATCGTGATTTGCAAAACAAGTCCACTTCTTCGAAGAATAATGAGCAAACATGTTTGAAGTTAATCCAACAACTTCAAGCTCATTCCTTGTCATTGGAGACTCAACTTGCAACCAAGTCAAATCAAGTGAATCTTCCTTCAACTCGTGCTCCAATATCACCTCTTCTCAACCAAACCACTCCATCTCCAACTAAAACAAAAACCATTCCTTCAAATGCCCAACCAAACCACAATCACCCAACATTATCAACCAATACCAAGCAACACCCTTCCTTCAAAACCAAAACAAATCCTCACAACACCAAACCATCTCACCAAAACAATAAACACCCACAACCATCTTTCAAACCAGCTCATACCACTCCCAAATTCTCCAAAGACCCTCATTCCACCAAAACCAAAATCTTTCTACCTAAACCTCATCAAACCCTCAAACAAATGAACCCATATTACACACCTCGCAAGACCGGATATGTAACACCCCGAGCTAGGCTCGAAATGTACCGAAAGCATGACACAAGATGGAATTATCGTAGAACGAGTCTATATGAAGATAAGAGGATTCCGGGAACCCCACAATTAGATTACAATGTCACAAAAGCATAAGGAACATTCAACCATCAAACGTTTACAAAAATAACAATTCAAAAGATGGCTCATGATCCTAAGCAAATCCCATCAACGGGCAAATGGATCGCGGATCCATGGTCAAAGTCCAACATCTAGCAAGCACATCAAGCTCTTGGGTTCTCTTGATTACCTGAAAAGTGTACTAAACAATGTCAACACTAGGTTGGTGAGTTCGTAGGATAAGATGAACAAGAACACATACCAATGTCAACCGATCCATAATTTACATTAACATGATCTAATAAATTGCACACTTGTAACCAATGTACTCCTTTGCACGTAAATGTACTCATTGTACTCAATTGCACGTAAATGTACTCATTGAACTCAATTGCACGTAAATGTACTCATTGTACTCAATTGCACGTAAATGTACTCATTGTACTCAATTGCACGTAAATGTACTCGTTGTACTAATTGCACGTAAATGTACTCATTGAACTCAATAGCACGTAAATGTACTCATTGTACTCAATTGCACGTAAATGTACTCGTTGTACTAATTGCACGTAAATGTACTCATTGAACTCAATTGCACGTAAATGTACTCATTGTACTCAATGTCCACCCATACCCAACATCATATGTATATACTTCGTACGATACTACTTTTGAAAGGCCATTGATGCTTATATATAGGGTCACCCGCAGCCTTCCCACCACATCTCCAACCTTCCAAAGGCATTACCGTCCTCCATATATACACAACTGCCTAAACGACTCAATACACAATTTACAATAACCATACAACTAATTACATAATAGCACGATCAACAAAACGTCACAAAGCATCATGCACAAGGTACACTTTTCAGCCCGACTCTTAAAAGAGTAGGGGAGGCTACGAAAACTCACCTTTGCCTTGATTTACCGAAGTCAAAGTGAGTTAGAACGTCAATTAATTGCCGAGCGATCACAACCTATCATAATGTACATGTACGTATCAATATATATACAATCATGTCCTCATTTAGCTCTTATGAACTTTAGAATTGAACCCGGGACTTGAACGCGTATTGGAACTGAATACGATAACTTGGAAGACAAAGAGAGACCCATTCAAAATCTGTTTATTTGACGTTAGTTCATAATTAAACATTTTCATTCGCCATGTGGGACATCAATCATTGTTGCATGATGAACACCGTGTACATGTTCATCATGAGGGGGAGAAGAGTCTAAAGATTGATAATCTTTTTGAGGGGGAGCACAATGCATTGTTTGATTATTTGCTCAGTAGGTTATGCTCAATTTGAGGGGGAGCTTAAAGGAAAATTCAATTTTTGGATTAATTGTTTGTTGTTGAAAATTGTGTGTTTGAGGGGGAGCAAAAGACAAATGATAAAAGACTGTAAAGTAAGAACCAAGACAAGATTCCCACTTCATACCAAGCTTCCGCATTCCACAAGAAACCTAAGTCTTCGCCTTCACAGAATGCTTGAGAATTCAAAAAGTCAAAGTTGCTCGAAGACAAAGAGAAAGCTTCAAAGTCTTCTCAACAACAAAGATTCTCAACGAAATGGGCTCATCAAGTTTTAAAGATCGAAGACGATGCAACTTTTACAATTCAAACACCAAGGGGGAGAATGTAACAACCGTGACTTTTGACCCGTTGACTATTTGTGCCATTTGGCTAACAACTTGGTTAGTAAGATAAACTTAAGTCTTTTGGGGTTCATTTAAGTGCAATGTGTACATATAGATCAATTTGTCGTGCAATTTGGGACTTATGCGCTAGTCGAGTTCATTAGTCGTGCTAATCGATGCTTACAACTTAAAAACAACTAAATGTAAATGACTTTTGTAAATCAAGGTAGAAACTTGGGAGAATAAGGAGTTTTAGCAAAACGTTAAGTTAAAGTATGTTGTGAGTTCGTTTTGGCATTTAAAGGGTTAACGTTTAGCTATTTGTCGAATTTAGCGGAGCGGGAGCCTACCCTTTTGGAGTCTAGGCCGGCCCCCCCTTCTAACCCCTCCTCCTCCACCCATTTCATTCTATCTTCTTCTTCTCTCTAATTCACTTCCAAGAACAAAAACACACTCTCATTCTCTCTATCTCTCTCTAAGATTCTTACACCAAGATTATGGTTTCAAGTTAGATTAGTGCTAGAAACATCATTTATTTCATCTCCTTTGCATCATATCAAGATTTGGGTCATCAAAAAGTGCAAGAACATCCTCTTTTGGGTCAAATTCGGGTAAAGCTTTTGGAAGAAGAATTAGTAAGTGAAACTCATCCCTTAATCATCATTTTATGTTTATTAACTTGCTTCTAGTTGATTACAAGTAAATTCGGGTCACGAATCGGGTCAAAACGCGATTAGGGTTAAATTAGGGTTTTGAAATGGGTCAAATGATTTGGGCATGAATTTGATGTTATGATTCGGGTTTATGAGGTGGGTTATGTTTGTTTATGTCCAAATATGTGGATTTAGGCTTGAAATTGGGTCCTAGATCATCCATGGTCGATTATGGGGTCAAAAATGGGGTTTTGGGTGGTTTTGGATCGTTTTTGGCTAAGTTTCTGCAGCAGATTTGGCTGACTGCGGCGCAGTGGGAGGTGCCAGACCCCACTGCGGCGCAGTGAAAAGCTGCTGAACCAGTGACTCTTTGTCAACTTCAAACGCTTATAACTTTTGATCCGTAAGTCCAATTGAGTCATATGACCTATCGTTGGAATCGTGAAAGAGTCTACTTTCACATGGTATAGTCCTTTTGATCTGAATCCTTGTCCATTTCTAAAAATGTCCATTCAAAGTGTCTTGGTCATACCCCGGAAAGTCATTGAAGCGTTTGTGGGGTTGTGACTTGACTTGAACCTACTAGACCAGCTCGTTTAGGGTTGTTAAGGTTAAAATTGATTGTATTGTGATGTACCTTGTTAGGTTGTGGACACGTGGCGGTTGTTGGACATTTATAGCTCGATATTAACTTGTCGTTTTGCTTGGAAATCAAGGTGAGTTTCGTAGCTCCCTACTCAATTGAGATTCGGGCTGAAAAGTGTACAACTTTTGTGTGTTGACTTGATTGATTGTGAAATTACATGTTGGTGTGTCTTGATTGATGACATAGTTCAATTGTGCATACGCTTGATTTTCTCGATTTATGACATGACTTGTTTGTGCATATGTTTGTGTGTCTTGGGTGATGACATTGTTTAATTGATGGAAATGTTGACGTACAAATACGTGGTTGTTATATGATTATTGTATGTGTGTGTTGGATGATTATTAGGTTAGTTGTGTATATATGGAAGACGGTAATACCTTTGAAAGGTTGGAGATGTGGTGGGAAGGCTGCGGGTGACCCTATATATAAGCATCAAAGACCTTTCAAAAGTAGTATCGTACGAAGTATATACACATGGTATTATTGGTTATGTGTGGACATTTGGAGTACATGACGTGCATTTGAGCACATTTGAGTACATTACGTGCATTTGAGGTACATAACGTGCAATTGAGTACAATGAAGTACATTAAGTGCAATTGAGTACAATGAAGTACATTACGTTCAATTGAGTACTATGAAGTACATTACGTGCAATTGAGTACTATGAAGTACATTACGTGCAATTGAGTACAATGAAGTACATTACGTGCAATTGAGTACAATGAAGTACATTACGTGCATTTGAGTACAATGAAGTACATTACCTGCAATTGAGTACAATGAAGTACATTACGTGCAATTGAGTACAATGAAGTACATTACGTGCATTTGAGTACAATGAAGTACATTACGTGCAATTGAGTACAATGAAGTACATTACGTGCATTTGAGTACAATGAAGTACATTACGTGCAATTGAGTACAATGAAGTACATTACGTGCATTTGAGTACAATGAAGTACATTACCTGCAATTGAGTACAATGAAGTACATTACGTGCAATTGAGTACAATGAAGTACATTACGTGCAATTGAGTACAATGAAGTACATTACGTGCAATTGAGTACAATGAAGTACATTACGTGCAATTGAGTACAATGAAGTACATTACGTGCAATTGAGTACAATGAAGTACATTACGTGCAATTGAGTACAATGAAGTACATTACGTGCATTTGAGTACAATGAAGTACATTACGTGCAATTGAGTACAATGAAGTACATTACGTGCAATTGAGTACAATGAAGTACATTACGTGCAATTGAGTACAATGAAGTACATTACGTGCATTTGAGTACAATGAAGTACATTACCTGCAATTGAGTACATTTGAGGGACATTGATAGACATGTTTGGCATTATAGAACTTGTTAGATACTTATTGATATCATTTTACTTGTTCCTGTTTACTATGCGTATTTTATCTACCTTGAGTAGTTTCATTGTGTGAGTACATGTGTGAAGGTCATTGGTGGACATTGATTGATTATGGATTGATTGAGTACTTGTGCCTTTTAAGGACTTACTGTAAGTGTGTTCCTTGTTCATTATCCTTGTTCATATTGTGAATGGCTTTGGCATTAGATCCTTGTCATTCGCTCCTACGAACTCACCAACCTAGTGTTGACCTTGTTTAGTACACTTTTCAGGTATTCAAGAGAATCCAAGATGTGTCGGTTGATTGATGCTAGTGCTAGAGCTTGGGCTTGGACTTACATGGATCCAGGATTCATTTTCCCTTATTTTGCAATATGCATTATGTACTTGTTTGTGGATGTTGGATTCACCGAATCCCCTTTATTTCATATAGTTCATGTTCTACGATAATCCCATGCATACGCTATATCTTTTCGGTAGTATTTCGAGCCTAGCTCGGGGTGTTACAGAATGGTGGCCCATGCGTGGTCGTAGAGAATTAGGTGGTTTGACCTAGACTACGGCTTAAGTAAAAACTCTTCATATAGCATGCATGATTAGGAATTTTGAATGCAACGTGAATTGTATGAACCTTGTAAGTGTACACTAAGAGTTCGTAGGCAGGATCGTTATACATAATGAAATGAGTACATTTGGACAATGTGTTGGCTTGAGATGAGTGCTATGTGATCAACGTGTTGTTTTGTGAAGAGTATAATGTGAACAATATGTTATGTGGGACAAGTACAATGTGATAAATGTGATAACATGAGTACAATTGGGTTGATATGGACAATGTGTTGTTGTGTGATGGTCAAGTGCATGAGGTCAATGTGGTTATTGGAAGTAAATGAGGTCATGTGCATATTGTTGGATTGAGATGATTGAATCGATATTGTTTGATGAATTAGGGCAAGATGAAGTTATGGCATTAACATGATATAATATTGTGGCAACCCTAAAAGAGCCCGATCAACTCTTTTATGGTTACCCGGTATTATAACAAGTTAATGACATCACGGATTGCACCCGTTTGGCTTGGAGTATAATAAGGAACCGATATGCTTAATGGGAGTTGATTGGGTGGAGGGTTAGCCGCTGGTACACCCTGTATACATACCCAGTCAATAACTATGGAGCATATCGGATTCGGATTATACTTTGGACCACTTGTTTTAGTTGCTTGTGATGTGATGTGTTGAATATGAGTACTTGACTATGTTGGTGGACAAATGTTGTGAACTAGACATGAGAACATGATAGATAATGATTACTTGAGAACTTTGATATATTGTCCTTAGTGTGTTGATATGAGACAAGTATGATATGTTGGTATGATAGCATGATATATGACAGTTACTTGAGAACATTTATATATTGGCCTTAGCGTAAAGACATTAAAAATGTGTAGTGTGTTGGCATGAATGCACTAACTACTATTGTGGTTTGATGATGAACAATTAGTGTGAACTTGATATTATAGCATGATACATAACGATTCCCCTAGAACATTAGTACTTTTGCCTTAGTGTAAAGATATCATCTATGTGTGACATGTCGGTACGAGAGCATTGACTACTTGTGTGACTAACATGTAAGAACTTTGAGACTAACCTTCGGGTCATAAACTTTAAGATCTTTACTAGGGTGGATACAATTAACCGTATCGGTAGGTGAACTTTTGCGGCGGGTACTACTGAAGTTCGCAACGATCCTAATGTGGTGACGGGTACATTTACTCTAAACGATAATTACGCCAAGGTGTTATTTGATTACTGATGCTGAGCATAGCTTCGTTCCTTCGATAGATATCCATCCTCGTGCCTTAAACCATGTGCTTGATATTGAAATGGTCAATGGTGCTCTAACTAGACTTAGTCAAATACTCCGTGATTTTTCTTGACTTTAAACAACGTAGATGTATTCATCGATTCTATGTCATTCGATATGGGAAGTTTGGCGTCATTACGGGCTTAGATTGGAGGTTGACGATTAATGCGGTTATTGGTTGTGGTAGAAGAGTGGTCAAGATACCCTTGTTTAACAATGAGGTCTTAAGAGTTCAATTTGAAACATCAAATCCTTTTAGTTCAGAAGTACTTAGTGCTACCGCTACAATAGTTGAGTTGAAGACCATCCCTTTTTGTTCATGACCTTCCCGATGCACTTCTGGACGATTCATCTGGTTTACCCCCGTCTCGACAACTTGATTTTGTATCAACTAACTCCTAACGTCGCATCCGTAGCCAAAGCCCCTTATAAACTCGCCTTAACGGAGATACAAGAGTTGGAACCTCAACCTAAAGAGCTTCAAGAGAAAGAGTTCATTCATCCTAACCAATCGCCATGGGGAACTCCTATTCTGTTTCCAGGAAGAACGATGGGTCTTTTATGAGGTGTATCGATTTCCGGGCAGTGAACAAGCTCACGATGAAGAACCAATATCCATTTTCGATAAATGATAACTCATTTGATCAACTAGAAGGTGTTAATCCCTCCTCCAAGATTTACCTTCACTCAGGCTAGAGCCAACTGCGCGTCCATAATAATGACATCTCAAAGACGATGTTTCCTACAAAGTATGTGCATTTAGGATACACCGTGTGCCGTTTGGGTTGACTAATGCACCGACGGTGTTCATGGGCTTGGTGAATGCGGGTGTGACGGCCCAACTTGGACAAGTCTATCACTACCCTTATTAATGATATACTTGTTTACTCGAGGATGAAGGAAGATCTTGCCGAACATTTACGCGAAGTGCTAGACTTGCTTAGAAAAGAGAATTTGTATGCGAGATTCTCCTAATTGCGAGTTGGTAGAAGAAGTTCATCTCCTCGGTCATGTGGTGAGCAAAGATGAAATTCATGTAGTTCCTAGCAAGATTGAAGCGGTCAAGAATTGGAGGCGTTGAGAGGGGCAAGATCATTGCTTATGCCTCCCGTTAACTTAAGGTGCATGAGGAAAACTGCCCCACTCATGATTTAGAAATTGGGGTGGTTGTGTTCGCTTGAAAGTGTTGTAGACATTACCTTAAGGCACCAAATGTGTAATTTACACCGATCATAGAAGTCTTCAACATATTTTCGATCAAGTGAGTTGAATACGAGACAAAGAAGATGACTTGAACTTTTAGTAATTATGATTGTGATATTCGCTACCATCCGGGCAAAGCTGACGTCGTAGCCGATGCTTTTAGTATAAAGGAAAGGGTCAAGCCGAGAAGGACAAGAGCCATGAGTCTCACGGTGGAGCAAAGTATTCGTGACAGGATCATAGGAGCACACGTACAAGCTGCTTTACCGGAGAATTTTGGTAATGAAAGATTAGATGGAATAGAGCAACAATTCGGTATAAAGGAAGACAATGGGCTATACTTAATTGGAAGACTTGGGTTCCCATTTTTCGGCAATTTGAGGACATTTCTCATGAATGAAGCCCACAGGTCGGCATATTCGGCCCATCCGGGCTCGGAGATGATGTACTTTGATATGAAGGACTTTATTGGTGCAACCGGTGACACCGGAGTGGAAATGGGAACGGATTGCAATGAACTTCATTACGAAGTTACCGAAGACAATAAGTGGTTGTGATACTATATGGGTGATCGTAGATCGGTTGACAAAGTCGGCTCGCTTCTTAGCCATTCGTGAGACCGACAAGTTTGACACCATGCGCATTTGTACATTGAAGAAGTGGTGTCTAAGTAAGGAGTTACGGGTTCTACCGTTGCCGAAGGAAACATCCGGTATAACTAAATTTTTGGAAAGCCTTTTCAACGAGCAATGGGTACTCAACTTGACATGAGTACGGCGTTTCATCCTTAATGGATGGACAAAACTGAAAGAACCATTCAAACGCTTGAAGACATGTTGAGGGCTTGTGCTATTGACATTGGTGGAACTTGAGAAGATCATTTACCTTTAATTGGGTTCTCGTGTAATGATAGTTACCATGCGAGTGTTCAAAGGGCTCCGTCTAGGGCACTTTATGGTAGAAAGTGTCGTTCTCCACTTGCTTGAGTAGAGATTGACGGAAGCCAACTTATAGGGCCAATAATAGTAGTCGAGACAACAAAGGCAGCAATTGAGTACAATGAAGTACATTACGTGCAATTGAGTACAATGAAGTACATTACGTGCAATTGAGTACAATGAAGTACATTACGTGCAATTGAGTACAATGAAGTACATTACGTGCAATTGAGTACAATGAAGTACATTACGTGCAATTGAGTACAATGAAGTACATTACGTGCAATTGAGTACAATGAAGTACATTACGTGCAATTGAGTACAATGAAGTACATTACGTGCATTGAGTACAATGAAGTACATTACGTGCAATTGAGTACAATGAAGTACATTACGTGCAATTGAGTACAATGAAGTACATTACGTGCAATTGAGTACAATGAAGTACATTACGTGCAATTGAGTACAATGAAGTACATTACGTGCAATTGAGTACAATGAAGTACATTACGTGCAATTGAGTACAATGAAGTACATTACGTGCAATTGAGTACAATGAAGTACATTACGTGCAATTGAGTACAATGAAGTACATTACGTGCAATTGAGTACAATGAAGTACATTACGTGCAATTGAGTACAATGAAGTACATTACGTGCAATTGAGTACAATGAAGTACATTACGTGCAATTGAGTACAATGAAGTACATTACGTGCAATTGAGTACAATGAAGTACATTACGTGCAATTGAGTACAATGAAGTACATTACGTGCAATTGAGTACAATGAAGTACATTACGTGCAATTGAGTACAATGAAGTACATTACGTGCAATTGAGTACAATGAAGTACATTACGTGCAATTGAGTACAATGAAGTACATTACGTGCAATTGAGTACAATGAAGTACATTACGTGCAATTGAGTACAATGAAGTACATTACGTGCAATTGAGTACAATGAAGTACATTACGTGCAATTGAGTACAATGAAGTACATTACGTGCAATTGAGTACAATGAAGTACATTACGTGCAATTGAGTACAATGAAGTACATTACGTGCAATTGAGTACAATGAAGTACATTACGTGCATTGAGTACAATGAAGTACATTACGTGCAATTGAGTACAATGAAGTACATTACGTGCAATTGAGTACAATGAAGTACATTACGTGCAATTGAGTACAATGAAGTACATTACGTGCAATTGAGTACAATGAAGTACATTACGTGCAATTGAGTACAATGAAGTACATTACGTGCAATTGAGTACAATGAAGTACATTACGTGCAATTGAGTACAATGAAGTACATTACGTGCAATTGAGTACAATGAAGTACATTACGTGCAATTGAGTACAATGAAGTACATTACGTGCAATTGAGTACAATGAAGTACATTACGTGCAATTGAGTACAATGAAGTACATTACGTGCAATTGAGTACAATGAAGTACATTACGTGCAATTGAGTACAATGAAGTACATTACGTGCAATTGAGTACAATGAAGTACATTACGTGCAATTGAGTACAATGAAGTACATTACGTGCAATTGAGTACAATGAAGTACATTACGTGCAATTGAGTACAATGAAGTACATTACGTGCAATTGAGTACAATGAAGTACATTACGTGCAATTGAGTACAATGAAGTACATTACGTGCAATTGAGTACAATGAAGTACATTACGTGCAATTGAGTACAATGAAGTACATTACGTGCAATTGAGTACAATGAAGTACATTACGTGCAATTGAGTACAATGAAGTACATTACGTGCAATTGAGTACAATGAAGTACATTACGTGCAATTGAGTACAATGAAGTACATTACGTGCAATTGAGTACAATGAAGTACATTACGTGCAATTGAGTACAATGAAGTACATTACGTGCAATTGAGTACAATGAAGTACATTACGTGCAATTGAGTACAATGAAGTACATTACGTGCAATTGAGTACAATGAAGTACATTACGTGCAATTGAGTACAATGAAGTACATTACGTGCAATTGAGTACAATGAAGTACATTACGTGCAATTGAGTACAATGAAGTACATTACGTGCAATTGAGTACAATGAAGTACATTACGTGCAATTGAGTACAATGAAGTACATTACGTGCAATTGAGTACAATGAAGTACATTACGTGCAATTGAGTACAATGAAGTACATTACGTGCAATTGAGTACAATGAAGTACATTACGTGCAATTGAGTACAATGAAGTACATTACGTGCAATTGAGTACAATGAAGTACATTACGTGCAATTGAGTACAATGAAGTACATTACGTGCAATTGAGTACAATGAAGTACATTACGTGCAATTGAGTACAATGAAGTACATTACGTGCAATTGAGTACAATGAAGTACATTACGTGCAATTGAGTACAATGAAGTACATTACGTGCAATTGAGTACAATGAAGTACATTACGTGCAATTGAGTACAATGAAGTACATTACGTGCAATTGAGTACAATGAAGTACATTACGTGCAATTGAGTACAATGAAGTACATTACGTGCAATTGAGTACAATGAAGTACATTACGTGCAATTGAGTACAATGAAGTACATTACGTGCAATTGAGTACAATGAAGTACATTACGTGCAATTGAGTACAATGAAGTACATTACGTGCAATTGAGTACAATGAAGTACATTACGTGCAATTGAGTACAATGAAGTACATTACGTGCAATTGAGTACAATGAAGTACATTACGTGCAATTGAGTACAATGAAGTACATTACGTGCAATTGAGTACAATGAAGTACATTACGTGCAATTGAGTACAATGAAGTACATTACGTGCAATTGAGTACAATGAAGTACATTACGTGCAATTGAGTACAATGAAGTACATTACGTGCAATTGAGTACAATGAAGTACATTACGTGCAATTGAGTACAATGAAGTACATTACGTGCAATTGAGTACAATGAAGTACATTACGTGCAATTGAGTACAATGAAGTACATTACGTGCAATTGAGTACAATGAAGTACATTACGTGCAATTGAGTACAATGAAGTACATTACGTGCAATTGAGTACAATGAAGTACATTACGTGCAATTGAGTACAATGAAGTACATTACGTGCAATTGAGTACAATGAAGTACATTACGTGCAATTGAGTACAATGAAGTACATTACGTGCAATTGAGTACAATGAAGTACATTACGTGCAATTGAGTACAATGAAGTACATTACGTGCAATTGAGTACAATGAAGTACATTACGTGCAATTGAGTACAATGAAGTACATTACGTGCAATTGAGTACAATGAAGTACATTACGTGCAATTGAGTACAATGAAGTACATTACGTGCAATTGAGTACAATGAAGTACATTACGTGCAATTGAGTACAATGAAGTACATTACGTGCAATTGAGTACAATGAAGTACATTACGTGCAATTGAGTACAATGAAGTACATTACGTGCAATTGAGTACAATGAAGTACATTACGTGCAATTGAGTACAATGAAGTACATTACGTGCAATTGAGTACAATGAAGTACATTACGTGCAATTGAGTACAATGAAGTACATTACGTGCAATTGAGTACAATGAAGTACATTACGTGCAATTGAGTACAATGAAGTACATTACGTGCAATTGAGTACAATGAAGTACATTACGTGCAATTGAGTACAATGAAGTACATTACGTGCAATTGAGTACAATGAAGTACATTACGTGCAATTGAGTACAATGAAGTACATTACGTGCAATTGAGTACAATGAAGTACATTACGTGCAATTGAGTACAATGAAGTACATTACGTGCAATTGAGTACAATGAAGTACATTACGTGCAATTGAGTACAATGAAGTACATTACGTGCAATTGAGTACAATGAAGTACATTACGTGCAATTGAGTACAATGAAGTACATTACGTGCATTTGAGTACAATGAAGTACATTACCTGCAATTGAGTACAATGAAGTACATTACGTGCAATTGAGTACAATGAAGTACATTACGTGCAATTGAGTACAATGAAGTACATTACGTGCAATTGAGTACAATGAAGTACATTACGTGCAATTGAGTACTATGAAGTACATTACGTGCAATTGAGTACAATGAAGTACATTACGTGCAATTGAGTACAATGAAGTACATTACGTGCAATTGAGTACAATGAAGTACATTACGTGCAATTGAGTACTATGAAGTACATTACGTGCAATTGAGTACAATGAAGTACATTACGTGCAATTGAGTACAATGAAGTACATTACGTGCATTTGAGTACAATGAAGTACATTACGTGCAATTGAGTACAATGAAGTACATTACGTGCAATTGAGTACAATGAAGTACATTACGTGCAATTGAGTACAATGAAGTACATTACGTGCAATTGAGTACAATGAAGTACATTACGTGCATTTGAGTACAATGAAGTACATTACCTGCAATTGAGTACATTTGAGGGACATTGATAGACATGTTTGGCATTATAGAACTTGTTAGATACTTATTGATATCATTTTACTTGTTCCTGTTTACTATGCGTATTTTATCTACCTTGAGTAGTTTCATTGTGTGAGTACATGTGTGAAGGTCATTGGTGGACATTGATTGATTATGGATTGATTGAGTACTTGTGCCTTTTAAGGACTTACTGTAAGTGTGTTCCTTGTTCATTATCCTTGTTCATATTGTGAATGGCTTTGGCATTAGATCCTTGTCATTCGCTCCTACGAACTCACCAACCTAGTGTTGACCTTGTTTAGTACACTTTTCAGGTATTCAAGAGAATCCAAGATGTGTCGGTTGATTGATGCTAGTGCTAGAGCTTGGGCTTGGACTTACATGGATCCAGGATTCATTTTCCCTTATTTTGCAATATGCATTATGTACTTGTTTGTGGACGTTGGATTCACCGAATCCCCTTTATTTCATATAGTTCATGTTCTACGATAATCCCATGCATACGCTATATCTTTTCGGTAGTATTTCGAGCCTAGCTCGGGGTGTTACAGAGAATGTTAGATATAAGTTTGTGGTGTTTAATTGTAATTTAGTTAAGACAAAGAAAGAAGAAAAGGACTAGACGATGAACCTTCACAAAACCGCACTAAAGGGGGAGATTGTTAGCATTAAATTAATTAGTTAGTGCGTGTTTTGTAACTATGTACTCCCTCCGTCTCATTTTAATTGTCCAATTTTGAATGGTCAAGTCTTTTTCTTCCGACTTTGACCGTAAATATCTTTGTTTGTGTTGTATATTAGTTGATGAAAATAATATCAATGAAATATACATTTAAAACTCAATCAATTCATATATGTTATATCAAGTTTTATATAACACAAACAAAAATATTTACGGTCAAAGTTGAAAGAAAAAGACTCAAAAAGTCAAAATAGGACACTTAATATGGGACGGAGGGAGTAATAGTTTAGACCTTTTAAATGCATGGTGGGGTTAGTGAGTAATAGAGAAGGACCTCAATGTAAATAGGGAGGGTGGTTAAGTGTAACTTACTCCCCTATATAAACCCCTCCACCCTTTGTATTTCCTAAGCCTTTAATCATTAATTTCATACCAACTTCTCTCTAACTTACTTTCTCTCTCTAACTTCTCCTTCCACCTCCTACACACACAAACACACACTAGATCTAGATTCAACATATATCATCATTTAAGCACAATTTTATTGTTTACAAAAATAACAAGCAATATCCGGTATGCCATATAATTAACCTAATACGACTATACCAGACTGATTTATGAAGTAATTAACACAATCATCTAAGAAAGTTCAATTCAATAAACGCAAACTAATGGAACAACATGTCTCCTAGAGGCCAGCTAAATATAATTGGGCATGAAGCGCACATATATATGACTAATGAACAAAGAGTACAAATTTCATTTATCTGTATTTATTTCTTCTTTCCTTTCTTACAGTAGATATATTTTTCTATTTACTCAGACGTTTTGCATAAGGAACTTCCAATGTATCGCAAAAGCATTAGTAAATAGTAATCAGACTAAATTATAGAATGTAGGTGGCAACAACTGCTCAAAAACTTCATAGCACATATTTATTTGGATAATTCAACTTAACCAATATTAATATCAACTATTAGTTCTACTTTTCGGTTTTTATAAATTCTTTTCACTCCTAATTAAATTGAACACAAATGTTGCTTTTCTACCCAATTTACTAAAGTACATCTTAATCAACACTTGCATTAGCAGTGTCTGACTTTTACAGATCCTCATTTAATGGTCTGCTAAGATTAACTTAGAGGGTGGCAGTCAATATAGGCGTTGTCTCATTTGCAAAGACATCTACTGGATTGTAACTCAATCATGCATCTGTATGAAGTCAATCTTTTGACTTTGATAAGCAACATTTGCAGTACAGCCCCCCATCTAACAAGTAAACCATCCTTTATCCACTAGGAACACTTTGTGGATATTGCCTGGACCATCTGCTCTCTTGTTATTGTCAGTAGAGACAGATACAACAAATTTAGGAGATTATATATGATCCATTAAAATTTGTAAATAATGCATATATATCATATCACATTTTGTAGAATAGCGAATATAGTACTCGTAGTAATTAACCCAAAAATTATAACTTGACAAACTCACAAAAAACTGCACCTTAAATTATTAGATACTGTATTTAATTATCGACCATGTCTTTTACCTGCAAATAAGGCCGGATAAATCTACTACACTATAAGTATATTTATCTTCAGATTTCAAAAAAATAAATAAACAAATCCGAAGCACCATTTTCTGTGCATTCCATATGTAATGAGTAAGCGCTCGATCTCCATGGCCACAAACTTAATCAAGAGATCTTTTGATTATCATATACATGTAATATATAGGAGTGTTATGACTGTTATCGATTGTTTTTGTATTACATATATTCATAACTGGATTTGCATCTTGTAAGTATGCAATTTGATCTTTGAGCAGTACTTAACTGTTCGATATCACATTCCGGTAAATCAAATAAAAGAGGCGGGTTTGATTTAATTTGTCTCCAAGAGCAAATATGGCCGGCCACTTCTTGCTTGAACTGAAGGCGGTGTTGTTCGTGTGCTTCCATTATATAACCAAAGGAGGGGACTTAACAAACACGCCAAGATGCTTCCGGGTGTGAATCTCGATAGGGGCAGAGGTGTGTGTTAGTCGACGACGTGGATAGGGAGGAGCTAATCTGTTGTATTCTGATATATATTATGACTTATTTGTTTGTGATCTGGTGAATCATTTACTGAATTCTAAGTATGATTTAGCGGGCAATATTCCCGCGAAGCATCAAAGACACATTATGCTAGCAGCCCTAGGCCTGGTTAATTAAGCCATTAATTGAGATAATAGTTGACCATAACATTATTGACCTATGTTCTATGTATGACGACCGATCGAGGATGCAATATCTATCTCATGAAGCATATTTATTTGTATTAACATTGTTCGAGTCTTACCCCCTTGACATATTGGCGTCCACTGGTATTAAATTTCTATCTATGGTAGACGTGTTTTCTTTTTCATATCTATGGATGATAAAGGTTTCTTATCGAAAGATATTAATTAGAGATGCAAGGTTCGGTCAAACACACTCAGTTAAAATAACATAGGTTAAACTTCTCGTTATTAATGGGTAATTCACCGTAAAAAGACTACTGATTGAAAAACACCCTACAATCCACGTCATCATCATTGAGTATATAAACCTCCACCAAGGTACCTAAAGGAAAAGGTCACTACTAAATTACCTAATATTTTGTTTTTAATTAGAATAATATTTAATTAATTAACATTGGAAAATTAAAAATCCCATCACTAGCTAGCTATTTAGCTAACAAAACATATATAACAAAAATTCTAGGTCAAATAGATGAAATGCGTAAGTTATTTTATGCTTGATTCAAGAGTCATCTAGCTTAATTAGCTTCGAGTTAATTAAAGCTTACTCTCATCAATTGCGCTGATACTAGCTAGCTTAATTACTTTAACTTTTCATCAATCTTGTTAATTACAGTAATATATAAATTATCCATCGATCTCTTTTCGAAGATAATTATGCAACTTAATTATTTAGCAACAACTAGACAAATACATAATTCTGCCTATTATTTCTTTCTTGACTCAGATCTCAATCTTATTATACTTTTGGTTTAAAAAATCAAATATACAACAAAAATACAAATACCAATAAAGGCTTGTTAATCAATATAGAAAACAAACTTATCTCATCCAACTCAAAATTAAGGGGACTATATATGAACACGCATTTAGATTCTATGATTAGTTTTAATCATTTTTTTTAGATCAATAAATATGATACTAATTATTTATATGGAATATTATATTTATTTATGAGTTTAAAGACAATAAATATAGTACTAAAACAAATTTTATTATCATTATTATAGTAAGTTAGAGAAA
>CM067167.1:222223586-222273384 GCA_034093135.1 Erigeron breviscapus | reverse complement strand
ACATTCGTCATTTGATTTAGGCATTTATATCACCACATAACGTATACATATCACATATAAGCATAGAGTCCTGACCCTAAGTGTGCGTCTATCGAATACCTTTGCCTCAGACCAATCCCTACCTAAGCCTAAGACTGGAAAGGCTAAGGTGTCATCTGAAGAAAATATTTTGTCCAGGTTAGAGAGCCAGATTCAAATTCTGACTCATCAATCACAAAGTTTTAATGCAAGATTAAACTTTATTGAGGGTACTTCATCTGACCCTAGACAAAATACAAAACCTTTTGCTAAGAAAGACAAATTTATTTCTCCAGTTGAGAAAATGAAAAAGGTTTCAAAACCATCAACCAGTGGTCTTTTCAACTAAGACCACTGTTGAAGAAAGTGAACTGAACCAGATTGCACAGGGACCTATAAGGGAGGGTCCAGTGAACCCATCAGTCGATGGGTTCCCAAATCTAACTGATCAATCTCTGGTGTATGTGTAGGGCGATCGAAAGAAATATATCTGGTATCTTGACAGTGCAGCTGGCAGGACGATGACGGATGTAAGACCCTACTGGAGGAGTTCACCATTTCTGATGGACCCTCCATTACTTTTGGAAATGATGGTTATGGAAAGACTGAGGGATACGGTATTCTGAACAATGGACAAGTCAAGTTCAGACGTGTTGCATTTGTGAATGGTTTGAAATATAACTTGATCAGTGTAAGCCAACTGTGTGATGATGGTTATCAAGTTCTATTCAATATTGCTCAGGGTATCGTATTCAACAAGGACTGGAAGGTAGTGTTGATTGCTCCCAGAAAAGGGAATGTGTACGTGATGGATATGGAAAGCTCTTCTTCAGAGAAGTGTTTCTATACTCAAGCTGATGAAGACACAAACTGGTTATGGCACAAAAGGTTATCCCATTTGAATTTCAAGAACATTAATAAGTTGTCCAGAAAACAACTTGCAGATGGGATACCTTTAGTTTCCTTCAAAAAGGAAAGGCCATGTCCAGGATGTGAGATGGGTAAGCAAAAACGTACCAGTTTCAAGACCAGACAGAATTTCAGCATTTCTGAACCTCTTCATATGCTTCATATGGACCTCTTTGGTCCAGTGAACGTTCAGACTCGTGCTGGTAAAAGATACACCCTGGTGATCGTAGATGAATTCTCCAGATATTGTTGGGTGATCTTTCTAAGGTCTAAAAGTGAAGCTGCTGCTGAAATCATCAGTCTTATCAAGCAAATTGAGCTCAAGTACAGTCAAAAGTGTGTCAGTTAAGAAGTGACAATGGAACAGAATTCCAGAATGCAACTCTGGAGTCATTCTGTACTGACACTGGCATCTCCCAGAATTTCTCATCAGCCCGCTCTCCAGAACAAAATGGAGTGGTGGAAAGAAAAAATCGAACGCTGATAGAAGCTGCCAGGAGTATGCTTGCTGAATCTGGTCTGTCTACCAGTTTCTGGGCGGAAGCAATTGCAACTGCTTGCCACACCCAGAATCGATCAGTGTACATCAAAAGACACAAAAAGACAGCCTATGAAGTCTTAAGAAATAGAAAACCAAACATTGGTTATTTTCACGTTTTTGGATGTCCAGTTCACATCCTGAACGACTCCAGTCAGCTAGGCAAATTTGATGCCAAAGCTGATGAAGGGTATTTCTTAGGCTATTCAGCCATTCGCAAGGCCTTCAGAATCTATAACAAGAGACTGGAGAAGGTCCATGAGTCAATTCATGTCACATTTGATGAATCAAATGTTGCAATCAACAAGAAGCCAGCCCTTGACACTCCCCCAGTAACTCCAATTGTCTTTTGTGAATCTGATCCAATAAACGACAAAAATGAAGATTCAAAAGACACAGTTTCTAGTCATCCAGATCTGGAACCTGTTCAGAAAAAGAAACTCTCCAGTAGTACTCCATTCTATCCCTCTATTATTTTCAAACTACCCTCTGAAATTATATTGGTTCAGATGTTCGTACTACTCCCCCAGTATCAGTGTCAGTTGAGAATGTACCAGAAATGTCTTCTTATGAAGAATTCCAAACTGAACCAGTACTCCAGGAAATGCCTTCAAATGAAGAATTTCATGATGCAAATCGTGATTTAAATGACTCAGATGAAGATACTGAAGTAATCTGGCAAGATCCTCCTCCAGAAGCAACTCCAGAGGAGACTCAACTGAATTCTTGCACTGATATTGTTGTCTGTAACAATCCTGGTCAGTACTCCAGATGGACAAAAGCTCATCCTATTGATCAGATCATAGGTGACTCCAGTAGAGGAGTTCAGACCAGAAGAGCCTCCAGTAATCAATGCTTATACGTTAGTTTTCTATCTTTGATGGAACCAAAGAAGATTGACGAGGCTATGGAAGATCCAAGCTGGGTGACTGCTATGCAAGAAGAGCTTCACCAGTTTGAAAGGAACAAGGTCTGGTATCTGGTTCCTTTCCCAGTTGGAAAGAAAGAACCAATTGGAACAAGATGGATCTTCAGAAACAAAGTAGATGAAGATGGCCACGTAATCAGAAACAAGGCCAGACTGGTAGCACAAGGCTACTGCCAGTCAGATGTCGACTTTGATGAATCATTTGCTCCAGTGGCTAGACTTGAAGCGATCAGAATATTCTTAGCATTCGCTGCTAATCATCAGTTCAAGGTCTACCAGATGGATGTAAAGAGTGCTTTCTTGAATGGAAAGCTTGAAGAAGAAGTTTATGTCAGACAACCTCCAGGTTTCGTTGATGAAAAGCATCCACATTGGGTATATCGTCTGGACAAAGCGCTATATGGCCTCAGACAAGCCTCACGTGCCTGGTATGATACTCTGACTAAACATTTGTTGAAAAATGGTTTTAAACGAGGTGCAATTGACAATACCTTATTCATTCTTCATGAGAAAGGTAATCTGTTAATGGTACAAATTTATGTTGATGATATTATTTTTGGGTCTACTGATGAAGACATGTGCAAGAAATTTTCAAAAATCATGTCCACTGAATATGAAATGAGTTTGATGGGTGAATTAACATATTTTCTTGGACTCCAGATTAAACAAAACAAAGATGACATCTTTATTAATCAGGAAAAATATGTTAGAGATCTTTTAAAGAAATATGATATGAACTCTTCACCATCTAAACCAACTCCAATTTCTGCACCACTGACACTGGACTCTGATCCAGATGGTAAACCAGTGAACACCACTGTCTATAGAGGCATGGTTGGTTCACTGATGTATTTAACTGCCAGTAGACCAGATATTATGTTTTCAACATGTTTATGTGCCAGATATCAGTCTAATCCAAAGGAATCTCATATGCTTGCTGTAAAGCGCATACTGAAGTACCTTAAAGGTGTCCCCAGTCTAGGTCTTTGGTACCCCAAAGGCTCAGGCATGGATCTAATGGGTTAATTCAGATCATGCAGGTTGTAAGATAGATAGGAAATCCACAACTGGTGGATGTCATTTCCTAGGTGGCAAACTGGTCAGCTAGACCAGTAAGAAGCAAACTTCAGTTTCATTGTCCACTGCTGAAGCTGAATACGTGTCTGCAGCCAGTTGTTGTGCTCAGATACTCTGGATGAAGAACCAGTTGCTTGATTATGGTATTAAATATTCAAAGACTCCAATCTTTTGTGATAATACCAGTGCCATCGCTATCTCAAACAATCCAGTCATGCACTCCAGAACGAAGCACATTGACCTCAGGTATCACTTCATTCATGATCATATTATGAAAAACAACATTGAACTCCATTTTATTCCCACTGACAAACAACTCGCTGACATTTTTACCAAACCTTTGGATGTCAAAACTTTTGAATATCTTGTTGGTGAGTTGGGAATGTTAAATCCTTAAATCTGGTGACTGCTCAGATATTGAATGCCTTTGTGTACTATCTTTGCATTATTAGATTTCTGGAACAACATTCCAGGGAAGACTTGAAAAATATTTTTCTATTAAAAGTGTTTTAAGTTCAGGGGGAATTTATTTTCTCACTGGACAAATTCTTCAGAAAATATTACTGGTGCTTTGTAAATGTGTCCCTCTCACTGGTAACTGGACAGGTTGAAGTGCGTGTTTGAGTTGACTTATGTCTCCTTGTAAATGTGTCCCTCTCATTTGTCTGTATTAGTTGACGTGCACGTTTGAGGTTACCAGTCTTTCAAAATGGTTTTCACTGGTACTTTACTGGAGTGTCCCTCCAGTGTACCATCAGTACATGTTCACTGGACTAATCCACCAGTGATACTGGAGTGTCCAGTCAACCTCCAGATGCACTGAACTATGTCATAATATTTTCTAAATACTTGGTCTTTGTGTGTGCCACGTAAGCAAATCTTTTTGAAGATATTTTTATCCTACGTGGCATGTAAACTTTTTCAACGCAATGATGGTCTTTTTACCTTGGGAAAACAAAAAGTACAAGTTGTTACTGTTTGTGGGCTGTAAACCGTCATGCATTTATGTATGATGTGATGTAATTAATGCGGATCTCAGAACCCGATCAAAAACTTTATTTGATAATTTCAAATGAACCGTTTGAGTTCCACATTGTCTCGCCTATAAATACCCACTTTCAATTTCAATTGCATTTACTTCGAACATATTTACTCCCAAATCTTTCAAATTCCTTCATTTACTTCTTCATTTATTTTCCAATCATCATCATCTCTCTTATTCACTCCATTTATATTCAATTCTTTCATCAAATCTTCATCATAACCTATACATATTCATTTTCATTTTCATATATTCTTTATAAATGGCACCTAGACAATCAAGAACTAAAAATCTGCTTGCCAATGAATACATTCCTTCGGAAAATGTTGCTAGGGCACCTCATATCAATCTTGAGGCAAGTGCCATAAGAATCAATATGAATAACTGGATGGCAAGACTCTCTCTGTCCAGTGTTCATGATGCCCAATCGATTATTGGGAGATTAAACTCATTCTTTCTCTCTTGCCCATTATATGGTGCGTTAACACTTAATCCAGGAAGGATGTACCACGAGTACCTATGTGAATTCTGGTACTCTGCTCAATATGACGATGAAACTTCATCGATCAATTATACTCTCAAGGGAGGTACCAGATCCCTTGGTTTCACTGCAAGTCTACTCAGGTCTGTTCTACAGTTAAACTATTTCGAACAGAATGAGTTGCCTATTGAGCTTCCCACTGGTATAAATACAAGGGAAGTATGCAGATTAATGGGGCATACAGATATATTGGATGAGCATGGGCAGCTATCCAGAAAGGGGACTATCTACATGAGCAAGCTGTCAGACTCATGGAGATATTTCTTCACACATATTGTTGAGTGTCTGGGAGGCAGCTCTGGAGGATTAGACCAGATTAATCAAACACACCTCCAGATTGCCTACTGTTTATGGTTTGGGCTTAGAGTGGACTTTTCCCAGATCCTTTTTGATGACCTGGTTGAGCGCCTAAGAGTGAAAGGAAGAAAACCTTTCGTTCCTTATATTCGTTTCCTTTCTCTTATGTTTAAGAATGCTCTTGGCGACCAGTATGATATGGATACTACTCACTTTTCTGTGAGTGAGTATATGAGGGACCTGGTCAACCTCAGGTCTCCAGTGGATGAGGTAGATATTCCTCAGTCCATGCTTTCCTTCCAAAAGGAAGAAGTTGAAATGGCTCCAGTTGAAGGACCATCTGGTGATGATGTACAGATAATAGAGGCTGTACAGCCAATTAGACAAGTTGCTCCAGAAGGTCAAGGTCAAGAAGTTGTTGAACCTTCCAGACGACCTAGAACTAATAGGCGTCTGATGAGAGCTGGACTCCAGGTGAATCCAGCAAGACATCCTGGTGATGTTATGAATCTGGATGGGTCACCAATTTTTGAATCTGAAGAGGTTGTTGGGCAAGAAACTGATGAACAAGCTGAAAATGTTGCCCAGATTGTAGAGCAGGTTGTTGAGGAAGTTGAAGTAGATGTTCAGACTGATGAACATATTTCTGGTGAGCAAGAGGCTCCAATTGACTTAAATGTTAAGGCTGGTGAACAAGTGAATGTAGAGACTGGTGAACAGTCTGGTGAACAGACAGTTGGGATGGCTCCAGAATGGGATGATGTTGACTCCCCAATGTCTGAAGGTTTTGATGTTAACATGAATTTTCTGGGTGAAGATGTACAAGAAAGAAGAAAATCTACCAGAAATGCCAACACCTCCACCACCAAACGCCACCACCAGAACCAAACATACCACCACCACCACCACCTTCAATTCCAGAAAACACCCAATACTTCACTCCAGCAACCATTCAACCTTCAGAATCTCAACCTCCTCCTCGTGCGCCTGAGTCACCAGTTGCAACGTCTGAAGCTGCAACTGAAGAGGACTGGGCACAAGTTCCTCTAATGACCAGATTACCCTCAACTCTTGAACCTCCCACTGGTCTCTCCACTTCTTCTTCTGCCGAGGTCCAAGGCCTTTTAAGTAAGGTGGCGGACCTGGAGAGATCACTCCAGACTTCATCTCAGGTTATTTCTGACTTCAAATCATTACTATCAAATAACCTGGCATCTGAGATGAATGTCTTTGCTGGAAATGAGAAGCTGGTTTATGAGAAGCATGATGAACTGGTACTGGCCACAAACAACAACACTGAAAAGATCAAAATGGCAGTCCAGGGATTAGAGACTAGGTTGGTCAATTCTGTTCAGACTGCAGTCACTGGCGAACTGGCAGGTCTGAAAGAAGATGTTCAGAATTTGGTCTTCAGGGTCAGTTCTCTGGAGAGTAGACCCACACTGGAACAGGGTGCAGTTGTTAGCACTATAAGTGATGAATGTACAAGGAAGTTCAGAAACAATATGTTGAAAGAATTATGTGAAGAAGTTTCTGGGACTGTTCTTCGTAGCATTTATGATGGGGTGTTACCCCAAGTAGAAAAGTTACTGGATGAGAAGTTGCCAAAGCACTTGCCTAAAGCTGTTGCAAATGTTCAGAAGGAAGTGCAGGCACTTAAGAAAGTTGTGTCTGAAACAACTCCAGTAGAAGGTACAACTTTTGGTCCACTAGACAGACTTATGCTTGAACAGTTGTGGAATGATCTCAAGTCAAGAACTGGAGATCGTTCCAAGGGGGAAGAGTCGTCTGGTGACCAAACACTGAAGAAATTTTCACAACAAGCATATGGCACTGAAGCCGGGCTTACTGAAAGACAAAGAGCATATGGCACTAAAGTCGGGCTCCTAACTGAAGAAGCTACTGGTACTGAAGCCAGTGAGCCCCAGTTTGAGACCTTCCCAAATATTCCAACTACAATGAAGGCTGTTAAAGGAAAAGAAAAAGTGGTATCTGGTGAAGAAGAAGAGCAGACTGAAGAAGCTGATGATGAAACATCAAAGAAGTTAGAACAAGAATGCATAATGATAGAGATTTTCAAAAGAAATCAAAAGGATGAACTGTTGGCCCATCAAAGGGAGATGGCAACAATGGGGACTCTGGACTCTTACAATGCTGGAAGGTTAGGCATTAACATTGAAGTGTATAAAAAGATGAAAGATGACCCCAGAGTTCATCAATGCCTAAATGCATTAGATGATGTTCATGTACGCTCATTCTACGCTGAAGAAGAGCAAGTCTATGATTCAATTATTTATGGCGTGAGTGTACCAGAACTCATCAGACAAAGAAAGGATGAACTGGTAAGTCTCCAGAAAAAGATAAGAAAGAATGCTGGTGCTCTGGAGATAGAGTACAGAAAGAGACTTACTGGTTTACCAAAGTTGACTGCCAGACAAATCAAAGCAATCAAAGATGCTGATGTAAGCAATTTCATTCCCCTGGACACTTCTCGAAAAATCAATCGTCAAGAACTCCAATCTGCTGTAGAGCAAAGGAGAGTGTCCAAGGATACTGAAGCTTTGATCCAGCAAGCCAAGCTGAAAGAAAAATACAATGAGATGTTGAATTTCAGGGCTGATGCAAGAAGGATTACTGGTGCTGAAATCAAATTGGCTGAAGATCATGAAGGCATGTCAAAGTTTGAAGTAAAGTTGACCAGGGAGGGTAACTTTACTGACGAAAGGAGAAGTACTTCAGTCCAAGCATTTGGATGGAGTGAACTGAAGGAAATCGCTTTAACGTTCAGGGGGAAGACAAATGTGTCGACTGATGTTAAAGCATTTCTTAAAAGGATTGAGAAGGTATGGAGAAGAAAGCAACAAATGGAAGTTGCAATGGGCATAAGAACGTCAGAATCAATACCATCTTCTCCATCACCAAAGAGAAAGGCTACTGAAGATGCTCCAGAAAGGACATCGAAAAGAAGGGCCTGACTCTTATTGTTTACTTATTGTAAATTATTGTCTTATGAAAATTGTATACTATTTATCAGTTGATGAATGTAATAATAGTTGCAATTTTTTATTTTTATAAGTAAATGATCAGATTTAGTCTAAGTTAGAACTTAAAAGATGAAACTGAAAACACTCATGATCTATAAAGTGTTTTCCAGTAACTTAGATTTTTTAGACAAATCGAAACTTGTGTTTTTCAAGCTTACAAAGTGTATAGATTCAAGCTTGAAAACACTTGCATTATTTCTAAACAAATAGGGGGAATTTGTTAGGTCCAGATTTACTGGACTCACTCCAGACTCGACTACTGGAGCCTTACTGAAGATCTGTCCAGAAACGTATTCTACTGGACCTACTCCAGACTTGGAATCTGGAATCCCTCTGAAGATTTGTCCAGAAATAATGGAAGACCAGTGAGCAAATACTTGTATAGGAAATCTGGAGTATTCTCCAGATTAGCTCACTGGACTTCACCCAGTCCAGATCAACTCTACTGAAGACATTCTGACTGAAGTCAAAGACTGAAGTCTGAAGAAAGAAGACTTAACAAATGGCGAAGTCCACTGGAAAGTCTTACCAGATCTGTACACTGGAGGATTGTCAGTGTTCTAGATCCTACAAGTCTGAACACTGATATCAAGGATTGACTTTTCCCTTTACACACTTTTCAAAGAACAATCCACTTGTTCTTTACCAAAGTATACGTGTGTAAAGGTGGTTGGATAAAAGGATACACTTGCATTTGATGTGACTTTATCCTTATTCCTTATCCAATACATTTAATGTTCTTGTCGGATCATTAAATGTATGCAACCATATTTGTACGGCACAAAATTCACTGGTGAATTTTGTTGCCTATAAATACAAAGTCATTTCCTTGAACATAAATACTTTTAAGCATTCATTTTGCATTGAAGTGAATTTGTCCAAATACTCTCGATCTTAAACTGGGATACTTCACAACTTTAAGTATCTCGATCCTAAAGAGTTATTTGACAAATATAGATCATTTGTAACTCATAGGTTGTTAGGATACATACTTAATTGTATTATCTTGATTCCGCAACAACCTTGTGTTTTATTTAACATCATAAATAAAATACCCATGAAAAATACATAATGTTCCACTTTATTTGTTTATTGCTTTAAGTCTTGTATTACTTTATTTATATACTTGCATTTATATTAAAGTAATACTAGTTCATTCTAGTGCTTATTAGACTTGTTGTATTTTGCACTTTCCTGGTTTAACCATCGAACTTAAGGGACTTACACGAGAAGACTCTATGAAGGCCAAGTATCCCCATTTATTTACCGAGTATAGTTAGAATAGAATTTCGGGACGAAATTTCTTTAACGGGGGAATGATGTAACATTTGTGAAATTTGACTAGTTTGGCGTGTAATTAACATGAGTAAACGTGACTAAATTATTTATGACCCGTTGATTTATACGTGCAATGTGATCAACTAATTTATTTACTTAAGACGATTTAATGCTTATTTGATGAGTTTATGACGAATAATACTAGTTGAGATTATATTATCGTATTAAGTCGATTTCGTGTCGTAACGTGACGTTTAATTGTCTAGAAATGTATTTGGGTACGTGATCCACGGGTCGACCCAATTGACTCATGGACCACCCAATGACCCAACCCTATCCAAGACTCACCAATCACACTTTTCCCTCATCCCATCCATCCCTTTCACTTCATCTCTTTCTCTCTCACCATTGAATGCAAGAACACCAACTCTTGCATCCATATTCCTCTCTCTCTCTAAATTTACTACATCATTAAATGTGTTTGAGCTAGATTTGTTCAAGATTTGTCACCCTCATCATCATTCAATCATCATATCATAAATTTGGAGTTTAAGGTGCAAGAATTCTTCACAAATAGCTTAAATTCGGGTTTGAGGCCTTGTTGGAAGTTTTGGTAAGTTAAACTTGTCTCAATATAATCATTTCATATTTGTAAACTTATTCCTAATCTTATACAAGAATTTTTTAGTCAAAAATCAATTCAAAAACGTTTATGGGTCAAATTAGGGTTTGAAATGGGCAAATGGGTCAAAAACCAGATTTTTCACTTGTGAGTTGTTATGGGTCGAATCTTTGCAGTGGTTTAGGTTTATAAACATGTTACAAGTCTAACATAATTGATCTTTGGCCAAAATTCGGGTTGAAATCCGTTAAAAATGGAAAATTAGGGTTTTTGACCTTAAATTAAGTCAAAACTAAATATTTTGCAAAATTGATGAATTAGGGTTCGGTTTGGAAGGGGGCTCGAGTTTGTTGATGACCATATCGATTATTGATAACCAAAAACAAGTTCAATTCCATCACCAATCGAGTTCATAGCTCAAATTAGGGTTTCAAGACTCGTAGGTCAAAGTTGACCAGAAAGTCAACTGCAGTTTGTTCTTGAGTCTAGCCTAGATTTTTGCCCACTTCCCTTGCACCGTAACCTACGCCGACTCCGGCATCTCGTACGCTGCTTCTTTCTCTTTTGGCGTCTAGTACGGTCCCTTGACTGTAGCTTACGGTGGACTGTAACCCTCAATTTGACCTTACGCCATTAACCCTCTGTCTACGCTGATTTTTGGTTTGCAAGACGCTGAAATACGTAATTCCAGACCACCGTATGGTACGGTGGTCAGCACCGTCTCTTACGCCAGCCAAGTCTTGGCCCACCGTACCTTACGCCCCCTTTTTCGTCCTTTACGCTGGGCCTATGCTCAGCCACCGTACATTACGCCACCACCACCGTAATTTACGGTGGTGTGGTTCTCCCTTTTTCCAGATTTTTGAGTTTAATATTTTCAATACACGATCCGTTTCGAGCTTTCATCCCAGCCTCTCCTTGTCTTCCCTAGTGATATAATGAAGTCTAAATTATGGTTCAACGTCGGGGGTAACCTAAACTTAATTGAGAATGAGTAAACTTGAGTCGATTTATACATATGTATTAATACATACGCTACATAAACCCAATCAAGGACGAATGGACATGAGTTGACTTGCATACATATAAATTATATATATATGTAAATATATATATATATATATATATATAATATTATATATATATTAATATATAGCCCATAACTCAACATATATATGTAAATATATATATATATATATATATATATGTAAATATATATATATATATATATATATAAATATATACCATAATCAAATATATATGTAAATATATATATATATATATATATATATGTAAATATATATATATATATATATATATATATGAAATATATATATAAATATATATTATAACGAAAATCTTCCGCACCCATATTTCCCCATATATTCTCAAAAGAATATATATACATATATATAAATATCAATAATATTAATAAACATATATATATATATAAATATATATATATATATATATATATATTATATATATGATGAAAGACGTATATTATATTATGTATGATGTGACGGTAGATTGACGAATCCACACCCGGTGTGATCATGGCCACTTTATGACGATATTATACCTATGACGTATATTATATATTATTATGTAAGACGTGACGGTGGATTGACGAATCCACACCCGGCATGATCATACTCGGGATAAGGGTTTTTGAGCCCATATTATGACGTTTATATATATATATATATGATATCGATATATATATATATATTATATATATATATATTGACGATTATTGTGACGTGACGTTTATTGTATTGTCTTGTATTGACGTGGATCCTTTTAGGGTTCCTTTGACGTGATTAGGTAATCTAATCCTCACTTATCGATAATGGTTGATATCCCGACACTTGATTTTCATTACTTAAACCTACGAACTCACCAACTTTATGTTGACACGTTTTAGTACACTTTTCAGGTGAATAGGTTAACCAAAGACGTATTGGATGATTAGTTGATTGTTTGCATGCTAGGATTGGACTTGGACTATTCTTGGATCCGTGATTCATAGTTCCCGCTTATGGGTTATGCTTAGGATCATATGCCATCTTTTGTACTCTCTTTTGTAAACGTTTGATGGTCGTGCTCCTTATGCATTTTTGTATGGTCCGGTATTTGTACTTGATTGAATTGTATGGATTGTTCAATCCTTTTAATGCATTTAGACTCGTCTCTACTTAATTTCCATGTCGTGTTGTGCTTAGTATGTAACCCTCATGATTCCGCCTTATTGGGGTGTTACATCTTATGAGTCGAGTCGATTTACACCAAAAACGAGGCGACTCGTTGGGTGACTCTTTTTTCTCCTGACTCTTACGAGTCGCTGTGTGAATTTGTAACGAGTCAATACGAGTCGCAAACTTATGATTGTTGTAGTTTGATAATATAGTTATATATTATATATCATATTTATGGTTACATTATTTTGTATGTTATATATGTATTTTTGATCCTTTTAGTACGAATTTAGAGATAAACTGTAAATTTATGACTCAAAAGTATCGAATATGTAATACTTTGGTAACGTAATAAGATAATCAACTTATATTTTGTTTATAAATACGTCACATATATATAATTATACAATATTATGTAGTATATAAAATGTTTACTCTTACGAGTCGAGTCAAAAATTACGAGTCGACAACTATAGTTACAAACACTACTAAAAACGTTTATTCAAGTAGGTTTTGACCAATTTATAATTCAAGATATGTCATATACTCTATGATTAAATATTTCATCTTTACAACTTTTTCTTTGTAATAAGGTTTAATACCTTACATTTTGTATACATGTTTACTTCAATCTATAAACCTCTATTCTATAATCTATAATCATTCACCTCAACTTTTACGGTTGTTTCACTGTGTATATATTATTTACGAGGAATCAATAAGAAATGATATATATGGCCATGTGTATAATATATTATGATTGTTGTAGTTTGATAATATGGTTATATATTATATATCATATTTATGGTTACATTATTTTGTATGTTATATATGTATTTTTGATCCTTTTAGTACGAATTTAGAGATAAACTGTAAGTTTATGACTCAAAAGTATCGAATATGTAATACTTTGGTAACGTAATAAGATAATCAACTTATATTTTGTTTATAAATACGTCACATATATATAATTATACAATATTATGTAGTATATAAAAATGTCCTGACTCTTACGAGTCGAGTCACGTTTCGAGTCATGAGTCAAAAATTAGGTTTTCGAATCGAGTCAAAAGTTACGAGTCGACAACTATGTTACACCTACTAAAAACGTTTATTCAAGAGGTTTTGACCAATTTATAATTCAAGTATGTCATATACTCTATGATTAAATATTTCATCTTTACAACTTTTTCTTTGTAATAAGGTTTAATACCTTACATTTTGTATACATGTTTACTTCAATCTATAAACCTCTATTCTATAATCTATAATCATTCACCTCAACTTTTACGGTTGTTTCACTGTGTATATATTATTTACGAGGAATCAATAAAAAATGATATATATGGCCATGTGTATATATATATACACATGGCCATATATATATATATATATATATATATAGGTAGAGATTCAGAGAAGATAGCTTAAGGAGAGAAGGGGAGAAGGTTCATTTTTATTTTTTTTAGCTTGTTTTTTTAATATTTAATTTTTTTTAATTTTTATATTTTTTTTAACATAAACCCATTCCAAAAAAAAAATCAAATTTTTTTTAAAAAATAAAAAAATACAACTTACACATGTGTAGGGATTTATTTTTTATTTTTTTTATTTTTTATTTTTTTTTGGAATAGGTTTTCACTAAAAAAAATTTTAAAAAAAATTAAAAATAAAAAATAAAGAAGAAAAAAATTAAAAATCAACCTTCTCTCCCTTCTCTCTTAAGCAACCTTCTCATTTGATCTCTCTCATATATATATATATAAATATAATATATATACATGTACTTTATATATAGTACATTTATATATATATATCAATTTTGAATAATAAATTAAAAAGACATAAGCAATATTAAATTTCATGACCTCTAATTTCTAATGCAAGACAGAAACTACTTAAGTTTGTTTGTCATTATTTCATTATTATAAATAATACAATAGTAATTAAAAAGATAATAATTGAAAATGTTCGTATCAAAAACTTTTAGTTAATGTTCTTAAACAACCGCACAAGGTAAATCAATTGGTTATTTTTGTGTCATCGAAACAAACAGAGAGCAAAAAAAAGTAGTAAATAGGAAAACAATTGTTTCATTTGTTTTGTGAACAACTTGCTCGGTGAGAAGAAGAAACAAAACTTCCTTTAAATAAAAAAACAATTTAGTTTTTAGCAAGAATTTTTCTTTTTAGAACGACACTCTAATCAGTGGCGGATGCACTGTGATACTAGGGGAGATAGGCCCACTCTCAAAAGATAAAACTTTATATTTTTTATTTTATTTTTAGTATTAAGCCCCAATCCAAATTTGTCATGCCCCTCACTGAAAGTCCACAAGCCATTTATAATCCTTCTTGTTTCTAAAACACATGCACGACGCACGAGCTGATAGTTCTTTTCCTTCCCTAATGTATGATGTTTCCCTTCTATATTGGCCATTGTAAATTACCCATTATTAATTTAGATGATTAGATATCCTTTCTTCATTACAACATTGAATTCAAAGATAAATTTTATAAATCATAGCTCATTCTCTTTTCGTTCAAGCAAAAAAAATTTTGTGCCCCCGCTTATTCGAATCTCTGGATCCGCCACTGACTCTAATCTACTCATACTATTAAATTACACGCATGTCTGGGATGTAACAAAACTTTTGTTTCTATTTGATTCGAACAACAGAAAAAACAAGTTGGGAGTATGTTTAATTCTTTTGATCTTTAGAACTTTTTATTTGTAATAATAATGTTTGATAACTTCCCCTTTGTTGACATTTTTACATGAATCTATATAAATTCTATTTCATGATATATAATCATTCACATCAACTTCTACGGTTGTTTTCACTATATATTATTCATGAGTACTCAATGGTATAATGTATAAACGTGCAACGCACTGGACTAGCCTAGTTATTATATATAAATACAAAGTAACAAATAATGAAGAAGCATATAAAACCCAATAAATATATTTTTTTCCTTTTTTGACATCGATATATAAAGGGAATTGATATTCGTACCAACCTTTTTAATTATTTCACCACAACCGTGCATTAAATAGTTGTACCGCATGTTGTTATGTTTGTACATTGTGGTAAAAGAATAAAAAAATGTGGTACTAATGTCGGTCCCTATATATAAAGGCTATATATACATATTGCTTGGATACCAAGTTATTGCATTTTCGTTAGGGCAGAAACTTGGACATGCTAACCAAATGATCGGAATTACAGTGTGTCGACTGTCGAGACTCGAGACCATATGAATATGTGTAACACCCCGATATTTTAAGGTGATAGAAAAATTAACCCTTTTTATAGTTTTGACATTTAATTAATTTCCTAGTATTTTGTTTTGAGATAAGGGGTTAATTTAGTTGGAACTTTAGTGGCTAGCGGGTATAATACCCTTTTATTTTTGTAAGAAACGTGGCTGCCCCTCTTGAAGCCAGCCATTTCAAAGATTGTGACTCATACTTCCATTTGCTTATTCTCCAATTTCTCCATACTTTCATTTCCAAATTCAATCAAGATTTCATGCAATTCAATTTCTCCCAAATCCAATTATCTAATCCATTCTAATAATAAGCAAGAGAGGGCTTGTGTGATTTGGATTGGGGGCCGAATTTAGCAAGGAGGAGGAAGGAGAAATTCTGAAAATTTAATTGTGATAATTGTTATTTGAGGTAAGGTTTCTTTAAACCATTTGATTTCCAAATTCAGGGTTTTGATTATAGAATTAGGGTTCTTAGTTAAAATTTGGGAATTTGGTATTTTGGGGATTTTGATGATGAACCCTAATGGAATTAAAAAAAGAGAAGCTTTGGGTCAATGCAATTAAGTTTTTAATGAAACCCAAAGTAATAAACATTATATTTTGGGTGTTTGGCTAAGTTTGTGTTATGAAGTTGATTATGGAAAGTTGTTAAAGTGTTTTGTGAATGCCAAACACCATGAAAATGGAATGCATGCTGAATGCAAGTATTTGACCTTGAAATAGTTGAGTTTATAGAACTCATAGTTGTTGATGTGACCAATTTATACCTATCTCCCTCATCATTATTGGCCATTTTATTAAGCGTTTTAAGTCGATTTTGTGTGCATTTGGCGCGTTTATGTTGTTTGTTAGTGTTTCAGGCTCTAAACAGGTTACGCGCTCATTTGTTGCAAGTTCGGATGTTTTCAGAGGCCAAGATGTTGATTTGTGCGTCCGAGAGTTGTTCAAGTGGAAAGATAGAAAAATTTATGCAAGTTCTCATTTTTTGAAGAAGTATTACTCGGACCAGCATCATTTGACTGCGCCGCAGTGGGGAGTGCATGTGCCCACTGCGCCGCAGTCATCTGTGTTGAAATGAACTACCAGTCCAGTAATATTATACTGCGCCGCAGTGGGGGTGACCAAGGCCCACTGCGCCGCAGTCAGCTAGTGAAAAAGGGAGAATTCAACCAGTAATATTATACTGCGCCGCAGTGGGATGTGCGTGTGCCCACTGCGCCGCAGTGGGGGCACCACTCGCCCACTGCGCCGCAGTGGGGGCACCACTCGCCCACTGCGCCGCAGTGGGGACCATCAGGGGATACCCACTGCGCCGCAGTGGGGGCACCACTCGCCCACTGCGCCGCAGTGGGGGCACCACTCGCCCACTGCGCCGCAGTGAGTGTACGGGGCTGAAAGGTTTTGGGCAGCTTTTGCATCAGATTGGAGGGGGGTATAAATAGAAAACAAAACCTAATTCCCAAAGGATCAAGTTTTCTTTCTAAGAGCTGCACTTCAAGGAACACCTTCAAGGATCAAATCAAGATTTCATCATCTTCCGATTCATTGAAGATTCACGTGCACCCACTTAGATCGTATCTATTTTATTGTTCTGCAATTTCTATTTCTCAAACGATTGGTACATCATGTTCTTCCTTTATTTTGATTGTTATTTCAATTTAATCATGAGTGGCTAATCTTTTAATCATCCACCTTGATGAAACTAGACGAATGATGTGATTGCTATATGTTTTAATTCAAAGAGTTGATTTCAATTATCGTTGTGTCGAGATCTTGATGATTTAATTCCTACTACCAATTTGTTGTAAGAGCTAGTAGGTGGGTAAATTCCTACTAGCCAATTTGTTGTAAGAGCTAGTAGGTGGGTAAATTCCTACTAGCCAATTTGTTGTAAGAGCTAGTAGGTGGGTAAATTCCTACTAGCCAATTTGTTGTAAGAGCTAGTAGGTGGGTAAATTCCTACTAGCCAATTTGTTGTAAGAGCTAGTAGGTGGGTAAATTCCTACTAGCCAATTTGTTGTAAGAGCTAGTAGGTGGGTAAATTCCTACTAGCCAATTTGTTGTAAGAGCTAGTAGGTGGGTAAATTCCTACTAGCCAATTTGTTGTAAGAGCTAGTAGGTGGGTAAATTCCTACTAGCCAATTTGTTGTAAGAGCTAGTAGGTGGGTAAATTCCTACTAGCCAATTTGTTGTAAGAGCTAGTAGGTGGGTAAATTCCTACTAGCCAATTTGTTGTAAGAGCTAGTAGGTGGGTAAATTCCTACTAGCCAATTTGTTGTAAGAGCTAGTAGGTGGGTAAATTCCTACTAGCCAATTTGTTGTAAGAGCTAGTAGGTGGGTAAATTCCTACTAGCCAATTTGTTGTAAGAGCTAGTAGGTGGGTAAATTCCTACTAGCCAATTTGTTGTAAGAGCTAGTAGGTGGGTAAATTCCTACTAGCCAATTTGTTGTAAGAGCTAGTAGGTGGGTAAATTCCTACTAGCCAATTTGTTGTAAGAGCTAGTAGGTGGGTAAATTCCTACTAGCCAATTTGTTGTAAGAGCTAGTAGGTGGGTAAATTCCTACTAGCCAATTTGTTGTAAGAGCTAGTAGGTGGGTAAATTCCTACTAGCCAATTTGTTGTAAGAGCTAGTAGGTGGGTAAATTCCTACTAGCCAATTTGTTGTAAGAGCTAGTAGGTGGGTAAATTCCTACTAGCCAATTTGTTGTAAGAGCTAGTAGGTGGGTAAATTCCTACTAGCCAATTTGTTGTAAGAGCTAGTAGGTGGGTAAATTCCTACTAGCCAATTTGTTGTAAGAGCTAGTAGGTGGGTAAATTCCTACTAGCCAATTTGTTGTAAGAGCTAGTAGGTGGGTAAATTCCTACTAGCCAATTTGTTGTAAGAGCTAGTAGGTGGGTAAATTCCTACTAGCCAATTTGTTGTAAGAGCTAGTAGGTGGGTAAATTCCTACTAGCCAATTTGTTGTAAGAGCTAGTAGGTGGGTAAATTCCTACTAGCCAATTTGTTGTAAGAGCTAGTAGGTGGGTAAATTCCTACTAGCCAATTTGTTGTAAGAGCTAGTAGGTGGGTAAATTCCTACTAGCCAATTTGTTGTAAGAGCTAGTAGGTGGGTAAATTCCTACTAGCCAATTTGTTGTAAGAGCTAGTAGGTGGGTAAATTCCTACTAGCCAATTTGTTGTAAGAGCTAGTAGGTGGGTAAATTCCTACTAGCCAATTTGTTGTAAGAGCTAGTAGGTGGGTAAATTCCTACTAGCCAATTTGTTGTAAGAGCTAGTAGGTGGGTAAATTCCTACTAGCCAATTTGTTGTAAGAGCTAGTAGGTGGGTAAATTCCTACTAGCCAATTTGTTGTAAGAGCTAGTAGGTGGGTAAATTCCTACTAGCCAATTTGTTGTAAGAGCTAGTAGGTGGGTAAATTCCTACTAGCCAATTTGTTGTAAGAGCTAGTAGGTGGGTAAATTCCTACTAGCCAATTTGTTGTAAGAGCTAGTAGGTGGGTAAATTCCTACTAGCCAATTTGTTGTAAGAGCTAGTAGGTGGGTAAATTCCTACTAGCCAATTTGTTGTAAGAGCTAGTAGGTGGGTAAATTCCTACTAGCCAATTTGTTGTAAGAGCTAGTAGGTGGGTAAATTCCTACTAGCCAATTTGTTGTAAGAGCTAGTAGGTGGGTAAATTCCTACTAGCCAATTTGTTGTAAGAGCTAGTAGGTGGGTAAATTCCTACTAGCCAATTTGTTGTAAGAGCTAGTAGGTGGGTAAATTCCTACTAGCCAATTTGTTGTAAGAGCTAGTAGGTGGGTAAATTCCTACTAGCCAATTTGTTGTAAGAGCTAGTAGGTGGGTAAATTCCTACTAGCCAATTTGTTGTAAGAGCTAGTAGGTGGGTAAATTCCTACTAGCCAATTTGTTGTAAGAGCTAGTAGGTGGGTAAATTCCTACTAGCCAATTTGTTGTAAGAGCTAGTAGGTGGGTAAATTCCTACTAGCCAATTTGTTGTAAGAGCTAGTAGGTGGGTAAATTCCTACTAGCCAATTTGTTGTAAGAGCTAGTAGGTGGGTAAATTCCTACTAGCCAATTTGTTGTAAGAGCTAGTAGGTGGGTAAATTCCTACTAGCCAATTTGTTGTAAGAGCTAGTAGGTGGGTAAATTCCTACTAGCCAATTTGTTGTAAGAGCTAGTAGGTGGGTAAATTCCTACTAGCCAATTTGTTGTAAGAGCTAGTAGGTGGGTAAATTCCTACTAGCCAATTTGTTGTAAGAGCTAGTAGGTGGGTAAATTCCTACTAGCCAATTTGTTGTAAGAGCTAGTAGGTGGGTAAATTCCTACTAGCCAATTTGTTGTAAGAGCTAGTAGGTGGGTAAATTCCTACTAGCCAATTTGTTGTAAGAGCTAGTAGGTGGGTAAATTCCTACTAGCCAATTTGTTGTAAGAGCTAGTAGGTGGGTAAATTCCTACTAGCCAATTTGTTGTAAGAGCTAGTAGGTGGGTAAATTCCTACTAGCCAATTTGTTGTAAGAGCTAGTAGGTGGGTAAATTCCTACTAGCCAATTTGTTGTAAGAGCTAGTAGGTGGGTAAATTCCTACTAGCCAATTTGTTGTAAGAGCTAGTAGGTGGGTAAATTCCTACTAGCCAATTTGTTGTAAGAGCTAGTAGGTGGGTAAATTCCTACTAGCCAATTTGTTGTAAGAGCTAGTAGGTGGGTAAATTCCTACTAGCCAATTTGTTGTAAGAGCTAGTAGGTGGGTAAATTCCTACTAGCCAATTTGTTGTAAGAGCTAGTAGGTGGGTAAATTCCTACTAGCCAATTTGTTGTAAGAGCTAGTAGGTGGGTAAATTCCTACTAGCCAATTTGTTGTAAGAGCTAGTAGGTGGGTAAATTCCTACTAGCCAATTTGTTGTAAGAGCTAGTAGGTGGGTAAATTCCTACTAGCCAATTTGTTGTAAGAGCTAGTAGGTGGGTAAATTCCTACTAGCCAATTTGTTGTAAGAGCTAGTAGGTGGGTAAATTCCTACTAGCCAATTTGTTGTAAGAGCTAGTAGGTGGGTAAATTCCTATGACCCATTTGTTATTGATTATGAGAGCTAATAGGTGGGTAAATTCCTACTAACCGATTTGTTGTAAGAGCTAGTAGGTGGGTAAATTCCTACTAGCCAATTTGTTGTAAGAGCTAGTAGGTGGGTAAATTCCTACTAGCCAATTTGTTGTAAGAGCTAGTAGGTGGGTAAATTCCTACTAGCCAATTTGTTGTAAGAGCTAGTAGGTGGGTAAATTCCTACTAGCCAATTTGTTGTAAGAGTTAGTAGGTGGGTAAATTCCTACTAGCCAATTTGTTGTAAGAGCTAGTAGGTGGGTAAATTCCTACTAGCCAATTTGTTGTAAGAGCTAGTAGGTGGGTAAATTCCTACTAGCCAATTGTTGTGAGAGCTAGTAGGTGGGTAATTCCTACTAGCCAATTGTTGTAAGAGCTAGTAGGTGGGTAAATTCCTACTAGCCAACTTGTTGTAAGAGTTAGTAGGTGGGTAAATTCCTACTAACCAATTGTTGTAAGAGTTAGTAGGTGGGTAAATTCCTACTAGCCAATTTGTTGTAAGAGCTAGTAGGTGGGTAAATTCCTACTAGCCAATTTGTTGTAAGAGCTAGTAGGTGGGTAAATTCCTACTAACCAAATTGTTGTAAGAGTTAGTAGGTGGGTAAATTCCTACTAACCAATTTGTTGTAAGAGCTAGTAGGTGGGTAAATTCCTATTAGCCAAGTTGTGATTAAGAGTTAGTAGGTGGGTAAATTCCTACTAACCAAATTGTTGTAAGAGTTAGTAGGTGGGTAAATTCCTATTAGCCAAGTTGTGATTAAGAGTTAGTAGGTGGGTAAATTCCTACTAACCAAATTGTTGTAAGAGTTAGTAGGTGGGTAAATTCCTACTAACCAAATTGTTGTAAGAGTTAGTAGGTGGGTAAATTCCTACTAACCAATTTGTTGTAAGAGCTAGTAGGTGGGTAAATTCCTATTAGCCAAATTGTGATTAAGAGTTAGTAGGTGGGTAAATTCCTACTAACCAAATTGTTGTAAGAGCTAGTAGGTGGGTAAATTCCTACTAACCAAATTGTTGTAAGAGCTAGTAGGTGGGTAAATTCCTACTAACCAAATTGTTGTAAGAGTTAGTAGGTGGGTAAATTCCTACTAACCAAATTGTTGTAAGAGTTAGTAGGTGGGTAAATTCCTACTAACCAAATTGTTGTAAGAGTTAGTAGGTGGGTAAATTCCTACTAACCAATTTGTTGTAAGAGCTAGTAGGTGGGTAAATTCCTACTAGCCAATTTGTTGTAAGAGCTAGTAGGTGGGTAAATTCCTACTAACCAATTGTTGTAAGAGCTAGTAGGTGGGTAAATTCCTACTAGCCAATTTGTTGTAAGAGCTAGTAGGTGGGTAAATTCCTACTAGCCAAATTGTGATTAAGAGTTAGTAGGTGGGTAAATTCCTACTAACCAAATTGTTGTAAGAGCTAGTAGGTGGGTAAATTCCTACTAGCAAATTGTTGTAAGAGCTAGTAGGTGGGTAAATTCCTATGACCCATTTGTTATTGATTATGAGAGCTAATAGGTGGGTAAATTCCTATTAACCAAGTTTGTTGTAAGAGCTAGTAGGTGGGTAAATTCCTATTAGCCAAATTGTGATTAAGAGTTAGTAGGTGGGTAAATTCCTACTAACCAATTTGTTGTAAGAGCTAGTAGGTGGGTAAATTCCTACTAACCAAATTGTTGTAAGAGTTAGTAGGTGGGTAAATTCCTACTAACCAAATTGTTGTAAGAGTTAGTAGGTGGGTAAATTCCTATTAGCCAAGTTGTGATTAAGAGTTAGTAGGTGGGTAAATTCCTACTAACCAAATTGTTGTAAGAGTTAGTAGGTGGGTAAATTCCTACTAACCGATTTGTTGTAAGAGCTAGTAGGTGGGTAAATTCCTACTAGCCAATTTGTTGTAAGAGCTAGTAGGTGGGTAAATTCCTACTAGCCAATTGTTGTGAGAGCTAGTAGGTGGGAAATTCCTACTAACCAACTTGTTGTAAGAGTTAGTAGGTGGGTAAATTCCTACTAGCCAAATTGTTGTAAGAGCTAGTAGGTGGGTAAATTCCTACTAGCCAATTTGTTGTAAGAGCTAGTAGGTGGGTAAATTCCTACTAGCCAATTTGTTGTAAGAGCTAGTAGGTGGGTAAATTCCTACTAGCCAATTGTTGTAAGAGCTAGTAGGTGGGTAAATTCCTACTAGCCAATTGTTGTAAGAGCTAGTAGGTGGGTAATTTCCTACTAGCCAACTTGTGATTAAGAGCTAGTAGGTGGGTAAATTCCTACTAGCCAATTTGTGATTAAGAGCTAGTAGGTGGGTAAATTCCTACTAGCCAATTTGTTGTAAGAGCTAGTAGGTGGGTAAATTCCTACTAGCCAATTTGTTGTAAGAGCTAGTAGGTGGGTAAATTCCTACTAGCCAATTGTTGTGAGAGCTAGTAGGTGGGTAAATTCCTACTAGGCAATTTGTTGTAAGAGGTCATAGGTGGGTAAATTCCTATGACCCATTTGTTATTGATTATGAGAGCTAATAGGTGGGTAAATTCCTATTAGCCAAGTTGTGATTAAGAGTTAGTAGGTGGGTAAATTCCTACTAACCAAATTGTTGTAAGAGTTAGTAGGTGGGTAAATTCCTACTAACCAAATTGTTGTAAGAGTTAGTAGGTGGGTAAATTCCTACTAACCAAATTGTTGTAAGAGTTAGTAGGTGGGTAAATTCCTACTAGCCAATTTGTTGTAAGAGCTAGTAGGTGGGTAAATTCCTACTAGCCAATTTGTTGTAAGAGCTAGTAGGTGGGTAAATTCCTACTAGCCAATTGTCCATGGCCATGTGATATGAATTATGATGAAATTGTGCTTATGCTCGTTATGAATGATATGGCTATCATTTGATAGGCTATATGTGGTGCTTGATGCACATTGCTATGGTAACTTGATTATGATTATATGTATATGCATTCACTAAGCGTTGCTTATGTTTTAGTTGTTTAACCTTTTTATAGGAGTTGGTAGTAGCAAGGGTAAAGAATTGACCAAGTGAAGTTGAATTGAAGGTTTGGAGCCATCTTAAAGGTTGGCATTTTGGGTAATTATGGTAGACGATCCCTTTTGACTATTATGGCTCTTGACACTTGGATGTTTTGGGTAATCATGTTCTTGGTACATTTCAGTAAATTTGGTCATATGTGAGTCTTTTGGGGTTGCAAAAGCTTGTATGGTTATTTTGATCAAATGCCAACTTGGGCAATTGACCCATTTGATGGCAATTGTAAATGTGAATTGTGTTTGGATGTCAAACTATGTTTGTAGTGGTGTTTTATATAAGATGAACTATGAATTATGGTCTAATGAGGTTTGGATTTGAGTTGGATGAGTTGCAAGTTGATTTAAGTGTCTAGATGTGGTTTTTGAGAAATCTGGGCTCCCACTGCGGCTCAGTGGGGATGAATCCTCCCACTGCGGCTCAGTGGAATATCTCTGGAAAACTTTTGTTTCTGTCCCGGTCTTGACTGCGGCGCAGTGGGGGATGAATCCTCCCACTGCGGCTCAGTGGAATATAAAAAAAAAAAAATTCTAGATTCTTTTCATAAACCGAGTTTTAGTCGCTTCAAGTGGTATCAGAGCCATGGTTCAAGGGATTTAGGTATTCGATCTTTGCGAATAGGATGCCTAGACTTGAACCATAGGATTGACTTTGACCTTAGGATTTGGGTGTTCACGTTTGAAAGTGGAAGTGGTTAGTAAGATTGATTTAAAATGAAATAGTTTATGAGCATAATAAAGCCGGCCTATTACTGGTCATAAGCTATTACATTCTAAATCAAACTTACTAAATATGGAAATGATCAAATGTGAACAATTGGGGTATTAGAGACTAAGCTGTGAATTGAATTATGATATTGATGGTTTGAATAAATTCTCTTGATATGAGTTCAATGTTTGTTGAAATTAACCTTGAGTCGTAGTGTATGATTGATGTGATGTGGATTATTAAATGATGGTAAGAACGTGACTATCCCCGGATAATTGTAATTGTTGGGTAACATGATATTGTGATAGTGGAGACTGGAATGGAAGATAGGAAAAGAAAAGATAGAATGAAAGTAAAGTCGAATCGATCTTAGAAATAGTGTTAAATGTTGAGTTTATGAATGACTAGAATAGTGTGAAAGTGAAAGGTATTGGATAATTGTAGCTTATATCGTTAGTTCAATTATGATAATTAATTTAACAATCGAGTAATAGAATAAATGGTTTGACTGAATTGAATGGAGTTATATTATGATGTGCTTTAGGGTATTGCTTATGGGAGGGATATTTTCATGATGGTGGTCCAGAAAAACGTGATAAATATTGTCATCTGCATGCGAAGTGTGTATTGTGGTTATTTGGGCTAGAGTGAGTTGTATCAAATGATTGATTGCCAAAGGAAAATTTTTAATGTAACAAGTAATTGGCTGAAGTTGTTTTCTAACCTCTTTGATTAGTGGCTAGCGGGTATAATACCCTTTTATTTTTGTAAGAAACGTGGCTGCCCCTCTTGAAGCCAGCCATTTCAAAGATTGTGACTCATACTTCCATTTGCTTATTCTCCAATTTCTCCATACTTTCATTTCCAAATTCAATCAAGATTTCATGCAATTCAATTTCTCCCAAATCCAATTATCTAATCCATTCTAATAATAAGCAAGAGAGGGCTTGTGTGATTTGGATTGGGGGCCGAATTTAGCAAGGAGGAGGAAGGAGAAATTCTGAAAATTTAATTGTGATAATTGTTATTTGAGGTAAGGTTTCTTTAAACCATTTGATTTCCAAATTCAGGGTTTTGATTATAGAATTAGGGTTCTTAGTTAAAATTTGGGAATTTGGTATTTTGGGGATTTTGATGATGAACCCTAATGGAATTAAAAAAAGAGAAGCTTTGGGTCAATGCAATTAAGTTTTTAATGAAACCCAAAGTAATAAACATTATATTTTGGGTGTTTGGCTAAGTTTGTGTTATGAAGTTGATTATGGAAAGTTGTTAAAGTGTTTTGTGAATGCCAAACACCATGAAAATGGAATGCATGCTGAATGCAAGTATTTGACCTTGAAATAGTTGAGTTTATAGAACTCATAGTTGTTGATGTGACCAATTTATACCTATCTCCCTCATCATTATTGGCCATTTTATTAAGCGTTTTAAGTCGATTTTGTGTGCATTTGGCGCGTTTATGTTGTTTGTTAGTGTTTCAGGCTCTAAACAGGTTACGCGCTCATTTGTTGCAAGTTCGGATGTTTTCAGAGGCCAAGATGTTGATTTGTGCGTCCGAGAGTTGTTCAAGTGGAAAGATAGAAAAATTTATGCAAGTTCTCATTTTTTGAAGAAGTATTACTCGGACCAGCATCATTTGACTGCGCCGCAGTGGGGAGTGCATGTGCCCACTGCGCCGCAGTCATCTGTGTTGAAATGAACTACCAGTCCAGTAATATTATACTGCGCCGCAGTGGGGGTGACCAAGGCCCACTGCGCCGCAGTCAGCTAGTGAAAAAGGGAGAATTCAACCAGTAATATTATACTGCGCCGCAGTGGGATGTGCGTGTGCCCACTGCGCCGCAGTCAGCCTTGACAAACGAGCACCAAAGGCAGTGTATAAGCATTGCGCCGCAGTGGGGGCACCACTCGCCCACTGCGCCGCAGTGAGTGTACGGGGCTGAAAGGTTTTGGGCAGCTTTTGCATCAGATTGGAGGGGGGTATAAATAGAAAACAAAACCTAATTCCCAAAGGATCAAGTTTTCTTTCTAAGAGCTGCACTTCAAGGAACACCTTCAAGGATCAAATCAAGATTTCATCATCTTCCGATTCATTGAAGATTCACGTGCACCCACTTAGATCGTATCTATTTTATTGTTCTGCAATTTCTATTTCTCAAACGATTGGTACATCATGTTCTTCCTTTATTTTGATTGTTATTTCAATTTAATCATGAGTGGCTAATCTTTTAATCATCCACCTTGATGAAACTAGACGAATGATGTGATTGCTATATGTTTTAATTCAAAGAGTTGATTTCAATTATCGTTGTGTCGAGATCTTGATGATTTAATTCCTTAATATATATTATTATGATATTGGTGGCATGTGTGTTCTTCGTTAGTGGTACTAGTTGAATACATTTGTGATTTTCAAACGGTTGCTTGTCTATGAGCAACTATCACTAGTTCATGGTATGATAGTGAATGTCATTTTAATAAAAGGAATAATTTTGTCAACGTGTTTTGTAACGGTTGGTGGTACCACGTTATTTTCACATAGGCACAATTGGTAATTTGTTGATCAAGCAAACTAATTGTTGGTAAGGTTGTCTAGGCATTGGTGGTACCGGCTTGGGTAATTAAACTAGCAACTTAGGTGTTTGGGTGTTTTGTGAGCGGTTGGTGGTACCACGCGAGCGGTTGGTGGTACCACGCGAGCATTTTATTTCAATACTAACCGATTTGTTGTAAGAGCTAGTAGGTGGGTAAATTCCTACTAGCCAATTTGTTGTAAGAGCTAGTAGGTGGGTAAATTCCTACTAGCCAATTTGTTGTAAGAGCTAGTAGGTGGGTAAATTCCTACTAGCCAATTGTCCATGGCCATGTGATATGAATTATGATGAAATTGTGCTTATGCTCGTTATGAATGATATGGCTATCATTTGATAGGCTATATGTGGTGCTTGATGCACATTGCTATGGTAACTTGATTATGATTATATGTATATGCATTCACTAAGCGTTGCTTATGTTTTAGTTGTTTAACCTTTTTATAGGAGTTGGTAGTAGCAAGGGTAAAGAATTGACCAAGTGAAGTTGAATTGAAGGTTTGGAGCCATCTTAAAGGTTGGCATTTTGGGTAATTATGGTAGACGATCCCTTTTGACTATTATGGCTCTTGACACTTGGATGTTTTGGGTAATCATGTTCTTGGTACATTTCAGTAAATTTGGTCATATGTGAGTCTTTTGGGGTTGCAAAAGCTTGTATGGTTATTTTGATCAAATGCCAACTTGGGCAATTGACCCATTTGATGGCAATTGTAAATGTGAATTGTGTTTGGATGTCAAACTATGTTTGTAGTGGTGTTTTATATAAGATGAACTATGAATTATGGTCTGATGAGGTTTGGATTTGAGTTGGATGAGTTGCAAGTTGATTTAAGTGTCTAGATGTGGTTTTTGAGAAATCTGGGCTCCCACTGCGGCTCAGTGGGGATGAATCCTCCCACTGCGGCTCAGTGGAATATCTCTGGAAAACTTTTGTTTCTGTCCCGGTCTTGACTGCGGCGCAGTGGGGGATGAATCCTCCCACTGCGGCTCAGTGGAATATAAAAAAAAATAAAAAATTCTAGATTCTTTTCATAAACCGAGTTTTAGTCGTTTCAATATGGATATGATATGATTGAATGTGAACTCCCCTTTTTTTTTCTATACTAGCCCAATGGCCTATTAATCTTTACCATGTTATTTCTCAGAAAATTAGTAGCCCATAAGACTTTAATCCAAAATTCATCTACACAGCCTACAGTCCTACACTTACAGTGAACTTTTACGCTTTCTACTAAAAAAAACCTCACGTCATGTCAAGTTCACTTTTAAAATAATTGTTATAGTTTTATGTTTAGAATGATTGATCAGAATCTTTTTTTAAAAGCAAACTACTATATTGATTTGATTTTCAGACATTTAAGCACCTCATTTTTTATATTTTGAAAGATGTAAAGTTCTCCATACTCCCGACGAGAAATCTAATATACGTTGTCTTAACCAAGTCCGAGCTAGAGAGCCCTCTAGCAGGATAGACCTCTAATTTAAACTTTTCGATGAGAAATCATATCACCCATAAATCAGTAGTGGAAAACTCATCCAGGTGTTCATAGATGAAAATTAAATACATGTAGTCACTCTTAAATATGCTTAAAGTATGACTCAAACATGAGAACTTTTCTGAGCAAACAGGTCTCCTTGTCACTAGACCATTTGGTGATGGTTTTAAAGACCTCTTAATATTCAAAATAATATTCAAATTCAGACAATAGCTTCTTAAAAAACGAACAATCTCGTTGAAAACCTCACAAGTCACAAGTCTCTTTCTTGAAAACCTCACAAGTCACAAGTCCTTAACCAAAGTCCAAAACTTCTAAATTAATTGATATATTGTGAAAAGAAAAAAAAAATGTAAACACGTGAGTAGCATGTGAGCTCAGACATTAGTTGGAACATGAAGTAGCATGTGGGTCTTGTAACAGATTTACTAGTGACCCAACCCGTTTCCAAAGCCAGGCCACTCCGTCTCGCTACACCTAATCTAAACGCATTCGGAACTTAAGAACAAATTGGCCACCACAAACACTGCCATCACCCAAGTTCAGTCATTAGTTATTGGCTGGCGAGTAGCAAGTGGGTCTTTTAACAGATTTACTAGTGACCCGATCCGTTACCTAAGCCAAGACAACTGAGCCATCCTCATAAAACCTTTCACAGTTAATAGACTACCACCAAATAATGATGAACATAACATCAAGTCACATGACCCGACCATATACTGCTATAAATACTAACAATACATCTATATTAATACTATCTATATTACGGAGTGCTTTATAAAAATTATCACACACTCTCTCCTAACACTTTTCAACATTCTCTCTCATAAAAATGTCCTTATGTGAAATGACCATTTTACCCATAATGAATTAATTAATTCTCTTTTTTTATTCATTAATTTAAACACCTCCACTTAAAGTACCTATAATATCCTTAATAAAAGAATAGGCTCATGTTGAAAGTTACATGGAAGAAAATGTCTAAAATACCCTTAATGATTATATTACATTATCAGTCCTTTATCTTTTAAAATATCTCCATTAACTTTTTACTTCAATTAATTTTACATCAATTATCTACACCACTTGATGCCGCCTCTACCACCACACCGTCGCCGCCACGAACACCGCCGCATTGCGCGGGTACCGTGCTAGTATTTATTAAACTAAATTCAGTCAAATATACTGGATGTATCTTTTAGCAATTGTTAGGTTTACTATTATTTACTTTCCAAGTTCTCTACAAACAAAAAGTAAACAAGGTAAAGAAATGGTTGGTTAGCAGTTAATATGATCATACCCAACTGCAATGTCCTGATCAATTTTTTTTTATTGCAACTTTATCTTTGTTGGGGAAATCATGTGAAGCTCTCTATGGTCATGTGATTGCTTTAATGTCATTACCACCAATATCCATTGATCTACCTTTTTTTACTCTATTAGAAATGAAAGACTTGTATTTCCTCCTCCTCAAGACCTTCCGAGCTTACAAGATGAAGAAAGGCTTCAAAAATATGTGCACTGGTAATGCCTCGACTTCTACTCTTAACCAGAAAAACTCCCCTGAATTGGTCAGTTTTCCAGAAAGCAGCCACCATTCACAGCAGCCCACCCTGGAGGAGATGATCAAGCAACTGGATTTGGAGGAGAAAATGGCGTCTAGACAAAGCCTAGACCACCTTCACCATAGGATGTCGTGTGTCAACAGTTCAGACATCTTGCGGTCTGCCAGAAATGCTCTAAATCAGTATCCTAGGTTCTCTCTTGATGGCAAGGATGCAATGTATCGATCTTCCTTTCGTAACTTTGATCATGTCACTGCCACTATAAGAAACCGGCCATCACTGGATCGTAGTCGTCGTCCGTGTTTGCCTGAAAAAGTTGCGGGGGAGAGGGTGATCTGGTGCAAACCAGGTGTGGTGGGTAAGCTAATGGGACTGGAGGCGATTCCCATTCCTGTAAGACTAAAGCACAGGAAGAACTCTTGTCTTGTTAGAAAACAAAATATGAGAAACTCTGATAGACAGGAAATGGAGAGGAGAAAAGTTGATAGCAATCATGGTGTAAATGGTTCTTGTTCAAGACCCACCACCGGATACTGTGTGATGAAGCCGGTTGCAGTAGAGATACATTAAGCATTTTAAGGTCCAAGTCTAATGTGTGACAACAAAGGTCCTTTAGTGTTACTAGGGTGTTCCACGAACCATGAGGTTGTCGGTGGTCCTTTAGTGTTACTAGGGTGTTCCACGAACCATGAGGTTGTCGGTTCAATTCACATTACGAACAAGATGGATAGTGCATGGTAGCCTGTAGGTAGAGTTTCTGAGTTTGTCACTTTGTTGTTCCATTTTTTGTTTTTTAATAATTATTATTTTTCTTTGTAAGCATCTTATGTTCAACAATGCTTGCCATTGCTGCCAAGAAATCTTATAAGCATTCCTCAGATATTGATAGTATCAGTAAACGGGACGACCTCTTACCATAAACAAGGGGTGGCAACTCTGGATATAACGAGAAATGTGACACGAAAATAAACGGGTAGTGTTGGGTGATCCTAACCCGTTTAATTCACAGGTCATGTTCATGTTGGGATTTAGTTAAACAGCCACCCACCAACCCGATAAAATTTTTAAAGAATACGTTTTAATAAAACAACAAAAATCAAGTTTTTAAAGCATATTTTTAGTCAAAAAGAAAAAATCCCAATCAGTGCCCCTAACTCTGTAACATTTTTATCTTTCTTCATTCTCAACTCCTCCAATCGTCCCTTCCAAGTCCTACTCACCGTTGCTCAGTCCTAACCTAACGATCCCAATCACCACCAGCATGTGCCGCGTTTCAAAAAGTTTGTCTCACACTCCCAAGCCTATACATCTCATTAGAATGTTAATGTGAGAATGCTGAATAGTAATTGAACTTATGTTTCTATATTGATACGGAATCACAATCCCAGTTGCTGCCATTATGAAAAAAATCAGATTTAAAGTGGTTGACCTGTTTAACCCGCCACCCTGCTTCACCCATTTAACTAAGCAATTTACCTCTACAATAGTAGGGATAGCAATTTACCTCTACAATAGGCCAAATCGCCTCTTTGATTGCAGATAAGTAATGCCGTGTGGTTCCGCTACAGAACTCTGCACATCAATAACAGGCCCAAAAGTAGCAAGAAATAACAAGCGCTCCAAAGGAAGAGGTGTCGAAAATGGACAACAGACTAACCAATGCATATCTGCAGAAATGTATATACAAAATCCTCTGTATGCTTGTTGAGACATAGTGAATATCAAAGCATACATCTTGTGATTAATTGAGATAAAACTTAATATACAAAGATAGATTGCACTTATATATATTCACTAGATAACTCAAAACTTACAACGCGCAAGCAAGGGGTCTCTACCGTCTACATGGGTCAAAGGACTGCAATTGTATCTTAGCGCACTGAAGAGTCGGTATATGGATATTCTAAATCTCACAAAAAACCGTTTCATATGGCAATAATTCAAGCATGTACACTTATATATATACTATATATTTGCATCACTATTATGGATTTTTCGTATTACAAGATTATGGAAGGCATGTCAGGAAACCGGAATAGTTTACAAAATATTGATCTTACAATGTCTTAATTTAATATGTTTGTAAGATATATATGTATATATTGAGTGTAACCTATTCGACTTGCCTATATCCTTCAGTCTTTCTAGAATACTTCTTGTATACTAGGGTAAATCCATAACAAAGTAGATTACTATAGATATATATGTATACATACTCGTGTATTATGAAACGGTTATTGTGAGATTAAGAACTTCCAAATACAATGTAACTGCTGAATGACTCCGGCTGTTATTATGAGCTTAAAAATGTAATTATTGGTGGGAGATTCAAAGGAAGGTTCCGATTGACGGGAAAATAGGAAGAAGAAAAGAAACAAGTAAAATAAAGAAAGCTGGAGATTGGAACCGACCTGTAGCCAAAAATATCCCACCGGAGACTGACAGGGTATCGGGTTTTGTGTTTTTATTTTAAGCAAAACAGGAAAATGAAGGAAGGTCGATAAGATTTTTAGATCGTGACTTGAAGATCGCTTCGAACCAAATTATAGCATATCTTATCTTATTAGGCCCATATCCAATGGAAAGATAAGTTTGTTCGAGCAATTAAAGTGGTGTCGGTGAATTGACTCATTTTGCTTTCAACACAACCCACAATAAATGTCACTGGGTCGGGTTCGGGACTGGTAATGTCAAACCCGAACCCGAATCCGATAAGAAATATCTACCTGAATCCGACCAGATACCTATTGGGTATCTTATCGTGGACCCCATCGGGAAAAAATTTATGCCCAAATCCCAAAACTCCAACCCGAATCCGATAAGAAATATCTACCTGAATCCGACCAGATACCTATTGGGTATCTTATCGTGGACCCCATCGGGAAAAAATTTATGCCCAAATCCCAAAACTCCAACCCGAATCCGATAAGAAATATCTACCTGAATCCGACCAGATACCTATTGGGCATCTTATCGTGGACCCCATCGGGAAAAAATTTATGCCCAAATCCCAAGACTCCAACCCGACCCGATAAGGATAGCTATTTTTCAAGAATAGTTACCAAAACTTGTATGATTTGAAAAATGATACCACATGTTCTTGATGTTTTGCAAAATAGATGTGCAAGTTGTGAAATATAGATAGAAAATCAATTGATAATAGTGTGAAACATTGTATTTATAGAGTTGGAATATAGCCTCAAAACAAATCACTTATATAGATATATAGGTATTGATATTGGGTCGGGTCTAGTAGACATGCCCACTGCCTGCCCCAAACGGGTTTAGGTATCGGGTTTCCCCGTCAGGTCGGCTTTTAGACGCACCAAGTATTCCTATAATTGGGAATTGGTGTATAAATCATTTGTATGTTATGCAAAAAGCCCATCGATAAGACATCTTAGATTTTTTTTTCCCGAACATTCAGTCGGTATACGACATCAGGAAAACCTCACCGTATAATGGTGAAGCCTTGCACGTACCCTAGACAACGAGATATTGACTATGGGCCGTTACAAATATTCGGAGGGAAAAAACTCAAGGTTTGGCATCCCTAAGGATTGAACTCAAGACCTTAGGTAAAACCGAGGGTTGCCTCTGACCAGCTAGGCCAGACATTAGATTACTGTAGGAAAATATGTTGTCCACTAAACCATCTTTAATTATAAGTGAAACCAATATACGATACAATCTTCTATAATATAATTAGGGGAAAATTCATAAAAAGGTAATGTTTTTACTCAAATTTCCTAATAAAGGGAACTTATTTAGATTTCGAATATTAAAAGGATTTCATTTCTAAAAACTTCTCAATAAAGGTAATGTCGTTAATTTTCATCGTTAGTCACCCGTTAAATGTAACGTCGTCATGTTATGTCATTCAAAAAACTGACATGGACATCTTACTTGGATAATGTATCAGCCTCGTGCCCTCATAGGACAAAAAGTGTAACTAACTAATAACTATCATTCTCTTTTTTTTTCTTTTTTTTTGGAACAGCATCATTCTCTTCTTCTTCATCAGCAAAACACCACCATTTATCTATAGAAAATATCATCTTCATCACTAAATTTTAATTTTTATCATCAGATCCATTATAAGCCAAAATCAGAATTAATAATCTATATATTCAATATCAATCTTTACATAATCTATCAACCCATCAAAAATCTATATCTACTTCTATATCTATCTATATCTATATAATCTACATATCAAAAATCATATAGACATAAACAATCCATTTATCTGTATCCACATATAGATCTATATCTATATCTATATGATCTATATATAGTCGTGGGCAAAGGAACCGAACCGGTGGAACCGGAACCGGTTCCAGTCAACGTTGACTGGAACCGGTTCTTCAAGAACCGGAACCGGTTCGGAACCGGTTCTTGGTCAACGTTTGACCATGTTTTTTCGGTTTTTTCCGGTTTTTTTCGGTTCGGAACCGTTTGAACGGAAGGAACCGATTTTTGGATCCGAAAGTGGAACCGGTCCCGGACCGTCGGTTCTTGAGGAACCGGAACCGGTTCCAATCGGTTCCAGATCCTAGATAATCCGAACCGGTTCCTCAGGAACCCGTTTTTTTGCCCACCTCTATCTATATATCGCAAATCAATCTTGTTCAAGAAAAAAAAATCATATGAAACCCCAACGATCGGGTGACACTGCCACTTGCCGGAAATAAAAAGGATACAAATATAAGGCATTTATGACCCCAATATTCCACCACCATCCGCTATCGGAGATATAGACCGAGGATATAGGTAATCTCCATCATCTTCATATCTCCATTGAAATCCATACCAGATCTAAAAATCCATTGTAGACTCCATCCAAATTGAAGAACCCAGATGGGTCGGATTCGAGTGATGGTTGCGGTGGCTGGCTTTTGATTTCTCAAAAAACAAGAAATGAAATCCAAATCTCAAATCATAATTGCTACTATGTTGTGTGGTGTTAATTTTTAAACCTTCAAAAAACAAAAACAAAAAAATCTTAAGTGCTTGTTTCTTCCTTTCGTTCCTCACGGGCAGAAAAGAAAAAAAAAAAAAATAGTGAATGAGCAATGGGCATGAATGATTATTAGTTTTTTTTAAAAAATTTAAAAGTGTTAACTACACTTTTGATCCCTGAACAATGGAATGACCATGTTAGATTTCCATGTAAGTTTTTTTTAATGACGTGACATGACAACGTATCACTTAACGGATGTCTAACGATATTAGCTTTATTGAGAACTTTTTAGAAATTAGATCCTTTTAAGTTTTAATAGTCGAAACCTATATAGGTTCCCTTTATTAGGAACTTTGAATAAAAAGGTTACCTTTTTATGGATTTTAATTATAAACAAGGCATGAATGTAAGTGTGAGGAATAATGTAGCAAATTACTGTAGCTATATTAGCACCTTATACAAACTCTCAACCACACTTTGTAAGTTACATATAAATTACAATGAGTAGAAATAAATACAAATCAGAAACACATAGTGATAAAGTGATTAAGTAAAAGAAAAGAAAGAAGTAACATAGTTAAAGAGAGAGACAACAGAATGTAGAGCATTACTATTTCAGTCCCACAGATTATTAACCAAAGATAATGGGTCAAAAATTATTCTGGTTGAGGGCAAAACCACACTCACACAGGGTCCAGATTTCCAAAACTACATTCAGATTTCAGGCGCACACGCATTGTTTCAGATACTCTTTTGGAACGCAATTCATATTTTTGCACCCCCTTTAGACGGCGGGACCTAGTTCCCAACAGGCCAACACCATGTTTCCCAACTGCTTCGTATGACAAACTCCAAGTCGAGTTACCAAAAAAGCCAAAAATAAAATAAAGAATGATAACGAACCGAGATCCATCACCACACTAAAAAGAAGTTGCATGAGCACAAATAATTGTGGTTTAAACTTTGTAACTGTTGAATCAGAAAACTGTAACAATACAACCCACAATCAATAAAAGACTAGTACTTAAACTCTTCATTTCTTTCTTCATTTGATAACAATATTAACAAGCTTGGATGAAAATACACGAAGCTCAGATAACAAAACACTGAACTGCAAACGCCAGGTCAGGTCAACCCGACCCCGTTTTCATCCATATCAAAGCTAACTATACAACCACACAACCCAACTGCTGAAAGGTTAGCTCAGATTTAGTATCCTTCCACTTGTTTCCCTGCTTTCTACCAATTGGTCAAAAAGCATACCAAGTTCACCCCCTACCAGATGTCTTCTCCAACTCTGCTTTTTTTCATCTTCAGAGTGCCCGGAACGCACCAGATATTGGTTCGCTATTTACATGTTCATATCCACCATGATAACCGTAAAATAGTAAAATGATAAAAAGGAAAGGTTGAAAACGAAGAGACAAGGTAGTTGTTTTGTAATGTTATTGGGTGCTCCGTGTCAACCCACCTCGTGCCACATTCCTGTATAGATAAAGTGAGAACTTAGAGTAAGCAAAAACTTTCAAGATCGAACGTATTACGAATTTCTTTGAATTTTTAAAAGCTCATTTTTAGCTCAGTGCCTCATCAAAAATGTCTTCAGCCTTGAGCAAGTAATTCAGATTACATTCAAGACATGGAAAGATCATGGGAAATTCAAACAAGGCAATAGCCACTAACCAACCCCCCTAAAACGACAAGATGATAAGAATGTAATTCTTCTCTGTATATTGCCCCAAGTTTCACAGCTAATGGCCTAAAAAAAACTGGGGATTACATTTAAATTGTTTCACGTAAAGCATGTAGCAGTACTTTCTAATACAGTCATACAGGTAAGACCCGTATTACAAGTATAAAATGTCTAGAATTGATGAAAAGTGGTAAATCAGGTATTCAAAGAAAAAGACTAGAGATATTTAGTAATGGGGAAGCACATTGATCATGTATGGTGATTCCCAACGACAATTTCATACTACAATTATCCATTGAAAGAAACTTCATCACGTCAAATTTAGTAAAAAGGGACATGTCACCAGATAGTAATTATGTTTCACCAATGTTCCACTGAAGTTATAAGAACTTTCTGAAGATAAGCAACCACTCCAGTTTAGATTTTGATTCAACATTGTGAAATTGTATAAAATACAACCTGCCTCACCCAGGATTACAATTTCTGTGTGCAATGCCAACTGTCAATTGTGTAGAACAGTTGCCATGACATGCCAATTGTGTAAACAGATGACATTGATACCAATTGTTGACACTATGACAGGATGCCACATAAGCATTTATATACACATTAGATGCCAATTCCAGAAATTTACACAATTGGGACACCAAGTCACAACTTACCATAGGGATGCCGAATCATTTTACACTATAGACATTCCATATTATAACATGTAATCAGTAATATATGTTGCATGTCAATTTTCCAGAAAATATCCATAATACTGAAGGAAAATTATAACAAACATCTAACAAAAAGCATGGGTGACCTAGGTAGAAGAAGAACAATGGTGAATCTAACTACTATTTAGTGACATTTTCCCCAAGAACAATAATTGAATTAATTATGTATACCTGGGAGGATTTATCTGAGAGCTATTCATAGAACCCTTCGAGCTACCAAACCGTTTAGCCCTGTTGTCTTGCTCTTTGTTAACACGCATAGCAGCTACCTCCTTCTCCATTGCAGCTACCTCCCTTCTCATTTTTTTTGCTTCAACTTCCATAGCTTTGGTTAACGTATCTACTTTCTTTGCTAGCATCTAAAACCAATATTATAATCCAAATAATAAATAACAGCCTTATAAAAAAATAAATAGTAATAAAGAACAAAGTAGGAACCTCGATGCATCATCCTTGTCTTTTAGGCTTTGATCCTTCTCATGCCCCGCTTTTCTTAAAGAAATCACCTCTTTTTGCAGCAAATCGTACAACAATCCCGGTACTGCATCCTCGGTCTCAGTTCCCAAGAATTCACTCGGTTTTTCATCTGTGCTTTTCACCTGGATTGCCTCGAGGGATTGCCCGAGATTAAAAGTAGGACTATTGGAGCCATTTAAATTACGCTTATTCCTATCGAGTGATCTGCTACCACCATCAAATGACTTTGATGTACCCTTTGCATGCCTCAACACAGAACTGGAACCTGAAGAGGACGTAGATCTCATCTGAAATGATGGTGATCTCTTGTGCAAAAATCCATTGGAGGGCAATTTGGTAAAGTTATCGGCTCCACCTAAAGACTGGCGCCGTGAAGGACCATTGCTCATGCTTCTTCCATCTGATGAGCTGCTACGATTAATGGGGTTAGGTGATCTTAAAGTGTCTTCCAGCACTCTAAGTCGCAATTGATATTTTTCCTATTGATTGAAATAAGATAAATTTCTTAGACATGAAAGTAAATAGACAATATATTAAGAGTGATTATTAATAGAAGGCTACTTTTAACTGGGCTTCAGATCTTGCAGCACGTTCGGTTATTGCTAATTTATCTCGCAATTGTTGCATCTCACCCTGATGGAAAAAGAGTAACATAGTAAAACTTATTGTTTGGCAAGCGAACAGTTGAGAGTAGAAAAACTTCAAGAAGATGAAAATTCTCGAACTATTGTTTCATTATACCTGCAAGAACCTTCTTTCATCAAGCCATTGCTTTACTGGCATCACTTTATCATTAGAATCTTTCCATTCATTAGCTACAACTGTTGCCACTCTATTTGCTGTGACTTTTGCACGAGCTAGTTCTCTGTCAAGAGTTTTTCGTTCCTCCTACATGTTGAAATTCGCAAGTTAGTTATGATGACTAAAGAGTACCAAATGATAAGTTAACTACAAGGACAGAAATGAAAATTTACATTCATCTCTTGAACTTTCCGTTGGTAATCCCTCACTGCATTGGCAGCAGCACCACCAGCAAGAACAGCTTCTTCAAGCTCCCGTACCGTTTGTGTAAGCTTTTCAACCTCAGCAACCTTTTGACGATGCATTTTATCCATAATTTTATTTTCCTCCTGATAAACAAGTACAAATTGACACATAGATGTGTATCTATATAAGCATCATTAGCAACTAATGGCCTGCACAAATTTAAAAGAAAAATATAGAGGAAGTACCTGGCAAATTTCTATTTGCTTCATCAGTTCCTGGTTCTTGTTCTGAAGATCATCCACTAGCGAAGCCTTTGCCAAGGCAACCTGAACAGTCCTCTCAGCTTCCAATAAAGCAGCCTCCTTTGACTTCGTCAGTCTATCTAATGCTTTGTTGTCATCCTGTAGCTTTGCAATCTGAAAGGCGAAAAGGCAACACAAGATGCCTAAATTAGCCTTTATAATCCCCGTCATATGTCTCACCAACAGGTGGCAAGACGGGACACGTTGGATAATGGTTTGAAACAAGTTGTTTCAGTATGGGTTGAAACGGTTCGGGTTGACTCATCAACTCTTTTTTCTCGATTTTTTAATAAAGTACTTCTTTTAATAAAGAATGTGTTTGTAGATGTATACAAAAACTAAATTCATCACAATCATAATCTAAATCTACGGATAGCATGATTAGAAGGTTATCTGCATTAAGAATACAGTTTGGTTACTTTTAACCCGTTGAACCTGTTCCCCTATTAGCTCAAATTTTAACCTGCCCCACTTAAAATAGAACGCCACCCGAATCGACCCATTCTTAAGTAACCAAGTCAAATTACTTAAAATAGAACACCACGCAAATCGACCCATTCTTTTTGTAAACAAGTCAAAATTTCCCCTCTTATCACACCACAAGGATAGGATCACACCTCTTGCCGAGCAATCTTGAGCTCAGCTTCTAATGGTGCAAGGATAGCCTCAATTGGTGGCATATCGTCATCTTTTTGAGCAGCATGAACTCTTCGCAGAGTGGCTTCTGCTGCAAACTGAGCTGCCATTGATGCTTTCTTTTCATCATTGATTTTCTTGACCTCAAGATTCTACATAAACAAGCAAGTGTATGACATTGTCATGCATGAAATTGTCAAAAAAAAATGTAGAAGTGGGGGATGGAGGAAGTGTTCAATCAATACCTTGCTTTCTAGAAGAGATTCAGTCAGCTTCAGCTTCTCATCCACCTTCGACAATTCTTCGCTTAGCTGTGTATACACACAAAATTATAAGAAAACTATGTCAAAGCTAGCCCCATTATAATATTTAGAAAAGAAAAAAAAATGTACCAGATACGAAGGATGAAACGAGAATACAACATGTAAACTCCTTATGTGGAAATTGATTTATTTATGCTGCGTTCACTTGGACCATCAACTATGGTTTCTTCTTAACAAACTCACACATTCATTCCTAATCTACACCTTTTGTCCTAAATGGGACTTGCACCCACAACCACTAGGTTGGAAGCACCTAAGATTTCCCTGGATGGCTGGATACTGCAAGACCCGGGGCCTGTAGGTAACCTATCAGCTGCTACTTAACTACAACAAAATATCCAATTCTACAAACCTTTTTGGGCCTATCCAGATGCATAAAAAAATTGTGGTGAAATATATGAATCAACATCTGCACGCTTAAAAACTAGAGAACCCCGCTTAAAAGTAGACACTTATAATAGTGAAGAATTGAAGATATTGTTAAATTCTCCAATACCTTTAAGCATGTAAAATTTGGTCTTTGATCTGAAGTAATCTAATATCCACATTTTTATGTTATGATAACGGACTTCTAATATCCACATTGCTATTTGCATCACACTTATGGTTGTAGATGATTATTCCTAGACACTAATGAGCATGGAGCCATGGAGTTCTAACTAGTTCCTAACACTTGCAAACTTGAAATGTTTATGAATACAACAAATGTTCATTTCTTTACGCATTTCCATCATCTGGTTAGGTTTTACCGAATTGTTTAGTGTTTCTAGGATTTTCCACAAGTCAAAGTAACATAAAAAAAAAAAAGACGGAAGCTCGAAGTAGGTAAAAATCATCATGGCATTTTATTATATCATCAGCTGATATATCTTGGTGGAACTTGGATGACAAATGTCCAAAAGGAAACATTACATAACTTCAATATAGAAAGAATTATAAAAGAAACCGACAAAGAATCATTAAATATGTTTAAAATTCAGAATTATTAAACCAAACTTCGTATTCAAAAGGATGGACATGTTCCTAGTTTATTATGGTATAGCACATAAGGCAATTGACATGGAAATGAAGTACTCCACACATGTTACTTATTCAAATATAACGATACGATAATGTCCCTGTAAAATATAAAAGAAAACCAGCAAAAGTATAGGTGGCTTATAAGTAATGTGTGTCAACCTATCCCATCTTAAAGCACAGTTGTCACAATCTCAAAGAAAAGAAAATGATTTACCTACGTTTCCGTATTCAAACAAGCACCCTCTATCCAAATTAGTAAGTAATACAAATTTAGAAAAACAAACACGACAAGAGCATGTTCTTGTCCAACTCATTAGCATAAGAAATAAAAACCGACAATGACATTGTGTGCTTTTGTTGAAATACACACAACATTGTATATACTCACACGAAAAACACATGTATATCTTACATAACAAGAATCATACTCCCTCCGTCCCAAATTTTATTGTCCACGTTACCATTTTATATGTCTCGAAACAAATTGTCCACTTCTATATAGTAAAAGGTATTGATTACTATTTCATCTACTTTTTCGATTACAATAAATAATAAATCTCGACTTCCTACATCATCGTAATAGATATAGATTGACATTATAGATGTAGCTTTTTTTGTTTATAGATGATAAAAGTTGGACTAAGGGAGTAATAAACATTATACTCAAATTACATTTTATTAACAGTTCAATAACTTCAAACAGGGCAAATCTACCATACATCAATTATCAAATAATAAGCATTCAAAATCAATATATATATATATATACAAGTTTTATCTATAAAAAAAATTAAAAAGGAAAAAGCGTAACCTCTTCAACGGCTTTTTCTCGTAATCGTTCGGATAACCGAAGCGCTTTGATCTCAGCTTGTGCTTCCGCCAATTCTCGATCCTTATCTGCGAATTTCAACATAAAATTCAAAATCACAAAAAAAAAGGTTCAAAAAAATAATAATAATACAAAAAATTGAAAATTTTTAATTAAAATGAGGAGGAAATAGAAAGAATTATGAGACCTCTAACTTCATTTTCTAAACGATTAAGTTCAAGTTTGACTGGATCGGAACCGTGCAATAGATTCATAAATTCATCAGCATCTAAACTAGGTCTCACAGTAGCTCTCCTGCTGCGACTACCTGTAGCTAAACCTCGAAACGACGTCGTTTCGCCAACCGGATACCGTACATTTCCGGCTTCGGTTGTTTCCTCCATCACACGGATCTAAAGTTACTCAATCACACATTAACTATTGGTGTAGTTAAATTGAACAGTTAGGGTTTCTGATGTATATATATATGATGAACGTGTATATAGATATAGAGATGTATGTATATAAAGAGATGTAGGAGTATATGTAAACTGGAGTTTAGTTAAATTAGGAGGGTGAGTGAGTGAGTGAATGAATGAATGATCTGACTGTGTGTAGAGTTAAATCTGTATAGTGAGTGAGTTAGTGACTTAGTGAGTGTGTTTTATTTTTCTTTATATTTATAGTTTTATACTGTAGAAACTAGAAAGAAAGATGTTTTGAAGTGTATGTAGTTTGTGTGCGTGTGATTTAGTGTGAAAAAGATTTGGGGGTTTCGACTATTTAAAGCGGTTTTAATTCAGCATTTATTTACTTTGTGAGTTGATTCAAACTTTAAACAATGATAATTAAGAAACTTGTCTTGACAGATTAGTTATAAACTTCTAATTTTTGTTTACTTGATGTTTCAACATTGAATATTTAAGCTGAAAACGGATAACTCACTTATTGTTTATATTTTACGACGAATATGAAAAGGCCAATTCGTATAACAATGAGTTTAGGAAGAGTCAGAGATAGGTTGGGATTTAGATTTTTGACTTACGTTTGTATGTTACGACCACCATCAAAGAAAAAACATACGAGTAAATCATTTTAATTTTTAACCATTTGTATTATGTATGAACTTTTTGTAAGTTGTAATCTTAAGATTTATATAAAGGAGACAATCAAAACATTAATAACCATGTAAAAATAGATTAACCTGTCTTTTAGGCAGTTAGTTACCACATAAATCCTTACATGCAGTGGCGGTACCACATGGGGGGCAAAGGGGGCAAATGCCCTCCTCAAACTTTAGATTGAGCTAATACTATGAAAGTGCTCAGTGATTTAATATCACACACCACCACCGTTACAACTAGTATTTTGAGTTAATATCATTAAGATATTAATAGAATGTAGAACGAATTGCATTTTTGGTCCCTGTGTTATCACACATTTTGCAAGTTTGATACAAAAGTGTGAAAAGTTGCGAAACACATCCCTGTCATATCACACCTGTTGCAATTTTGATCCAAAACTAACGTGCCGTTAGAATTCAGTCGTTAATGCCCCCATGTGCTTGTCACATGGGGGGCAAAGGGGGCAAATGCCCTCCTCAAACTTTAGATTGAGCTAATACTATGAAAGTGCTCAGTGATTTAATATCACACACCACCACCGTTACAACTAGTATTTTGAGTTAATATCATTAAGATATTAATAGAATGTAGAACGAATTGCATTTTTGGTCCCTGTGTTATCACACATTTTGCAAGTTTGATACAAAAGTGTGAAAAGTTGCGAAACACATCCCTGTCATATCACACCTGTTGCAATTTTGATCCAAAACTAACGTGCCGTTAGAATTCAGTCGTTAATGCCCCCATGTGCTTGTCACATGGGGGGTAGTTTCGTCCATTTATTGCTCATAGGACCATTTCTGCAACAAAAAAAAAAAATAAAAAAAAGAAAAAAAAATTGATTTGCAAAAATAGTCCATTTTTGTATGAAAAGTCAGTTTTGCCCATCACATGTGTGGCACATGGCCTCACAAACGGAGAAAATAGACGGCCAGTTAGTTTTAGACCAATGATGCAACTAGTGTGATTCCACAGTGATCACGAACACCACTTTGCACATGTTTGTATCAAAGTTGCAATTGGTGTGATACCACAGGGACCAAAAATGCAATTCGTTCTAGAATGTATATATGTACTTTTTATTCATGTTTGTATTTATAGAACTTTTTTTTCAAGGATTAATTTATGCTTAACATTAGACATTAGTGTTTTTGAAGATGTGGATGAATAATGGTTGGTAGGTTGAGTGGAGAGAGAAGCACAATTAAAGAACAAAGAAAAAAAAATTGATTTGCAAAAATAGTCCATTTTTGTATGAAAAGTCAGTTTTGCCCATCACATGTGTGGCACATGGCCTCACAAACGGAGAAAATAGACGGCCAGTTAGTTTTAGACCAAAATTGCAACAGGAGTGATATCACAGGGATACGTTTCAAGCAATTGTTCTAGAATGTATAATGAATTAATTTTATGTTTGTATTTATAGAACTTTTTTTTCAAGGATTAATTTATGCTTAACATTAGACATTAGTGTTTTTGAAGATGTGGATGAATAATGGTTGGTAGGTTGAGTGGAGAGAGAAGCACAATTAAAGAACAAAGAAAAAAAAATTGATTTGCAAAAATAGTCCATTTTTGTATGAAAAGTCAGTTTTGCCCATCACATGTGTGGCACATGGCCTCACAAACGGAGAAAATAGACGGCCAGTTAGTTTTAGACCAAAATTGCAACAAGTGTGATTCCACAGTGATCACGAACACCACTTTGCACATGTTTGTATCAAAGTTGCAATTGGTGTGATACCACAGGGACCAAAAATGCAATTCGTTCTAATTATAATATAAATATACAATTAATATTCATGTTTGTATTTATATAACTTTTTTTTCAAGGATTAATTTATGCTTAACATTAGACATTAGTGTTTTTGAAGATGTGGATGAATAATGGTTGGTAGGTTGAGTGGAGAGAGAAGCACAATTAAAAAACAAAGAAAAAAAAATTGATTTGCAAAAATAGTCCATTTTTGTATGAAAAGTCAGTTTTGCCCATCACATGTGTGGCACATGGCCTCACAAACGGAGAAAATAGACGGCCAGTTAGTTTTAGACCAAAATTGCAACAGTGTGATTCCACAGTGATCACGAACACCACTTTGCACATGTTTGTATCAAAGTTGCAATTGGTGTGATACCACAGGGACCAAAAATGCAATTCGTTCTAATTATAATATAGAATTTTACAATAAAAAATAAATAGTAATAATAATATGAAATTAAATATATAAAAATATATAAATAATGTCTCTGTCATTGCCGGAACTAGATTGAAAAAGAACATATTCATTTTGATTTGAAATTATCTTGACTTTCGTTACCATTTGTCGACTCATCCATCTTGTGATACGACAATTCCTTGTAAATTTGGATAAAATTTATTGCTTAATATGTACACATATAACACTTGTTAAAGATTGATCGATATGTCATTAGTTACATCTAAGGTTTGGGGACTAGTGACTCGGAATCGAATCAACGAGTATCGGAGTCAGAAGTTTTTGGAATCTCGGATCGAAATAGGCGAGAAACCGGATTGAGTTTTTATATTGAAAAATTAATAATTGTTGAAATTATATGTAATAAAAGTCAAACTTATAACATATTCTTATAGATTATTACCCGCGTAATACGTGGAAAATATATATAATTAATGACATGTTAAATTTTTATAATATTATAAGTTGACAAATATTTAACCAGGTAAGAATTAAACCACTAAAAAACATGAAGTTACATTAGTGATCGTTTAGATTCCGGTTAACAGTGATCAGACAGTTGAAAAATGGATACATTATCTATTAGAGGTCTCGCTAAGTAAAGTTTTCGTTTCTTTGGATGTCTTTCATTCATCCGGATATGTCTGCATTGTCATTGTACTTGTGCTTTAACGTTTTGCTCGAATAATTTAGTTATACACTAAAATTACTAAGCAATTTAATTATCAATCTATATATCGCATGTTGTGTTAATCTAACTTAAAATTATGCATAATATCATTGCAAATTTCATACAATTATTTTTCTGATATATAATTGTGATAGCTTACTATATACTCCATATTTGTTTTTTAGTTCTTTATTAAGAATGCCGGTTTGACATCCGGTCCGGTTTTCAAAACATTGATTTAATTAAAACGTTATATGATAAAAATCCTATACAAAAATCCTTATAACCAAATTTTATTCGTTATATGATAAAAATCCTATACAAAAATATAATTAATAAAAACGTATTACATTAAAAAAAGAAAATTTATTGTAAAACATTAAAAATTAATTTTAAAGATAAAAAATGATGTAAAATATAAAAATATTAGTTTCTATAATTATATATGTAACACCTGTCGTTTAAAAATATGGATTTCCAAAAATTTTCGCCTAATGGCGTCAAAGAAAGCGGAAGTAAACTTTAAAAGACCAAACCAAAAGAATCTGTTTGGTTCATTTATTAATTGGTGTTACTAACAATGTCATCAAAATAAGTTCAAATGAAAATCCGTCGGTTGCCCAACATTAAACAACCGACAACATAGTAAATACGAATCATTAATGTCTAAACATAAATCAAATGTCTAATGCGAGCAACCACTATGGGTAAACTATAGCCATCCTCATTGCAATCTACCCGTGCCTCGCACTTCTCACATCTACCTGCTCACTAATGTTGGACCTGGGGGCACAACACATTTAAAAAAAACAAGTGTTAGCTAACGAATTAGATAAGTAAGATAACACATCATTAATAAAACATTTGTCCATTTAAACATTATAGAAAAGTCACATTTCATCTTTAAGGCACATATCATCACAAGTCATCACATCTATTATAACACATCTTGCATTAAACATCTTTCATATAGGATGGGTCATCCTAAATGTGCCTAGTCATCTTTTGCATCTTCACATATAACATCTAAACATCTTTGTAGTTGTGACATAAGTCACGCATCTCATATAAGGTGTAAGTTTGTGTGTAGGCGGTCATAGGACCATACAGGGAACCTCACACCCGACTAGATGAACAAACCTTTCGGTGGTACATCAATGTCGTTAAGGAATGGCAAGCCAATCCCGGAGTAATCCGTATGTTCAAGACAATGGGGCTGGTCAAACCTCCCGAATTACTCTTCACATCTAAAACCATGTTGCAAAGAGCCACCCAAGCAACCACATCTACGCACTAGCCGGGCAAGGGCAAGTACGGGTTAAGCTTAACACTTTCATCTAAATTACGAGCTTGATTTCACATCTCATATAGTTTAGGTGTGCACATTTCCTAAACATTCATCATATAGTTTCATCTTAACGTTTGGGCCCCTTAAACGTGCATGTGTCATGGCAACTTATAAAGTCTAGTGAACTAGATGAACAAGCCACATAATCATCACATTTCACATCTACACATACACATATATTGTGAGTCCCAAACTCTCTTGATGGTTAACCCAGAATGTAAAATACAACAAGTCTAATAAGCACTATATTGGACTAGTATTACTTGAATATAAATGCAAGTATATAAGCAAAGTAATACAAGACTAAAAGCAATAAAATAAAGGTGGAACACAATGTAATATTTTCAAGTGTATTTTATTTATGATGTTAAATATAATACAAGGTTGTGCGAAATCAAGATAATACAAATATGTAAGTATCCTAACAACCTATGAATTACAAATGATCTATATTTGCCAAATAACTCTTTTAGATCGAGATACTTAAAGTTGTGAAGTATCCCTGTTTAAGATCGAGAGTATTTAGACAAATTCACCTTTAATGCTAAAAGTAATTTTAACGAAGAAATGACTTTGTATTTATAGGCAACAAATTCACCAGTGAATTTGTGCGTACAAATATGGTTGCATGCATTTAATAAGAACCGACAAGATCATTAAATGCATTGGTTAAGGTACAAGGATAAAGTCACATCAATATGACTTTATTCTTTTAACCAGCCACCTTTACACACGTAAGCACTTTAGTAAAGAACAAGTGAAATGTTCTTTGGAAAGTGTGTAAAGGCAAAAAGTCAATTCCTCGATATCAGTGTTCAGACTTGTAAGGTCTAGAACACTGACAATCCTCAGTCGTAGATCTGGTAAGACTTCCAGTGGACTCCGCCATTTGTCAGTCTTCTTTATTCTAACTTCAGTCTTTGACTTCAGTGAGAATGTCTTCAGTATAATAGATCTGGACTAGGGTGAAGTCCAGTGAGCTAATCTGGAGGATGTCTCCAGATTTCCTATACAAGTATTTGCTCACTGGTCTTCCATTATTTCTGAACAAATCTTCAGAGGGACTCCAGTTTCCAAGTCTGGAGTAGGTCCAGTAAATACCATTTCTGGACAGATCTTCAGTAAGGCTCCAGTAGTCGAGTCTGGACCTAACAAATTCCCCCTATTTGTTTAGAAATAATGCAAGGTTTTTCAAGCTTATATCTATACAACTTTGTATGCTTGAAAAACACTTGTTTTGACTTAGTCTAAAAATTTATTGTTACTGGGAAACACTTTATAGATCATCAGTGATCCAGTTTCATCTTTTAGTTCTAACTTAGACTAAATCTGATCATTTACTTTATGAATCAAAATATGTAACTATATTTACAGCCATCAACAGAAAATAAGTTACAATTTTGGAAATTAAATACAAGTACAAGTAAATGATACAAGAGTCAGGCCCTTCTCTTCGATGTCTGTCCTGGAGCATCTTCAGTAGCCTTTCTCTTTGGAGATGGAGAGGATGGTACAGACTCTGGTGGCTTCAAACCTATTACAACTTCCATCTGTTGCTTTCTCTTCCATACCTTTTCAATCCTTTTCAAAAATGCTTTAACATCAGTCGACAAATCTGTCTTCCCCCTGAATGTTAAGGCAATCTCTTTCAGTTCACTCCATCCAAACACTTGGACTGAAGCACTCTTTCTTTCATCAGTAAAGTTACCTTCCCTGGTCAACTTTATATCAAACCTGGACATACCTTCATGATTTTCAGCAAGTTTAATCTCTGCACCAATAATCCTTCTGGCATCAGCCCTGAAATTCAACATTTCTTCATACTTAGTTTTCTGCCTAGCCATCTGGATCATATATTCAGTTTCCTTGGACACTTTCTGCTATTCTATGGCAGACTGGAATGCTTCACGATTGATTCTTTGTGAAGTATCCAAAGGAATAAAAGTGCTCAGATCAGCATCTCTGATTTCTTTTAACTGTTTGGCAGTCAGTTTGGGTAAACCTTTCAACTTCTTTCTGTACTCTATCTCCAGAGCACCAGCATTCTTTCTTATCTTTTTCTGGAGGTTCACCAGTTCCTCCGTCCTCTGTCTTATCAGTTCAGTTACACTGACACCATAAGTTACAGCATCATAAGTTTGTTCGTCTTCAGAGTACCTGGAGCGAATGTAGACATCATCTAATGCATCCAGACATTGATGAATTCTGGGGTCTTCCTTTCATGTGGGGGGTGAGGGGGGGGCGGACTGTGGGGGGACTGTGGCTGTGGTG